>JARHVA010001388.1:1200000-1800000 GCA_037957365.1 Torreya grandis
ATGGCCTTCCAAAAAAATAATAGATATTGAAGGTAGAGAAAAAAATAAACCATACATGACACCAAATGAGAAATAATTGGAAATGTCTAGAAAGTAGTGGATATTGAATTCATTCCTTTCATGTAATTCCTAGAGCAGAGGCATCCAAAAAAATTAACTCATGCTTATAACTAAGTTGGATGAAAACAATCACATCCAAACACTTCACTCAGCCAAGCATAATTTGATACAAATATAGAGAGTGATATTAGAAAGGTGCACACTAAGAAATTTTGTGCTAAAATATGTCTTCAGTTGGGAATATCATTTGATATGCTAACATCAACAAGGATTAAGTTACTTGATTTCATCGTAACAGATAGGAGGCAACATGTCTTGGATGCCCTTTCTACTAGTTTGTTTAAGAAAAAAATCTACCATTGATTTTTAAGGTACCAAGATCTATTTAGAAGCTTGGCTTAAAATATAGGGATTAAAGAGAAGTAACTTTTTTGACATTCAAAATTGTCACAAAAAAGGGGAATGAATTGCATTCCATGTAGGGCAGTTTCAAACAAAGGCCACAAAAGAAGTCAATGGTAGCTAAATATTTATTGGTCCAATTAGTGGATTATTTTGTAGATATTTCTCCAAGACTTACATGTTAGGTAGATATAGATGGTGCATGAAGAAATGTTTGACATCTCCCAGCATATTTCACTCAAGAATATATGAGATGCCACATCAATGCACAACTAACAGATATGGAATATGAGCCAATGTCCCAACCAAAATTCAATAACACGTGGAGAACTAATTTTTATGATATTACCATTACCAAGTTTGATGACTTTGCTAGCTGAAAAACATGTATCTTGTTGACTCAATACAAAAATTCTCTATATCCCTATCTAGAGATTAGGTAGAGAACATAGATCAAGAATTCTTGATGCACTCAAATCAAATACTTTATGCAAGACAATTATATTACACAAATGAATGAATGTTTGAGAAATACTCTCAATAATTCCTCAATGTCATTCATGATAAGGTAGAATGTCAAAAAATATTTGTGCCAAGAACTGTGACAAAAAGCAAAGTAGTTACTAACAAAATAATAGAGTTATCTCTGGCAGGAATTATCACATATGGTCATGGTGCAAGTGGATATGTAAATTTTATTTTACCATATGTTCTTGGAGGGTCAAACTTTACTATCACCTCATTGAACAAGTGCTTGAAGGATATGGAAATGACAATTCCATATACTTATGGATATTTATTAGATAAACTTGAATCTTATAAAATATCCATTATATGATGCACTTTTGTCTAATAACTACTACCCTAAATATAATTATACATAGACAAATCACACCTAGTTGGTGCTTTCAAGAAACTTCTTTATAGGCTATAACTTCAACTAGATAACTATTAGGGCAATAATAAGAATAGGTACTTCCTTCACATTTTTTATTTGAAAATTATGTTAAAAAAATACATATGTAATGTTTTATTATTACATCTTACATTCACATAATAATTCATTCATCAATTATGATTGTTTTAAAAAAAAAAGTACCAACCATGCCCCTTTGTCCTCTTATCTCTTTCTCAAGCGATATATTTATATTACCCCATCTAAATTATCAAATAAACTTCAATTGTACTAAATATGGTCTACTACTCTAACAAAGTTTTTCCCAAGCCATACATTCGTTGTATGCCTTTAATATCACCAATAAACATGTATTCATAACAAATCTAATTAATTTATTTTTTATATGTGTCTCTTAAGAAAAAAATCATTTTATTCCTTGTATATTATCAATAAAAGTAAAAATGCAATAATAATTTTCATTAAAATTAGGGTGACATTTGAGAGATAAGTATAGAATAAAAAAAGGTGCTCTGTTAAGAACATATTTTATTATTTAATATACATCCAAGATAATACCAAGGTATCACTTCATTAAAACCATGAAGAGTATTATAATTGCCTCATCAATAGAAAAGATGCAAGAAATAAAAAAATGTAGGACTTTAGGGTTGTTTGGGGATCACCCAAATCACTCGAATTTTGGAGAGGGCCTTAGCAATTTTCCTTCCATGCTTTGACAAAGCGACAAAAGCCAATAAGTGAATCATTTTTGGATCACCCAAGTTTCCTAAAGGGTATGGAAGAAGAGCATACACACTACACTTATTTTGAGAAATAAACACACAAGAAGAATAAAAAAGCAAAAGCTCTTATGAGCACTTAACTAAAGTTTGAGTTCATTTTACAACACCAAAATGAGATATGAAGTGACATTTTCTTTTGATTGTTTGTAAAATTGAAACTATCTTAATACCTATAAAATAGAGTTTTAGAGGTTAAGATAGGGGTGTATGATTGTTAAATCAGTTTTCAACTTGTTATTTTTGCTCTCTATTTTTTGACATAGGTTGATTCCACCATTCTGCAGAGCAATTTTGGCATTCTACAGTGAGATTATGCCATTTATCAAGATGAATTCACTCAAAGGTAGAGATAGAAATATTGTTTTATGATTCCACCAATTACAAGGTGATAATGTTGATTTACAGGTTGTTTTTGTTGATGTACAGGGTGATTCCACTGAAAGATAAAAATGAGAAAAAATAAAAGAAACACAACAGTTGCTTGTAGGTTCTAGAACAAGATGATCTCGTTGTTCTATTGGATAACCCATCATTCTATAGGTCAAATTATTTACTCATTCTGAATTACTTTTATGCCAAGATAATAGTGAAAAAGTCCAAGATATATCATATCAAACCCATCTTTTAATTCCTTCTTCATATACTTGTTATGGTTTTCATCATTCCCTATGATAAACAATTCATCAACATAGAGAATAATAATTACCAACTTATTACCCTACCCTATAATATAGAGTATCATCAAATGCAACACGTTGAAATCCAATTTTCTTCAAGTAGGAATCTATTTTTTCATACCAGGCCCTGGGTGCTTGTTTGAGCCTATAGAGAAATTTGATCAATTTACACACCTTGTGATCGGCACCCACTTTATCAAAACCTTGGGGTTATTTCATATATACTTCATGTAAATCATCATTAAAAAAGGCACTTTTAAGATCCATATGATTTAATTTACAACCATTTTGTACTACTAAGGCAAGTGCCATATGAATAGTGTGCCATTTGGTAGTTGGTACAAACAATTATTCATAGTCAATACCTTCTTGTTATGCATAACATTTCACAACAAGGCTTGCCTTATGTTTATCAATGGATCCATCTGAGTTATACTTGACCCTATAAATCCATTTGCATCTAATGGGTTGAACATTAGTAGGATGATCAATCAAAACCCAAATATTATTATTAAGAATTGCATCATTCTCACTTTTCATTTCTTGTTGCCAAACTTGTACAGTAAAAGCATCCTCAAAAGTGGATGGCTTATTGGAAGTAGTAACAAACATTGCATAGTTCACCTATTTATGATAAATACTAGGACCTGTTAGACCAAATTCATCTACCGTAAAGTCATAAAAATTACTGAGCCCATTTTGGATACTTGGCCCAGTTATTCAGATCACGAACACCAAAATTCTCATCATGTGCACCAGTTGAAAGAAGACTTAGATATTTTTCAACATTTTATAAGTCATGAACCTATGAAGTAATAGGGGAAGCAGAATAAATAGAAGGAATACTAGTCTCATATAACAACCTATGAGAGTGAGCCTCATTATTCAATACCTTATCATGTTTTTTAATCTTCCTCTCTAACCCGTCAAATTGAGAATCAATCTATGCAATGTTCACAGTACAAAATTCATCAAATACCATATCCCTTCTCACTATGAAATTACATGTATCTTGTGCAAGCAAATAATACCCCTTTTCATTTTTAGAATATCCAAGAAAGATGTATTTTTAACTTCATGTTTCCAACTTAGTTTTGTGTTTAGTTGGAACTAAAGCGAAACAAAGGCATCCAAAAACTTTCAAGTGTTTAACTTTTGGTTTAAACCCATACCAAGCTATGGATTTTGACCCAAAAGTGCAGCTATAATGGACCTATTTCTCAAATACACTACGGTAACAATAGCTTCAGCCCAAAATTTATCATTGAGTTGTTTATAGTGCAACATAGCTCCATATGTGACCTCTGAAGTCCTATTCATTCATTCAAAAACTCCATTATACTATGGAGTGTAAGCATTAATGTATTGTCGATTAATTCCATGTTCCTAACAATAATTCAAAAACTCATTTGAAGTATACTCACCACCATTGTCCGAATAAAGAGCAACCAAGTGTGAACCTATTTCTTTTTCAACTAAGTGTAACCAATCAACAAAATTAGTGAAAAATTATGATTTATTTTTCATGAAAAACACCCAAGTCGTCCTAAAAAAATCATCGATAAATAACACAAAATAATTTCACCCTCCAATGGATGACTTCTTCATGTCACATCACTATAAGCTAACTGTAAACATCTGTTAGCTTGCCATGAATTTTTAGGAAAATTGTCCCTGTTATATTTTACAAAAACACATGATTCACAAAGATCACCATACCGTATCTCTACAAGTCCACTAAAGAGTGAACATTCAAATGTCCATAGTGGAGATGCTACAACCACTGTGTATACATAGTACCTGTACCTATATCAATAACCGCCACAGGTTCCACTATGGGAGGAAACACTTTACAATGCAATCTAACCAAATTTCCATCTCCATAACATGTATACGTGGTTTTATTTCCATTCTTCACCTAGTTGATATAAATGAGTCCATTTTCAAGCACAATTTGATAACCCTTCTTGCGAATAGTTACCAAGGAAAGAAGATATTTTTTCAATGTAGGAAATACCAAACATTGTCCAATTATTTCATAGAACCATTAGGAAGAAGAATCCAAATAGAGCCAATACCTTGTGAAGTATGCATAAACTCATCTACCAAGGATATCAAAGAGAGAGAAGCTTCTTTGAAAGTCAAAAATAAATCTCACCTAATTGTCATATATTTGGTTACTCCTGTATCTAAAACCCACACATCTATGAACTCATCTCAAGCCTCATATTCTATATAAGCCATGTTTCCTAAAACAATGAAAGCAGATTCATGAGCAACATTGTCGAACTCATCATGATCTTGGTATGCATATTGAGCAGAGTGAGACTTAGTAACTTTTTATGGTCTCTAAAGTTTTTCAAAATGAATCCTACACTGAGAGGCAATGTGACCAAATTTACCACATCTGTGACATTGAATGTCTGATCTACCTCGACCTCTACCTCTACCTCTATAAGAGTTGTGACCATGTCCTCTATCACTTATCTCACTTGAATGAGAATGGATAGATTATTGATTTGAATAGTTATTATGATTATATCATGTACCTCTATTTTAAAATTTACCTACCCTATGACCTTGACCCCCTCTATAACTATGCCATCTATAATTTTGTTGACTAGAAGAAGAAGAACTAGGCTTGGACTCTGAAACATGGGATTCCTTAACTTTGTGGGATTTTTTGGGTAGAGAGAGGTCATGTTGAATAAACAACTCAGCCAATTTATCAAAAGTGTTGCTTATGTTCTTGTCAAATATATGCAACATTTACACAAAGTTCCTATAGGACATACGTAGTCCTTTCAATGCAGCAGTAACTATGAGATCATCAAGTAGTTTTCCAAACCCAACCTTAATATACTCAGTAGCAATATTATTCAACTTAGACATGTACTCTCCCATATCCCCATCTTCTTCTAATGATAAAGTAAACAATTGCCTGTCGATATCTATCTTTTTATGCTTAGTCTTTTTATCATACAAATTAGATAAGGTCTTCGATGCAATGTAACTATGACGAGAGTTTTCAATATATATATAGGTATCTCAATTACAACAACACTTGATTAAATCTAGGGCTTTAGAATCACATAGATTAAAACTATCAAGTTTGGCATATTTTGTCTACAATGTAGGATTTTCATTCTTTACAATATCCCATAACTCATTGAAAATTAATGAAGCTTGCATCAAACATTTATAATCAGAGTAATTATAAATTGTTAATCTATCACCATCTGAAAGCCATTCCTGAATCTTTGGCATTTTGAAATGAAAGCAAGTGCGGCAAATGAAAGTAAGTGTGACAAAATAAAATAACACTACACACACTGAGAGCACTTTGCACAAGACAATGCTTCTACATGGTTTTTCACTTAACCTCCACGTAGAATTAAAAAAGAGATTTTTATGGGTTTTTCACTTAATCTCACCAAAAATAAAAATCTTACACCCTTATTTCATCAATTACACCCTTATTTCACCAAAACAACATACAATTACACCCTTATTTCACCAATTATAAACCCTTATTCTCTCACTAAAAAATGCTCTTTTAGACGTTTTAAGCCCTTTACAATATGTAAATCATATAAATGATTCCAAAAATAATAGAATATTCCTCAAAAAGTAAATAACAAAGTTGTACTTCTCATAAAAATAAAGATTTGAACTCTGGACCTCCACCTTTCGAAGGTTCTTACAAAAGAAAGCTTGCCAATTGCTATATGAGAATTTACAACACGTAAAAGAAGAAATATGTATTTAAGTCTAATTTTTCCACTATCGATAATTAAAAAATTACGTTTGCAAGTAAAAATTAAATCATCTATGAATTTATGAAAAGGAATTGAAAAGCTTCTACTTTGGTGGACCCCCCAAAACCCTAGTACCATTGATGAAACCTAATATTTATCTTGAACTATATTAAACTTTGGAAAATGAAAATTTTATTATTTGATTACATTTCAATGCCATACCAGCTACTTGGGATGTCATGGTTTCCATAGGGACTTTTCCATACTTTTGCAAACTGTACAGGGTTGTACAAGGTCATACAAACTCATAAAAGATGGATTTTTGAGACTTTCAAGCAGATATGAGCACTATTAAAGAGTTTTTATATAAAATGAAATATTGTTTTAGGTAATGGGATTCCATGGAGGCTGTAACATTGCTTTGGGAGGCTGTACAACTTAACACGCTGATGAAAATGCATTTAGGATGGATTCAACACAGTTTTTTGACAATTTGAGGCTCCAACACAAATGAAAACTTATCAAATCTCCTAGTTTCACTTTCAATTTTTTTTATTATGCATATGCAGGTTATACAAGTCATTAAATGGGTCATATATCTACAAAAAAAATCTTTGCAGGTTTTCAAAATGATCAAAATAAGATTTTTAAGGGTTTGGTTGCTTTAAATCAAGGAAAAACATTCAACAAACTTCTCAGATGATGGAACATATAAATGGAGGCAATACTACTCATGAATAATTATTTTTCAAGCTAAAAAGGGTCATACAAATCAAAAAAGTTTACTCTTTAGGCAAAAAAAATTGGGTTTGGATGCAAACAATCACCCTTTCAAGGATTTACAAAGCTTTAAAGGAGTAGATTCAGACTTATACAAGTATATAGGAATGAAAAATAATATTTTATAAATAATATTAACTTTTCAATGTATTATTTCCACCAATCATAGGCTTGGAAATTGTTTTTTTTTAAAACATTGACTTTTAAACAATATTTCAAATGTTTTCACACTAAAAATTTAACCATAAAACATATCATATATTTGCAATTTGATTTAACATGAATATTCCATGTCCTATGAGTAAAAATCACCATGAGATCATCATGCCTCCTTTTACCACACATTTACCATGCTACCATGCTCAAACATGCTCTAATACCACTGATGGAACCCTAACAGTTGAATTAATCAAGCAAAATTACTGGACGTAAATCTTGTGCCCAGTCTACAAATATTTTATTAATCAATATAAAATAATTAAATAAATTGGTTTCTAAATCTCGTTAACCCTTTCATATACAAAAACATTAATTTATATCTTTTACCTATGACTAGTAAAAGCAACTAACATAATAACCACTTCTCATGGGAATGCAACACAAAAAGTAGTTGTGATTATTAACTCAAACATAAATCAAACTAGTAAATAAAATATTCTTAAAGGGGGTGTCTTTATAAAAGATGCTTGCCCCTTTACATTTATTATTTACTTAAAATTTACTAACCTAACAACCTAATCTAATGTTAAGACTTTGGAATAAGCCCAAAAAATTTTGGCGTTTAGCATTTTAGAGTTTTGAGGTTTGGGTTTAGGGTTTAGGATTTAGGGTTTTAGGGTTTTAGGTTTAGGGTTTGGAGTTTGGGGGTTTGGGTTGGGGTTTGAGGGTTTAGGATTTAAGGGTTAATGGTTAAGGGTTTAACGATTTGGGATTTGGGATTTGGGGTGGGGTTTTTAGGTTAGGGTTTTGTAGTTAGGGTTTTAGGATTTAGGTTTTAGGGTTTGAGGTTTGGAGTTTTGGATTTTGAGTTTCAAGTTTTGGGATTTAGATTTTTAGGTTTATGGATTGGGGTTTGGGGTTTGGATTTAGGGTTTAGGGTTTTGGGATTGAGGTTTGGGGATTTGGGGTTTGGAGATTGGGATTTGGGGTTGGGGTTTAGTGTTAGGTTGTGGAGCTAAAATCTTCAACCCTTTGCAAATTGAAGAACAGAAGGTTGCTGAGATCCAGGAGCACCGGCGTCGGCATTAGGACCGACGTCGATCGTGACCAGTGCAGAAGGCCACCGGCGACGGCAGGGAGTCAATCGACGTCGGTAGAACCAGACAAGTAGGGACCGGCATCGGTCGCCTGTGTGTTCTAGAAGTGTTCGTTGCATGGACAGTTAGTTAAGTGAACGAAGAGTTTGCATGTTAAGACCAGTCAGAGTCTTGGGCTGTGAGGATAATTGTCTAAATTATGAGTCTAAGTTATTGTTTAAGTTAGGGATCTATTTATAGACCCATTGGCATGTATTGTAAAAGTATGAGATAGAAAGGAAGAGTTCCTTCTAGTTTTAAGATCATTGAGTTGCAGGTTGTTGCAAGCTCATAAGGGATCTACATGTAAGTTTGGTCTGTTAAATTGCAGGTTGCAGGTTCATAGGAGATCAGCTTGAAGTGCTATAGAGTGCTTGGTGTACCGGCAGGGTTATTACTGACTGGTTGGTGAGATGAACACCAATTTTGTGTGTGAGTTGGTTGTTGAGACCATTTTTTGTGTAGGAGAGTGTGTGTGAGAAGAATTATTGTACACTTGAGGCGTGGGAAACCTCTGTAAGGTGGAAGAGTGTGGCGGCTCTTTATTGTATTCTTTTCTGTAAAGTGTTAATACAAGATAGTGTATTGTCTCTCATATTTTATGCTATTGGTGAATTCTAGTTACTTGTGTTTCTGGTTATTTTTGCATATTTAATTGCTTATATTTGGTAATCATATTGTGCTCTTTCTGAGGAGCAAGATCCTAACAGGTGGAATCAGAGCAGGTGTGTTTGTTCTTGGATTCTCACCCCCCTAACAACTGGTATCAGAGCTTTTGGTTGGGATACTAACAGATTGGTTTAGATCTGGGTAGTGTGTTTTGATTACAAGTTACTCACAGGGTTTCTGTTTGAGTGAGAGTTGAGCAATGACAGAAGACAGTAAGCTACGAATAGAAAAGTTTAATGGCAAGAACTACCAATTATGGAGGATGCAGATTGAGGACTATCTGTATCAAAAAGATTTATACTTACCGTTGGGTGGGGTTGCTAGCAAACCCTCGGATATGAAAGATGAAGAATGGGAAATTCTTGATCGGAAGGCTCTGGGATCTATTAGATTGAGTCTTGCATCATCTGTGATTTCCAGCTTATCACAGTGTAAGACAATGGTGGAGTTGATGGAATCTTTGGCAAATTTGTATGAAAAACCCTTGGCTTCTAATAAGGTATTTCTTATGAAGCGCTTATTTAATTTGCAAATGTTGGAAGGTGGATCTATTCATAGCCATCTTAGTGATTTCCATGGTTTGGTAAACCAATTAAGTTCAGTCAATATTGTATTTGATGATGAAATTAGAGCTCTCTTAATCTTGTGTTCATTACCTGAAAGTTGGGAAGGTTTGGTAATGGCAGTTTCTAATACTGTGTCTCCTTCAAAAGTCTTAAAAGTGGATGATGTTGTGAGTGTGATCTTGAATGAAGAGATACGCAGGAAAAGCACAGGTGAATCATCAGGAGATGCTTTGAGTGTTGAAGGCAGAGAAAGGCCAAGAGAGAAGATAGAGCGTGGGAGATCAAGGTCGAAGACAGGCAGAAGATCCAAGTCCAGGTATGGCAGAATACCCTACTAGAAATGTGGAAAGCAAGGGCACTTAAAGAGAGATTGCAGATCGGGTGAAGATCAGCATGAAGGACATGGAGAAGAAGCAGATGTTGTAGATTACATTGCACAGGATGCTCTGGTATGTTCTTTGGATAAAGTAGAATCTTGGGTTTTAGATTCTGGTGCCTCTTTTCATGCATCCCCACATAGGAAATTTTTTCATGAGTATGTCCAGGGAGACTTTGGAGAAATTTGTGTAAGGGATGGTAAGCCTTGTCAGATTGTTGGCAAAGGAAAAGTGAAGCTTAAATTGCAGATAGGTGACACATGGGTGTTAAAGGAGGTCATGCATGTCCCAGTTCTGAAGCAGAATTTGATTTCTGTTAGAAGTTTGGGTGATGAGGGTTGCACAGTAACTCTCACAGCGGACTCTTAGAAGGTTACCAAGGGTACACTTATTGTAGCTAGAGGTTAGAAAGTAGGTATGCTTTATCTATCTACTTGTATTACTGATTCTCTTTCTGGGTTATCTACTTCAGCTGTAGATTCGGAGATGTGGCTTAATAGGCTTGGTCACATAGATAAGAAGGAGATGTTTGTTCTTGAGTCAAAGAGTATGCTTTCAGATTTGGAAGGCATGGATCGTGGTTTCTGTATGCAGAAGAAGAAGGTGACGTTTCTTGAGGAATCTGATGTTAGTGACAAGAACAGGAAAGCCTTGGTTTTCAAGGAGAAGGTGACAGACAGAGTTCAACACAAAGTACAAAGGAATTCTGAGCAGAGCAAGGGTGATTTGGACAAGGGTTTGATCCAAAAGGAGCTAGCGGAAAAAATTCAGGTCTCACTAGAAAAACACAGAGACCGACGTCGGTAGGAAAACCGGCGTCGGTGTCCAGACAGAGATCGACGTCAGCTATGTGCAGCTCGACGTCGGTGACTCGGGGCAAATAAGGACCGGCGTTGGCCAGGGGAAACCGACGTCGGCAAGGTGGCAGTCGCAGGGAACCGACATCAGTCGGCTGTAGACTGAGATTTGACCGACATCGGTCACTGAAATGAATTTTGGGTGGACAGCCAGCTGTCATGGAGTCTCAAGCGCCCATATGGAGGACTAAAGGTGTAAGTAAGTTCTTAAATTCATCCTTTCCCTTCTTTACACTACTTGTTGCTCACTTATGGTATAGAACCAAGAAGTTGTTAAAGAAGCAGAACAGGTAGATCCAGGAAATAGTGGAAGCTTGGCATGGATGATGATGTGATTCCTTGGAGGAGAACCAAACAAGTGTTTTGGGTAGTGTTGCCAGTTGGAAGTAAGCATTGAGAGATGAATGGATGTTCAGGATGAAGAAGAGCGGAAATAGATATGTGAGATGGAAGATCAGGGTATATGGTCTTGTATTAGCTGCAGGGAAATGGAGGTTTGATCATTGTGTTTCTCTTTACCAGGTTGGATAATATTAGCTACATTATCCTATTTCTGTATGATGTGCTTGTTGCAGGGTTACATATACAGGTATTGCTGAACTAAAGGTAAAGCTAGTTTAGGTGTGTGTCATGAAGAATCTGGGAGCAGCAAGATTCTTTGGCATGAGTGTGCTCTAGAGACATGGAGGTCTTGTTGACTTTGTTTCAGGATGATTGTGTGAAACCGGTTAGCACGCCGATGGTTAGACAGTTCATAGAACAGGTGTCTTGATTCACATAATGAGGTTGAGTGCATGGTATGTACTAAACCTGAGTTTTCCCAAGCAGTGGGAATTGTCACAAGTTTGGAGTCAATCCGGGAAAGTAATACTGAAGGGCAGTTTAGTGGGACCAGCAGCAGGTGCACATACTATGCAGGGTCAAGTTCTTTTTCTACATGGTTGTAGATGCGGATGTGGCAGGTAATTTGGATGACAGGTTTTGCACTATAGTAATTGTGGTGGTTGGTCTTCAAGATTGATCTTGAGGAGGGATACAAAGCCAAGGGAACAAACTAGATGGAGTATAGGTACAGGTACAGGTTGCAGTTGTTTATCTCCAAGTGGGATATTGTTAGGTTGTGGAGCTAAAAGCTTCAACCCTTTGCAAACTGAGGAACAGAAGGTTGCTGAGATCCAGGAGCACCGACGTCGGCATCAGGACCGACGTCGGCCGTGACCAGTGCGGAAGGCCACTGGCGACAGCAGGGAGTCGGCCGACGTCGACAGAACCAAACAAGCAGGGACCGGCGTCGGTCGCCTATGTGTTCCAAAACTGTTCGTTGCACGGACAATTAGTTAAGTGAATGAAGAGTTTGCATGTTAAGACCAGTCAGAGTCTTGGGCTGCGAGGATAATTGTCTAAATTATGAGTCTAAGTTATTGTTTAAGTTAGGGATCTATTTATAGACCCATTGGCATGTATTGTAAAAGTATGAGATAGAAAGGAAGAGTTCCTTCTAGTTGTAAGATCATTGAGTTGCAGGTTGTTGCAAGCTCATAGGGGATCTACATGTAAGTTTGGTCTGTTGAATTGCAGGTTGCAGGTTCATGGGAGATCAACTTGAAGTGCTATAGAGTGCTTGGTGTACCGGCAGGGTTATTACTGACTGGTTGGTGAGGTGAACACCAATTCTGTGTGTGAGTTGGTTGTTGGGACCATTTTTTGTGTAGGAGAGTGTGTGTGAGAAGAATTACTGTACACTTGAGGCGTGGAAAACCTCTGTAAGGTGGAAGAGTGTGGCGGCTCTTTATTGTATTCTTTTCTATAAAGTGTTAATACAAGATAGTGTATTGTCTCTCATATTTTGTGCTATTGGTGAATTCTAGTTACTTGTGTTTCTGTTTATTTCTGCATATTTAATTGCTTATATTTGGTAATCATACTGTGCTCTTTCTGAGGAGTAAGATCCTAACAGGTGGAATCAGAGCAGGTGTGTTTGTTTTTGGATTCTCACCGCCCTAACATTTAGGATTTGGGGTTTGTGATTTTGGGATTTGGGTTTGGGGTTAGGGGTTGGGGGTTTGGGTTTTAGGGTTCATGTTTTAAGGTTTAAGTTTTAAGTTTTGGGTTTCGAGATTAGGGTTTTGGATTGAGGGTTTCGTGTTTAAGGTTTAAAGTTTAGGTTTTGGGGTTTTTATGTTTTTAGGGTTTTAAGGTTTTAGTGTTTTTTGGGTTTAAGGTTTTTAATTTTTGATTTTAAGGTTTAGGGGTTTATGGGTTTAGGGTTTAGCTTTTAGGTTTAGGTTTTTAGGGTTTTGGGGTCTAGGGTTTTAACATTTAGTGTCTTAAGTTTTGGGGTTGGGGTTTGAAGGTTTAGGGTTTTAGGGTTGGGATTTAGGGGTTGCAGGGTTGGGGTTGAGGGTCTAGGGTTTGAGGATATGGGTTTGAGGGTAAGGGTTAGGGGTTTGGGTTTTTTTTTAGATTTGGGTTAGGGTTTGGGGTTGAGGGTTGGAAGTTTGGGGTTTAAAGGTTTAGGATTTAAGGATTAATGTTTTAGGATTTAGGGGTTTGGGGGTTAGAGGGTAGGGGTTAGGTTTAGGGTTAGGGTTAGGGGTTGGAGGTTAGGCTTTTTGGAGTTTGAGGTTTAGGGGTTTAAGGTTTGGGGTTCAGGGTTTAAGATTTGGGGGTTTTGAGGTTTTTAGTTTTTTAGGTTTTAGGATTAGGAATTAGGGGTTTAGATTTTAGGGTAGGGGTTTGGGGTTTTGGGTTTCTAATTTTGGGTATGGGGTTTAGGATTTAGGGGTTTAGGTTTTAGGGTTTAGGGGTTTGAGATTTGGGGTTCAAGGTTTAGGATTCAAGATTTTAGGTTCATGATTTGGGATTCGGTGTTTGGGGTTTTAAGGTTTTAGGGTTTTGGATTTGAATTTTGTAGTTTGGGGTTTAAAGTTTTTGAGGTTTTTGGGTTTTTGAGTTTAAGGTTTGGGGTTTGAAATTTTAGCTTTAGGATTTAGGATTGGGGGTTTGCATTTTTGGGGTTTTGGGTTTTGGGGCTTTTGGTTGTAGGGGTTTAAGGCTTTAAGATTTTGGGTTTAGGATTTGGCGTTTTGGGTTTCGAGTTTTGAGTTTAAGGTTCAAGGCTCAGGGTTCAAAATTGAGGGTTTGGGGTTTGGGGTTAAGGGTTCTGAGTTCAAGGTTCAAGGTTTAAGGGTGGGGTTTTGGGGTTTGGGTTTTTTAAGGGTTTGGGCTTAGGGATTAGGGTTTAGTGTTTAAGGGTTAGGGGTTTAAAGATATATGCATTTTAGGGTTTATTATTTGGGGCTTGGGGTTTGGGGTTTAGGGTTTATGTTTTAAGGTCTTAGGGTTTAGGGTTTGGGGTTTATGGATTTAGGTTTGGGGCTTTGGGTTTTAGGCTTTACGTTTGGGGTTTAGGGCTTGGGGGTTTAAGATTTTAAGGTTTTAGGGTTTAAGGGTTTGGTGTTTTGAGATTTTGAGGTTTTTGGTTTTGGTGTTTTAGTTTTCAAGAGTTTTAAGGTTTAGGATTTAGGGTTTTAGGGTTTGGGGTTTTAGGTTAAAGGTTTTGGGTTTTAGGTTGAGGGTTGAGGGTTAAGGGATGAAGGTTTAGGGTTTGGGTTTTAGGGTTCAAGGTTTGGGGTTAAAGGTTTGGGTTTTAAGGGTTTAGGGGTTTCAAGTTTAGGGGTTTCTAGCTTATGATTTAGGGTTTTAGAGGTTTAAGTTTAGGGTTTTAGGGTTTAGAGGTTTAATTTTAGGGTTTTGGGGTTTAGGGTTTGGGATTTTGGGGTTTGAGGTTTGGGGTTGAAGAGTTTAGGGTTGAGAGTTTGGAGATTTTAGGGTTTTAAGGTTTGGGTTTTGGGTTTTGAGGTTTTTGACTTTTAGGGTTTTTTGTTTGAGGTTTGGGGTTTGGGTTTTGAGGTTTGAGGGTTTAGGGATTCAAGGGTAAGTGGTTAGGGTAGGGGTTTAGAGTTTTGGGTTTTGGGTTTCTAGTTTAAGGTTTGGGGATTAAGGTTTGGGATTTAAGGGTTTGGGGTTTAGGTGTTAGGGTTTAAGGGTTTGATGTTTTAGGTTTAAGGTTTAGGATTTCAAGTTCATGGTTTGGAGTTATACAGTTTTAGGGTTTTGGGTTTGGGTTTTATAGTATAGAGTTTAGGGTTTCAGGTTTAAGGTTTTTTGGGTTTCTGAGTTTTGGGTTTTGGGGTATGAGGGTTTAAGTTTTTAAGGGTTTGGGGTTTTAGGTTTAAGGTTTATGATTATGGGTTTATGATTTAGCAATTTTGGGGTTTTGGGTTTTGGGGTTTTGGGTTTTGAGGTTTTCAATTTTAGGGGTTTAAGGCTTTAAGATTTTGGGTTTTGGGTTTCGGGTTTTGAGTTTAAAGTTGAGGGTTTAAGGTTCAAGATTGAGGATTTAGGGTTTGGGCTTCAAAGTTTTGAGTTTAGGGTTCAAGGCTTAGGGGTGGGGTTTTGGGGTTTGGGTTTTAGAGTTTTGGGATTGGGGCTTGGGGATTAGGGTTTAGGGTTTAATGGTTATGGGTTTTAGGGTTTAAGGTTTGGGGTTTAGGGTTTATGTTTTAAGGTTTTAGGGTTTAGGGTTTGGGGTTTATAGATTTAGATTTTTAGCTTTGGGTTTTAAGCTTTAGGTTTAGGGTTTGGGGTTTAAGATTTAGGGTTTTAGGTTTTGGGGTTTTAGGCTTTGGGGTTTTGAGTTTTGGGTTTGAGGGTTTGGGAGTTTAATGTTTAAGGTTTAGGGGTTGGGGGTTTATGATTTTGAAGTTTTGGGGTTTAAGGTTTTGATGTTTTACGATTTTAGGGTTTTGAGTTTTGGTGTTTTAACTTTTAGGGGTTTTGGATTTAGGATTTACGATTTTAGGTTTTGGGGTTTTGGGTTTCAGGTTAAGGGTTGAAGGTTTAGGGTTTGGGGTTCAAGGTTTGGGGTTTGAGGTTTGGGTTTTAGGGGTTTAGGGATTTCAAGTTTAGAGGTTTCTAGTTTAGGGTTTAAAGTTTAACATTTAGGAGTTTAGAGGTTTAAGTATAGGGTTTTAGAGTTTTGGGGTTTAGTGTTTAGGGTTTGGGATTTTGGGGTTTAGGGTTTTGGATTTAAGGTTTTAGGGTTTGGGGTTTGGGGTTTAGAGTTGTGAGTTTTGGGATTTTAAGGTTTAGGATTTAGGGTTTGGGGGTTTTAGAATTTTAAAGTTTTAGGGTTTTAGGGTTTAGGTTTTTGTGTTTTTAGATTTGGGGGTTTTCTATTTAGGGTTTGTGTTTTTTAGGTTTGGGGTTTGGGGTTTTGGGGTTTGGAGTTTGGGTTTTAACGTTTCGGGGTTTAGGTTTAAGATTTTAGGGTTTAGGTAGGGTTTAGATGGGGTTTGGGGTCAAGGTTTGGGGTTTGGGGTTTTGAGTTTAGGGTTTAGGTTTTAGGGTTTAACATTTTAAGGTTTAGGTTTTCAAGTTTAGAGTTTTAGGGTTAGGGTTTTTGGTTTTTAATTTAGGGTTTTAGGTTTGGGATTTGGGGTTTAGAGTTTAAATGGTTTATGAGTTAAGGGTTTTAGGGTTTGGGTTTAGGATTTGGAGTTTGAGGTTTTATAATTTTGAGTTTAGGGGATTGGGGTTTAGGGTTTTAGAGTTTAGGTGTTATGATTTTTGGGTTAAGGGTTTAAGTTTTAGGGTTTTTAGAGTTTAGGGTTTTACGATTGGGGTTGGGGGTTTAGGGTTCAAGTTTTAGGGTTTTAAGTTTTGTGTTTTGGGTTAGGGTTTTTGGGTTTTGGGTTTAGGGTTTAAGGGTTCAGGGTTTTAGTTTTAGGGATTAGGGTTTATGGTTTTGGGTTTTAGTTAAGGGTTTAAGGGTTTGTATTATAGGGTTTTAGGGTTTATAGTTTAGGTAAGGATATTAAATGCTTTGGAGAAAAACTATTCCCACCAAAGCAAAAACATAAGACATCAAAAAATGACACCCCATTTTAGAGATATACACCAACATTAAATGCGTGTGTATTTTTGTGGGAGCCATACCCAAAACATAAAATCAGTGTTTCCAAGAAATGGCACCAAATTTGGAGGGAAAACCACTAGAGTTAGAAGATATACTAGAAGTAAAAGTTTGCCAAAATTAGATAAGGAGCCAAAGTAGAAAAAGATTATGCTAAAGAAGAAAATATGCTTCTCATGAGGAAAGATCCCAGTTTCCTAGGATTATGCTAATAAGTTTTTGAAAGGGGGATATGGTGCAACATGGGGACTTCTTGGCAGAGGCAAAAAAGTGTAGGGTTTAAAGTGGCCCCTAAGTTTAAAGTTGTAGCATGATAGTTATAATCAAGATTATAAATAAAGGGGTCTTCTTGCTTTATCGAGTTCTGCTAAACATATGATTGAGTAGTGTTTGTCAATCCTTGATAGAAACCATGATAAAATAGTGAAGTATAAATCTCCTTGGATATCCTCTAGCATGAATTTTAGAATAAAGAAGTCGATGAATATTGATGAAGCTGCCTAGTGTTGACTCTATGACAAGATACCATCGAAGTTCATTGACAATGAAGGATTTATTTGTGTTATGGATGTCAGGAACAAAATAGAATGTACTGATAGGCATTCTCTAGATTTTAAAAACATCTGGTGGAGAAAACATTGTTGTTTTCAAAGTCAGAACCTTTGAATAAAGTTATGTCAAGAAAATCAATTGAAATCTCAAAGATAATAAGAGAAATTTTGATTTTAGGATAAAAGCTCTGATAATGCTAAAATATTAAAGAAAAAATCTTTAGTCCCTAACTAGATACCAAAACCATCATCAATATATCTCTCAAGGAAGACAAGACTCAAAGTGTGAAAATGATTTGTTGTCTCCAAAGTCTCCCACTCATTTTTGGGACAACACATGAGTTATTTTTGGTCTTACCTGCCAAAAAATTCTCTCTTCCCTTCTCAACAATTGTTATGAGCCTTCAAATTCTCTATTTTTCAAAAAAAATCAGCTAAGGGACCTTGCAAACAATTTCTACAGACTCCCCCAAAACTACAGACTTAGTTTCTACGGACTTTGTAGGCTTGAATCTACAGACTCTACAGGATTGGATTCTACAGACTCTACAGGTTCATTTCTATGGACTCAGTTTCTACGGACTTCGCAGGAAGAAATCTACAGACTCTAAAAGAAGAAAATCTACGAACTCATTTCTACGGACTCCCCCAGTTCTACTAACTCGTATTTACGGACTCTGCAGGTTAATAACTACAGACTCTGTAGGAAAGAAACAGGTTCAACACTTAGCCATTTTCTCAATTGGGGAATTCAAAGGAGTCTTCCAAGAGCCCAAAGGACAAGTGCCCTTGCGGAGGGCACTTAGCAGCCAAAATGGACCCTTGCAACATTTTTGAAAGGCAACCTTGGAGGTCAGACATCCCTTGCGGAGGACAGGCAGGGAGCAAGTGGACCGTTTCAAAGGCCGAGTGAGCAAAGGAATTCCTTCGAAAGGAAATCTCTCAGCAAAGTTGTTAAGGACATTTCCTTCAGACAAAAAGTCTAAAAAAATTCCTTCAAATTTTTTTCGAAGGAATTAACCCGATCGCAGCGGAAGAAACGACTAAGGCAAGGGAAAGGAACATTTCTTTCAGACAACATGTTCGAAGGAATTCTTTTGGACATTTTTGCCGAAGGAATAACCTCGAAGCAAAGCAAAACCCTGACGGAAGAAACAACAAAGGAAAAGCCTGAAGAAAAGTCCGTCAAAGGATGAAGCCCGCCGAACGATTTAAAGCCCGAAGGTCATCTGAAGATTGACCCGAAAGGCATATACCCTTGCGGGTGGGCTCTCCCCGAGCGAAAAGTGGACCTTTCTAAAGACCCCGAAGGGCAAGTCCGCTTTGAAAAAGGATCAAATGAAAAATTTGAAGGAAT
Source organism: Torreya grandis (assembly GCA_037957365.1). Classification (NCBI taxonomy): domain Eukaryota; kingdom Viridiplantae; phylum Streptophyta; class Pinopsida; order Cupressales; family Taxaceae; genus Torreya; species Torreya grandis. Next base: position 1,219,028 of record JARHVA010001388.1, read on the forward strand.
TGCCAAGGAATATGACAGACCCGCAGATGTCAAAGTTAAACACCATGAACTAGCCATTGGGATCTAGATGTCTGGTGACATCCTCGTAACTGTAAAATTTAGGGAAACAAACTAGCCATTAGTTTCCTAATGATCATGGGCCCGAAGACGTCAAATTCATGGAAATGAAATAGTCATTGATCTTTGAAAGCTTGAATGCAGACTCGAATGTAAAAGGCCAAAATGCTAAAAGGAAGAACCGCTGATGGAAGAGCGTAAGGAACCGGCAAGACTGAGGATATAGACCTAAGAGCTCAAATGCCAGAAAAAGACAAAACTAGAAAGGTGAAAAGATATCTCAAGAGCTCAAATCGTAGATAGAAGAAACAAAGAGGAAAATATCTATGTAGAAGTTATTTCGGTACTTGCAACAGTCTATAGAGTAGATTTTTGAATTTGTAAACATTGAAGGCATAGCCTGTTGGTCTCTTTTGGAGTAAAGACAAAATGGACAGTTGCACAGATGTCAGAGGGGACAGACCAGATGATCCAGACTTAGGAGAAGACATATGGGATGAAATGACATGCCATAATTAAGACAGTTGCCCTATTTTCAATGCAGTCCTTTGACAAACTTGAAAATGCATTAAAGACATTGACTGTAGCGTGGGCCATCCCATGGGAAAGAGCACCAAGCCTTGCTTGGTTGCTATACATTATAATTTCTCTCATTATGCAGGGGATCTTTTTCATTTATTTTTTTCATGGAAGCAAAACTCTGGCCCATTGAAAGGTGAATACTGAGACATTGAGCTCAGATTGTTGATCATTTTATTTTATCTGAGTAAGAAAGCAAGACACTTGCAGACTTTGTGTTATTATATATTGTTCCATTCTAGGAGATTATTCTTATGTCTATCTTCTAGATGCATTCTTGTTTATTTAATTTAACAGGTAAAACTAGTGGAAGTGAGAAGGAAGATGTCCTGAAGTCAGTTACTTTTAGACTTTGTGCTGTCATAGTTGTCTTCAGTGTGTGTTTTTAGTTTCTTTCTCTGTCAAAGATTTTGGGATGACATTGTGGCCCCATTATCCTTTGTGTTTTACTCTTTGGGTAGTTGAGGTGGAAACTTTGTGTTCTATTTCATCCTGCTGGTTACTGCGCCCTTTTTGGTTACCAGTTACTTGTTACCCACCATGAAGAACTCTAGTTGTTTGTTGTAAGACCACTTCTAAAAGAAGAGAAGTGCCTTCAGTGTTTCCACCTAGATTTTCTCCTTTGTCTGTGAACATCATCTCTAAAAAAAGAGAGATGGATGGTGTATCCTACCCCTGAGTGTTATTTTCTATTTATATCTATAGTATATAGCTCCTGCATATTTATAGGGAACCTCCCCTTGATGAGAGGAGAGATTTGTCCACCTATGATGTAGTAAACCTACACATTGGGCTGACCAATCTCCTTTGCTGTGGATGATAAGACCTATTTTGCTCATCAGTTAGCTGATTGACAAAATATTCACCCAACAGTCTTTTTAGCGAATCCACTAGAGACATAGTAATTTTGTGCAATTTGAAGCCTCAAGCTTCAGATTGAAACATCACATGTGTCTTACCCGTTATCATTATAGCTGCTCCAGTGCTTTCCCATTGTTAATTTTCCTCCCAGCTTAATGCAACAATTTTTTTAGCGACTCCACTGGAGAAGGACAAGCAATTTGAAGCCTTAAGCTTCAAGCTGAAGCAAGACCAGTCCTTTTCCATTTTTGTTTCACAATCTAGCAACTCCATGCTATACTAGAAGCCAGAGAGTTCAAGGTGTTGTTGACCCTGTCTTTGAGTTGGTGCAGTAAAGGAATTTTGACTTGTTCCCTCCCCAACTTCAAGTTCAACGATCTAGGAGTGTTCTTCCTACTCGTACCAGGACACCAACACAAGGTAGAGATACTTTTTTTGTTGTCAGTAGAGCTTTGCCTATAAGTACTCTACTCAAGTTTGTTATCCCTCTTTTTCATAATCCAATCATGGCAGCTCAAGGCCCTTGGGGTAACTCTTTTGGTCTATTCAATCTGACTCCACCTCTACATGAACTTCCATGAAGCTTAAGGAAGAATTTCACCAAATTATTTGGTGATGGGAGAGTTCATCCTGATGAACACATTGCAACCTTCAGCATAGCCTATGGCATAATAAGAGTGGAATTTGAAGACATGGCAGTCAGGGTTTTCATAGAAACACTACAAGGTGTTGCTGTAGACTGGTTTTATCATTTGCAAGCTAGATCAGTGATTGATTGGGACACACTCAAAGTTAAATTTGAAGCCAGGTTCAAGCATGTAGAAGATGCACATGCCTTGCTAGCCCAACTCACACAGATGAAGAAGGAACCCCACGAACCTATGAGGAATTTCATAGCAAAATTTTATAAGCTGAGAAACTAAATTCTTGCAATTGCTCAGCCAACCCCTGAAAACTTTAAATGCTTCTTCATCAACTTACAGCTGCCTGAAGTGAGTTTTCTGCTGAGACGTGCTAGCCACATAGACCTCGAGGCTGCTCAAGACTTGGTTACTGAGGTAGAGGATGACCTCATCTTTGTAGGAAAGACAAGGAGAGATCCAAATAGAGGTAAATCTTCTTCTTCCTCTAAATACTCTCCTTCAACCACCACTGATCTGATGGTGCAGAAGCTAGCAAATGAGTTACTAGCTCTTAGAAAGCAATTGGCACAAGGAATGTCATCTAATCCTTCATATAGAGATGCACCAAGGAGGACATTCCCTAATCAATTTTACCAAGGCAATGCTGCCAGAAACCAAGGGCAAGTGAATCGTCTTCCTCCTCCACAGAGGAACCTTGCCCTTGAAGCACCTCCAACCAACTTAGCAGTTGGATATCTAGAAATAGAACATGATTCATTTTTCTAACCTGAGTTTTATTAAAAAATGATGCTGACCTCTTCATGAAGGACCAAGAGGAATTAGTTGATGACTCCAACATTGGTTTCCTGAATTATCAGGATGAACCCAAAAGTGAAGGTAAAGTAGCTGAAGGATCATACGCTATTTTCACATGGTCCAAGAACCAGTTGACCCAACAAGATGATAAAGAAAATATAGAGGAGCAATCTCAGCCTGTAATTTCAATTGCTAACTAGGGAACCACCCTGCCTTTCCAGCCCAAGGACTAGGTGATTGCTAAAAAAGTAAGTGCTCCAAACTTGCCTTCACCTTCAACTTCAAATTTGCAGACCAATCCTGCCCCTTCAAGAAACCAAAAGGATGAACTCCCATCCTCTATGCCTAGTTCATTTCTAGCATTTGACATAATTGACCATGTCAAGAAAACCAAAATTTAAATGTCTGAATTTAAATTTCTGCAATCCAATTCTGATCAGTTGGATAAATTGGTTCAATGTGTAAAGAACCAAACCATCCCAGCAAGACAAGAAGCTAAGAAGGTAACTCATGATCCCTTGAGGAACATGTCTATCTCGAACAACCTTGTCATTACTCCTCCTGCTGCCCCTAGAAAAATAGAGCCTTTCTATGTTTTCCTGTTGATAAATGGTCACAAACTGAGCAATTGCATCATTGATTCTGGAGCTTCAGATAATGTCATACTTGCCAAAGTGGTAGAATCCCTTGGTCTCACATTGACCAAGATATTTGAGAGATATTTTTCCATGGAGAATAAACAAGTGTCTCTGTTGGGACAAATCAAAGATGCTTAATTTGCATTTGTATCCTTTCCGGACAAAAGAATCAAGATGATTGTCTTGGTAGTTGACGTCCTAGCATCATATGGCATCCTTCTTGTTCAAAATTTTTGCAAGGACGTTGGAGGTGAATTGAACATGGACCTATTCGAGGTGAGAATCCCTATCAAAGGCATTATGAAAAGATTTTTCCTTGAAAAGGAAGCAAAATATGTGGTCACCCAAACATCATCACCTGAAGCTCAAATTATGTTTGAGTCTTCAAGCATGGGTAACTACTTTCTATCCATGGAAGAAGTTCATGAAGTGTTTGAAAAAGCTCTTGAAAGTGATAACCTAAAAATTAGTTCAGCTGAAACAACAGAAGAATTGGTAGAGTGCAATGCAAGTGTGGAAGCATCTTCACCTCCAAATGAAGAAAAATTCAATGAAAAAGCGGTGTCTAACGAGGTATGAATTCTTGATTTTGATGACAGCTACTCCTCTACCAATTTAGGTGCTGGGGTTGTGCTGATATCTCCTCAAAGAGATATTTTTATTTCATTCTACAAATTATAATTCAGCAATACCAATAATACAGTTGAGTATGAATCTCTATTGCTTGGATTGAGGGCTGCCCAAGACAAATGCATCAAGCTCCTTCATGCCAAAGGAAATGCTGAATTGGTGGTTTGCCAGGTGAAAAACCTGTATCAAACCAAAAATGAGAGAATGTGCCACTACCACAATCTAGTCTGGGATCAACGTGAATGCTTTGATGCTTTCAGCATCTCTGCAGTTCCCAAGGAATCCAATGATAGAGATGATGCTCTGGCTGTTTCAGCAACTCTATTGGTACCTCACCCAGACTTTAAAAGAGATAGGTACTCTATTGAGTTGGTATTTCAACCAAGCATACCTGATAATGTCAGTCATTGGTAGGTGTTCAATAATGACAACCAAATCATTACTTTTTTAGAACAAAAAGATAGCTTTAAACGACTGCACTTTGAAGGCAGTGAATCTCACAAGCTTGAACCAGTCCCTGAATCAAAATTAGATGCATGTGAAAATTTATTACAACTAAAAGGGAATAAAATCCCAAAAGGGTTGGTTTTCCTTGAGAAGCTGTTTGACAAACATGATAGATTCATCAAACAATAGCAAACGAATTCAAGCTCCTCCCATGAGTTTGATCAGGTAAATCTGGGTACCAAGGAAGATCCCAAGATAGTGAACATTGAGAAATTTTGCACTCCTGAGGAGAGGTTCAAGTTCACTACTTTTCTCAGCCAGTACATGGACGTCTTAGCATACTCTTATGATGATTTGAAATCACTTAGGTTGGAAGAAATCTACCATGACATTCTTCTCAAGGCTGATTCGACACCTTACAGGCAAAAATTCAGGCAGTATAATCCAAAGATATTAGGTATTATTTTGTTTGAGATACAAAAAATGCTAAACACTATAATCATCTTTTGAATCCATCATTCCACATGGATTGCAAATATAGTGCTTGTAAGGAAAAAAAATGGCAAAATTCACCTTTTTATGGATTTCAGGAACTTGAATCAGTCATCCTTGAAGGATAACTATCATTTGCCTATCATGGATCAAGTGCTTCAGACAGTGACCAGTTCAGAGATGTTATCAATGTTGGATGGCTTCTCAGGATCTAATCAAGTTAAAGTTGGTGAAGTAGACCAATATAAGACTGTGTTCACCACACCTTGGGGCACGTTTGCATATAGAATGATGTCTTTTGGCTTGATAAATGCTGGCGCCACCTTTCAAAGAGCAATGGACCTTGCATTCAAGGATGAGATGGGTAAGTTCATTGTAGTTTATTTTGATAACTTAACCATCTTTTCTAAGCATCGCCCAAATCATGTGTGTCACTTGCAACAAGTGCTGGAATGCTACCGTTAGGATGGCATTTCTTTAAATCCCAAGAAGTTTGTTTTTGGGGTAACTGAAGGAAAGCTTCTCGAACACATTATGTCTAGAGAAGGCATAAAAATTGACTTAGACAAAGTCAAGTCTATCTAGGAGCTCACTTTACCCACAAGTAAGACTGCAGTTCACTCTTTCTTTGGAAAGGTGAATTTCTTAAGAAGGTTCATCCCTGAGTTTGCTGAGAAGACTCGTCATATTGTAAATATGATGAAGGGTAAGGCCACTTTCAGCTAGACTAAAAAAGACAAATTGGCATTCCAAGACATCAAAATGGCTATTGCCCACGCCCCAATTCTAGTTTTTCCAGACTACAATAGGGAATTCACCAATACAACTATGCTTCTGAACACACGCTTTCAACAATTCTAGTTCAACAAAATAAAGAAGGTATGGAATCTCCCATTTCTTTCATGAGTTGTCCTCTTAAATCTCATGAGCTGAAGTACTCAAATATGGAGAAGCATGCCTCTACAGTGGTAAAGGCAGTGAAGTATTTATACTTCTACATCTTGAATTCACATGTTACTGCCTTGGCTCCTGATACCACGGTTAAATCCATATTAACTCAGCAAGAGTTTGGAACCAAAAGAGGGAATTGGATTGCTAAAATCCAAGAGTTTGATCTAGTCATCAAACCAATGAAGCTAGTGCATGGAAAGGGCCTATGCCAATTGATTGCTGACAACAAATCAAAACAAACAGAGCATGAAGAATCAAAAGAAGAAGATACACCAACAGTCCTCTCTATATCCACTACAAATGAGTGGTATTCTGATATTACTCATTTCCTTACTTATGGTGAGTTTCTTGCTCACTTGTCTTATAAAGAAAGAAGAAATGTCAAGTTGAAAGCTATAAATTTTGTCCTCTGGGACAACGGCCTGTATAAGAGGAGCCTTGATGGAGTTTTTCTTTACTGTATGGATAAAGAGCAGCAGAACTAACTTTTGAAGTCCTTCCACAATTTGGCCTGTGGAGGGCATTTTTTTGCTCCTGTGACTGCCCATAAGATTTTGCGAGCTAGGTATTACTGACCAACTCTTGTTCAAGATGCATACAAATGGGTAAGAAAATGTGAACTATGCCAGCAGTTCATTGGAAGACCCATGTTAGCTGCCTTGCCTCTCAAGCCAGTGGTGATAGAAGAGCCGTTTCAGAAATGGGGCATCAATTTCATTAGTGTTGTAAATCCATCTTCAAGTGCTAGACATGATTATGTCCTCACAGCCACAAATTACTTCACCAAGTGGGTGGAAGCTATCCCAACCAAACATGTTACTTCAGAAGTAGTGTGTAGTTTCCTCAAAGAGAACGTCATTTTCAGGTTTGGGGCCTCAACTAAGATTGTCACTGGTAATGCAGCTTGTTTCACTTCCCAAGAAATCACTCAATTATATTTTTACTATGGGATCATGCTCTCCCACTCTTCTGATTACTTTCCACAAAGGAATGGACAAGCTGAATCAAGACGTTGGTAGATGACAACCAAAGGACATGGCATAAAACATTGGTTGATGTTTTATGGGCAAACAAGATTACACCAAAGAGAGCAATTGGTATGTCTCTCTTAAAACTTCTTTATGGTCTTAATGCTGAAATACCAATCACCTTAGAATCGCTAGCATTAAAATTGGCTAAGGCAATTAAAGATCAAACATATGAAATCTCTCTTGATAAGAGGATCATGTGCTTAACTGAGCTGGATGAGCAGAGAACTATGGTGGTGGAACGAATTGCCACACACCAAAGTTTGGTGAAGAAGCTTTTTGACCAGAAAGTAAAAAATTGAGATTTATAGATTGGAGATCAAGTCCTTTTATGGGACAAGAGAAGAGAACCAAAGGGAATGCATGAGAAGTTTGATTCTCTTTGGAGAGGCCCGTTTATTATCCATCAGCTCAATGGTGAAAATAGCTTCCTGTTGAAGTATCAAGATGGTACACTCTTTTTTCTGCCTCACAACGGGTAGCATCTGAAGCACTTCAACTCTTGAAGTATTAGATAAGTTCACTTGTATATATGTATATTTGTATAGCTTTTATTTTTTTTGTTTGTTATTCATTTTCATTTTTTGGAGCCTTTCATTTTTTGGTAACATGACTCCATAGCCCAATGGCACACTTCAAGGCACTAGATATTCTGGTCTCTACTCCCCTTAGTCACTTCAAAATATTAACTAAGGGAAGTTCCCCAATCGGAGCTAGTTGTTGTCCCCAAAGTCTGCTACTCATTTTTGGGACAACACATAAACAATTTTTGGTCTTACAAGCCAAAAAATTCTCCCTTCCCTTCTCAAAAATTGTTATGAGCCTTAAAATTCTCTATTTTTCAAACTTTTTTAGCTAAGGGACCCTGCAAAAAATTTCTACGGACTCCCCCAGAACTACAGACTTAGCTTCTATGGACTCTGTAGGCTTGAATCTACGGATTATGTAGGATTGGATTCTACAGACTCTGCAGGTTCATTTCTACGGACTCAATTTCTACGGACTTCATAAGAAGAAATCTATGCACTCTACAGGAAGAAAATCTACGAACTCATTTCTATGGACTCCCCCAGTTTTATGAACTCGTATCTATGGAATCTACAGGTTAGTAACTACAGACTCTACAGGAAAGAAATAGGTTCAACACTTAGCCATTTTTTCAATCAGGGAATTCAAAGGGGTCTTCCAAGAGCCCAAAGGACAAGTGCCCTTGTGGAAGGAACTTAACAGCCAAAATGGACCCTTGCAACTTTTTTGAAAGGCAACCTTGGAGGTCAGACAGCCCTTGCGAAGGACAGGGGGGAGCAGGTGGACCGTTTCAAAGGCCGAGCGAGCAAAGGAATTCCTTCAGAAGGAAATCCCATGGCAAAGTTGTTAAGGACGTTTCCTTCAGACAAAAAGTCTTAAAGAATTCCTTCGGACTTTTTTTTGAAGGAATTAACCCGACTAATGAAGCCCGATAGAAGAAAAGACTAAGGCAAGGGAAAGGAACATTTCCTTCGGACAAAATGTCCGAAGGAATTCTTTCAAATTTTTTTTCTAAAGGAATAATCCTTAAGCAAATCAAAATATCGATGGAAGAAACAACGAAGGAAAAGCCTGAAGAAAATTTTTTTGAAGGATGAAGCCCGTCAAAGGAATTAAAGCCCGAAGGCCATCTGAAGATCAACTTGAAGGGCATATACCCTTGTAGGGTGGCTCTCCACGAGTAGAAATTGGACCTTTATCAAGAACCCAAAGGTTAGGTCCCCTCTGAAAAAGGATCAAATGACAAATTCGAAAGAATTGCCAAGGAATATGACGGGCCTGCAGACGTCAAAGTTAAACACCATGAACTAGTCGTTGGGATCCAGACGTCCAGTGACGTCCCCACAGCTGTCAAATTTAGGGCAACAAACTAGCTATTAGTTTCCTAATGATGATGGGCCTGAAGACATGAAATTCATAGAAATGATATAGCCATTGATCTTTGAAAGCTTGAATGCAGATTTGAATGTAAAAGGCCAAAATGCCAAAAGGAAGAACCACTAATAGAAGAGCGTAAGGAACCAACAAGACTGAGGATATAGCCCTAAGAGCTCAAATGCCAGGAAAAGACAAAACCAAAAAGGTGAAAAGATATCTCGAGAGCTCAAATTACAGCTAGAAGAGACAAAGAGGAAAATATCTATGTAGAAGTTATTTCAGTAGCTGGAACAGTCTGCAGAGTAGATTTTCAAATTTGCAAACATTGAAGGCGCAACCTATTGGTCTCCTTTGGAGTAAAGACAAAATAGACAGCTGTGTAGATGTCAGAGGGGACAGACCAGATGATCTAGACCCAAGATAAGACATATGGGATGAAATGACATGCCATAGTTAAGATAGTTGCCCTGTTTTCAATGCAGTCCTTTGACAAACCTAAAAATGCATTGAATGCATTGACTGCAGTGTGGGCCGTCCCATGGGAAAGAGTGCCAAGCCTTACTTGGTTGCTATACATTATAATTTCTCTCATTATTCAGGGGATATTTTTTATTTTTTTATAGAAACAAAACTCTGCCCCATTGAAAGGCGAATATTGAGACTTTGAGCTCAGATTGTTGATCATTTTATTTTATCTGAGTAAGAAAGCAAGACACTTGCAAACTTTGTGCTGTTATATCTTGTGCCATTTTAGGAGATTATTTTTATGTCTATTTTCTAGATGCATTCTTGTTTATTTAATTTAACAGGCAGAACTATTGGAAGTGAGAAGGCAGATGTCCTGAAGTCAGTTACTTTCAGACTTTGTGCTGTCATAGTTGTCTTCAGTGTGTGTTTTTAGTTTCTTTCTGTGTCAAGGATTCTAGGATGACTTTGTGCCCCCATTATCCTTTGTGTTTTATTCTTTGGGTAGTTGAGGTGGAAACTTTGTGTTCTGTTTCATCCTGCTGGTTACTGCGCCCTTTTTGGTTACCTATTACTTGTTACCCACCATGAAGAACTCCAGTTGTTTGCTATAACACCACTTCTGAAAGAAGAGAAGTGCCTTCAGTGTTTCCACCTAGATTTTCTCCTTTGTCTGTGAACATCATCTCTAAAAAAAGAGAGATGGATGGTGTATCCTACCCCTGAGTGTTATTTTCTATTTTTATATATAGTATATAGCTCCTGTATATTTATAGGGAACCTCCCCTTGATGAGAGGAGAGATTTGTCCACCTCTGATGTAGTAAACCTGCACATTGGGCTAACCAATCTCCTTTGTTGTGGATGATAAGACCTATTTTGCTCATTAGTTAGCTGATTGAAAAAATATTCACCCAACATGGTTATTAATCTATCATTCTAGAAAATTGAGAAATAAGCAGGCATAAACAACAATAAAATTATTTCCCATAATAGTACCCCAAATCTACTTGTAAAAACCACCATCAAACTTCAAATAATGCTTTCTAAGAACCAACTCATCCAAACCCATAACCATGTCAATGAGAATAGGATCGAATTGATGTTCTATAAAATACTTAGAGATAATAAGTTGGAGGGTAACAAGGCCTTTTATTTTAGGAATGCTAGGATCTAATGATTCGACATTGAAATTAAATAAAATATAGTCAGAATGGAAATGTAAGTAACTTAGTTCTCTAAGGCGTGAGGCAGAATCTGAAAGATGGTATTTCTATTTCAGAAGAATAGGGAAGAAGAGGAAATGGAGTAATCTTGAAGCGGGTTCGAAAATGTAACCTGAATAACTACAAATAGGTCTACCAACTATAATAGGCTTATGAAGTTTGGGTAAGAGGTAAAAAGTATAGGATTTTGCAAAAGCAATAGGAAACCGAGTAATAAATTTGAGAATAGGCTCTAAGAAGAATTTAAATCTCTCAATAAGAAAGAGAAGTTTACTCTAAATCAATTTCCAAGCAATGGAATCTACCTATTTATATGTAGAAGATTTTGAGCGCTATCGAAGGCCTTCATATTTATACCAAGAAGTTTTCATCATGACAAGGCCAAGGTTCTTATCTTCAACATTGATGATGATAGATAGTCCTTACGAAGATCTTTGAGGCTCTTGTGAAGTCTCAATGGAAACAAGGGATGCCTGGTGAAAGAACATAGAGTTAAACAAATTTTTAACATAGTGTTATAAAAAAAATTAACATAGAGTTATAAAATTTTAACATAGAGCTATAAAAAATTTAGCATAGAGTTATAAATTTTTTAACATAGAGTTATAAAAAAAATTTAACATAGAGTTATAAAAATTTAACATAGAGTTATAAAGATTTTAACATAGAGTTATAACAATTTTAACATAGAGTTATGAAAAATTTAACATATAGTTATAAAAAAATTTAACATAGAGTTATAAAAAATTTAACACAGAGTTATAAAAATTTTAACAAAGAGTTATAAAAATTTTAACATAAAATTATAAAAAATTTAACATAAAGTTATAAAATAATTCAGTTTTCACTAACTGCAAGAGAGAATGAAAAATCCAAAGACATAAGAAAGAAGTGAAGTGTACATTTTATTTCATAAATAATTATAATTTATACAATCATTTTTCTCACAAATTTCCTCCAAGTCATGTTTCATAGAATCCCCCGCTCATTACTTGTAATGAATCTATTTGTGAAGGAGTTGAGTACAATAAGAAATATATATAACACTTGAGAGGAGGAAGAGTGATGTATTACCAAGGAGGACACCTCATAGAGGCGTGGCGTCACACCTATGGAGAGTGAATGAGCACAAAACAAGTGTCCCGAACATCCCTCAAGTGTACACAAAAATTAAATACACAAGAAAATTAAAAGAGCAAAACACAAAGTAAAATCATCAATATTAAATATGTACCAACATTAAATGAGCGATAATGCCCAAATATATTTAATGACCACCCATAATTAAATGAAGAATCATCATTTAATTCTCATCAATAAGTGCATCGAATACCAACAACTCTAAATGGAAGAAACCAAGAAAAATCCGGTTTTTACTCCAAAAATTCTCAAGACTTCTCCATAGTGGCACCCAAGTAGAGGAAAACATTCTCCAAGAGTAGGAAAAATATTCTCCAAAAATAATGAGCGCCAAAAATCCTCAAAAATGATGTTTTGAATATCTAAAATAATAACCACTCAAATAAGACAACCGTTGTAACATAAACACTATAATGAAGGTGAGATCATGTGGTTTCACTACCAAAGGTATGGCACCACAATTACAAGAATCCACCCTGCAAACAAATGTTTATGAAGAATGTATATCGATGTCCTAAGGAGACCCAAATTTCTTAGGATCAATGCAGCAAGCTCTTTGGAGGTGAATGTAGCAGCGTAGAGATTTCTTGGTAAAAAGTCGAAGAAGTGTAGGGTTTAAGGAAACCCTCATGATCTAAGCAAGAAAGCATGAAAAAACAGAGTGTCCCTTTTACCCGTTTGGGAGTAGAAAAGAAAGCAAACAAATAGAACTAACTTCCTCCTAATAATATTTATTGAAATTGATCAAGAGATTCTATAGATAGCATCTCTTTCTTCTTATTTTCAAGTAGAATCTCCATCCTATAGAAAAATCCAACACCACATAATAGACATTCCTAGAAGATAGATAAATTGCTTTAATTATTCTCAAATTAGTCCTTACATCCAAAACCAATTGCCTCCTAGAAAAACTCACAACATTTGAAGAACTTGAAGCTATGGAATCATGAATAGAAGCAAGAAGTAGAAATAGACTTTTTCAATCTCAGATGGCTTTCACGAAGAAAACATCCATAAAATCTTAACATATAGTTATAAAAAAAATCAGTTTTCACTAGTTGTAAGAGAGAAGGAAAAATCTAAAGACATAAGAGAGAAGTGAAGTGTATGATTCATACAATCCTTTTCCTCATAAATTTTCTCCAAGACATGTTTCGTGAAATCCACCGCTAATCAGTTGGAATGAATTTATTTGTGAAGTATTTGAGTACAATAATAAATATATATAGCACATGAGAGGAGGATGAGTGATGGATACCAAGAAGGACACCTCATAAAAGTATGGTGTGCCACATATGGAGAGTGAATGAGCACCAAACAAGTGTCCCAAACATCCCCCAAGTGTACACAAAAATTAAATGAACAAAAAATTAAATATGCAAAAATATTAAATGAGCAACAAACAAAGGAAACTCATCAATATAAAATAGTACCAACATTAAATGAGCAACAATCCCCAAATATATTTAGTGACCAGCCATAATTAAATGAGAAATCAACATTTAATGCTCATTAATAAGTGCACCAAATACCAACAACTCTAAAGGGAAGAAACCAAGATAAAATCTAGATTTTACTCTAAAAATTCTCAAGACTTCTATATAGTGGAGCTCAAGTAGAGGAAAACCATTCTCTAAGATTAGGAAAAATATTCTCCAAAAATAATGAGTACCAAAAATCCTCAAAAATGTTATTTTGAATATCTAAAATAATATCTGCTCAAATAAGATAATTATTGTAACATGAACACTTTAATGAAGGCGAGATCATATGGTTTTACTACCAAAGGTATGGCACCACAATTACAAGAATCCACCCTACAAACAAATGTTGATAAAGAACATAGACCAATGCCCTATGGAGACCCTAATTTATCAAGATCAATTCAACAAGCTCTCTGAAGGTTGATGTAACAATGCAGAGACTTCCTTGCAAAAAGTCGAAGAAGTGTATGGTTTGGGGTTTAGGGGTTTAGTGTTTTGGTGGTTAGGGTTTGAGGCTTTGGGATTTGGGGGTTAGGGTTTTGGGTTGGGGTTTAGTGTTTGGGGTTTGGGGTTTAGGGTCCAGGGTTTTTTTGTATAAACACTTAGAGTTATTATTTTTTTTATAACCTAGTAGAGTTAAAATAAATTGTATAAACACTAAGAGTTAATTCTTTTTGCATAAACACTTAGGGTTTAGGGTTTTAGGTTTTAGGGTTTAAAGTTTGGGGTTTTGGGTTTAAAGTTTTTAATTTAAGGTTTAGGATTTAGGGTTTTGAGTTTTGGGTTTAGGGTTTTAGGGGTTAGGGATTTAAGGTTTTAGGGGTTAGGGTTTTGGGGGTTAGGGTTTTCAGTTTGTGGGTTAGGTTTTTGGGGTTTGGGGTTTGGGGTTTAGGGTGTCAAGTTTAGGGTATATAGGGTTTGAAGTTTAGGGTATAAGGCATAAGGTTTAGGGTTTTTTTGTATAAACATTTAGAGTTAATTTTTTTTGTATAAACACTTATAGCTAAAAAAATTTGTTTAAACACTTAGAGTTAAAAAAAATTATATAAAAAAATTTAAAAAATTTATATAAACACTTAGGGTTTAGGGTTTAAGGTATTGGGTTTTAGGCTTTAGGGGTTGGGGTTTGGGGCTTAAGGTTTTAGGGTTTGGGGATTGGGTTGGGGTTTAGGGTTTTAGGGATCAGGGTTTATGGTTTGAGGTTTGGGGTGTTAGGATCTAGGGGTTTAGATTTAGGGGTTTGAGTTTATAGATTAGCATTTGGGGTTTGAGGTTTATGGTTTATAGTTTATGATTTTAAGGTTTAGGACTGTACAGTTTAGGTTTTTACAAGTTTTATGATTTATAGGTTAAGGGTTTTATAGATTTTAAGGTTTTAGGGTCTTTAGGGTTTTATGATTTAGGGTTTTAGTATTTTAGGATTTTTCGTGTTCTTAAATTTGTTTAAGGTTTTTTAGTTTAGGGTTTTAGGGATTTAGGGAATTAAAGATTAGGGGTTTACGGTTTTGGGTTTTGAGTTTTAGGGTTTGGGTTTAGGTTTTAAGGTTTAACATTTTAGGGTTTTAAGTTTTGGGTTTTGGAGTTTAGGTTTTAGGTTTTAGGAGTGTAGGGTTTCAGGTTTAGGGTTTTATTAGAGTATGTTATTTCTCATGCTTGCTAGGTTCTAGCTAGGCATTTCATCTTTTTCCTACTGTTGTCCTCTATGAGGATTTATCTCACATTGGTTAGTTAGACTAGTTCTTTATTTTATCTTACCTACTTATGCAAGGGTTTTCCTTTATACTCACGTGATTTTTTGGATATCATTTAAATTGCCTTGTCTTTGCATTTCATTTGTTTGTAAGTCTATCATGTTGTTCTTGATGTCAATGCTTCAGAGTTATAACTTGAAAAGATATTATTTTTATTCATTTCATGGTATCAGAGCCACAAAAGTTTACAACCATTTGTTGATAAGTTGTTATTCAGTTTGAAGAATTTTTTCCCTTGTCGCTCGGAAGGAGTGTTGAAAATTAGCTAGGTATACACAAAACAAGTTTGTTTTTTATCTTCATTTATTGGTGCATTGGCCTATGTGGAGTACATTTGACCAAGTGGCATCCTTGTTTGCAGACCAATATAAGGGCATTGAAGGTGGCATTTATTTTTTTCAAAGAAGCATGTTTTTTTAAGATCTGCATTTTTTGTTTTTTATTGGTAGTGTTGAGGGCTTTTATTGGTAGATTTTGCCATCCCATGGCCTTTTGAAGCTTCTTTATTCATTAAATATATTTTTTAGCATTATGGAAAATTGTGTTCTATTTTTGGTAGCGGTAGGGATTCACAATTTTATGATGACACGGTGAAACTAATGGCACAACAACAGTTCTTGCCTGGAACACCTCTTGGAACATCTTGCTTAATTCTAGTAGGGCAACCAGCTGAAGTATTTTCTACAAATAATTTGACATCTTCAAATTCACATCTTAAAAAAGTTATTGGGTGACAACAATCAGATCAAGACTGTATGAGCATGTGATTATCCATATTGGGGATTATCTATGGAAGGAAAGAGGGGAGGTTATTGCTGTGCACACCAGTTACCTTATTAAAGAAGCAAAAATTTGAGTACTTTTTTAGATAGTATAAGAGTTTGTCTAATTGATGAGATCCTTGGAAGTTTTCACAAAGTTATACTAGCTTAGATTCTATATAGAGGACAAAGTAGTATGAGTATACTAAACTGCTCAAGAACCCACAATATATTTTGTTGTCTTTTCATCCATATAAGATAATATATGTTGCTTCTTTTGTGAGTGGTCTGACCTTTTTTTGTCTACTGCATTGTTTTTTCCATCTAGTCTGTGTTGGTATTTGGAGGAAAGTGATACATTCAATGAGGTGTTGGAGCATCCCTTGTTGAAGGCTGCATTGGAAAAGAGATTTACACATCACATGGGAGCATTCTGCATGTTTTCTTATAGTCTACATTCTTCTTTGTTGGATGTTTGACAGACATCAAAAAAGTGTTGGAATCAGAGATAGAGTAGTTTGCATTGGTATTGGAGCATTGGAAAGTGTCAAATTGGAGGGAGGACAATTTGTAGAAATGTAGTTGAGAGGAGGTAGCATTATTTTAAAAATAAAACTCTATCTTTTTATTGTATAAAAACTATGTCTTTGCATTTTTGGCAATGAAGGTTAGACACATGTTCAACACTTGACAATAGTAATTAGTATTTTTTACTCCAAAAAATAGTTGAATATTTCATTATTTTCTTTATAAAGCTATATTTTTGCCTCAATAGGCAGTATAGATTGCTCACACGTGCATAGGGGTCATTTGGCTAATCTTTTTTCATTTTTATTGGCTTTTCTATGTCAGTGGTTTGATTCTAGTTCTAGCGAATGGTTGGAATCTTACCTTCATTTCCATTTTAATCACTAGAATCAGTTTGTAGTGTCATTTTTAATGTTTTTGACACATTTATAAGAATTTTTAAAACCTATATCTTTTGAACCGTAACTCACATTTGAGTTTAGTGTTTTTCAAAATTGTATGGTTTTAAATTCTCTATCCATTGGTGTTATCAATTTGTAAAAACATACTACTTTTATAAAGTGCCAAATTCTAGGAGGCTTACACATTTTTGAGAGTTTATTTGTTCATTATCATTCTTTGAATCCGAAGTTGTTCTTTTAGGGGATTATTGTTTCATCTTCTTGACTTCTTCCTTGTATTTAAATAATGGATCCCCTCAACATCTCAAATTACACTACTTAGAAAATGAAAATGAAGATACACCTTCAGCTGAAAAGCTTATGGAGAATGGTACTTGTTTATCTTCCTAACTTCATCGATGAGAACCATATTGCCTGAATTGCATCTATGTAAGATGAGGCTATTCGCTTGATTTGCTTCAATGTTTTAGATAATTTACACACTCATATTACAGATGCCACATTACCAAAGTGAGATTGGGATGCTATTACAACCTTCTTTGAGGAGGATATTGAGCCTTTTGGGTTTTCTAAACCCTCTCTTACACCACTTCCTATTCCACTTATCTCTCATCTTATTAGTGAGGATTTATATTTTGAAGGTGACATAGATGATGCTTCTCCATATCCTTCTCCTCTTATCATTGAGGTTTTCTTTTTTGATGATGTACTCTCTCCTTTTACTATAATTTCTTGTGATGATACATTCTTGATGGACATTGCTCTTCTTTTTGTTGAGACACCTTTATAGGATGAGTTTCTGCTAGAATTGAGACATCTTTTTACAGAACCTCACTTTGTTCATATACATAATGTTGAGCCACCATATATTATCACTTCAAAGGACTCTACTTATTTGAGTGAGAGCACACTTATTGATCATTGCAATCCACTTCCCATGGGCATTCTTTCAGTGAATGTTTCATGTCTTTCTTCTTATCAGTCCACTTTCATGGCATTACATCTAGTTCATGTGCATGATCTTTCTAGACCTATGTCATAGTTTAGATTTGGATGTGATTTAAAGATCTTTGTATTGCCACCTTCATATTCCATTATGGAATGGATATAATTTTAGTACATCATTCATTTTTTTTTTTGGTAAAAAAACAATATATTTTTCAATGCAGATGGAACTTCTATAGTCTTTGAGCTAAAGGTATCAACATTGACACTAGTCATCTTACAATCTTGACTTAGAGTATCGATAGCTTCTATATCGACAACAATTATCCTTGGGGGGATTTTGTATCAAGTCCTTTTACATCATTTTTTTTGGGGGGGAGTTTATTTCCTACAAGTTTTCTCTCTTTCTCTACTTTATGGATATATTGTACATGAGTACCTTATCAAACCTAGTTGATGGGACTCATACTGTGGATATGCCACTGTATCTTTTTTGGCTATTATTAGCCTCTAACTTCATTTAAGGGAGGTGTTAGAGTATGTTACTTCTCATGTTTGATAGGTTCTCACTAGGTATTTTACATTTTAACTAGTGTAGTCCTATATGAAGATTTATCCCATATTGGTTAGTTAGGCTAGTTCTTTATTTGCCTTGTCTACTTATGCAAGGGCTTTCCTTTATACTAGTATGCTTTTCTAAATATCATTTGATTTGCCTTGTCTTTGCATTTCATTTGTTTGAAATCTTATCGTGATGTATTGTTGTCAATGCTTCAGAATCCTGGCTTGGAATGATATTATTCTTATTCCCTTCAGGTTTTAAGGTTTTTGGGTTTTTTAGGGATTAAGTTTCTGGCATTTTTCAAAATTTTGTGTTTTTTGAGTTTTTTAGTTTAGAGTTTAAGGGTTTAGGATTTTTTGATTTAGAGTTTTAGGGGTATGGGGGTTTAGGTGTTTGTGGGTTCAGGGTTTTAGGTTATAGGGTTATAGGGGTTTAAGAGGTTAGGGGTTAGGCAATTAGGGGTTTGGGGCTTAGGGTTAAGGGTTGGGAGTTGGGGGTTTTGGGGTTTTAGTTTTTAAAGTTTTATAGTTTTGGGGTTTGGGGGTTTTCATATTCTAAGGGTTTAGGGTTTAGAGTTTTAAGATTTTACAATTATTAAGTTTCTAGGTTTTAGGGTTTTTGATTTAAGGTTTAGGGTTTTAAGGTTTTTGTGTTAGAGTTTAGAGTTTAAGTTTTAAGATTTTAAGGTTTGGCATTTTAGATTTTATGAGTTTAGAGTTTGGGATTTTAAGGGTTTGAGTTTTGGGTTTATGATTTTTAGTTTGGGATTTTAAGGTTTAAGGTTTAGAGTTTTAGGGATTTGGATTTACGGTTTTGTGTTTAATGTTTTAGGTTTAAGATTTATAGTTTAGGCTGAGGGGTTTAGGGTTTTACTTTTTGAGAGTTTTAGGGTTTGAGAGTTTTGAGTTTGGGGGTTTGGGGTTTAGGGCTTAAGGATTTTAGGGTTTAGGCATTTAGGTTTTGGATTTTTGGGATTTTGGTTTGAGGTTTAGGGGTTTAGGTGTTTAGGGTTATGGTTTAGGTAAGAATTTTAGCATTTAAGGTTATAAGAGTTTGGGGTTTTAGGTTTTGTATTTTTAGGGTTATCAGGTTTTAGAGTTTTGGGGTTTTGGGTATAGGGTTTAGATTTTTGAGGCTTAGATTTAAGTTTGAGTTTTGGGGTTTTAGGGAGTTAGGGGTTTAGTGGTTTGAAGTTTTAGGTTTTGGGTTTGGGATTTGGATGTTTGGGGTTTAGGGTTTACAATTAGGGATTTATATTTTTGGCTTTTTAGTTTTGAATTTGGGGTTTTAGGTTAGGGATTTAGGATTTGGGGTTTGGGGTTTTATTTTTAGGTTTCATATTTAGGGTTGAAGGTCTAGGGTTTGGGTTTTGGATTTTAAGTTTTGGATTTTAGGTTTTGGGTTTAGGGTTTGAGGGTTTAGGGTTTTTGGTTTTTGCTTTTGGTTTTGGTTTTGGGGTTTTAGATTTAGGATCTTGGGGTTTGAAGTTTGGGGTTTGGGTTTAGGATTTGGGGTTTAAGGTTTAGTGTTTAAAATTTAAGGTTTGAGGTTTAGGATTGTAGGGTTTATAGTTAAGGTTTTAAGGTTTAGGGGTTTAAGGATTTACTATTTTAGAGTTTTGGGGTTTGTGGTTTTGATGTTTTGAAGTTTTTCAGTTGGGGTTTTTGGTTTAAGTTTTGGGTTAGGGGTTTAGGGTTTAGGAGTTTATAGTTAAGGTTTAGGGTTTAAGATTTTATGGTTGAGGGTTAGGGTTTTAAGGTTTAAGCATTTAGAGTTTTGGGCTTTAGAGTCTTTGGGTTTATTGTTCTGGGGTTTTGGGGTTTGGGATTTTGAGTTTTAAGATTTTGAAGTTTTTGATAGGGGTTTAAGGTTTATGTTTTGGGTTTTGGGTTTAGGGGTAAGGGTTTAGGGTTTAGGAATTAAGAGTTTAGATTTTTAGCATTTGGGTTTAGGGTTTTGGGGTTTGAGATTTAGGGTTTAGTTTTAGGGGTTTTGGGTTTTGTATTTTAAGATTTTAGGGTTAGGGTTTAGGGTTTAAAGATTTAGGATTTTGGGTTTAGATTTTTAGGGTTTAGGGGTTAAGGTTTATGGGTTAGGAGTTAACTTTTTAATGGTTAAGAGTTTAGGGTTTAAAGTTTAATATTTAGGGTTTGGGGGTTTGCGGGGTTGGGGGTTTTGTGTTTAGAGATTTTAAGTTCTGAGTCTAAGGTTTAAGATTTAGGGTTTTAGGCTTTGAATTTGGAGTTTAGAGTTTAAGGTTTTGGCATTTGGGTTTGAGTTTTAGGTTGTGATTTGGTTATTAGATTTTGGGGTAGGGGTTTAGGGTTTTGTGTGTAGATGAAGGGGTTTGGGTTTCGAGTTTGGGGTTTTGAAGTTTTGAGGTTTTAAGTTTTGGGGTTTAAGATTTGGAGTTTGGGGTTTTAGGGTTGAAGCTTTTATTATTTATGGTTTAAAGTTTATGGGTTTAGGTGGTTTAGGATTTAGGATTTGGGGTTTAGGGTTTTACAGTTTAAGATTTTTGATATTAAGGATTATTAGGTATAGGTTTTGGGGTTTAGAATTTAAGATTTAGAATTTTGGGGTTTGAGGTTTTGGAATATTGAGGTTTTGGGGTTTAGGGTTTAGGGTTCATGGTTTTTAAATTTAGGGTTTTGAGTTTAAGATTTAAGTTTTGAGATTTTAGGGTTAAGAATTTTGGGTTTAGGGTTTAAGTTGATGGGTTTTAGATTTCAAGTTTCATGGTTTGTAGTTTAGGGTTTAGGGTTTTGAGTTTTAAAGTTTTTAGATTTTAGGATTTAGTGTTTAAATTATAAGTTTTGAGTTTTGGGTTCAGTGTTTTAGGATTTAAGGTTTTAAAGTTTAGGGTTTAAGATTTAAAGGGTTTAGGGTTAGGGGTTTAGGGTATTAAGGGATTGGGTTTAAGGGTTTAGGATTCAGGGTTTAAGTATTTTAGTGTTTTGGGGTTGATGTTTTAGGTTTTAGGGTTAAAGGTTTAAGGTTAAATGTTTGGGGTTTAAGGTTTCAGGTTTTGGGGTCGAGGTTTGGATTTTTGGGTTTGGAGATTGAGGTTTGGATTCAAGGGTTTAAGGGTTTTAGGATTTTAGGGTTTAGAGTTTTAGAGATTTGAGATTCAAAGTTCGGGGTTCAAGGTTCAAGCTTATGGGTTTGGGGTTTGGGATTCAAGGTTTAGGTATAGGGATTTAAGGTTTAAGGTTGGGTTTAAGAGTTAGTATTTAGGGTTTAGGGATATGGGGTTTGGAGTTTGAGGTTTTAAGGTTTTAAGGGTTTTATGTTTAACCATTTTTAAATTTAAGTGTTATATTTTTAGGGTTTTAGTGTTTATAGTTTAGGTTTTAGGTTTTAGAGTTTAAGGGTTTAGGGGTTAGTGTTTTAAGGGGTTTTGGGTCTTAAGATTTAGAATTTAAGGTTTTTGGGTTTTGAATTTTGGGTTTAGGGTTTAGGGTTTGAGGATTGGGGTTTTTAAGGTTTTGGGGTTTGGAATTGGGGTTTGGGGTTTAGAGTTTGGGGATTTTAGGGTTTGGGGTTTCAGGGGTTTGGAGTTCAAGTTTTAAGGTTTTAGGTTAAGGTTTAAGTTTAGGGTTTTAAGATTTTAATTTAGAAATTTTGGGTTTGAAGATTTTAGATTTAGGGTTTTAAGATTTAGGGTTTGGGGTTTGGTTTTAGATTTTTAGGTTTAGGGTTCAAGGGGTTTAGAGTTTAGGATTTTAGGATTTAAGTTTTATGGATTTAAGGGTTTGGGGTTGGGTTTAAGATTTTAGGTATGGGGTTTTAGGGTTTTGGGTTTTAAGTTTTGGGGGTTAAGAGTTTGAGGTTTGGGGTTTGTGATTTAGGAATTATGATTTAAAGTTTAAGGGTATGATGGTTAAGGGTTATAGGGTTAAGAGTTATAGGGTTT
Organism: Torreya grandis; assembly: GCA_037957365.1. Taxonomy (NCBI): domain Eukaryota; kingdom Viridiplantae; phylum Streptophyta; class Pinopsida; order Cupressales; family Taxaceae; genus Torreya; species Torreya grandis. Next base: position 1,241,233 of record JARHVA010001388.1, read on the forward strand.
TAAGGTTTTAGGATTTCAAAGTTTAAAATTGTGTTTAAGGTTTGAGGTTCAAGGTTCATAGTTCAAAGTTAAAAGTTTAAGGTTTGGATTTGGAGTTTAGGGTTTGAGTTTTTTAGTTTAGAGTTTAACGTTTAAGGGTAAGGGTTAAGGGATTAGAGTTGGGTTTAGGTTTTAGGATTTAGAGTTTGAGGTTTAGGGTTTTTAAGTTTTAAGATTTAAGGTTTAGTCTTTTTGGGTTTTAAGGGTTTTCAGATATTGAAGTTTCAGGTGTTATGATTTTAGGGTTTATGTTTTAAACTTTTATGGTTTAGGATTTTAAGATTTTATGTTTTAACATTTAGGGATTTAGGGGTTAGGGTTTAGGTGTTAAGGTTATGGGTTTAAGTGTTTAGGATTAAGGGTTTTAGGGTTTGAAGTTAGGGTTTAAACATTTTAGGATTTGTGGTTTTGGTATTTGGGTTTTAGAGTTTTAGAGTGTAGGTTTTAGGGTTTTGAGGTTTGGGGTTTATTGTTTAGGCTTTTGGATTTGGGGGTTTTGGGTTTAAGGGTTTTGGGTTTAAAGTTTTTAAGGTTTTCGATTTAAGGTTTGGAGTTTTAGGTTTAGGATTTTAGAGTTTAGGTTTTGGAGTGTTTTGGTATTTAGGGTTTAGGTTTTAAGGTTTAGGATTTTATGATTTTAATTTTATGATTTTGGATTTTGGATATCAAGTTTTGAGGTTTGGGGTTTTAAGTTCAGGGTTCAATATTCAAGATTTAGAGTTTAAGTTTTAAGGTTTTAGGTGATTAAAGTCAAAGGTTTTAAGGTTTAGCATTTAAGGGTTTAAATTTTAAGGATTTAAGGGTTTGTGATTTTGGGGTTTAGGGTTAAGGGTTGAGGGTTTTGAGGTTGGGATTTATGATTTTAAGATTTGGGGTTGAGGGTTTAGATTTAAGGGTTTTAGAGTTTTAGGGTTTAAAATTTTAAAGTTTTGAGGTTTTAATATTTTGGATTCAAGGTTCAACGTTTGAGATTTGGGGTTTGGGTATACAATTTAAGTTTTAGGGTATAGGGGTTTAGGGTTTAAGGTTTTAGGGTTTAAGATTTGGGGTTTTGAAGTCTAGAGTTTGGGGTATTAACATTTGAGATTTTAGGGTTGGGGGTTTGGGTTTTTGGGTTTTGAGTTATAAGGTTTTAAGAGTTTTGGGTTTAAATGTTTAAAAGTTTTTGGTTTTTAAGGTTTAGGATTTAAGATTTAGGGTTTTAGAGTAAGGTATTTAAGTGTTTTGGGGTAAGTGTTTAGGGGGTTTAAGTTTTTAAGGTTTACAATTTTAGGGTTTAGAGTTTGGAGTTTTGCTGTAAGGTTTACGATTTGGGGATTGAAAATTGAGGTTTGGGGTTTTTTATTTTTAGGGTTTAGAGTTTTAAGGTTTGGGATTTTAGGGTTTTAGGTTTGGCATATAAGGTTTTAAGTTTGGGAATTTGTGGTTGGGGTTTGGGGTTTATAATTTTAAGGTTTTGGGTATTGGGTTTAGGATTTATGGTTTCAAGTTTAGGGTTCAGGTTTAAGTTTAGGGTTTTAAGATTTTAGTTTTGGATTTTTTGGTTTTGAGATTTTAGTGTTTAGGGTTTAAGATTTAAGGTTTTGGTTTTAGGATTTAGGGTTTAGGGTTTTAGGGTTAGGGATTGAGGGGTTTAAGGGTTATTGGTTTTGGGAGTTTAGGGTTTAGCATTTTAAGGTTTGGGGTTTAGGGTTTAGGGTTTGAAATTTGGGGTTTTGGGGGTTTAAGGGTTTTGGGGTATTTGGGTTTTGAGTTTTTGGGTTTTGTGTTTTAGGTTTAGCATTTGGGGTTTGGGGTTTTGAGATTTAGGGTTTTTTATTTGAAGTTTAAGATTTAAGTTTTAAGTTTAGGATTTTAAGGTTTTAATTTTGGAGTTTTAGGTTTTGGGTTTGGGGTTTGATTTTAAGGTTTAAGGGTTTAGGTTTTAAGGTTTAAATTTTAGGGTTTAAAAGATTTAGGTTTTAAGAGTTTAAAGTTAAAAATTTTAAAGTTTAAGGTTTAGGGTTTAGGGGTTTAGGGCTTACGAGTTTGGCATTGGGATTTAGAGTTTTAGGTATGGGGTTTTGATGTTTAGGATTTTAGGTTTTGTGGTTAAGGGTTTAGGGTTTAAGGTTAGGGGTTTTATGGTTTTGAGTTTAGGGTTTTAGAGTTTGGGGTTTGGACATTCATGTTTAAGATTTAAAGGTTTAAGGATTTAGGGTTATAAGTTTAAAGGGTTTAAGGTTTTAAGATTTCAGTGTTTTAAGATTTTGGGTTTGGGGTTCATGTTTTAGGGTTTGAGATTTGGGGTACAAAGTTTGGGGATTAAGATTTAGAATTTATTGTTTATTGTTTGGGGTTTAGGGTTTAAGGGTTTAAGAGTTAGGGTTATAACAATAGAATTAAGTTTAGGTTTTAAGGTTTTGGATTTAGGATTTAGGGTTTAGGGTTATTAGGGTTTGGGGTTGAGGGCTTGGAGTTTGGAGTTTAAAGGTTGAGGATTGGGGTTGGGGTTAGGGATTGGGGTTTTAGGTTTAGGATTTAAGTTTAGGGTTTAAGGTTTTAGGGATTTAGAGATTTTAAGTTTTAAAATTTTTGGTTTGGATTTTAAGGTTTGGGATTTAAGATTTAAGTATTTTAGAGTTTAAGGTTTAAAGTTTAGGAGTTAGGGGTTGGGGGTTTAGGGTTTGAAGTTTTTAGGGTTTTAGGGGTTGGAGATTTGAGATTTTGGAGTTTTAGGGTTTGGGGGTTTAGGGTTTGGGTTTCAAACTTAGGTGTTTGGGTTGGGTGTTAATGTCTTAGGGTTTAATGTTTGGGAAATAAGGTTTTTAATGTTTGGGGTTTGGGGTTTTGATGTTTGGTGTCTAGAGTTTATTAGTTTTGGGTTTTGGGGTTTATATTTGAGGTTTTGGGGTTTAAGGTTTGGGTTTTTGGAGTTTAGGTATTAGGGTTTGGAGTTAGGGTTTGGGGTTTAGGGCTTAAGGTTTTGGGGTTTTAAGGTTTTAAGTACATGGTTTTTGGGTGTTGGGTTTTATGTTTTAGGGGTTTGGGATTTGGGTTATGGGGTTAAGGTTGAGGTTAGGGTTTTGGGTTTTAAGTTTTAGGTTTGGGGTGGAGTTTAGGATTTAGGGTTTAGTGTTTTAAGGTTTTAAGGTTTTAGAGTTTTAGGTTTTGGTTTTGAGGTTTTAGTCTTTAAGTTTGGGGTTTAAGTTTTAGGGTTTTAGATTTAAGGTTTTTTTTTAAGGTTTTAGTGTTTTAGGGTTTGGAGTTTGCAGTTATGGAGTTAGGGGTTCGGGTTTAGGGTGTAGGGTGTATGGTTTAAGCTTTTAGAGTTTAGGGTTTAGGGTTAGGGGTTTAGAGACTTAAGGTTTACTATTTTGGGTTTTGTGGTTTTTAGTTTTGGATTTAAGATTTAAGGTTTTGGGTTTTAGGTTTTAGTGTTTTGGGTTTATGTTTTTTAATTTTTTGGTTTGGGGTTTAAAATTATAGGGGTTTATGATTTGGGGTTTGCGATTGGGGTTAGGGATTTGGGGTTTGGGGTTTGGAGTTTGGGGTTTGTGGTTTGGGATTTGGGATCGGGTTGGGGTTTTGGGTTTTGGATTTATAATTAGGTGTTTAGGTTTTAAGTTTAGGGGGCTACGGTTTTGAGGTTTAAGGTTATGGGTTTAGGGTTTAGGGGTTGGTGTTAGGGTTTTAAGGTTTGTGATTTTAAAGTTTATGGTTTTAAGGTATCGAGTTTTGGGGTTTAAGGGTTTAGGATTTGGGGTTTGGGGGTTGGGAGTTTGGAGTTTGGAGTTGGGGTTTTGGGTTTAGGGTTTTGAGTTTTGGGTTTTGGGTTTTGGGTTTAAGGTTTAGGTTTTTAGATTTTTAGGTTTAGGGTTTAGGCTTTTAAGTTTTGTGTTTAGGGTTTTGTGGGTTTGGGGTTTGGGTATTTAGGTTTGGGGTTTAGGGTTTCAAGTTTCAAGTTTAGGGTTTGGAGTTATGGATTAAGGGTTTAGGTTTAGGGTTGATAGTTTAGGGTTTAAGATTTTAGGGTTTTGAGGTTTAGGATTTGGGATTTTGGGTTTGGTGTATTAGGTTTGGAGTTTAGGGTTTAAGGTTTTAGTGTTTAAACTTTTGAGTTTTAGGGTTTGGGTTTAGTGTTTAGGTTTTAGGCTTTTGGGGTTAAGGTTTTGGTTCTTTGGTTTAAGGTTTAAGATTTTAAGATTTAAGGTTTTAAAATTTTAGAGATTAGAGTTTATGATTTAGATTTTATGATTTGAAGAATTGTGGTTTGGATTTTTCATTTTGGGTTTTCACGGTTTTGGGTTTTGGGTTCGGGGTTTTGGGGTTTGGAGATTTTGTGGTTTGGGGTTTGGGATTTTGGGATTTGGGTTTAAGGGTTTGGAATTTTATGGTTAGGATTTGGGGATTGGAGTTTAGTAGTTTTGGGTTTGGGGTTAAGGGTTTAGTGTTTAGGGTTAGGGGTTTGTGGGTGGGGGTTTTAGGGTTTTTACTATTAGAATTTTAGGGTTTTGGGGTTAGGGTTTAAGATTTATGGTTTGGGTTTTGGTGTTTTGAGTTTTAGGGTTTAGGGGTTTAGAGTTTGGCACTTGAGGTTTAAGATTTGGGGTTTTGATATTGGGGGTTAGGGTTTAGGGTTTTGGTTTTACAGGTTGTGGTTTATGGTTTTAGTTTTATGGGTTGGGGTTTAAGGGTTTAAGATATAAGTTTTTAGGGTTTGGGGTTTAAGAGTTTTAAGGTTTTGGGTTTAATAGTTTGAGGGTTTAATGGTTTGAGGGTTTGGGGTTAAGAATTTGAGATTTAAGGTTTAGGGTTTTAAGGTTAAAGGTTTTGGGTTTTGGGTTGGGGTTTTAGTGTTGGGGGTTTTGCGTTTAAGTTTGAGGGTTTACGGTTTTGGGTGTTTAGGGTTATGGGTTTTAGGTTTAAGGTTTTGGGTTTGGGAGGTTTGGGCTTTAGAAGTTTAGGGTTCAGATTTGGGGTTCAAGATTCAGGGTTCATGGTTTTAAGTTCTTTGTTCAAGGTTTAGGGTTTAGGGATTTTAAGGGTTTATGGGTTTAAGGCTTAGCAATTTTAGGGTTTTAATGTTTTGTGGTTTTAACGTGTTAGTGTTTAGGGCTTTAAAGTTTAAGGTTTAAGGTGTTAGGGAATAGGGTATAAGGTGCAGGGTTTAGGGTTTAATATTTAGAGTTTTAGGGTTTTTTTATTAGGGTTTGGGGTTTTTGGGTTTTGGGTTTATGTTTTAGGGTTTAGGTTTCAAAATTTAGGTGTTTGGGTTTAATCATTTAAGAATTTTGGGTTTAGGGTTTTATGTTTTGGGGTATAGGGTTTAGGGTTTTGAGATTATAGGGTATGGAGTTTGGGGTTTAGGGTTTTAGATTTTAGGGTTTGGGGTTTATGATTTTAGGGGTTTGGGGTTTAGGGTTTAGGGTTTAGGTTTTGGGGGTTTGGAGTTTTGGTTTTGGCATTTATGTGTTTGTAGTTTGAGGTTTGGGGTTTGGTATTTTAGGGTTTTGAGGTTTTGAGGTTTTGATTTTTGAGGTTTAGGGTTTAGGGGTTTAAGGTTTTATGAGTGAGGGGATTGGGATTTTAAGGGTTATTTATGGGTTTGGGGTTGGGGTTGAGGGTGGCGGTTTGGGGTTTTTGGGGTTAAGGTTAAGGTTGGGGGCTTGGTGTTTGGGAGTTTGGGGTTAGGGTTTAGGGTTTGGGGTTTTAGGGTTTTGAGTTTAGTGTTTAGGATTTGGATTTTAGGGTTTATGGTTAGGGGTTTCGGGTTTAAGGATTTAAAGTTTTAGGGTTTTAAGGTTTAGGGTTTGTGGTGTAGGTGTTGGGGTTTGGGTATTGGGGGTTTAGGATTTGGGTTTGGGGTTTAGGGTTTAGAGGTTTAAAGGTTTTGGGGTTTCAAGTTTAGGGTTTTTATTTTTTATTTAGGGTTTTAGGTTTAATATTAGGGGTTAGGGTTTTAGGTGTTAGGTTTTTTGGATTTGGGTTTTGGTGTTTAGGGTTTGGGTTTTGGGATTTAAGGTTTTTGATTTTATTTTTTCTATTTTTGATTTACAGTTTTAGGGTTGGGGTTGGGGTTGGAGTTGGGGTTTGGGGGTTTAGGGTTTTAGTGTTTCTTAAGGTAACTTTGTATTTTTTATTGAAGAGATATTTTATTATTTAATGTGTTCTTTTATGTGCCATCAGTACTTGGGTGTCCTTGGGTAGGGATTGTTTTATTGGTGTAGTCTGATTGAGAGGTGATGGCTGAGGATAGGGTTATTTGGTAAGTGGTATAATTACCCTATGTTCCCACCATTGAATTAAAGTAATGGTATCTTATTCAGACTCATTACATTTAAAGTCTTCAAATGCAACCTAAACCCCTTTGGGATTATTTTTCTTACGTTTGTTTGAGGTTGTTGGCTTGATTGTAGCCTCTAAATTTCATATTACCAAGCATTCATACTTGTGCACTAGATTCAACATGTAATACAATTTATGCAACATGTTCTTTATCATTTACCCTTGGTTATTCTTAATGGCATTATTATTGTCTAAGTCCTAGTATTTTTTTGAAACCTTGCCTAAAACATTATACTAAGGGTGTGTCGATCACTATTTATACCTGCCACATCTATTTAAACATGATGTGCATTGGATATCCTTACAACAACATCTAAAAAATAGGTTTTACTTAAACAAAATGGTGCCTTGATCCACCCAAATATATATTCCTTTGCTATTAAAATCCTAACAAGACTGTAGTGTTACATGACAAGAAACTCTACCCATCATAGGCATGCACTCGAAAAATGGCTTGGTGTGCACCATTCATTCCCCAAATCTAGAACCATGTTATCAAACTATCTCTCTATTTTATATTTTTACTGCTTTCCATAGATACCAGTACATGTTCTCATGGTATTTTTTAGTCAGTGAACTATCCTCCAAAGGGAAGGTCCAGACTTTATCACCATATTTATCAGGGACCCCAATCTCATCAAGTACTAATAATATAAGAATGACACCTAGCCTAAAGGCTTTAGATGACTAATGTGATCTCTTTGTGCCCTCAATGATTAAGTCTGTAGTAAACTTTGAGATGTTAAAAAGGGTGCCCTAAGCCATTTGGTACAAAATATAAATAAAATGTTTGTTGATCTCACCCCATATACTAGTTCTAGCTAGTTTTCTGATTACAAGTTGTGTAGATACCCTTACCATTTGATGAACAATGTTTTCAATAGGAAAAGTAAACTTTTCTTTTTTCTAGTTTAGGATTTGTTCAACCCTCTCTAATCTAGCTATATCAACAAGTGCTTATTTAATGTTCTCGCCTAAACAAGGAATTCCAATATATTTTCTAATGAGTACTATTGAGATCATCATTATGCACATGAAAAATATAACTAATTATCATGGATATGGTACAACAATAAATTTACCAACTGGCTCAGATTACCAAAATAGGGGAGCTCAAATAACTAGAGCAATCCCACCTTCTCGAGCACCTTCTTGACCATTATATCAAACAATACAGCCCTATTTATAGTATTTTTATTGATGTCCACCATGTAGTCATTCTAAAGGTCTATATCATTGTTACCCCTTAGTGGTTATAATATTTAACCTCGCATAGTGCAACTTGGGACTCCCATTTTTCCCTGCATGACATTAACGTTGGGTATTGCATCTCCACAAACTTTAGTGACTCTACCACTATTGATTTTTCCATCTCCTCTATTGTGACCTCTTTAATGTATACTAGATATATTCTCAACACCTCCTCCATGTGTATGCACTTTTTGATTCTAGATGATGAGGGTGATTGAGCTCCTACCACATTTTGTTTCTTCTTCATCATAGGCTTGAAACCTCTTGTGCACTTTTTATTCTCCCCAAACTCCTATATGTGGCATGATTTTATTGCTACCACAAGTGAGGAGGTATACCTTATCCATGAGCTTCATTGATCTCTAATGGCAAAACTCATCCTTTGGAACCTATAACTACTTTTAACTTTTACCTAGCTCACTTTTCTAACTGTGTTTTTTACTCTAATCCTATATTTAATTGTTTGAATCTTTGCTTGCAAGCACTATTTTGGGGTCTAAAATCTTCTCTAAAGTGACAAGTGAGTAAAAATGGCTTGTATTTATGGTTTTATTTTGCCCAACAATGTTCCTTTAATGATGTGAATTGTTCGTGTCAGATGTTGTTAGCATCTCTTCAATCCCTTTACTTTTCTTTTATTTTTTGCCATTTGTATTTGTGTTTCTACTCACTTTAATTTACGCCAATTACTCATTGGACATTTGTATTTAATGTAGAGCATGATAGTGGGCACATATGTGATAACTAGAAAAGTTTGAATTTGGATTTTGAAACTGGTGATGCCATCTTGTGTAGATATAATTTTGGAGCCACCTTCACCTTTCTTATTTTTATTGCATTCTTGGGTGCTACACTCTACTCCTAGTTTGCTTCCTTGCCATGTGAAGCTCTTTAATGCATATAAATACTTACGTTCTTGGTCATGACACTCCACTCCTAGAGCACTTCCTTGCTCCTTAAATTTCTATGTATCTATATAGTTGGTTGATTTCATCACATGCATCCAATAATTCTTTTAATCATTGGTATCCCTACCCCACACTAAAATTTGTGCTTGGTCCTCCAGTACAACAAGTACCCTTATGTAGACAAGTCTTTAATCAGTTGTATGCACAAATCTCAATGTTACTTATAATAGTAGGCAATTTTTTGATAGAGTTTTGAGTAAAGCAACATCAAACTCAAAAATTTATTTTTGTCTACCATTATAGTGGTCACTAGGGTGTAGATAAACTTTTAGACTCCCTAGCATTGTGCACCCATGAATCTACCTTATTGAGTAATGTTGACCTTCGTTAAGATATATTTTGATTAAAAAATAACACAACACTTGGAAAGAAATACAACTAGTTACATGAGGCTACACATTTTATTATAAACTATGACATAAAACTTTTGTGCTTAAGACCTAAATTATACTAGATTATCCTACCGAGTAGAAAATACTAGGAACAATAAATGGAAAATACCTTATCACAACATGGCTCAAGTATATTATGAATGGTACAACTTAAATTGACTTCTACAAAAATTCTAAAAGAGCATTTTGCCATCCAAGGTATGTAGTTTACATGCTCAAATATCCAAAATGTCATGAATTATGTAAGGACCCAACCAATGGATATGAAGCTTCCATAGGTATTTCAAATACTTAGAGTCATAGAATAGAACAAGGGATATTTCAACCAAAATCTTTCCCTTGATGTGTCAGTCATGACAAGTATTTTGTCAGGCCTTCTCCATGGCTTGGATCCATCAGGCTATGACATGCCTTTCATCTAACTTTACAAGATCCTCTAGATGTGCATTGAAGGATCCTTGTCCTCAAGTCATCCCATGTGGGTGATGCAAAAATATGGAACTAAAAATTCCATTGCAATAATTTCCTCTAACTCAAACACACGTTTAAAGGGAGTGGACTTATTAAGGTGCTTATAGATTGTCGTGTTGGTATATGATACCATTAAAACACAGTCATCCTAGTCTTTGCATCCAACATCACAAATCTTGGTTAATGTCTAACCAAGAATATTTTTGAAAGCCTCCATAGTCCCATTTTCTTGTGGGTGGTACAGGGTAGTCTCATGATGCATAACCCTGAAGTCAGATAGTAGGATACACATAGTCTCATTTATGAAATGGGTACCTCTGTCACTTGTTAAGCTCAGAGGGAACCCATATCGACTAATGATATTAACCCAAAATAAATGCATTGATGTTGTTGTCTTGGTTTTCATTGATGGTGCTACATTAGCCCACCGAGTACTATGGTAAATGACACTAATAACATAGTGCACACTTGTTTTAAATGTAGTTGAAGAGATTCGGTACACAAATTCAACAACCCATGTTTCAAATGGTTATTCAACTAGGATGGGGATCAATGACATGTCATTTTGGTGGTTGGTTTTCCCCATTCATTGGCAAACATCACATATGTGTGCATATTATTTGGCATCATAAAAAAAGTATGATATAGTAGGTCAACTAGGAGGATATTTTGCACAATAGCTTTTCTAATAATGTGACCTTGTGAAATGCCTTCACATCCTTCTTGTAACTCACCCAATCATTGATGTTCTAAGATACACTTATGTAAGACTTCATTTCAATTTTGCTTATAAATTTCACCCCCAATGAGTTTATATGTGGTGGCATAGACATCTAATTGTTTCTTTTCCTTCATGGGAAAGTTACTGGGAGCAATGCTTAGTGGGAGAAAAGTAACAATATCTATAAGATCCTTTAGAATGCACTGTTTACATATAGTTGAGTTTTGGTTAATCTATATTCAATATTTTACACACCCCCTATATTTATGCATGATAGGTGTTCAATACCCATGTTTTGTTTACTAAGATTCACAACAATAAAATATAGGAATTATTGGAACAATATGATCCATTGATAAATTCTTTCATCGAGTATCAACTTATTTATGAGGTACTTAAGTGTCTCATGATTAGTGAAGAAGATAAATAAATTGGATAAGAGATACTGGTGGAACATTTGTAGTGTGTATACCATTATGAGTGGATTGCACTTCGTGGTGGTATGGTTTTGATCTACTACTATAAGTTTCCTACCAACAAAGTAAACCAAATGTTCCACCTTCTTGTCACCTAGTTGAGCTATGATGGCATCCATTATTGTCCTTTATCATCAGCATGCACATGAAATGGGTTCATCCAATCTTTAAATTAAAGGATTGGTGTGCTAGTGAGCTTTCCCTTTAGTGTTTCAAAGTCATCCTCTTACACCTCACCCCATATGAATGGATGATTCTTGCACAAAAGTTCCTCCAATGATGCTATGATCTTGGCATAATGACGAATGAACTTTTTGTGTTAGATTATATGTCAAAAAAAGTTCACACCTTTTGTTGAGTGGCGGGTGTCTCAACCTAAACAATGATGGCCACCTTAGCAAGGTTGCTAAGGAGCTTGTCCTTTCAAATCACATGGTCAAGTAATGTCCCAAAAAGGAGTTGTAAATATGCATTTATTTAAATTTAGGGAATTTTAAAGATGGCAAAAATGATCAAACATGAGAATCAAATCACTATGACGGTCCTTCACTAGCACATACATTGTCTAGACATCTAAATATACTTGAAGAAAATAATTTTCAAAGTCATTGAAGGTTGTAATGACAATGTATGAGAAGATAGTAGGTGCATTCTTTAGGCTGAATGACATGAAATTGTGGGGAAATGAACCTAATTCTATAGTGAAGGTGGCTTTGGGCCTATCTTCCTCTTCAATTTACACTTGGTGATAGCTCAAAAATCCATCAATGAAGGTGTATGTCTCGTAGCCTTATGCCCCCTCAATGACTTCCTCGGTGAAAGGGGTTGGAAAGGGTCAGTGACACACATGACATTAAGGAGATGATAGTGTATATTTAAATTATCCCATATTTATTAATACTAATGATCATTATGATTACCCATTTTGATTCCTCAATTATTGAGATCACATTAGCAACCAACATGACATTGATTTCTTTCTTAATCTTGGTGCAAAAATTAGGTTCATTTGGTATGGTCACTTTTTCATGGGTCTTACATTGTGTTGCCCCCCAAAAATATCGCTCATGTTTGAGACAACATTTGAACTATTTTGGTCCTACAGACGAAAATCCTCTCTTCCCATTTCAAAAATTGTTCTGAGCATTCAGGTTCTTCATTTTTCAAAGCTTTCTCAAAAATCTACGGACTCTTCAGGTTTGAATCTACGGACTCTGCAGGCCAAGTTCTATGGGCTTCGCAGGTTGATTTCTATGGACTCTGTAGGAAAGAAGCAAGCTCTAAAAAGAACAAGTTTCTAGCACTTAGTCATTTTTAGGATTGGTTCAATGCCAAGGTTCAACCAAAGCATCCATCGGCAAGCTTCTAAGCAAGAATCGAACCATTGAACCTTGAACCATTTTGGTTTAACGGGTTCAATGGGTTCAAAGGTTCAACGTCATCAGCAGGAGTTAAGCGCATCTATCAAAGGTTCAAAGTTCAACCACCTCAAAGTTCAATGGCTTCAAAACACTTAGCAAAAAATGACGTGTTGAACCACTAAACCATTGAACCTTGAACCACGTTGGTTCAACAGTTTAACGGGTTCAACGACCTATTGGTTCAACATGCTTGGTTCAAAGAGATCAAAAGACAGCCAAATAATGAAGAATGAACAGGTTGAACTGTTGAACCGTTGAACCAAAGATGGTTCAATTGGCAGGTTTAAGGGGCTACCCCATGGCCGAAGGAACAAATTCCCTTGTGGAGGACCGTGAATCAAGTCAAGTACCCTTGCAGAGGGCCGCAAGCCAAAATGAACAAAGTGAACTCTTTCAGAAAAATGAACAAGGCAAAAGGCAAAGTAGAGTCCTTCAGAAAAATTATCCAAAGGAATTCACCCGAGAAGAAAACCTGACCGAAAGGAAAGAAAGGAGCAGCTAAGAAAAGGACGAGCAAAAGCTGACAAGTGGCAACTGCGGAAGGCTCCACTATGTTTTTCTAAGAGCAGCGGACCATGCCACATGCCCCTGGCAAAGATCAGCAGAGGCTGACGAGTGTCATCATCTGCGAGAGACCAACTGAGCCCCAAACATTTCTATGATGTCACAAATGCCCAAGAAGGTAGATGCTGCCAAGTGTCAATAATGGAAGATGTCACGTGTCTCTGGTTAAAAGAGCGAAAGGTGCCACATGTCAAAGGATGAAGCACCTTCGAGTGTAAAGGCACACATAAAGCCAAGGAAAGGTTTCTTTCAGACAAATTATCTGAAGGAATTCCTTCGGACAATTTGTCTAAAGGAAACATAGGGACCAATAGCCTGCTAAAGAATTGAAGCCCGAAGGCCACTTGGAAGATCCTGAAGGGTAGACACCTTTGCAGAGGGACACTCGACATTTGAAAATTGACCTTTTTCAAGACCCTGAAGGGCAAGTTCCCTTCGAGAAAGGTTTGAACCTCAAAGTGCAGTGAAAGTTTCCAAGTGTCACATGCCGAGACAGAATTTCAGATGAAGCCTCAAAGCATGAAACTCGCTACGTGTCCCATCCCAGTGTAACGAAAGCCATCACGTGTCTGCATCTGCGCCTCCAGTCGCTAACAAAGTTTCAAAGCCTATTCTAATAAGCCTATTTCGAAGCTGTGGATGCCACCACGTGTCCTCACCCACATCCAGTAGAAAGTGACCATGGCAAGCAAGAAAGACACAAGAGAGTTGCTAAGAAGAATGACAGGCCTGCAAACATCAAATTTGTCGTAATGAAGTGTCTGTTGATTTTAGCAGACTTAAAGCGTGGACCTGAATGCATTTAAAAGACCCTATGGCCAGGACCAAGAGAAGGAAGAGACAAAGAGGGAAACTCAACAGGAGTTAATTGCAATAGGTGAAGTAGTTTGTTGGGTAGATATTAGGGGCCTGCAAACAGTGAAAGCATCATCTATTTGTCCCCTTTGAGATAAAGCCAAAATAGACAGTTGCATGGCTAAGCAGGTGATGGAATGAGAGATTTAAGCTCAGGAGAAGGCACTAGAGATGAATTAACATGCCACAGTTAAGGTAGTCACCTTGCTACAGCATGGCCCTTCTTGACAAGACCAAGAATGCATCCAAGGCATTGAATGCACCGAATGGGTCACTCCATGGGACAAAGTGCCAAGCCTCCCTTAGGCCTCTATATAATGTAATCTTTTGTACCATTTGAAGGGAGATATTTTTGACCACATAAGCAAAACTCTACCCAAATTGAAAGGTGAATACTAAGACTTTGAGCTTCGATTGTATTTCATATTATTTTATCTGAATGAAAAAGCAAGTGATTCACAGACTTTGTGCTGTATAGCTTGTATCATTTTAGGAGATTGTTTTTATGTCTGTCTTCTGAATGTACTCTTGTTTATTTGATTTGACAAGTAGAGCTAGTGGAAGTGATAAGGAAGGTGTCTTGAAGCCAACTACTTTCAGACTTTGTGCTACTATAGGTGTCTTCAATGTGTGTTTATTTTCTATTTCTGTGTAAAGGACCTTGGGATGACTCTATGCCCCCATTGTTCTTCATATTTCACTTTTGGGCAGTCTAGGTGGAGACTTTGTGCTACATTTCAGGCTGCTAGCTACTCTGCACCTTTGGTTACCAATTATTTACCAGAAAGATTCCTATTGTTTGCAAGAACAAGCACTTCTGAAAGAAGAGGAGTGCCTTCTATCACTTCACCAAGATTTCTAATTTTCAGGAAGGGATCTAGCTCTTGGCTGAATGTTACTTCTGAAAGAAGAGAAGTACCTTCACCAATCACCCAATATTTCTCCTCTATTTATTAGCATCATCTTTGAAAAAAGAGATATGGATGGTTTATCCCACCCCTGTGTCTTACTTTCTGCTTATATATAGTATCTAGCCCCCTTTATATTTATAAGGAACCTCCCCTTGATGAGAAGAGAGATTTGTCCCCTGTCGATGTAGTAAAATTGCACACCTGGAAGACCAATCTCCTTATGCTGTGGTGATAGGAACTATTTTACTCACCAATTAGCTGGTCAACAAAATATTCACCCAATAGTTTTTGGCGACTCCACTAGGGAGGGACAAGCAGTTTGAAGCCTTAAGCTTCAAATTGAAGTAAGACTAGTCCTTTTCCATTTTTATTTCACAATCTAGCAACTCCATGCTATACCAAAAGCCAAAAATCTCAAGGTGTTGTTGACCCTGCTTTTGAGTTGGTGCAGCAGAGCAATTTTGAATTGTTTCCTCCATAAGCTCACCTTCAACGAACTAGGAGTCTTCCTCCTAGCCTGACTAGGTCACCAACACAAGGTAGAGCTTCTTTTTCTACCGCTAGCAGAGCCTTGCCTATCTAAATTCCACCCAGATTTGTTATCCCACTTTTACATAATCAAACCATGGCTCAAGACCCCTGGGGTAACTCATTTGGCCCACTTAATTTGACTCCACCTCTACATGAGCTTCCATGTAGTTCAAAGAAGAACTTCCCCAAATTCTTTGGTGATGGGAAAGTTCACCCTGATGAACACATTACAGCTTTCAGCATATCCTATGGTGTAATAGGGGTGGAGTTTGAAGACATAACAGTCAGGCTGTTCATGGAGACACTACAAGGCACTGCTGCAGACTGGTTCTACCACCTGCAAGCTCGATCAGTGACTGATTGGGACACTCTGAAAGATAAACTTGAAGCCAGGTTCAAGCCTGTAGAAGATGCACATGCCTTGCTAGCCCAGCTCATGCAGATGAAGAAGGAGCCTCATGAGCCTATGAGGGATTTCATTGCCAAGTTTGACAAGCTAAGGCACAGAATTCCCATTGTCGCCTAGCTAACACCTCAAAACCTCAAATGCTTCTTCATCAACTCATAGCTACCTGAAGTGAGTTTCTTGCTGAGACAGGATAGACACATAGACCTTGTTACTACTCAGGACGTGGCTACTAAGTTATAAGATGACCTTATCTTAGCAAGAAAGATAAGAAGAGATCCTAATAGAGGCAAACCCTCTTCATCTTCTAAATACTCACCCACATCCACCACTGACCCAATGGTACAAAAGCTGGCAAATGAATTGATAGCCTTGAAAAGGCAAATGACACAAGCTATGTCCTCTGATCCTCTATATAGAGATGTACCAAGGAGGACATTCCCCAATCAGCCATATCAAGGTAACGCTGCTAGAAGTCAAGGGCAACCAAATTGTCTTCCTCCCCCACAAAGAAACCTTGCCCTTGAAGCACCTCCAACCAACTCAGTAGTTGGATATCTGGAAATAGAACATGTTTCCTCTTTCAAACTTGAGTTTGAGCAAGAAATGGTTTTGATCTCTTTAGGGAGGATCTAGAAGAATCAGCTGGCGACTCTCACATTGTTTTCTTGAATTACTAGGATGAACCCAGAAGTGAAGGTGAAGCAGTAGAAGGATCATACACAGTATTCACCCAGTTTGAGAATCAGTCAACCCAACCAGCTGATAAAGAAAGAATAGAGGACTGAGCTCAACCTGTAATCTCAATTGCTGAGCAGAGAACCCCTCTTCCTTTCCAGTCAAAGGACCTAGTGATTGTCAAAAAAGTAAGTACATTGAACATCTCTGCACCTTTTACTTCAAATTCATAGACCAGTCCTCCCCCTCCCAAAAACCAAAAGGATGAAACTCCATCCTCTCTTCCAAGTCCATTCCAGTCATTTGACATGATTGATCATGTCAGGAAATCCAAAATTCAAATGACTGAGTTTGAATCCCTGCAAACCAATCTTGAGCAATTAAACATTGGTGGAGAACCAAGTATGGACCTGTCTGAGGCAAAATTTATGGTCACCCAAACATCAGCGCCTGCAGCTCAAATTTTGTTTGAGCCGTCAAGAAGGGGCAATTACTTCTTGACCACAGAGGATGCTCATGTCTTAGCTGATGAAAGTCCTATAGCTGGAAATCTTGGATTTGATCTAAACAAGACATCAAAAGAATTGGTAGGGTGAAGTACAAATCAAGAAGGATCTTCCATATCCAATGAAGAGAAATTTGATACAAGATCAGCTTTTGATGATGGATGGATCTTGAAATTCGATGGTAGCAATTCTTCCACTAGTGTTGGAGTTGGGACTGTGTTGATATCTCCTCAAGGAGATATTTTTATTTCATGAAAGTTGCAATTCAACAACACCAACAACACAACTGGATGCAAATATTTGTTGCTCAAATTGAAGATTGCTCAGGATGAAGATATCAAACTCCTTCACACCAAATCACATGTTGAGCTGATGGGTTGTCAGGAGTTTGATGCTAACAATCAAAACATGTGTTGGACTGAACCAATAAAACAAGAAGCTATGGTAGTGGACCATACTGTTGTACTCCAAAGTTAGCAAAAGGAACTCTTCGCTAAGAGAGCAAGGAGTTATATTTTTCATTTTGAAGACCACATCTTGCCATGGGGTAAGAAGAAGAAAGAGCCAAGAGGAAGACACATAAAATTGGTTTTCTGGTGGAGAGTTCCATTCGCCCATCACTGTTTCTAGGGACAAAATGGTTTCTTGTTGGTTTATCAGGACTGAACGTCATTTTCACTGTCTCACAGTGGGCGGCATCTAAAGCGCTTCAAAACTTGAGGCATCAGATAATATCATTTATACATATTTATATTTGTATAGTCTTTAGTTCAATTTTGTGCTTTTCATTTTCATTTTTGGCACCTTTCTTTTTTGGGTAGCATGACTCCATAGCCCAATGGCATACTTCAAGGCACCAGAGATTCTGGTTTCTACTCCCCTTAGCTATTCCAAGTTTTCAATTGAAGGAAGTTCCCCTACTGGAGCCAGCTGTTGTCCCCCAAAAATATCACTCATTTTTGGGACAACATTTGAACTATTTTGCTCCTACAGACCAAAATCCTCTCTTCCCATTTCAAAAATTATTCTAAGCATTCAGGTTCTTCATTTTTCAAAGCTTTCTCAAAAATCTATGGACTCTGCAGGCTTGAATCTACGAACTCTGTAGGCCAAGTTCTATGGGCCTCACAGGTTGATTTCTATGGACTTTGCAGGAAAGAAGCAAGCTCTCAAAATTTCTAACACTTAGTCATTTTCAGGTTTGGTTCAATGCCAAGGCTCAACCAAAGCATCCATCGGCAAACTTCTAAGTAAGAATCAAACCATTGAACCTTGAACCATTTTGATTCAATGGGTTCAATGGGTTCAAATGTTCAACGTCATCAGCAGGAGTTAAGCAATCTGTCAAAGGTTCAAAGTTCAACCGCCTCAAAATTCCATGGCTTCAAAACACTTAGCAAAAAATGACGCGTTGAACCATTGAACCTTGAACCACGTTGGTTCAATGGTTCAATAGGTTCAACAACCTATTAGTTCAATGCACTTGGTTCAAAGAGATCAAAAGATAGCCAAATAATGAAGAATGAACAGGTTAAACCGTTGAACCAAAGATGGTTCAATCGGCAGGTTTAAGGGGTTACCCCACGGCTGAAGGAATTCACCCAAGAAGAAAACCGGACCGAAAGGAAGGAAAGGAGAAGCTAAGAAAAGGATGAGTGGAATTTGACAAGTGGCAACCGTAGAAGGCTCCACTATGTTTTTCTAAGAGCAACAGAGCGTGCCACGTGCCCCTAGCAGAGATCGGCAGAGGCCGATGAGTGTCATCATCTGTGAGAGCCCAACTGAGCCCCAAACATTTTTACAATGTCATAAAGGCCCAAGAAGGTAGATGTTACCAAGTCTCAACAGTGGAAGACACCACGTGTCTCTGGTTAAAAGAGCAGAAGGTGCCATGTGTCAAAAGATGGAGCACCCTTGAGTGTAAAGGCACACATAAAGCCAAGGAAAGGTTTTCTTCAGACAAATTATCTGAAGGAATTCCTTTAGACATTTCATCCGAAGGAAACATAGGGACCAACAACCCACCAAAGAATTGAATCCTGAAGGCCACTTGGAAGATCTCGAAGGGCAGACACCTTTGCGAAGGGACACTCAACATTCAAAAATAGACCTTTTTCAAGACCCCAAAGGGCAAGTTCCCTTCAGGAAAGGTTTGAGCCTCAAAGTGTAGTGAAAGATGCCAAGTGTCACATGCCAAGACACAATTTTAGATGAAGCTTCAAAGTGTGGAACTCACCATGTCTCCCATCCTAGTGCAGCAGAGGCCAGCACGTGTCTGCATCCACGCCTCCAGTCGCTAACAAAGTTTCAAACCTTATTCCAATAAGCCTATTTCGAAGTTGTAGATGCCACAACGTGTCCTCACCTACGTCACAATGAAAGGCGACCATGACAAGCGAGAAAGACATGAGAGAGTTGCTAAGAAGAATGATGGGTCCACAAACATCAAATTTGTTGCAATGAGGTGTCTATTAATTTTATTAGACTTAAAGCATGGACTCAAATGCGTTTAAAAGACCCTAAGGCCATGACCAAGAGAAGGAAGAGACAAAGAGGGAAATTCAGCAAGAGTTGGTTCCAGTAGGTGAAGCAGTTCATCGAGTAGATATTAGGGGCCTGCAAACATTGAAAGCACCATCTTTTTGTCCTATTTGAGATAGAGCCAGAATAGATAGTTGTGCAACTAAGCAGATGATGGAATGAGATATTTAGGCTCAGGAGGAGGCACTAGAGATGAATCAACATGCTACAGTTAAGGTAGCCACCCTGCTCTAGCATGGCCCTTCTTGACAAGACCAAGAATGCATCCACGAAATTGAATGCCCTGAATGGGTAGCTCCATGGGACAAAGTGCCAAGCATCCCTCAAGCCTCTATATAATGTAATCTTTTATACCATTTGAAGGGAGATCTTTTTGACCACATAAGCAAAACTCTACCCAAATTGAAAGGCGAATACTGAGACTTTGAGTTCATATTGTATTTCAGATTATTTTAGTTGAATAAGAAAGCAAGTGATTAATAGACTTTGTGTTGTATAGCTTGTATCATTTTAGGAGATTGTTTTTATGTCTGTCTTCTGAATGTATTCTTGTTTATATGATTTAACAAGCAGAGCTAGTGGAAGTGATAAGGAAGGTGTCTTGAAGCCAACTACTTTCAGACTTTGTGCTGCTATAAGTGTTTTCAGTGTGTGTTTATTTTTTGTTTCTATGTAAAGGACCTTGGGATGCCTTTTTGCCCCCGTTGTTCTTCATATTTCACTCTTGGGCAGTTGAGGTGGAGACTTTGTGCTACATTTCAGGTTGCTGGCTACTCTGCACCTTTGGTTACCAGTTATTTACCAAAAAGATTCCTGTTGTTTGCAAGAACAAGCACTTCTAAAAGAAGAGAAGTGCCTTCTATCGCTTCACCAAGATTTCTACTTTCCAGGAAGGGATCTGGCTCTTGGTCGAATGTTACTTCTGAAAGAAGAGAAGTAGCTTCACCAATCACCTAGGATTTCTCCTCTGTTTGTTAGCATCATCTTTGAAAAAAGAGAGAAGGATGGTTTATCCCACCCCTGTGTCTTACTTTCTGCTTATATATATAGTATATATCCCCCTTTATATTTATAGGGAACCTCCCCTTGATGAGAAGAGAGATTTTTCCCCTGTTGATGTAGTAAAACTGCACACCTAGATGACCAATCTCCCTATGCTGTGGTGATAGGAACTATTTTGCTCACCAGTTAGCTGGTCGACAAAATATTCACCCAACACATTGTCTGTCAATGTGATCTTAATTTTACCCAAGGAAGAATGCACACCCCTCATCTATTCATAACTTAGTTGGAATATGTCTTGGAATTCCCAAAGTAGCTCCATAATATGTGCTAATTCTACATCAGACTAATAATCCCCAATTGTGGTTAATTTGGGCAATTTTTCCAAGCCAATATTTACATTAATTATTTTGAAAGGATCTTGATAGAACTTGTGTTGATCATATAGTTTTTTCATTACTTCTCTCTCCCCATGAGAACTCTTGAATCATAAGTGATCAAGAGTGTCTTCTTCAGGCTCTTCATCCATATTACAAAGACTTCTCGACCTTATATTGTTAATTTTGATCATCCAAATTATTTCATCATCATCTATAGAATCACTATTCATCCCACAATATTCAAAGAACTTAGGTAGAGCAAGTCCTTTCTCATTATACATTTATTTGATCCACTCTTCCACTCTGGCCTCATCCTATAGGATAGCATCGTAGATGCATTGTAGGGGTTTGATAAGCTCTAGGTTGGGTGAGGAGAAATAAAATGTGTGGATGAAGTGTACATTGATAAAATATGTCCTATTATTCCCAATTTTCATACCTCTCCCTAGGATTAGTCACAAACCAATTTTTAAGCACCCAAAATATAAGTAAAATAAAACATTTTCAAGTACAAAATATAATCATTAGCTACATATATGCACAATAAAGGATAATAATTACACAATCACACTAAGTGATGTAAATATGTGTCACTTGATTTCCTCCTTAAATTAGTGGATATGTATGTAGTAGTCAATCATCAGGTGAGGTGATTCAGTTTAGTTCATCCCATAACAGTTCCCCCATTTTTGTATGTTTCTATCCCTAACAAGCACATCTAGGTTTTCAAGGCAAATGAGGTTGATTTTTGGGTATATATACATCAACAAGGTTTAGTATCATAATCAAAAAGTAATAAAATATATTTTCAAGTGGTCATACATTCATTATGCCCTAATTCAACACATGTTAGTATTTATTGATGATACTAACTTGAACCTACAAAATTGACTTGGTGCAGATAGTGAATCAGTTCTAGAACTAATTGAAACTCATGCCTACTTATCTCTAATTTTTACTTCTAGAATACAATCACATTCAGATAGATAATTATAAATGATAATTATCATCATCTCTTTAATACTTTATATATTTAGCATATACCATTGTCAAACACAAAGAATCAATTTAAATCTTTTATATTTAAATGTACGTTTGAATTCCATATCTATTTATCTAAATTATGTTTCAACATTCTATATTAACTAGATTAATCTCACCCATTAATCCAAATTAAGACAAAACACCAGTACATTAATGGATAGGTAAGTTATACTTCCTGATTTAGGTGATGACTTATAAACCTTGGAAGATATTAAGAATAGGGGATCTACTATATCCTATGGTAAGAGAAGGAAACAACCATGCATATAAATTCACCTATATCAAATAGTAATATTAAGTGTATAAATTCCACCCTATGGAGTCAATCAAAGGATGAGTGCTATGGAAGAGGGATAAAATAAAGGAATTAAAGGCATAAAAAATAATAGTTATAAAGATAAATTTAATTTCATTACAAAGTGTGTGTTTCTAAAAAAAATTAATGTCAGTATCAATGATATATTTGAAAGGTTTATATCCCTTGTAATACAATATTGTGAAATTTGTGGAGATAAATTAGGACCCATGAAGTTTGATATATTTTTAGAAAAATGTAAAAAAAATCCTAGAATGTTTTTTTATACACCTAAAATTGCTCGCTCCATTACAACCGACTAATATTCCTATTAGTTGACACTAATTCCCCTTCCTAGACATAAATCTAATATCCCCTTCCATTAATATACATTTCACTAACCTTAGCCCATCCTATTGCTCCATTAATTACCTCTAATCTACCATTATCTGAATCAAATCCCAATTATCTATCATATGGGAATTTTTAATTCCCATAACCCCACCTAACCACCACTAGCCTATCCCCTAGGTATTCCTACATCCCTAGGAATCCTAATATTATTATTTAAATCCCTAAACAAAACCTATTATCCACTAAACCTACCCCTAATCCCACTTGCCAATTAAAAATTCCAAAATAATTTCCCTGCCCACCCAGCACCCTACACTAGCCTTTCCTAAACCCCTAAAACCCTATGAAGAGATCTCTAGAATTAGAGAGTTCTATAAATCTCTCCATTATAGCCCTCATCCTCTATAATTCTCTATTCTAGAGGATTCCATAGAATTAAAAATTCCATGGAAAATCCTCCACCTTAGATCTTGAAGGCTCAAAATTCAAATTTGGACCATAAGATCTCCCTCCATGAATCTATAAAACCTATACACCCTCACTTGTTCAAGCTAATGAAGACATGAATGAATGAATGAATAAATAAGTGAAATCATAACACAAGCAAGTCATGTATCAAACCTATCCAAGCCATTATCAAGCATCTCCAAATAATTCAACAATCATATTCAAGCATATAATATTTGGATCAGAGCTATGAGGAGATAAAAATGATGGTAAGCATGCACACTACATTATGATTTACCTTTTCTATCCCTTCTTATTGGTGTCATAATCTTTGGGTTTTTATTATCTCTTTGACAATAATTTATTTAAATCCCAAATTTGGTGCACATTTTAGCGACCACGGTGGGACCAACCTCCCTTATTTAGGCTAACACTCTTGTTGGAAGCATTTTGGATGACTACATGGCCAATTAGAAGAGAAATCAATCATGGATTTTGAAGTTTTCATGTGTTTCTAAGAATAATAGTATTACTATGCAAGTCACAGTATTGTAGTAACAGTATCATTAACAACAATCATGGTATTATAGGTTAAATCATTAGTGGTTAGGGTTTTAGTAGGGTATTATGTTTTAACAATACCGCTACTTCGCAAGTCATGGTATTGATCTATTAATAACGGGGTCATCATTCCCAGTAGCGATATTGCAATTAGAAGTTAGGTTTGTTAGTTTTTAACAATACCAATACTCTTAAAGTCATGATATTGATTTGATATTAGCAATATTGTTATTCCCAATGGCAGTATTGCAACCCAAAAATTTTCACATTTAGATAGCTACCGAATTAACCTTATATTTTCGTTAGGTGTGTTGTTTATGGTTTGCAGGAAAGATATTACTCCCTAAAGAATTACCAGAGGGTCATCGACATCGGCCTCGACAATCTCGCTACTTTAATAGTTGTGATATTAGCCTACAAATAGTGGTATTATTAATCTCAGTCATGGTATTGTATACCTTGGTCCTACCTCCTATATAATTTGTTACTCTGAGTTGCTTGTTGCTTCTATAGATTCTTTGTGTTTTTATATCTAATTTATCTCCAGGAAAGAAACAACTAAGGAATATTAGTAGGAGAAGATTTAGTTTAGTTTGAACAATCCCACCACTTTGAGACTAGCGGTATTGCACTGTAAGTAGTAGTATCATAATTTGTAATAGCGGTATTATTTTTTCAGTATACCTAGGTCAAAACTTTTCCCTATTGGTCTTTTGCTACTCTATCATTCTATTCAGGTTCTATTTTTTGTAGACAACATCCAAAATAATTGAGG
Organism: Torreya grandis; assembly: GCA_037957365.1. Taxonomy (NCBI): domain Eukaryota; kingdom Viridiplantae; phylum Streptophyta; class Pinopsida; order Cupressales; family Taxaceae; genus Torreya; species Torreya grandis. The sequence continues at coordinate 1,265,149 of JARHVA010001388.1, forward strand.
GTGATTTGCTCTTGCAGGGTTTATAATGTCCAAGAGAAGATCGCTAGAGTCTACCTAGATTCGATAATACTGCTACTTTCACAGTCATAGGATTATCCTGTAAGTAGCAAGATTGTTATCTAGAGTAGTGATATTGAACATCTTTATTTTAGCATTCAATTTTGGATTTTAGACAATTTTGATATCAATAATTGTATTAAAAATGAAGCTCTATAATCATTTTCAATATGTGAAAGTCTGATTTAGCACTTTTTAACTTGATTTAGGATCATAAATTAAGATGTGCAATACCACGACTTTCCTAGTAGTGATATTATCTTGCTAATAGTGGTATTGCTATGTCTAGTAATGGTATTGTAGTTTTGAGTTTTCTAACCATTTTTTAGGTCTTGTTGGACTCTTAAGGCACCCTAAGTGGATTTATAACCTTTGTGTTGTAGGAAAAGTGGGGTGCCCCTTTTTGGTCATTGTTGATTAAGTCTTTTTCATAATTAATACATTATCATTAGTAGTTAATCATTAGTTTTGATGGATCCTTGTGTGTGTGTGCACATATACTTTGTTTGTTTGTTTACATGTACATAATTTGTCATATCGTGTGAAGCTCACATAGGTAATTAGATTGGATAATTGATTGTATCGTGAGTTTGCGTGTTTGTATAAACCTTCCCAAGGATAGCATGTGACGTGGATTTCATCACCATGCATGCGGATTAGTCTTTAGGGTTTAATATCATGGATTTCACCACTACATGATAACCACACTCCATGTTTCTATGGAGTTTAAATATCAAGAGAGCATTATCATTACGTCTTAAGAGAAATTCCCCATAAAGGGTTTTGTGGAGTGAGGGATGATTAAGTCCATATACCTAGGGCAATCAGACAGCCTCCTATACAGACTTAGGCCCTATCATACCTTTGCATATATAGGGGACTCCCTTATATCCTTGTGTAAACCTTAGAATATGACCCTATGTCTGTAATAGGTGTTCCACTACCGATATCAATATCAACACCTAAGTGACCATTAAGAGCAAGCAAGGTTGAGAGAGTTTAGTTGATTCTATAACAGGTCATCAGCCTACAACCTCACTTGTGTAGCCGTTAGATGGTGTGGACACCATGTTACACTCCCATATGGTTTACTAATTAGGGTTGTATATGTGGATGATTTATTTGTGTTGTAATAATTCCTATTTTATTTTTTATCTAAGTCAGCCATACCCATATCTTTTGTGTGCATACCTTAAAAAACTTATAGGATCACTTCCATCATCTCATCTTGACTATCCATATCACATCATCTTTCTTCTTCCCTCCATAACATTTTTACCTTAATCCACCCTCTTTTCATTCCATATCACTTTCCACACTCATCCTAATATCATCCATTTTTCCTTGATCATGTGTACATCTTTGACCATCATATACGCTATCTTCTACATAGTCACACTATACTATCCCATAATTCTACATCTAATTAGTAGCACCTCCCATCCCATAACATTTAGTATCTGCTATCCTTTTTGTCATATCCCTTTGGACTGTCCCACATCCCTGTATCCTTTTGTCCATGTTATTTTCACTTTCTTATCTCACCCCCACCACATAGGATTCATCTCACTCAGTACCACCATCTCTTCACATATTTATTTGTAGACATTATCATAATTTCATCCATCACACAAGAATTCCCTTATTTATATCCATTCCATAACATCTAGTCCCATTTCATATCTTTGACCACATCCTATTCACTTCATAGCACATTCATTCCCTATAATCCTAGTGTCATCCCACATATAGTGATTATCCCCTTTCCCCCCACTTTCCTCGTCGTCTATTTCCCTTCACATTTTCATCTCATACCTATATCTACCTAGTATTCACCTTCGTCCATAACCACATATAATTGTCATTTTCCCTATTTTAGAACATCCCCATTTATGTCACATTTTATTACCCATAACCCATCTTCCATTTATCCACCCATCTTATACTTATATCGTCTCATGCCCTCACTTATTTTATTATCCATATGGTCCATTCTTCACATCTATATCCATTAATATACCCATCGTATCTTTAAGTCGTCATATTTTATTCCATATATAGTCCATTCCCCACATTTATTATTCATTCCTCCATCCATACTATTCTATCTACATTTAGTCCACCCTTCACGTCTATCATCCATTTATCTTCTTATTTTATCCACATGATCCATATTTCATAACCATCATCCACCTATATTATCCTATATTGACTCATCCCCTTGTATATATATATCATCATCTTTTTGTACATCCTTTTGCATATTCGATACTATCTTCATCCCATCTTAGTCACACCCCATCATCTTGTACATCCTTGCCTAATCATCATCTCATATATCTTTGACACCCTTTCCTTGTATATTCTTTTTGATTATCCCCTCTCCTATCTTAAAATAGTCACACCTTGTGACAAGACCACCTCATCCATAATCAATTGCACCTCACTTTGACCTTGCCTTATCCCCCATATAGTCATCATCAACATCTTGACCCATTCCATATCATAGTGCCACTTGGTTATCACTCACAAAGATCCATTCCCCTCCTTGTGATCCAATAAAGTGTCCTTCATTACCCATCATTAACACCTAATCCCTAGTCCATATCCCCCATATTACCCTCCACTTCCATCACCCTCATCTTGGACCCACACATTGCTCTTCCAATTCCATAACCACATCTACATCATCCCTATCTAGCCATATTTATTAGTGGTCCTTGTCTATACACCTTCTTAATCACATCCCATCCGCATTCCTCCCTTGACAGTTTAATTGAAGACAAAAGATCAAACTATCGGTGGTCATTCTCCTTTATACACATCATCATCCCAGCTTGAAATTATAATTGAACATATCCTTATAAGACATCAAGCTAGCACCCATCATTATCTTTTATCCTTATCAAGTGTCTTTTATCTCTAGCACCCATCAACTTGTCCACTTGTTAGTTGATAAAGATATTTAACCTAATCATCATCCTTGCTAGTTTGACCTATTAAAAGAACTATTGTTCTCTTGGTAATTTCTAGTTATCCTATCCATCAAACTTTTATCTTGACCACTAGTAGTCTCATCTTTTGAACTATAAATTAATATTCAAACAACCTTTAATATTTCCTCATCCCCACCTCATCTTCTTTCATCATGGTTATCCAAACTCGAGCCCAATTCCGCCAAGGACAAGGTTCCAATCAAGAAGACCATACTAGGGGGTAACTCATGGACCCAAATCAGGAATATGAGGACTTCCATAGTGACATCCCTACACCATAGGAAGAAAATGATAGCACCAACCCTCTTCACAACCTCCTTAATAATGAAGGTGTTTGTTAGCTCCTAGAATAATATAATCAAAATATGTAGATTGGGGGCACTTGCCTAAATAATGTAGACCTTCCATTAACCCCATGACACAATGATCACCAATAAGTGGACCATGGATTCCTAGATGAAGGTGACCCACAACCACCCTTTGTTAATCGACATGCTGAGGATAATAGGAGACAAACTACCATTGAGGATTGCTTAGACCAACTCACACAATAAATTAACCTTCTCCTCCAAGCTCAACATGACAATAACAATAATGTCCACAATAATAGTCATACTAATCATACCACTCATAACAGCCATCGTACCCATATCCCACAAGGAATTCAAAACCAAACAATCAATCCTCTTGGAGATCCTACCTTACTTGTAATGGAAGATGATGAAAGAGACCCTCCAACAAGTGTACCCTAAATCATAGGCCCTAAAATACAAATATGAGGATTTTTGTTCATCACCTTTTAACATCAGTATACTATAGGTTCCATTCCCTCCACACTTTGAGATTCCAAAATTTGAGAAATATAAGGGAAAGTGAGACCCTAGGGAACACATGCAAGAATTCTTCATTACTTGCCATGATGTATCATAAGAAGATGCCCACTTATTAAGGTTTTTTCCTAAAAGTCTGACGGGACTAGCATTAGAGTGGTTCATGCATCTTCCTAAAGGGCAATCTCAAACTTTGGGGAATTGACAAAATAATTTGTCAAAGATTTATCTTTTAACATAGAACATGATGTGTCTATTATTGACCTCTATAAAAAAAAACAAAGAGATGGTGAAAATATGGTTTATTTCTTACAATGGTGGCATAGATTGGCAATTCGATTGAGGTGTACCATACCTGAGAAGGAGATGGTAAAAATATTTGTGGACAATCTCAATATAGAGTTGAAATATCAGTTAAAGATATAATGTGCAAAAACTTTTGATGAGATTATAAAAAAGGGGATGCAGATTGAAAAGGCCCTCATAGAAAAAGGAACCATTAAGCCATTCTCCTGTAATGGGAACACTACAAATTCAAGAACCTCATTCTCAAATAAGCCAAAGATTTTTAACAAAAACAAGAATGTTGTTGGAGATGGGGTAATAGATTCTAAGTCACAAGAGCAACATGTCTAAAATATCCAAAGAAAGGGGCTCCCACCACAATCACATGTCTCTTCTATCAAGGTTCCTAGGGGAAAGGTAAGACCCCGTACATAAAGGCAACCTCTTAAAAGTCTAGGTATCTCTTTGGCAACTGTATTTGATTACAACCAATATGATAATTTTGGTTGAGATTTGACCTATCATTGATCACCAACCCAAAGTAGATTGGTATCATGATGATGAATACTGTAAATTCCATAGAGTAAAGGGCCATGACACTTAGAATTATATTCAATTCAAACACTATGTACAAGATTTAATTGAGAGAGGTGACATTGAGTTGGAAGGAGACCCTGCTCCAACTCAATCAGGGAATGGACAATTGGGAATTTATAAAGACCCTCTTCCAAAGCATGAGAAAAAGAACCAGAGACCCCAAGAGAACAAGGTCAGACATCCTCTTCTAATTGTATTGATTATCATAGTGTGTCATATTATTATATTAATACCATCAAGCTTCACCAAATTCCCACCTTTGAAGAACCTCCTTCTCTAGTTTTGAAAATAAATTTGGCCACCTCTCATTGTATTGTTACGACTAGGCAAAATAAAATCACCATCCCAGCAGCACCATCCCAACAACCATCCACTTCTTCCACTATACCAAAAGGGAATACCTATAACAAAGCCATAGATAAGTTTGATAAGTCATATGACATTATTCAATAGTTAGAAAAGACTCCTACCTAGATTTCCCTTATGGAGCTTCTAAAAACATCCAATTTACATAGGGAAATATTAAATCAAGTGTTTAATGACCTATAGGTACCTAACAACTTGGACACCAAGTAGTTTCAAGTGCTAGTGGCTCATTTGTCCCCCTCCCCACAACTCACCTTCAATACTTGGGATCTACCACTACTTGGCCCTCATCACAACTACCCATTGTACATTAAGGTTTCCATTTCCCATCATCATGTCTCTTGTGTCCTTATAGATAGAGGATCGACACTTAACCTATGTAATATGGACTTCATAAAAAAGCTAGGGTACTCTAAATCATCGTTAGGGCCTATCTCATCATAATCAAAGCATATGATGATAATGAGTGACCATCCATTAGATCTAGTTATCTTCCCATCATTGTGGGCTTTGTAGTCCATTAAACATTGGTGCATGTGGTCAACATGGACTTACTGTATAATATGCTTCTTTGGAGACCTAGATTCATGAAATGCAAATTGTTCCATCCACTCTTCATCAGTGCCTTAAGTTCCCCCATTCAAGGATAGAAGTCACCATCCCAGGGATTATTGACCATCATAGTTTTCAAATAGATCAAAACCCTTCTCCATCATTATATTGAGGCACTAAGAATTCCATCCTCAATCCTACAGCTACCAAATATGTCTCTCCTAATCAATTAGCCATCACATCTACCCCAACACCTGATCTTACCAAATTGAAAATCACATCCATAGTTTGTGGTGAATATGAGTACAAAACCCTTTGCATTAGTCATCTCCCATTACCTCTATGAAGCTATGCCCCCCCCGCAATGAAGTTCAGACAATCAAGAATTAATTCAAGCCCATAATTTTTGAAAGTGCAAGATTTTTATCAAATGAACACATTGAATATGGTGATGATTCATGGCTCTTACCTGATGATGATACCTTCATCTCACCCTAGAAAAAATATCCTATTATCTATCGCATGATGGAAAATATGAACTATAAAGGATAGCGACTAGGCAAGCAAGAGCAGGGTCGAATAAAGCCTATTGATGTTTAAGATAACTCATCCTATTATGGTCTAGGGTAAAATCCATATGGTGATGACCCTCTTGATGTCATTTTGGATTCTATCTTGACCAAAGAGCAAACTCTCCCCGATGAGGATACTGAAACAGAGTCCATTTGTAGTCAATTTGAAGAGTTGGCTGTCACTAACCTCTTTTCTAACACTTCCATCTTCACCATTGACATCTCCCTCCATTATCCCTCCCTCATAGACTAGGATGCCAAATAGAATCCCACCTTTGACACATTTTAAAAAGATGAAGCTATTCTTGAATACCTGGGGGCAAGGACTTTCATGTCATCTGGAGACCACAAGAAAGGATTCTCAATCAATCTATGTGAATCAATATATTTTGGAGAACAAGAGTCGTTAAGCACACAAAGTTATGATGAAACATTTGAATTAGAAGGGGAATCTTCTATAGAACTTGATCATATTCCAAAAAGTCCCATTTAGTCAAAATAATATCTAGATGTCGATACTGAGCTATTAATAATTACCACCTCTAACATGCTAGAAATCAAATACCCCCTTATTTATTAGAACAATCTCCCTCACTCATTCAGGAAGTCATTAAAATAAATATTGAAACTAAAACAAAACCCCAGATCATAAAATTGGGGGCATCTCTTATGCAATTAAAGCGTGAAATTCTCACTGCCTTGTTATAAAAATTTATTGATGTCTTCACTTGGAGTTATCAAGATATGCCTGGGTTGGAACCTTCACTAATAGTCAATCATATTTATGTCCATCCTAATGCTAAACAAATCAAATAATAATTATGAAAGATGCATCCAAAGGTGGCATTGCTAATTAAGGAAGAATTACAAATATTCTTGGATGCAAGATTCATTCATCCTATTGACTATGCTGATTGGATATCTAATATAGTCCCTGTCTCAAAATAACATGATGGGATTCATATATGCACTAATTTATGTGAAATCAATAAGGTCTACCCCAAAAATGATTTTCCACTTCCTAATATTAATATGATTGTAGATTCAACTGCTGGTTATGAGAAGTCTGTCATGGATGGCTTTTTAGTATAAAACCAAATAAAAATCACTAATAAAGACCAAAATAAAACAACATTTATCACTCCATGGGGTACATTTTTCTATTAGGTCATTCCTTTTGGCCTAAAGAAGGTAGGGGCAACATATCAATGAGTAATGACTGTTATCTTCCATGACATGATGCATGATATTGTGGAAGATTATGTTGATGATATGTTGGGAAAGTCTTACTCAAGATTTGAGCATCCTATAGTCCTTCATAATATCTTTGAAATGCCATGAGAATACAAGGTACGCTTGAAACCCAAAAAGTGTGTCTTCAACATAACATCAGGAAGGTTGTTAGGGTTCATTGTCTCTAGGCTAGGTATTGAGGTAAATCCAATAAAAGTTTAAGCAATCACTGAGATGATACCTCCCTGAACACTTAAACAACCTCGTAGTCTTCAAGGTAAGCTCCAGGCTATTAGGAATTTTATCTCATAGCTCACCTATAAGTGTCATCCATTCACTCACTTACTTAAGAAAGGAGCAACCTATCAGTGGGATGAAAATTATTAAAAGGATTTTAAAAATGTTAAGCAATACTTGGCAAATCCACCTATCTTGTCTCCACTAACTCTAGGCAAACCATTGTTGTTATATATATCCACCACTCCCTATGCCATTAGAGCCTTACTCATGTAACATAATGATCAAGGAAAGGAATGAGCCATTTATTATCTCAGTCACACCTTAATATTGTATGAGTTAAACTATACGCCAGTTAAATTGGTATATCTAGTTGTGGTCTTTGCCTCCCAAAAACTCTAGCATTAAATGCTCAATAATCAAGTACACCTAATTATAAAGATAGATCCTTTAAAGTATCTCCTATCCAAAGCATCACTAACAGGTCATGTGGCAAAATGGATCATGTTGCTTAGTGAGTTTGATATTGAATATGTCCATGAGAAAGGAATAAAAGGATAGGTCATAGCAGATCAACTGATAAAAGCTCCACTTGAAGTGATTAAGCCACTTACTTCTCCCTTTTTGGATGAATCCATTATGAGCACCTCACAGGTAGAAAGCTAGAAGTTATATTTTGATGGCTCCTTCACCACTCATAGATTAGGGGAAATAATTTTGTTAATCATCCCACAACGTGATCTCATTCTTAAGGCTTTTTGTCTTGCATTCCCTTGTACCAAAAATATCTCAGAACATGAGGCCCTTATATTAGGACTTCATCTTGACATACAGTGGAACATCCAACACTTGCAAGTATTTGAAGACTCTCAATTAATCATAAAATAGGTAAATGAAGAGTTCTAAACAAAGGATGAGAAGTTATTTTTGTACAAACAACTAGTTGACTAATTAAAAACCAATTTCCAAAACATCACATTTGAGTAAGTGTTGTGAGCCAATAATAAGGTAGCTGACTCTATGGCTACTCTAGGATCCCTCATTGATCTTCCCAAAGGAATATTAGAGGGCAATTTTTTGATTGAATAATTGATCACTCCATCTCATCATTCTTTGGATCCTACACAAATTTGTACCATTAATAATCCTAGTCTTCCTTGGTATCACTCTATATACCAATACCTCCATGGCAACATCTTACCTCTTGATCTCACCCACCATCAACAAAAATCCTTTCTCCATTAAGTTGCCCATTATACTATTCTAGGCAACATGCTCTATCAAAGGGGTTATGATGAAACCTTGTTAAGGTGTCTGACCTCAAAAGAGGTAGCGCAAGCAGTCAAGGAGGTCTGCATTGGCATTTATGGAGGGAACATAAATGTGATGGCCTTAGCCAAGAAGCTCCTCTAAGTTGGGCACTATTGGCCAACCATGGAACATGATGCTTGTCAATATGTGTGGAAATGTGAAGCCTATCAAAGACATGGAAACCTTATCCACGTACCAACATAAGAACTGCATCCAATTATAAGCCCATGTCCCTTTTCTATATGAGTCATTGATTTAATCAATAAGATTAATCATACTTCCTCATATGGGCATAAGTTTATTATCGTAGCTATAGAATATTTAACAAAATGGGTAGAAGCCATGCCACTAACTTACACATTTGGCCTCCAGATATCTAAATTCATTCTTAATCAAATCATTTGCCACTTTGGCATTCCTACCAATATTATCTCAGACAATGGTAAATATTTCAAGAATCAAGATGTTGAGGTCCTTTGTCTAAAGTACCATATCACAAAACATTTCTCTTCCCCATATTATCCCCAAGGTAACAGACAAACAGAAGCAACCAATAAGACCCTGATCAAAATCTTGAAAAAGATAATCAATCAAGCTGGGCGTGATTGACATATTCAATTATATACAACATTATGGGCCTATCACACTAATATGGGCCACCCCTATGCCTTGGTATATGGATCTGAAGCAATATTACCCATCGAATTAGAGCTTCTATCTCTTTGTCTCTCATTATGAGGCATAATTACTGACCATAATCACCAATAAGAGAACCTACAAGAGGTGGAACTCCTCGATGAAAAATAATGACAAGCCCTGAATCACCTATGGGTATATCAAAATAAGCTTAAAAAATAATACCACAAGAAGATTCAGGCTTAGGAGTTTGAATTAGGTGACCTGGTCCTCAAGGAAAATTAGAAGAACACTAACACAGAAAGAGACAAGGGAAAATTTGAAGCTAATTGGTTGGGCCCATACATCATTATTTCTAAATTTGGCTCTAGAACATATAAGTTGTCCATGATTGAGGGAGAAGAATTGGATGATTCTATGAACATCATGCATCTCAAGCAGTTCTACGCCTAGTCCCTATATCCTCCATCTATAGGACCCATCCATCCCATCCATTGATAAAAAAAATGTGTCTACAACTGTGACACCCATCACCTCTATTCCCTATCCATGTGTCTTCTCCATGGGAATCATTATTAATTTGTATCTTGTTGCTCATGTGGACCTCATCCTCTTAATCTTTTATCCCACATCTATCATCCCCACCCCATGTTTCTTCTTTCAAGTGGCCAGTCGGTTCATCCTTCCCTGCATGTCCCCTCAAGGGGGCATCATATCTCTTAATATCATCTACTAAGAATCACCCATGATATGGTTTTCTTTGAAATATCATTATTCCTTTCACTTTGTTCCACTCACAATGCCCTTTAAAAGAGGGGCAAAATGTATAAACCTAAAATTGTTTGCTCTATTACAGATGACTAATATTCCTATTAGTTGACACTAATTCCACTTCCTAGCCATAAATCTAATATCCCCTTCCATTAATTTACATTTCACTAACCTTATCCCATCCCATTACTCCATTAATTCCCTCTAATCTACCATTATCCTAATCCAATCCCAATTATCTATCAAACAGGAATTTTTAATTCCCATAACCCCACCTAACCACCTACTAGCCTATCCCCTAATTATTCCTACATCCCCAAGAATCTTAAACTTATTATTTAAATCCCTAAAAAAAACCTATTATACACTAAACCTACCCCTAATCCCACTTGCCAGTTAAAATTTCCAAAATAATCTACCTGCCCACCCAACACCCAACACTAGCCTTTCCTAAACCCTTAAAACCCTATGAAGAGATCTCTAGAATTAGAGAGTTATAGAAATTTCTCCTTTCTAACCCTCATCCTCTAGAATTCTCTATTCTATAGGATTCCATGGAATTAAAAATTCCATGGAAAATCCTCCACCCTAGATCTTGATGGCCCAAAATTCAAATTTGGCCCACAAGATCTCCCTCCATGAATCTATAAAACCAACACACCCTCACTTGCTCAAGCCAATGAAGAAATGAATGAATGAATAAAGAAGTGAAAGCATAACACAAGAAAGTCATCTATCAAGCCTATCCAAGCCATTATCAAGCATCTCCAAGCAATTCAACAATTATATTTAAGCATATAAATTTTGGATCGAAGCTATGAGGAGGTAAAAATGATGGTAAGCATGCACACTACATTTTGATTTACCTTTTCTATCCATTCTTATTGGTGTCATTATCTTTGGATTTTTCTTATCTCTTTGACAATATTTTATTTGAATCCCAAATTTGGTGCACAATTTTCTTAGTAGTGTTACAACCCAATAGGTAAATGGATTAGTCGAATAAAAAATAGGTGGCTCTTAAAATAAGGTACACACTTAAAGTCAGAGAGATTGATCAATTAAAATTTTAATCCTCACTATAGGGAGATGAATACAATATTAAGTGTAGAGCATTTGAAACCAAGTTGATCCATTTATGTTCATCTAAGAGAAAGCTCTTTGGAAATTAGGAAAACTTATAAGTGTTCATGAAGGATATGTTGTCATCAAGTATTTCACCCTAGAGGAGGGTGTTCAAGCCTCCTCCAAATTTGGGCAACATGGGAATACTTATAGATATGTGGGTTTACCTATAGTAGAAGTAGACCTCTAGGTTTAAGGGCTAGCTCCCTGAATATACCTTAAAATGCTTATCACCTACTTAACTAATTGCTTGTGGGAACAGAGATAGGAATTTGCATGAAATGAAACTACTCTAATGGGTTAATACAACAAAAGGATTTCCATGAGACCATCATACTTTTCTCACCAAGAAATAATACATACAAACTAGCTTCCAAGTCCTAAAATGTTTTAACATAAGTGTTTAAATATAGAGGTGATATGCATGAGACAACACAAGGTAAGTGAACCAGAGGGCATATTTCACACTATAATAACAATTATACACTTTAAATGAGCCTAACATACTAGTTAAACTCTACATGACCTATTAGAATATGAACTCTTGCATAAACATGAGAGGATAAGGAGAAGCAAGGATAGAAGATTATCACTTAACATCACCATACATCACTTTACACACTTAGACAAATGTTCATGAACTCAGAATTAGACTTAAATTTATTTTCCAAAGGCAAAATACAATTTCATTATAGAAGGGCTTCACCATACATAGTGTGGTATTTGTTTTCAATAGTTAAAATGGGTACTACTTATAGAATTTGAGAGAAAAGAGAAGAGAATGAAGTACAACAGTCACTAAGACATGTGTCGTGCTGAGAAAAAGAGTTACACATATAGGAGAGAGGAATTTGGAATAGACCATGTAAGGTCTACTTAGAAAAATGTCCCTCAAAACATGAAACTCCTGAAATGTGGCATAAAAATCCTCATTTGCATGCCTAGAAACTATCTTCATAATTTGGCCTTCTTGGAACGTCCCAAATCAGATTAGGGATAGATATGATGATTTCACTAGGAGTGAGGTTTTTTTGACATGATCCAACATGCATTGGAGGCATCCCTAATCATCAAGATTCTTTTAGAAATGAGTTATCACTACCTGCAGTCCAAATAACTCCTCTTTCACTCACCTTGCACACTTGACACCAAATTTGGTCTTCAATTTTCCAATCTGATCCATACAAAGGAGTGTATGACACCTCATGGTCTTAGATTCCTCAAGTATACCTTAAAATGATTCCCACTTAAAGTTTTCACTCTCTCACTAGCTTGTTCACCATGCCAGTTTGGACTAGCTCAGATAAAGGCACTTGTAGAAGCACTTGTGAGATTATCTAAATCATGAAATAATTTTTTTGAGTTATTTTAAGTCCCAATATCTCTCTCAAAGTGGATTTCATTATTTGAAACCCTTCCATACTTGTACAAGACAAAAAATAGTTAAGAAAAACATTTTTCACCGTGTCCGTATAAGTAGGGTACAACTCAGTATGATAAGGATGAGTCATGGATAGTCCTATACAACTTAAAACCATTTTCCAAGCCATTCTATCCCATTTGGATGCTTTTCCTCCTTCATTTTCCCAATCGGGTCTTTAGTAAGGATTTGAGGTTTAGAGCAATTTTGACCTCTAGTGATTGTTCATAAGGTTCTGACACTCAAACCCTAAAAACATTCCTTAAAATTCAAGTTAGGGACATTATCTAGCATATCATACCTCCTTATACTCTCATTAAAAGTGTCCATGTTGGGATAAGCTTCCAAATTTGCCTACTCGAGCTCCTTTCTTCATTTTATGTAGGCTACCAAGTTCTTAAGCTAAGAAAAGACTCCATGTCTTTCTATACATTCCAACATTTGTAACACACCTTATATCTCTCTATAAACATCTTCCATTTTAATTTAAATGTCTATCTAGTGTTATAAATGATACTGACCCCCCAATTGGGCTTTAGGCTTAAACTGGAGCTAATAGGTCTGTCTACATGCTTGTAGGTTTAGGACACCTTGACATGTTTCTCACCTTTGTGAATCCTTATACATGTTATTCCATGCCTTTTTACAGCTTTATATACTTTCATGAAAGGTTTCATCAACCCTCAGCTTGCCTTGTTATCTCCTTTTCTCAAAACAAACAGGTTTGCACCCTTGGGAAGTGCTTTCTATCTGAGACACAATAGAGGGAACTTACCCTATTATCTCATCAAAAGTGAACATATGAGGTGATTATCCAAGTGTAAATTACCCTCTATGTTTAATTTTTTCTCTTTATCACATGGATAGCCCTTCTAAAACTCAAAAAACCCAAGGTAGACTCATAGAGAATCTCTCTATGTGCAGGGTCTTGAATATAGACTATAGGTGCATGTTAGAGACCATTTCTTCCCCATGTTTCCATTATATGAGGATCTATTGAGGTGGTCATTATCATACTTAAGGTGTTCACAATGCTCACAACCCTTTAGCTAACCTTCCATTGCTCACTCTCACCTTGACTGGTCTTAACACAGGTGCTAACTGTGAATGTGTTATACTTTGGATATTAGACCCTTCAATACTATGATCTCTTGTTTTGAGAATTTCATATGATGAAAAACATCCTCAATAAGATTTATAGCATGCCCACACTCTTTTTTCTTTACCAACTCCTTCATTGAAGACCTTGTACTTGACTTACCAGAGGCATTGACTATGTATGACTATGTTCTGAGTTTCACCATTCCCAAAAGGTGACACTTGTAGGCTACAATTTTGACCTAGACATTGTATCATTGATACAAGACCTTATTGACATGATATATGCTCATATAACAGTTATTTTTATTCATACCATGTTTTGGGTGAGGCCAACTTCAGGACTGATCATGCTCATATATCATTGTCATGCTATAGTCAACTATAGTTGACTATCTTAGAGCAAAATGGGGTCCTGTAGGTGGCTATCAACCTTGAAATTAGTTCCACATACCTTTGGATCCTTAGAGAAATATTGGAAACATTTTCCCATGGAAATTTTTTTGTGTTTGCAGGCCTAGTATCCATAGGTTCATAACATGAGTTTATGAGTCACCTACAGTTAGGTTATAGGTGACTTTTTCTAGGAATGATACACCTGTAGGTGTTGATGGGGTTTCATACTCAACATTTCAACCCTTCTTGATAAACTTTGAAACACACATGTCATTCTCACTTGATTAGAACTATTAACCATGAAGATATATTCTCAGCTTACTATCTTAGGGTGTAGAAGTCACTTGAAGTTCAAATCCTGTATGAAAACACTGAATGTTTGTAGTGAACAAATGTCAAAATTGGAGGCCTTCAAACATCACTTTCCTTAAGGCACACATTCACTCCCTTTTTTAGGTCTCTTCCCCTATGATAGAAACACAAGATGTATGTAATTGGAATCTTCAAAACTCTTTACAACTCTACTATATAAAATCATCAAAAGGACATGGGCCTCTATTTTGGTGTTTTAGGAAAACTTGTGCCTGAATTCAAATCCCTTCACTTGGTGAGATCTCTTAAATATACTTGCTAGTCCAATACTTCAAAAAAAAATTCAAAGTATCTCCAACTTCCACAAACTTCATGAGAATTTGGCAACATGTTAAACTCCTCCAAATCACACTCTCATATTTTTGTGTAAGCCACTTGTCAGTGTGCATTTATGCATACAAGGCAGTGAGAGTGAATATGGGTTGTATGCATGTAACATGGACTTGTAGTTAGCATTGGACTCTCTCAAGATGCTCAAATTAATCCTAAAAACCTTTAAGGACTTGAAACAAGTTTCAACATCTCCATTCCAACATGTTTGACCTCTTGTAGGTGTACATTTATGGTGTATTACTGTGTATATATGAGAATTGACTATCATTGTCCATATTTTATCATTTGAAGGGACCTTGTTAAATTTTTCATGTTCAAATAATATTTTCAACAAATTATGACTCTTCATATACCTTCCATGAACATTCTCACTCTTCAAGACACTGTGATTGTAAATTGAAACTTACAAAAAGCAAACTATGTATCACATTTGGACTGCAATGTTCATTATGTTAGATTTTGAGATTTTTCTTGGAAGGAGAGGGGATAAATAAGACATTTAAAACATGAAACACCACACCTTGTACTCATTTAAAACCACTTCAAATAAATAAGCCTTTTGCAAGTGTTAAAAACTAACTGCAAGTCCACTAGCATACATCAACCTAAAACTTGAACTGTTTGATCCATCAAATCATTTATAATCCTAAAATAAAACATGGTTAACATGAGGTAAGGAATTATACATCATTTGGAATCAAATTCATCAACTGAGTTATAGAAACTAGCTCAAACAGGAGCAAACCCTGTAGGGTGTGGAGATTGACAAGCAAAACCAAACAGTCAATTTGTTAAGAATGGTTCATAAAGTACATGCAACCATTATTATAAATATAAACATTAAAGTTAGTTTGACCAAGTGTACTATCCACCAATAAGATATTTTGGACCTAGAATTCCTCCTACTGGTTTTACCATCCAAAGACATGTTGACCAATTTCATGTGCATAGTGGAGCGATCGAGAGATATAATATTTTTGGAACATTTTTGGCACTTCAAAAGTAGATATAAAATGTAAATGGAGTCAAAGAAACTGAGAGGTCATTTGATGATCTTTTTCCATGTGCCATTCTTCCCCATAGGCTGTACAACCTTTAAAACTTCCTCTTTTTCACTTGTTTTCTTGATTTTTAGTTAACACTTGCAATTTTATGTTAGTACTAACATTTATGATAAGTAATATGATAGGGACTACCATTAAGTACATTGAGAATGAGTTTATAACACTTTTATACCTAATAAAACTATACCACTCTCATTAATAACCCATATATGACCCCTAAATGACTCAAAATGACATAAAGACTAAATTGGACTATGACCAAGGATAATAATTTATTAAATTATATAAAATGAACCTTGACACACCCTATTACATTATAATAGACCCATATATCAAATTTTTAACTATAGGGGGTTGACTCATTTTGACTTGTGGTCAAAATGGTTAATATTCTTGATGATTTCCCAAGGGTGGTATGCTTTCTATGCCAAGACCAGTTGCCTAATATTGTCCATTGTTATATGGAGTCACATGTACACAAATTTGACACATAATTTGTGTTTGACATAATAAAAAATAACAAATAAAGGACACTCAAAATAAAATGCACCAAAGGAAACGCACGTGTTCAACTATAACACTTATGAAACACAACACAATTGAAAGAAAGGCACACACACCTAATCTACTATTTAAAAAACCTCACTCTTAAGGTTGAAAACATATTATAATACCTCAAATATAGTCTAATATAGTTCCCCTTGCATCTTTATCACTCCATGAATGCAAACTAGCATGATAAGCATGTCAATCATCAACCACTTGCATATGTGAATCTTTAAGAAGTTTACCACCTCTATGTCTTCTTAGGCTTGAAAGTGAACTACCTGGAGCCTTCAAGAATGCCATTACTTGATCTCTAAGATACATGATTGGAGCTGCAATCCTATTGATCATTATCATATTTGATATGCCTTCCTCAGACTATAAAATAAGATGTATGATAGTTACCTCAACCTTTCTATCTAATTGTGCATGATACACTTGATGTTTAGAAATGTCAAGCTGGTTTTCATTTTCTTGCATCATAGCTAATAGTGTCTCAACATTTGGATGGGATTTTCACTATCCTTGAAGCACAACCAAATTTTCTTTGATCTCATTCTCCATGTTTATAACTTCTTGGGCAATAGCTTCATTAAGCTCTTTCATGACTTCAAACTTTTGATCAACAAGATGACATTCATCCATGTGCTTGATAAAACTGAAAACAACATGATTATTAGTCTCATTAAAAATCTTGACATCAGATATAGAATCTCTTAGAGAAAAATGAGTCTTACCCAACTTATCAAATTCTTTGCATATGGCATTGAACCTTTGCCATAGTTCATCTTCACTCACAACATGGCACTCTTTTATATGCTTGGTAAGACATTAAAAATTAGATAGAGACTTCTTAGGAGGGGAAGTAACATTACCTAATTGATCAAGATCTTGACATATGACATTCAACATTTGGCATAAGTCATCCTCCTCTACATCATGGGTGTCATCATTATGGTTAGCTTCATTAACAGTAGGTAGAAAGACATCATTCCTCCAACTATGGTGATCAATTAGGTTCTTCAATATATGATCATCATACTTATGAATAATGTAGTTGCCTTCAACAGTTTGTGAGAAGGAATGTTTGACACTTACTTCAGCTCCTTCAAATGGCTCTTCATGGATTATATAAGTACCAAGGTCAGTTTGCTCAAAGTATGCATAAGATCATACTCATAACTATATGTACTATATTCATCTAGAAACAAGCTAGCTATGCTCTCAAACTTGGAAGAAGCACAATCATCCACATTAGATTCTTCTTTCTCATTGATCACATAATTTAAGTTAGAGCTTGTTTCAATGTAGGGCTTAATAGGAAACCTTATAAGAGGCTGAGTTCTTATGGTAACCTTGGTTCCATAACTTGTCCTAAATGATAATAAGGATAAATTAGTTGAGATATAGCCACCTATCTCAGCTATAAAGTCTCTTAAAAGATAGATTGCAAAATGAGTAGGAATGTCAATAATAACTATGTCTTGGAGGATGGGAAAACTAGGGCAGTCATGGAGGAAAGCTTTCAATTTTTTTATCAACCATATTATCTTAATAGATGTACCATTTAGCTAAAGCACTCCTTTAATATGGGGTTCATATTTTAGGCCCAACTTATCATCTACAACCTTGGGCATGATTGATGTATAAGTACCACTATCAACTATGTAATTGTGTACTAATTTGTCACTAATAATGAGAGTGAGGTAGAATGGTGGAGGTTTATTAGCTTCAGTAGATGGTTCAATAATGGTGTTAGAGGAATTTTTAAGAGCTACATGACCATGAATTTAAATAGAAGATGAAAGACTAGTAGGAATAATAGACATCTGCTTTTGTAATAGCTCCTTTTAGCCAAGAATATGGAGGACATCCCATAAAGAGATAGATGCTTTGGCATTCTTCAATGAATCCACTATGTTTAGGGTGTTATTATTCACCTTCTCTTGAGTCCTTGGAGGAAATGAAGTTGTTGAAACTTGAGGATTTGAAGCACTTTGAGCTGACCTTCTAATGTTTTGATTTGAAGAAGGTGTAGGGGCATTAGGGACTGTCATGCTTGTAGCCATACTTTATTACCTTGGAGGAGGATTGGATGAACTTATATACATTCTATTATCACCTCCTAAATCCTTCCTCTTGGCTCTAGTGTTTTCTACAAAAATCTTCTTGGATTGATCACAAAAGTATCTTCCACCAGGATTTTGGTGAAGCTTTTTCCTTGAGGCTACCAATCCTCATTTGCTTGCATCATGACTCCATCTTCAATTGATAAGAGAGGAGTGACTCCTAATTGAGAAACCAAAGCTTTATTTACACCCTTATTGGCATCCTTGAATTGGCATTATTTCCAATATTCCCCTTGCACCAAGTTCAATGCACTGGTACCATCTCTCTTAAATTGGTGGTAGAATTAGGATTGTACACATTGCTAGGCTTGTTGAATTTAGGCTACCCTTGACCTCTTCCTCTCCCATATTGTTGGCCATATTATGGTTGATAGGGATATGGATTTTGATAAGAACCTTTTTGCCTAAGCTGAGCTCTTAACATTTGAATTTTTGAATATGGATCCTTGGCTTCTTCTGGCTTCTTAGGAATAACTTTAGGCTTGGTTTTAGCATTAGGAACTTTGGCCACATTTGGAGTATTAACATCAATATTGGGCAGTAGAGGCATTGACACCTTAGTAGGTAGTTTTCT
This sequence comes from Torreya grandis, assembly GCA_037957365.1. Taxonomy (NCBI): domain Eukaryota; kingdom Viridiplantae; phylum Streptophyta; class Pinopsida; order Cupressales; family Taxaceae; genus Torreya; species Torreya grandis. The sequence continues at coordinate 1,284,649 of JARHVA010001388.1, forward strand.
TACTTGAATTAGGCCATTCTCATATCTAATGGTAAGTTTATATGCTTTAGGAAGAGTGAAACCACCCATGGATTGAAGCATGATAGCAGTAGTAGTACCAATGGCTCTCAAGTAGGTAGGGAGCACAAAAATAGCATGGGGTCACATGGGAGGAGGCAATCTATACCAAGTCTTTTAAAACCTCTCATTTATTCATTCATTATTTCCTTAGGGTCCCATTTGATCACATTGAGTTGATGTGTAAGATAGGTACGATCACTTTCATCTTCAAGCCTTGAAGTCAACAACACTCCAAAATCATCCCATGATGTGATGCATCCACCGGGAAAAGTCCTATACCAATCAAGAGCTTTCCCTCTAAAGGACATAAAAAGGATTCTAATGGAAATATTATCCTTAGTGACATTATGAAAACTACAAAAATTAGAGATATCCTTGATGTGTTCACTAGGTGTAACATCAATATCATCATTAAATGTGGGCACACACTTTGTGGCATTAGGAGGAATGTCATCATAGGCTTGAAGGTGGATTGGGTTTTCAATATTAAAGATAGCAAAGGCATGTTTCCTAGCCATATTTTCTTCAATATCTTTAATTTATTCAATCTCTTCACTTTCTTGGCTAGTAAATTTTTCTTTCTCTTCAAAAGGTTGATTAGGATGAGGGTATTAAACTTCAAGAAGAAGTTAAGGCTGAATAGGTGGATTGATAGGATTGAAAAATCTACTAGATGATGACATAGTATAGACCATGAATTATGAGAGCAAATTTATGACAAAAAAATGGCCTTGAACCAAATTTTACCTTGAATGGAGTTTCCAAATACTGAGTAACACACCAATTTATAATTGATATTTTTAAGACCAACATTCACCTTGACAAGTTATCTTGAAGACAATGGGTCCTACTAAGCATGCCAAAACTATTGTCACCAAATATTACACCTTAAATGAGGGTGTTAAATCCTTTTCCAAATTTTGGTGACATGGGAATACTTCAAAGTATGTGGGTTTACCTATAGCAGAAGTAGACCTATAGGTTTTAGGGCTAGCTCCTTGAATATACCTTGAAATGTTTATCACCTATTTAACTAGTTACTTATGGGAAAAGAGATAAGAGTTTGCATGAAATGAAACTGATCTAAGTGGGTGATACACCATAAGTATTTCTATAAGACCATCATACTTATCTCATGAAGAAATAAGACATACAAACTAGCTTCCAAGCCTTAAAAGGTTCGAACATAAATTTTTCAACATAGAGGTGATATGCATGAGGCAACACAAGGCAATTAAACCACAGGCAATATTGCATACTCTAAGAACATTGTACACTTGAAAGGATCCTAACACACTAGTTACACTCTATATGACCTGTTAGAATAATAAATCTTGCATAAACATGCGAGGTTAAGGAGAAGCAAGGATAGAATATTATCACTTAACATCACCATACATCACTTTGTACACTTAGAAAAATGTTCATGTAATAAAAAATAGACTTGTATTTATTGTTCAAAAGAAAAATACAATGTCATTCTATAAAGGTTTCACAATACATGGTGTGGTTTTTTTTTTCAAGAGCCAAAATGGGTACTACTTATAGAATTTGAGAGAGAAGAGAAGAGAATGAAGTCCAAGAGTCACTAGGACATGTGTCATGCTGAGAAATGGAGTCACACATTCAGGAGAGAGGAATTTTAAATAGACCATGCAAGGTCTACTTGGATAAATGTCCCTCAAAAAATGAAACTCTTGAAATGTTGCATAGAACTCCTCATTTGCATGCCTAGAAACTATCTTCATCATTTGGCCTTCTTGGAATGTCCCATAGTAGACTAGGGACAAATGGATGATTGGAATGAGAGGGAAGGGTTGTTGACATGATCCAAAATACATTAGAGGTGTCCTTAATCATTAAGATTCTTTTGGAGATGAGTTATCATTGCCTGTAATCTAAATAACTCTTTTTTCACTCACATTGCATACTTGACACCAAAGTTGGTCTTCAATTTTCTAATCTGATCAATATAGAGGAGTTTATGATACATATTATGACTTCTCATGGCCTTAGACTCCTCAAGTATAACTTAAAAGGACTCCCACTTGAAGTTTTCACTCTCTCACTGGCTTGTTCACTATGCCAATTTGGACTGGCTGAGATGAATCCACTTGTAAAGGCACTTGTGAGAATATCTAAAATAATAAGTTAACATGGTGAGTTATTTTAAGTGTCAATCTCTGTCTCAAAATGGATTGCATCCTTTAAAACCCTTCCATACTTACACAACACCAAAATTAGTCAAGAAAATACATTTTCCACACTATCCATACAGGTAGGGTACAACCTAATATGATAGGGAGAGCCATGGAGAATCCTATGCAACTTTCAACCATTTCCTAAGCCATTATAGCCCATCTGGATGTTTCTCCTCCATTTTCCTAATCAGGTCTTTGGTAAGGGTTTAGAGTAGTTTTCAAATCTAATGATTGTTCATAAAGGTCTAAAATTCAAACCCTAAAAATTCCTTAAACTTTAATTTAGGGACCTTATCTAACATCTCCTACCTACTTAGGTTCTCAATCAAAGTTTTCATGTTGGTATAAACTTCCAAATTTGCCTACTCGAGTTCCTTTTTTCATTCTATGCAGGTTGCCAATTTCTCAAGTCAAGAAAAGATTCCTTTATTTCTTTCTTTGCATTCAAATAGTTTTAGCACACCTTATATCTATCTATAAACATTTTCCAATGAATTGGAATGTCTATTTAGTGCTACAAATGATATTGACCCCCCAATTGGGCTTTAGGCCTAAACTGGACCTAATAGGTCTATCTATATGCTTGTAGGTTTAGGACACCCTATCATGTTTCTCACCTCTATGAATCCTTATACATTTTATTCCATGCCTTATACAGATTTCTACACTTCCATGAAAGGTTGCATCAACCCTCAACTCACCTTGTTATCTCCTTTTCTCAAAACTTGCAGGTTTGCACCCTTAATAAACACCTCTATCTAAGATAAAATAGAGAGCCCTTCCCATATTGTATCATATAAAGTGTACATATAAGGGGAATCCAAGAATAAACACACCTGTTCTGATCCCACTTGTTAAGATCTTGCTCCTCAGAAAGAGCACAATATGATTACCAAACTTAAGCAATTAAACATGCGGAAATATCCAGAAGTACAAGTAACTAGAATTCATAAATAGCACAGAATATCCAGAAGTACAAGTAACTAGAATTCACAAGTAACTAGAAAGTGTACAGTAATTCTTCTTCAAAACACTCTCCTACCAAAAACAGTCCCAACACACAACTCACACACAGAATTGGTGTTCACCTCTCCAACCAGTTAGTAATAACCCTACCAGTACACCAAGCACTCTAAAGTACTTCAAGTAGATCTCCCATGAACCTGAAACCTGTAATTCAATAGAACATACTTACACCTGTAGATCTCCTATGAGCTTGCAACAACTTGCAACTCAATGATCTTACAATGGAAGGATCTTCCTTGCCTTCCTTTCTAGCTCATTAGTGGAACTAGGAGAAACACACACTTTGTTCTCTTCACTAACACACTTTACAATACATGCCAATGGGTCTATAAATAGATCCCAGACTTGAACAATAACTTAGACTCTTTGTTTGCTAATAATAGACACGCAGCTCAAGACTCGAAATAGCCTTTACATGCAAACACTCTGTTTACTTAACTAACTGTTCATGCAACGAACAATTCTGGAACACACAAGCGATCGACGTTGGTCCCTGCTTGCCTGGTGCTAACCAACATCGACTGACTTCCTGCCGATGCCAGTTGCCTTCTGCTTCATCTTGATTGACGTCAGTCATGCTGCCGACGCCGGTACTTCTGGAACTTCAGCATCCTCCTTTTCTTCGTCTGCATAGTTGAAGCTTTTAGCTCCACAACCTAACATTTCTCACCTCTATGAATCCTTATACATTTTAATCCATGCCTTATACAGATTTCTACACTTCCATGAAAGGTTGCATCAACCCTCAACTGACCTTGTTATCTCCTTTTCTCAAAACTTGCAGGTTTGCACCCTTGGGAAACACCTCTATCTAAGATAAAATAGAGAGCCCTTCCCATATTGTATCATATAAAGTGTACATATAAGGGAATTATACAAGTGTTGGGGACCATATTTATTTAATTTTATCTCTTGATCACATGGATAGCGCTTCCAAAACTCATAAAATCCAAGGTAGACTAATGAAGAATCTCTCTGTGTGCAGGGTCTTGAATATAGACTATAGGTGCATGTTAGAGACCCCCTCTTTCCCATGTTTCCATGATATGGGGGTCTCTTAAGGTGGTCATCATTATTGGGTGAATATTTTTTCAATCAGGGTACTGATCAACAAAATAGGTCTGATCAACCACAACAGGAAGATTGGTCGGCTAGGTGTGCAACTTTACTACATCAACTAGAGACAAATCTCTCCTCTCATCGAGGGGAGGTTCCTTATAGATACGTAGGAGCTATATATAATATAAATAAGTAGAAAATAACACATGGGGGTAGGATAAACCATCCATCTCTCTTCTTTCAGAGATGATGCTCACAGACAAAGGAGAAAATCTCGGTGGAAACACTGCAGGCACTTCTCTTCTTTCAGAAGTGTTCTTGCAGGAAACAACAGGAGTTTCTTTCAGGCAGTGAAAGTAACTAGTGACAGAAGGGCACAGTAGCTAGTAGGATGAAACAAAACACAAAGTTTCCACCTCAACTACCCAAAGAGTATAACATAAAGGGTAATGGGGGCACAAAGTCGTCCCAAAATCCTCAACACAAGAAGAAAAGGAAAAACACACGTTGAAAACAATTGTGAAAGCACAAAGTCTTCTCACAGTTGTTTTCAGGACACCTCCCTTTTTACCTTCACTAATTCTGCTTGTCAAATTAAATAAATAAGAATGCTTGTAGGAAATAGACATAAGAACAATTTCCTAAAGTAGCACAAGTCAAAACATCACAAAGTCTACAAACAACTTGCTTTCTCATTCAGATAAAATGAAATGAAATTACAATCTGAGCTCAAAGTCTCAGTCTTCTTTCAAAATGGGTAGAGTTTCGCTCTTGTAAAAATGAAAAAAGTCCCTCTTTAATGATACAAAATATTACAATATATAGAGGCAGAGAGAGACCTGGCACTTTTTTTCATGGAGTGACCCATTCGGCGCATTAATGCCTTGAATGCATTCTTGGTTTTGTCATGCTAGAGCAGGGTGGCTACTTTAATTGTGGTGTGTTATTTCATCTCCTTTGTCTAATCCTTAGCCTGAATCACTCATTCCATCAACTGCTAACCACACAATTGTCTATTCTACCTTTATCTCAAAGAGGACAAGGAGACGGCACTTTCAATGTTTGCAGGCCCCAAAAATCTACCCAACGAACTACTTCACTTACTAGAAATAATTCCTGTTGAGCTTCCCTCTTTGTCTCTTTCTCTTCTCAGGTCTAGCCTTAGGCTCTTTGAATGCATTCAGGTCCGCACCTTGAGTCTACCAGAATTGACAGACACTTAAATGCAGTCGATTTGGCGTTCACAGGGCTTTCCTCGATTGAAGGTTAACGGCTATCCAGTCACTCTGAATTTGACGTTCGCAGACCTATCATTCTATTGTAACATGGGTGAGGACACATGGTGGATTTCGTGTCTTTGGAATAAGATTCTCAGAATGAGCTTTGAAACTGTTAAAGGCTGGGGACATGGATGCAGACATGTGGCAGCTTTCACTGCACTGAGATGGGACACATAACAAGTTTCACGCTTTGAAGCTTCATCTAAAATCGTGTCTCAGCATGTGACACTTGGAAACTTCCACTGCACTTTGAGGCTCAGACCTTTCCTGAAGGGAACTTGCCCTTTGGGGTCTTGAAAAAGGTTCATTTCATGTGCATCGAGTGTCCCTCTGCAAAGGTGTCTGCCCTTCGGGATCTTTCGAGTGGCCTTCGAAACTTTGATTTCTCTGGCAGGTTGTTGGTCCTTTATTTCCTTCAAACAAAATGTTTGAAGGAATTCCTTCGAACAATTTGTCTGAAGGAAATCCTTTCCTTGGCTTCATGCGTGCCTTTGCATTGTGACTGCCCCCTTTTATGACAAGTGGCGCCTTCTGCTACTTTTAACTAAAGACACGTGACAGCTTCCGTTATTGACACTTGGTAGTATCTGCCTTCTCAAGTCTTTGCAAAACCATAGAAATGCTTGGGGCTCAGTCGGTCTCTCTCAGATGATGACACTTGTTAGCTTCTAATGATCTCTATAAGGGACACGTGGCAGGGTCCAAATATATTTGTTAGTCATGCAGATGTAGACACTCAGCGCGTTCTGCTTCATTTAGTCACTCATCCCTGGGTCCACCATGGTCTTTGCTCGAAGCAGTGAATCTAAGGGAAGAGACTATGGATATTGACACTTGGCATCATCTACCTGACTCTTTCTTTTGTGCGTGCTTCTTTCCTTAACTGAGGCGACCTTTGAAACTTTGAAACTGGCACATTGAACCGATTGAATGTTGAACCCGTTGAACCGATGTACCAAAATGGTTCAAGGTTCAAAGGTTGAGTGGTTCAATGGTTCAATCCTTGTTTTGATGCTCACCGATAGACCCTTTTTGATTGAACCAAGGTGTTGAACCAATCCTAAAGATGACTGAGTGTTGGAAACTGGTTCTTCTGATCAGACTCACCTGTAGAAGCCTTTGAACCTGTGAACCTACTAATCTCTTTACTGAAAAAAGCTTGAAAAATGAGGAATTTGAAAGCTCAAAATAATTTTTTGTAAAGGGAAGGGACAATTTTGGTTTTGCAGGGCCAAAATGGTCCATATGTTGGCCCAAAAAATGAGAAGTCATTTTTCAGGGACAACAACCGGCTCTTTTTGGGGAACTACCTTTAGTTGGAAACTTGAAACACTATTAAGGGGACTAGAAACCAGAATCTCCAGTGCCATGAAGTGTGCCATTGGGCTACGGAGTCATGCTACCCAAAAAAAAGGCTCCAAAAAATGAAAACAAAAGAACAAAATAGAAACAAAAGACTATACAAATATACATATGTAAAGGGGAACTCATCTGATACTTTAAGAGTTGAAGTGCTTCAGATGTTGCCCATTGTGAGATAGAGAAAAGAGAGTGCCATCTTGATACTTCAACAGGAAACTATTTTTACCATTGAGCTGATGAATAGTAAAAGGGCCCCTCCACAGGGAATCAATTTTTTTGTGCATCCCCTTTGGTTCTCTTCTGTTGTCCCACAGCAGGACTTGATCTCCAATCTAGAAATCATGATTCTTTGCTTTTTGGTCGAAGATATTCTTCACCAGACTTTGATGGGTGGCAATTCAGTCCACCACTGCAGTTCTCTACTCATTTAGTTCAACAAGGCACATGATCCTCTTCTCAAGTGAGTTCTCATACATTTGATCCTCAATCGCCTTAGCCAATTTCAATGCTGGCAATTCCAAGGTGATTGGTATCTCAGCATTGATGCCATAAAGGAGTTGGAAGGGAGACATACCAATTGCCCTCTTGGGTGTAATTATATCTACCTATAGAGCATCAACCAATGCCTTATGCCAAGTCCTTTGGTTGTCATCCACCAGCTTCTTGATGATAGTCACCAGGTTCTTATTGCTTGATTCAGCCTGTCCATTCCCTTGTGGAAAGTAATTAGAAGAGTGGAAGAGTGTGATTCTGTAATGGAAATAGTATTGAGTAATTTTCTAGGAAGTGAAATAGGCGGCATTGTCAGTGATAATTTTGATTGGGACCCCAAACCTGGACATGATGTTTTCTTTAAGGAAATTGCACACTACTTCTGAAGTAGCATGTTTGGTTGGAACTGCTTCCACCCATTTGGTGAAGTAGTCTGTTGCTGTGAGGACATAGTCATGTCCAGCACTTGATGATGGGTTTACAGCTCCAATAAAATCAATCCCCCATTGTTGGAAAGGCTCCTCTATGATCACTGGTTCAAGGGGTAGGGCAGCTAACTTGGGCCTTCCAACAAACTATTGGCACAGTTCACATCCCCTGACCCACCTATATGCATCTTAAAAGAGAGTTGGCCAATAATACTTGGCTCGTAGGATCTTAAAGGCAATCACAAGTGTAGAAAAATGTCCTCCATAGGCCGAATTATGGAAGGACTTCAGGAGTTGACTTTGTTGTTCCTTGTCCACATAGCGAAGGAATGTTTTATCAGGGCTCCTCTTGTATAAGCCATTGTCCTAGAGGACAAAATTAGCAGCTTTTAGCTTGATGATTATCATTTCTTTATAAGATAGGTGAGCAGGACATTCACCATAAGTAAGGAAATGAGCAATACTTGAATACCACTCATTTGTGGTGGAGACAAAGAGGGCTGTTGGTGTGTCATCCACCTTAAGTTCTTCATGCTCTATTCCTCTTGGCCTGTTATCAGCAATTAGTTGGCATAACCCCTTTCCACGACCAACTTTGTTGGCTTGATGATCAGATTGAACTCTTGGATCTTTGTAACCCAGTTGCCTCTTTTCATCCCAAACTCCTGTTGAGTCATTATAGATTTCACTGTGGTGTCAGGGACCAAGGCAGTAACTCGAGAATTGAGGATGTAAAAATTAAAATGTTTTATAGCCTTCACCACTACATAAGCATGCTTCTCCATATTTGAGTACTTCAGCTCATGAGCTTTGAGAGGATAGCTCATGAAGGAAATGGGAGATTCCATACCTTCTTTATTCTATTGAACCAAAATTGCTGAAAGCGTATGTTCTGAAACATAACTATAAATGGTGAACTCTTTGCTATAGTCTAGACAAGCCAAAATTGGAGCATGGGCTATGGCAGCCTTGACATCCTCAAACGCCGACTTACCTTCTTCAGTTCAGTTTAAGGTGGCTTTTCCCTTCATCATGTTTACAATGTGCTTAGTCTTCTCGGCAAACTCAGGGATGAACCTCCGTAAGAAATTCACCTTTCCAAAGAAAGAGTGAACAACAATCTTACTTATGGGCAAGGAAAGTTCTTGGATAGACTTGACTCTATCTGAGTCAATATTTATGCCTCTTTTGGACACTACGTGTTTGCGAAGTTTCTCCTTCGTTACTCCAAAGATTGTCTTCTTGGGATTTAAGGAAATGCCATTCTGGCAGCAACATTCCAGCACTTGTTACAAATGGCTCACATGATTTGGACAATGCTTAGAGAAGATAGTCAAGTCATCAAGGTAAACTATAATGAACTAACTCGTCTCATCCTTGAAGGCAAGTCCATTTCTCTTTGGAAGGTGGTGCCAGCATTTATCAAGCTAAAAGGCATCTTTTTATACGCAAACGTGCCCCAAAGTGTGGTAAAAGCAGTCTTATGCTGGTCTGCTTCACCAACTTTGACCTAATTATATCTTGAGAAGCCATCTATCATTGATAACATTTCTGAGCCCGTTATTGTCTACAGCACTTGATCCATGATTGGCAAAGGGTAATTATCCTTTAAGGATGCCTAATTCAAATTTCTAAAATCTACACAAAGGTGAATTTCACCATTCTTCTTTTTTACAGGCACTATATTGGCAACCCATGTGGATTGATGGATTGAGAAGATTATCCTAGCATTTAGCATTTTTTGTATCTCAGATAAAATAGTACCTGATATTTTCAAATTATAATGCTTGGACTTTTGCTTGTAAGGTGTTGAATCAGCCTTGAGAGGGATGTTGTGTCGAATTTCGTCAAGCAAGAGTGATTTGAGGTCAGCATAGGAGTACTCTAGGACATCCATGTATTCGTTGAGAAAAGAGGTGAACTTGAAACACTCTTAAAGAGTACAACATTTCCAAATGTTCACCATCTTGGGGTCTTCCTTAGTTCTGAGATTTACTTGATCAAACTCTTGAGATGAGCTTGAATCCATTGGTTATTGTCTAATGAATCTATCATGCTTATCAAACAGCTTCTCAAGGGAAACCTGGCCTTTGGGAATCTTATTCCCTTTGAGTTGCAAGAAATTCTCACCTATGTCTGCACTTGATTCAAGAGTTGTTTCACACTTTTGAGGTTCACTGCCTTCAAAATGCAACCATTCAAAGTTGTCCTTTTGATCCAAGAAGGCAATGATTTGGTTGTCATTGTTAAATACTTGCCAATGACTAGAATTATCAGGTACACTTGGCTGAAAGACCATCTCAATCATGTACTTGTCTCTTTTGAAATTTGGGTGGGGGACCAAGAGAGTAGCTGAAACAGCCAATGCATCCACCCGGTCATTGAATTCTCTAGGAACTACAAAGATGTTGAAAGCATCAAAGTCTTTAAGCTGGTCCTAGACTAGATTGTGATAATGACTCAATCTTTCATTCTTGGTTTGATATAGGTTCCTCACCTGACAAACCACTAGTTCGACATCTCCTTTAGCATGAAGGAGCTTGATGCCTTTGTCTCGAGCAGCTCTCAATCCAAGCAACAGAGACTCATATTTAGCTATGTTATTCATGTTGCTGAATTGCAATTTATAAGATGAGGGAAAAATATCTCTTTAAGGAGATATTAACACAACCCCAGCTTCTGAACCAGTGGAAGAACAGTTGCTATCAAATTCAGGAATCCATACCTCATTTGATACTAATTTTCTTTTGGATTCTTCTTCATCTGGGGGTGGAGATACTTCCACACTTGCCTTGTGCTCAGCCAATTCCTCTACTGTTCTAGCTGAATGCATTTCCAGTCTATCATCTATAGGAGCTTCATCAAATGTCTCATGAACTCCATCCGTGTACAAAAAGTAGTTACCCATGCCTGAAGACTCAAACAAAATTTGAGCTTTAGGTACTGAGGTCTGGGTAACTACATATTTCACTTCCTTCTCAGGGAGCAACCTCTTCATAACACCTTTGACTGGAATCCTCACCTCTAATGAATCCATGCTCAATTCACCTCCAACATCCCTACAAAATTTCCACCCAAGAAGGATGCCATATGATGCTGGGATGTCTGCTACCAAGACAATCATCTTGATTCTTTTGTCTGGAAAGGTAGCAAACGCGAATTGGGCATCTTTAATTTGTCCCAGCAAAGGCACTTGCTTGTTCTCCATGGAGAAGCATCTACCAAAATTCTTAGTCCATTTAAGGTCAAGGGATTCAGCCACTTTAGCAGGCATGACATTGTCTGAAGCTCCAGAATTAATGATGCAATTATTCAGTTGATGTCCATTTATCAGCAATGAGACATAAAAAGGTTCAGTTCTACCAGGAGCAGCAGGGGGAGTAATGACAAGGTTGTTCCTGGTGGGTGCATTCCTGGAAGGATCATGTGTCACTTTGGGAATTGTTTGTTCAATAGGGATGTTCTAGTTTTTAATACATTGAACTAGTCTGTCTAATTGCTCAGGATGGGACTGCAGAAATTCAAATTTAGACATTTGAATTTTGGTTTTCTTTATATGGTCAATGATATCAAATGTCTGGAATGAGCTAGGAGTAGAGGATGGGAGTTCTTCATTTTGATTTTTGAAAGGGGGAGGACTGGACTACGGATTTGAAGTAGAAGGCATAGGGGTATTTGGGGTTCTTACCTTTTTCACAATCACCAGGTCCTTTGGCTAGAAAGGAAGAGTGGATCCCTGCTTAGCAATTGAAACTACCAGTTGAGGTCACTCCTCTGCTTTCTCTTTATTAGCTTGTTGAGCCGATTGATTCTTGGACTAGGTGAATATAGCATATGACCCCTCAGTTGCATTGCCTTCACTTCTAGGTTTGTCCTGATAGTTCAAGAAACCAATATGGGAGTTACCAACTAATTCTTCTTCTTCCTCAGTGAAGAGATTAGCATCATCTTCAGGATTCAGCTCAAGCTGGAATGAGAAGTCTGATTCAGCTTCAAGATATCCAACTACTGAGTTACTTAGAGGTGCTTCGAGGGTGAGGTTCCTTTGTGGAGGAGGAAGGTGATTTTATTGTCCTTGATTCTTGATAGCATTGCCTTGGTACGCTTGATTCTTAAATGTCCTCTTGGGCACATCTCTCTATGTAGGAGTAGATGACATCCCTTGTGCCACTTGCTTTCTAAGAGCTAGCATTTCATTTGTTAGCTTTTGCACCATTGGGTCAGTGGTGGCTGTAGGTGAGTATTCAGAAGATGAAGAGGATTTACCCTTATTAGGGTCTCTCCTTATCTTTCTTGCCAAGATAAGGTCATCTTCTACCTCAGTAGCCAAGTCTTGAGTAGTAGCAAGGTCTATGTGTCTAGCCTGTCTCAGCAAGAAACTCACTTCAGGCAGTTGTGAGTTGATGAAAAAGTATTTGAGGTTCTGAAGTGTCGGTTGGGTGACCATAGGAATCATGTGCCTTAGCTTGTCGAACCTGGAAATAAAATCCCTCATAAGCTCATGAGGCTCTTTCTTCATCTGAGTGAGTTGGGCCAGCAAGGCATGTGCATCTTATATAGGCTTAAACCTGGCTTTAAACTTGTCTTTCAGAGTGTCCCAATCAGTCACTGATCCATCCTGCAGGTGATAGAACCAGTCTGCAGCAGCGCCTTGTAGTGTCTCCATGAACAGCCTGACTACTATGTCTTCACATTCCACCCCTATTACACCACAGGCTATGCTGAAAGCTATAATGTGTTCATTAGGATGAACTTTCCCATCACCGAAGAATATGGGGAAATTTTTCTTTGAACTGTGTGGAAGTTCATGCAGAGGTGGAGTCAAATTCAGTGGACTGAAAGAGTTACCCCAAGGGCCTTGAGCCATGATTTGATTATGTAAAAGTGAGATCACTAATCCAAGTGGAAAGTGGATAGGCAAAGCTCGGCTAGTAGCAGAAAAAGAAGTTATGCCTTGTGGTGGTGACCTGGTAGGGCTAGGAGGAAGACTCCTAATTCATCTAAGGTGAGGTTGTGGAGGAAATAACTCAAAATTACTCTGCTGCACCAACTCAAAAGTAGGTTCAACAACACCTTGGGATTTTTGACCTCTGGTATAATGTGGAGTTGCCAGATTGTAGAACAAAAAATGGAAAAGAGCAGGATCTGCTTCAGCTTGAAGTTTGAGACTTCAAACTACGCGCTCATCCCCAGCGGAGTTGCCAAAAATTGTTGGGTGAATATTTTGTCAATTAACGTACTAATCAACAAAATAGGTCTGATGAACCACAATAAGAAGATTGGTCAGCCAGGTGTGCAACTTTACTACATCAACTGGAGACAAATCTCACCTCTCATCAAGGGGAGCTTCCCTATAGATAAGTAGGAGCTATATATAATATAAATAAGTAGAAAATAACACATGGGGGTAGGATAAACCATCCATCTCTCTTCTTTTAGAGATGATGCTCAGAGACAAAGGAGAAAATCTCAATGGAAACACTGTAGGCACTTCTCTTCTTTCAGAAGTGTTCTTGCAGGAAACAGTAGGAGTTTCTTTCAGGCAGTGAAAGTAACTGGTGATAGAAGGGTGCAGTAGCCAGTAGAATGAAACAGAACACAAAGTTTCCACCTCAACTGCTCAAAGAGTATAACACAAAGGGTAATGGGGGCACAAAGTTGTTCCAAAATCCTCAACACAGAAAGAAAAGGAAAACACATGCTTAAAATAATTGTGAAAGCACAAAGTCTTCTCATAATTGTTTTCAGGACACCTCCCTTTTTACCTTCACTAATTCTGCTTGTCAAATTAAATAAATAAGAATGCTTCTAGGAAACAGACATAAGAACAATTTCCTAAAGTAGAATAAGTCAAAACAGCACAAAGTCTATAAACAACTTGCTTTCTCATTCAGATAAAATGAAATGAAATTACAATCTGAGCTCAAAGTCTTAGTCTTTTTCTTTCAAAATGGGCAGAGTTTCACTCTTGTAAAAATGAAAAAAGTCCCTCTTCAATGATACAAAAGATTACATTATATAGAGGCAGAGAGAGGCCTGGCACTTTTTTCCATGGAGTGACCCATTTGGCACATTAATGCTTGGAATGCATTCTTGGTTTTATCATGCTGGAGCAGGGTAGTTGCTTTAATTGTGGTGTGTTGGTTCATCTCCTTTGTCTACTCCTTATCTCGAATCACTCATTCCATCACCTACTAGCCACATAATTGTCTATTCTACCTTTATCTCAAAGAGGACAAGCAGACGGTGCTTTCAATGTTTGCAGGCCCCAAAAATCTACTCGACAAACTGCTTCACTTACTGGAAATAACTCTTGCTGAGTTTCCCTCTTTGTCTCTTTCTCTTCTCAGGTCTGGCCTTAGGCTCTTTGAATGCATTCAAGTCCATGCCTTGAGTATTCTAGAATCGATAGACACTTAAATGTAGCCGATTTGGCATTCACGGGTCTTTCCTCGATTGAAGGTTAATGACTAGCTAGTCACTTTGAATTTGACATTTATGGACCTATCATTCTACTATATCACAAGTGAGGACAAGTGGTAGCTTCCGTGTCTTTGAAATAAGCTTCTCAGAATGAGCTTTGAAATTTTTTAAGGTTGGGGGCATAAATGCAGACACGTGGTAGCTTTCATTGCATTGGGATGGGACACATGGTGAGTTCCGTGCTTTGAATCTTCGTCTAAAATCGTGTCTCAGGATGTGACACTTGGGTAGCTTCCACTACACTTTGAGGCTTAGACCTTTCCTGAAGGGAACCTGCCCTTTGGAGTCTTGAAAAAGGTTCATTTCATGTGCATCAAGTGTCCCTCTACAAAGGTGTCTGCCCTTCAGGATCTTCCGAGTGGCCTTTCGATCTTTGATTTCTCCGCTGGGCTATTGGTCCTTTATTTCCTTCAGACAAAATGTCCAAAGGAATTCCTTCGGACAATTTGTCTAAAGGAAATCCTTTCCTTGGCTTCATGCATGCCTCTGCATTGTGAGTGCCCCCTTTTATGACATGTGGTGCCTTCCACCACTTTTAACTAAAGACACGCGATAGCTTCCACTATTGACATTTGGCAGCATCTGCCTTCTCAAGTCTTTGTAAAACCATAGAAACACTTGGGCTCAATCGAGCTCTTTCAGACGATGACACTTGTCGACTTTTGCTAATCTCTACAAGGGACATATGGCGTAGTCTGAATACATTTGTTAGTAGCACAAATGTAGACACTCAACACTTTATGCTTCATTTAGTCACTCGTCCCAGGGCCCACCATGGTCTTTGCTCGAAGCAGTGAAGCTAAGGGAAGAGATTGCAGATCCTGACACTTGGCAGCATCCACCTGAATCTTTCTTTTGCGCACACTTCTTTCTTTAACTGAGGCGGCCTTTAAAACTTTGAAACTGGCGCATTGAACCGATTGAATGTTGAACCCATTGAACTAATGAACCAAAATGGTTCAAGGTTCAATGGTTCAATGGTTCAATCCTTGTTTTGATGCTCACCGACAAACCCTTTTTTATTGAACCAAGGCATTGATCCAATCTTGAAGATGACTGAGTGTTGGAAACTAGTTCTTCTGATCAGACTCACCTGCAGAAGCCTTTGAACCTGTGAACCTGCTAATCCCTTTATTGAAAAAAGCTTGAAAAATGAGGAATTTGAAAACTCAAAACAAATTTTTGTAAAGGGAAGGGACAATTTTGGTTTTGTAGGGCCAAAATGGTCCATATGTTGGCCCAAAAAATGAGAAGTCATTTTTTAGGGACAACAATCATCATACTGAATGTTATCATAATGCTCAAAAAACCTTTATCCAACCTTTCATTGCTCACTTTCACTTTGACTGGTCTTAACATAGGTGTTGACTGTGATTGTGGTATACATTGGAGATTAGATCCTTCAGTACTTTGTTCTCTTATTTTTATAGTTTTATATGATGAAAATCATCCTCAATAATGTTTATAGCACTCCCACACTCTTTCTTATTTACCAACTCCTTCATTGCAGACCTTGCACTTGACTTATTAGAGCTGTTGACTGTGTGTGATTGTGTTATGAGTTTCACCATGCCCAAAAGGTGACACCTGTAGGCTATAATTTTGCCTTATACTTTGTATCATTAATACAAGACCTTATTGATGTTTTATATTCTCATCTAATATTTATTCTTATTCATACCATGCTTTGGTTAGGCCACTTTAGGACTAGTCATGCTCATATGTCACTATCATGCTACAGTCAGCTATAATTGACTGGATTGGAGCAAAAAGGGGTCTTTTAGGTGGCTATCAACCTTGAAATTAGTGACACACACCTTTGTATCCCTATATAAATATTGGAAGCATTTTCCCATTACAAATTATTTATGTTTGCAGGCCTAGTATCCATAGGTTCACAACATGAGTTTATGAGTCACCTACAATCAGGCTATAGGTGACTTTTTTGAGTAATGATACACCTGTAGGTATTCATGGGGTTTCATACTCAACATTTCAACCCTTGTTGATAACATTTGAAACATAAATGTCCTTATCACTTTCTTAGAACCACTTACCACTAAGATATATTCTCACCTTACTATCTTTGGGTGTAGAAATCATTCCAAGTTCAAATCTAATAGGAAAACACTGAATGTTTGCAGTGAACAAATGTCAAAATTAGAGGCCTTCAAATATCACTTTCCTTTAGTCACACATCCATTCCCTTTTGAAATTTTCTTCCCTTAGGATAGGGCTACAAGATAGATGTACTTGTATTTATCAAAACTCCTTACAACACTGCTATATGACATCATCAAAAGGGCTTGGGCCTCTCTTTTGGTGTTTTAGGGAAAGTTATCCCTAAATTCAAATCCCTTCACTTAGTTAGACCTCTTAAATTTGATCACTAGTATAATACTTCAAATATGGTTTTCAAAGTATCTCCAACTTCCAAAGACATCATGGGAATCTCAAAACATGTTAAAGTTCTCTAGATCACACTCTAAGATATCTATGTAAGCCACCTGTAGATGTGCATTTTTGCATACAGGGCAGTGAGTGTGGAGATGGGTTATATGAGTGAAATATGGCCTTGTAGTTAGTCTTGGACTCTCTCAGGATTCTCAACTGAATCCTCAAAACCTTTAAGGACTTGAAACAAGTTTCAACATCTCCATTCGAACGTGGTTGACCTCTTGTAGGTGTGTATTCATGGTGTATGACTATGCATATATGAGAATTGACTATCATAGTCCATATTTTATCATTTTAAGGGCCCTTATTCTATTTTTCATGTTCCAATAATATGTTCAACAACTTGGGACTCTTCATATACCTTCCATGAATGTTCTCACTCTTCAAGACACCATGACTGTAGATTGAATCTTATAGAGAGCTAACTATGTATCACATTTGGACTACGACCTTCATTATGTTATATTTTTATATTGTTATTGGAAGGAAAGGGGATAAATAATACATTAAAAACATGAGACAATACACCTCACACTCATTTAAAATCACTTCAAAGAAATAATCTTACAAGTCCACTAGCATACATCAACCTGCAACTTGAACTGTTTGATCCATAAAATCACTTCTAATCATGAAAATAAACATGGGAAACATGAAATAAGGAATTAAACATCCTTTGGAAGCAAATTCATCAACTAAGTTGTATGAACTAGCTCAAACAGGAGCAAAACCTATAGGTTGTGGAAATTGGCAAGCAAAACCAAATAATCAATTTGTTAAGAATGGTTCATAAAGTACAAGCAATCATTCTTATAAATCGAAACATGAAAATTAATTTGGATAAGTTTACTATCCACCAACAAGATATTTTGACCTGGAAGTCCTCCTACTAGCCGTACCATCCAAAGACTTGGAAACCAGTTTCATGTGCATAGAGGAGAGATGGAGAGATAGAATGGTTTTGGCCCATTTTTTACACTTATAAAGTAGATAAAGTGTGGAAATTGATTCATGAAAGTTGAAAGATCACTGCATGAGCTTTTCCCATGTGCCATTCTTCCCCATAGGCCGTACAACCTTTAAAACTCCCTCTTTTTAACTTATTTTCTTGATTTTCAGTTAACACCTACAAGTTTATATTAATAATGACATTTATGAAAGGGAATATGATAGAGACTAATATGAGTTATGTTGAGAGGGAGTTTATAATACTTTTCCACCTAAGAAAACTATACCACCCTCATTAATGACCCATATATGACCCCTAAGTGACTCAAAATAACATAAGGATTAAATTGGACTATAACCAATGCTAATAAGATATTAAATTACATAAAATGAACCATGATATACCCTATGACATTATAATAGAGCCATGTATCAAGTTTTGGACTATAGGGGGTTGACTCATTTTGACTTGTGGTCAAAATGGTCAACATGATACATGGTGAAAATTTAAAGGATTGGATGGAAATAGTTTTTATTTTTATATCTATAAAGCTTCAAACCTCATTTCAAAGGCTTCTCTTTATTTTAAGGATTTATCATACAATGGTTAGCTACCCAAGTGGCCTACCTTAGTGGTTCTTCTATGGATGTCAAACTAAAACAAGCCCTAAAATAAGAGGTAAATGTGGAATGCATAAGAATAACGATAACCCTAATTGGTATATCTAAAAAAATTATACCTCTAGTTTTAATCATACATAAAAGGTAATAATAAGACCATGAAAGTCTCACAAATTCCAAAATTTGAATTAAACTTGAGCTAGTTCGTCAAATACAAGAATTAATGATGATAAAAATGGTATTTTTTAGAAGATAAAAATGGTATTTTTTAGAAGACAAAAATGAGAAACTCTGCTAATTTTTTTTTTTTTTTTCCAGAATTCACATTTGTTCAATCACTAGTGGGTGGCACAATACTATTTCCATGAACTAAACTTATATTGAGGGATATATGCTTAAACATTCACAATACATTCCATAATTATCATATGGGACCATTCTATGGATAAAACTATAGATAAAATAAAATTTCATGTTGTGGATTTATGCCAACATGCATGGCACAAAGATTTATACCAACATGCATGATAATGTGATCCTAAAACCCCCTAATATTTTGAGAGATGGGCAGTAAATGGTAAAACTAAAAAATAGAAACAAATGTAAAGTAGTGTCACAATAATTGCTAATATATCAATAATCATAGAGATAAATTTAGATACATGTTTGCATATGAAATATTCTATAGAACATGATGGAACCAAATTTCCTCTTATAATACTAATTATATTCTATATCCACTCTTAAATCCTCAATAAGTGTAACAAGTATCTTACATTGTTGAACATTCCTCCAACATCTCAGCAAAATTTTGAAAAAAAATGGAAAATACATTTTCCACATATTCTAATTGCAAAGAACAATTTTTTTCTCAAAGCGTTATGAGTATAAAAATATGAACAACAAATTTAGAGTGGCCACATGGCCAAAAGAATTATCAAAACTTGATAAGAAAAAAATGGTAGAATCCATACATTCAAACTTGTCTTACACGTTACTATTCATAAAAATTAAAATAAATGGAATGAACTTATGGATTATTGAGAATTTTACATGATAAAATATACAAAATAAAAAAATCCATACCAAGGATGAGTAGAAAGGTAAAGTTAATAATTATGGTTATAACCATGAATTAATTCGAATGGTATGTTAACATATGGAAACATGGATGGGATTTTACCTACTTTAGCTTATCATTTAGTGAATGTGGAGAAAACTTCATAATCACATCATTAACTTTTTGTCTCATGAATACTAATGACTATGGTGATTTATTGTATAATAAAAGCTCATACAAATAATCATTGCATGACAAAATATCAAAAAAAGGATTATATGAAGAATATAAGGTGTATAATGAAATGTTTTTGAATTTTAATGAAATTAATGTTAAAATTATAGGTAATTCATTATGAAAACAACCGCCATTACTCTACTTGATTATGGGTAATGTTTCAATTGACACTAATAATTATATCTTGGTTGCATTTTCATGCATTTTGATAACAAAGAGGTTCTTTTTACATTTTGTATATAAGTTGCCATCTATTGGGACATATCCATGAGGATATAAATTGAAATTTTGGGAGATTATCAACATATTTATGAAAATTAATAACGTTCTCTTTTCCACCTATCATGGACACTTCCAAAACATTCCAATAAGGGTCATGTACATTTGATTCATACCTTACTGAGGAATTTTATGAATCCAAGGCCTTTTTAGAGCCATACTTATTGAATAAAAACCATAAAAGGGTTGGAATTATAAAATCTAACATGTTTAAGTTCAATGTTATGAAAAACATACTCATGATATAATATGTATCAAAAATAATGGGTCTTTTATAGTCTCATTCAATCTAAAATATGACACATATTGAACAATGGTAGACCATTATCTGATATAGGGTAGCCTCCACTCACACCCTTAAAAAAATTAAAAGAGAGTGTATTTTAAAACATGAATAAAATGATTATTTCAAATAAAAGTGTTACAAACAAAGGTCAAGCGATATGGATTCTAAAGATAAGTTATTAGGGAAATGTTTTGTGTGCTTTAGATAGACCCTCTCTTAAGTTAGTGAAATTTTATAAGATTATTTAATGGAAAAATTAGTGTAGTGATTAGACATATGTGATCATATAATTATTAGAAACAACAACATAGCTCTGAGGTCATATTGAAGAACACAACTCTTATAATTGAAACCATGTCATGAAAGAAAAAGCCAAGGATCTTAGACATAGAAACCATCCACATAAAATATTCAAAAAAGAGAGATTAATATTAAATAAACATTGTATTAATCATGCATAATAGACTATGCATTGCAATAAGAAATTGTTTCACCAAAATAGGACTCTCTAAAAGACTACATCTCCACTAGCTCAAGAGATGAATCTAAGCCACCTTACTTTTAACAATGATGCAAATGGTACTTATATAGAAAAATAAATATATGAGTGAGATATTTTTATTGGTGGAGTGAAACGTGGGATCATTCCCTAAGTTGCACCTAACTGTATCACACATGTAATGATAGCCACCACATTAAATGTGTATATTAAATATGTGGTGCATATAAAACATCACAATTTGGTAACAACAATACATAAAATGGAATTAACATCAAGTGTAAATATGACACAAGCCAACACCTACCTGAAGATCATATTAGATGATGTGGTAAAAGAGAAGGAGTTTTAATCTCATAAATATGGGTCCTAGTTATTAGGCTTGATGAGGTACCCATGTTTAGTGAAAGATAAAAAGAGTCCAATAAAGCTACTAAAATAGATGTCTAAAAAATATTATAAAGCCTCAAAAATAATGAATCAAAATTTCATTCCATGAATTTGGATATGTAAGCAAGAGGGACTATTGATATGTGTTCCATCTAAATCATATGCATTGTGAAAACCAAAGAGGGTTGGCTTAGAGTTTTTTTTAAAACTTGTAAAACCCCAGAAGGGTCAGCACGATAATATTTTTAGCATCAAACAAAATATATAATTATTTTAAACACACTATAATTGTTGGAACAAAAATAACCTAGCATGAAAAAACAACCAGATTATGCATCTATAAGAAACAATAACTAGGTACATAACATATTTAAAAAACTAATGAATCATTAATAGTACATAACACCCTAATGTAATACTGACTAGGGAGTGAATACAAATCAAAATAATACATTCAAAAGTGTTAAAATGATCAGTGCATAAAATTACAATAGAAATCATAAAAATAGAGTGTCCAATATGCCAGATGATGAACTCAACAAGTAAAATGTGAAAAGGGAGTGTAACAAAGTGCACACACACACATGAATGTATACAAGCTATAAATTCCACCATAGTAGTTTATGAAGCAGTGAAAGTTAAAAATACATCTAAAAAAACAATCCATAAGTTTTATAAATCATTGAAGAGTGATCCCATATGAAAATGAGGTGTCACCTATACTTAGTACTAAAGAATATGATTCAAAGTTTACAAAATAGGCCATTATGATGTAAAAAATCAAATTTATGTCAGACTCAAAATAAATATATATTTCAGCTATGAAGAGTGTGAAAAAATATTCACTTTAAAAAAAACCAACATGAAAATTGTAGTTACTAATCAAATGATCTGGCTTCTAGAAGGTCCAAAATACATGAATTGGTCGGTAAAATTGAGAAAAAACTAAAAAATAGGTTAACAAATTGCAAAATTAATCACTATGTAGATCTATTAAAATAGGCAAGATAAATAACACACCTTTTAAATAGACCCAGATCCATGTTTTAGCTAAATATTAAATCTAACAACTCATCACAAGTTATAATAAAGGTAACATATGCTCTTGAAAACATGTTAGATGAGTTGAAAAGGTTGTTTTTTTCTCATGGTCTTATTGAGTCATTCTTATCCCATAAATTCTCTATAGATACATGGAATGAGATCTACATGGATTTTAAAATGAATTCACAATGTTAAATTTAGGTGAACTAAAAGACTGATTTGACTTTCTATGACACTTTGAATGCAATGGGAATGCTTGACTCACTAAAAATCTCACAAACAAAAATTGGTAAAAACCTCTTCAATAGAACACATTCATATGCAGATTTGTAACTAGTACATGAATCTTATTGTACTCAACACACCCCACTCTCATAATTTTTCAATTAGGGACCCATTGTAGTTTGAAAATACCTAATTATGTTGTGAGAATCCTTTTTATTGACATGCATATGTGTACTTTGCAATATAAGGCTTTAAACTTCTTCTTTTTGATATTGATGATTCTTGTTAAATATGCCTTTCTATGTTAATAAAATTGAATTTTCCCTGATTATCTAGGTCTTTGTTATGTGTTTTATTTGGGCCAACCTATTAATAGATTTTAGGGGTTTTATACGGATGCAGGTTTTTTGAATTTACATGAAAACTACAAATTTAAATTCCTAAATTTCAAACTTAACTTATTTTATACTTCATAGGTTTTACATGTTTTGAATTTGGTCTTCGAAATTTTGTTCTTTAGAACTTTTGATATACATGACTTTTGCATAGCTTGCAACTTTTGGGTCTTTGCAAATTCTGTTCATGACTTTTGTTCTTTGGAACTTTTGGTCTTCAAAACTTTTATCTTTGGCATTTTAACTTTTGGGACTATCGGGCCTTTAGAACTTTTGATCTTTGTGACTTTTTTTTGGTGCTTCTTCTAGGTCTTCATGTCTTTTATCTCCACATATTTTTGCCTTGGCATATTTTACACTTCAAAATTTTTTTAAGTCTTTTCAAGATTTTTTCTTAGTAATTTTTGGTCATTGAGATGTTTCTTTTCATAACTTTTATTTGTCACAAGATTTTTTCATCCTAACTTTTGTTCACATCACTCAAATTGGTCCCCATGAATTCATAAACTATGTTATTCAAAAAAATTAGACATCAGAACTTTTATCTTCAGGTAAAATGAAAAATGATGATTTCAAAAAAAAATTAGACAATTAACTTCTGAGGGAATGCCATGTGGCATAGTTAGTTTCTTTATAAAATCAATTATGGAGTGACACCTATCCAAAGATGATAGCATGACATTCCTCTAAATGTATGATACACAAATAGGAGACATTTTAGAGAGGTTGAGAGAATTTGAGAGTCATACCCATTAGTTTCATTACAACATAGGGATTGCGATAACCATGGCCTTATTAAAAAACATATCCAAGGCTAGGGCATTTCTTACCAACATGAGCCGTATGAGCATGATTTTATCTAGAGAAGGATCCCCATGGCCTTTTTAAATGATAAGGATGATGTTGAGGCCCTAGAGAGGGCAAAGATGATTGATTTAGTAGAAAATCACTTGAAATCCATACATAGTGATCCTTCCCTCACCATTGAAGAAGAACATAATAGGCTTCCACCTCTAGGTGGATGGGCATTAACAAACTACAAGTCTTCAGGGCCATCCCAACAAACTGAGGTCCAAGGGGAGCCATCTCAACCACCACCAATCATAATGATGGATGTTATGCATGAGCCAAGTGTGGAAGAGATCCCTACTACCACTAGTGCATGGGGAAGATGACATCCACCAATCAATATTAAACCATCTAATTCTAAGAATGTAAGTCATCCTACTATAAGAGAACCCCCTATTTATACAAGTACAAAGTTTCCATCTCCTCCTTCTTAGCAAGCTATTCCATCAATGAAAAAACCAGTGTTAAATTGCAAGAGGAAGACTAAGGCTCCTAAGAGACCTACTCAATCAATGGAGATCCCTACAAGTTTGAATACAGATACATCATCATAGGCAGGGATTGAATACCAAGCTAAGACCCCAAGATAAATTGGGGTAATAGTGAAATGTGAATAGACTCCTCTAGTTGATTACCCCAAGGATGAATATGAGGAGAAGGATCTAGAAAAGGATAAGGTCTTCAGTCTTCAAAGATTAAAAATAAAGGCACTAATGGAGTCTTAATCATTAGGTGATCTTATTTATACCAGTGTCCTTTCAATTCATATTATTTCTTCAAATCTAGTTTCTACTATTGTCACTACAATTCCTTTAATTTCCCTAGTATCCATTATTTCTACAACCGTTGTAGTGTCATCAGTTCCTATTGATTCTTCTCTTCTAGTTGCTTATATAACATCTATTATTTCCATGGTTTTTCTAGTTATTATTGACCATGTTGCTCCCAAAACCAAGAAGGTCCACTTCAATAAATCGATGCAAAAACCTACAACTGTACAAGGGTCAGCTCAAACTATTCAGTTAGGTCTCTCCATGCCAGCATCCACTACCACTCTAACTACTACATTTGCAACATCTAAAAGAGCTGGTAGAAAGGTAGTTTGCATAGTGCATCCCCTCCCACAAATTGGTGATGTAAACTGGAATAAGATCATTTATCCCTCCTTGCCAAATCCACTTCATGTGTAGGCACTGAGGCAATATTCAAGAGATCTTTTTTTAGAAGATTCTTCCTAGGACACTTAACCTATTGATCCTACACAATTGGTGATCACATAATGGGCTATGGATCTTAAGGCCCAAGTTTCTCAAAGGCCTAACTTATTAATAACAAAGCTACCCATAGTGAGCTCTATTTTTGACCAAGATAAAGGAATTGTGCAAAGGGTCAAGAAGAGGAAAATCCAAGATGACTCTAGTAGAGGCATAATTTTAGAGTAAAGACATCATGTATTTTCCTTAGCTAAGAGGAATAACTAGAAACTAGGAGAGTCTCCATATAATGAGGAATTCTTATCATAATTGAGGGATCGATATGAGGCTATAGGTGAGTTGCATAGAATTCCATAACAGACCATGGAGGAACTTCAACAAGACCTAGACCAACTATGGGAAAAATAAAAAATTGTGCATGTTCCTAGGGAAATTGAAGATAATGTCCATAATCTAGCCCTTAGGCTATATAACATTCTAGACACTATTGGGATAATGAAAGCTAAAATGTCTCCTCAACTTGTTGAAAAATCTAGATTATTCAATTCTTAGAAAAAAGATGAAAATAAACTCAAATTCCTTGTCCTATACACAACCAATAAGGCCTGCTTCCATTTGGACCTAATGACATCACTTTAAGTGGCTAATATACTCAACATGGTGGTTATTAGAACCCAAGAAGTGAGAGATTGGGTGTCAAGTGTGTAAACCTTGATCTTGAAAGTAGCACATCGTGAAAAGCAAGTTTTGAAAAGTTTGGATGAGTTGAAATTGTCTCAAGTCAGAGACTCAGCAACAAATTTGGTTACCAAGGCCAATTTTAATAGTTTATTATATCAAGCGTCTACCAATTTCAAACAAAGCCTTCAAGGATGTACATTGGAAAAAATTGGGTAGGAACTTAGATTTTTAAGAAAGAAAGTAATAGAGGTATAAATATTTTGAGTGTAATTTAGAACCACTAAAGATGAGCATGAATGCTAATTAGCAAAAGTCAATAACGTCCACAAGCTATCTCTATTGAACATGGACATTATCAGGTTCTAGCATAATGTGGTATACAAGCACTATTAAGATTTGAGAGTGAGTAAATAAGTGCCTTGAAGTGAAATGCCTCCACCATCCATTTTAGTTGCAATGGCATCTTCAACAGTTAGTCCCACTATCCCTATAACTTTGGTTATAATGGCAATAACTACCAACACACAAGCATCATCTTCTACAGATGCCTTCTTGTAGGAAACTTCTTTTGTCATTGCCTACTATGGTTATAACTTTAATTCTATTGTAATAATTTTTTTATCATTTGTGAATCATTTGTTGCATCTTTTCCATTCATGTCATACATGGCCCTTAATGCATAAAATATTCAAAAAATGGTGTAACTTTGGGTATTTACTGAGAGACAAGGCATCCCCATCCCAAGCCTATATATACATATATCTTCCTCATTCCATGATGAGTTTAAAATTTTGGACATTAAATATAGATAATAAATCCTTTGGGTTATTCTGCAAGTCTATGTTATATGATTGTCTCTTTCATTTCTATATTTTATTGATCTTATGGTTTGATCTAACTGGTAGTTTAGCTCTTTGATATGTACTATAACAATTTAATATGTTATGTGGCTAATTAGTGAAATATTATCAATTAGGATTATGAAATAACATTTTTAGGTTTATAAATTTTTATTTCATGCAATAGGTTGGCTAGGCTAATCTTTGGATTTGTGTAGAAGTACCGTTTTGATGCAACTCCCTAGATTGCGCAATATCTGGTCAAAGGTGCTTTCTCTTTATTACCTATAATATTTTATTAGGAGATTCTAGATAAATATCAATTATAGAAATATTTAGATAATGAAATTGATTTAATTATGTTTTATCACTCAAACTTCTTTACTATGTTTGTCAGTTTTATGTGATGAAACAAAAAGTTGCATGAATAAGTTATGGTACTTGTCCTTATTATGGAACCAATTTGAAAGAATCCTTTCTCTTTGTTTATATATTCTCTTTTATACCTTACCCTTCTCTCTATTTTTGGTTTATTTGAGTCATGCCCACCTTAGGATAAATCCATACACCTCAAGTGGATCTAGTATTCACATCCATATTTGAACCATTCATGGTTAACATCTTCTTTGCTCACTGTTGTTCCACCAAAGGTTACTATAAAACCCAATACCATGCAACTCATTCCCAGGAGTAGAGTTCACCTCCATCGAGAACCCAAAATATTAGAGGCTACCTTGTAAGGTTCCTAGGTGTGCATAAAACCCACATCAACAAATCCAACCAAAGAGATTAACTAAATTTAAACAAATAATACATATTATATTTAAATAACTTCTTATAAATTAAAACATTACTCCATGTTTCGATGCTAAAAAAATAGAATTGGCATTGAAAAAAAAATTAGAGGGAGAGAAGGAAAAAACATCCAAAATTATTAATGCATAAGGTGTGCTAAAAAATACAACAAAACTCCTAAAAAAATAGTTCCCAATATGCCACACAATGAACTTAGCAACTAAAATGTGAAAAGGGAGTGTGATAAAGTTCACACAAACATGAAGGTAAACAAAGATACACATCTAAAATCCCCATCTATAATTTATATAAAGCAATGAAGTGTGATCCCCCAAAAAATGTGACACCTATACTCAGTGCTAAGAAATATGATTCATAATTTACAAAATAGGCCATTGTGCTGAAAAACATAAAATATAATTTATAATCAGAATAAATAGATATTACATTATAGATAATTCTAAAAAATACACATTTCAAAAAACAAACATACAAATATAATTTACCAGTTAAGGCTATGGCCTCTAGAAGGTCTAAAATACATGAACTAGTCAAGAAAATTAACAAAAAATTACCAAGATAAACCCTCTACAAACACATTTTATTTTGGTGCATAAAAATAACCTACATTTAAGTTTGGTATTCTCAAAATACTTATGTTTTCACTTATTACATGTTTGTAATGTTTATTTGTTTATGGGTAACCTATCATGTGTTTGCTCTCTCCTTGCCCACTTGTTGGACCCTGGGTGACCAGAAACACATAGGTTACTATCATCTATTTTTTGAAGTATAAATAGTGTATGCTCTCCTCTTTACTAATTTTAGGATCCTAAGGACCATAAATAGTGAATCTTCTCTTTTTATTTTGGCTGTGTGAGTTAGATTTCATCACCATCCGTGAGTACATAAGGAATGGTGATTGGGATATCATACCCTAGCGTACATACCAACCTTGTACATTTGATAGGGGATATAAATTTAGGTTATTTGTCACTAAATCATAGTGAAATTCCCCATAAAGGGTTTCATGAAATTTTTAGTACCATATGCTAAGCTATTAGACATCACCCTTGAAGTCTAAATTTTTAGTACCACTTCACTGTGATATCACGACTAAATTGGTCACAAAGGGGATAAAACCTCCCATGAATTTACCATTATTTTTTATTATTCAATGGATTTTGAGCTCCAAGTACCGCAAGGTATATCAGAGATCATTTAGGAAATCCTTGTAAAATTTTTAGATTAATATGTTCTAACGATAAATTATTTTTAGTGCAAGGGAAACTAACCTCCCCAAAGATATCATGACATATGGATTGAAGTGAGGGTTAAGAGATCAACCTATTCCCAACTCTTATGAGGTAGATACATGGGCTAAAGTCATGATACACACCTATTTTCTTACTAAATATAGGGCTTATCTTGATTGCATTTTGTTTATTGTTTTTTGTCATATACTCGTCTTGCACGATATACCTTACACATCAAACAAATAAAAATTATCCTAAGTCCAAAACTTTTTCATTACACATTTACACAAAAAGGTGTTATTATACATAATTTTTGAGCCATTCTATCATGTTCTAATGTTAGTTGTTCAATTAAAATAGTACCTTATCCATATTGTACCATCACATTGCCCACTTGAAATCAAATATAAATCAAGTTTATTTTAAACCAAAATTTGATCCTAATTCAAATCCAAATTAGGTTCATTTTGAACCAAATATAATTATAATTCAAATCCAAGTAATTATAGTTTCTTAAACTAGTCAAATGTTTCAAATCCAAAACAATCAACCTTTAAATCGATTAGACATTCTAAAGTCAATATTCCTAGTCAAATATGGGAAATCAAATCAAGTCAAAGTCAACTCTTCCAATTCAACTCTTCCAAGTAAAATTTAAAATTTGAAAATTTGAAAATTCAAATCTTATAATCTCAATTAAATTTAACTTTCAAACCAAGTTAAACACTTTCAAAATTCAACTTATTCCAAGTCAACCAAATTCAAATATTTTCAAAAGTCAAAACCAACCTTCAAAATAATTTAATCAAGTCAAACATCCAAAGTCAAACCAAAGTCAAGTTAAACTCTAAAATCAAATCCAATTTTCAAAAGTTCAAACTTCAAATGTCAAAACAAGTCAAAATTCAAGTTTTTAAGTCAAACATTGTAGTCTAAATAAAAAATAAAGTTAAAATCTAAGTGTTTTCAAATTTTCAAAATTCACTTTATAAGCACATATGTGTTTTCAAGACACACTTAACATTCCAAAACTTTGTTAATTTTGAAAAGTAACTTGAAATAGAATAAAATTGTACTTTGACATCTACATTGATGAGTCTAATCAAGCATGTTAGTTTGACCAAGAGGCATTCTAATATCACACCAGTTTACAATTAGAACTAAATAACACTTCTTAAAATTTAAATTCAATTTTAAATTGATAAACAAGGTCTTTCAAAAACACTTGAATCAAATCAATTTGAAAATCTTGATTTGATTCAAGTTTAAGATTATCAATCCAAACATGCCTAAGTATACACTAAGTGGGGCTTCATACAACCTTATTTTAGATGACGAGTGGTATTATGATCTGCTTTGATATTTACAATATAATGAAATATCATAGGATGAGGTACATCAACCTGAATATGAGGATGTGCCACTCAAAATAGAATAAGCATGTAGCTATGTTCGAATCAAGGAAATACCATTAGAATCAACATGAAGTCATAAACATGCCATTGTACAAATTTATATTAAAAATCTTTAATCATCTAACAAAGGGAAAGGGAAAATTGTAGACCCATGTGAATATAGCCCACTTATCATTTCCAAATTATAGTAGACTATTCAATTTTTGGATTCTTTAGCTACCTCCTTAGCTATTGATTCTTTTAACAATCCCCCACCTGTGGATCAAAATCCACCATTAGAGAAATAAAAACAAGATCCATTAGTTAATCCTCCATTGAGCATGGTTGCATTAATAAATATTTATCAAACCCATCTAGTGGATACATCATTATAATCTTCCTCCAATCCATAATAAGGATTCCCTAATCTGCACTCAACTCCTTTACTATCCTCCAACCTACCCCTTTCGTCATTCACTCTTCACACTCTCTCACTATACATTCCCTAAGATTGACTATGCCTAGATGTTTTTTTCTTCTTTAATACTTTCAATAGCATTTCCTCTAGATCTTATATCCACTTATCCAACCCTCATTTAATGCACTCTATATACTTTCAAAGGCCTCCACACTCCTTTACACTTTCTTACACTTTTTCCCTTCAAAGGCTATTTGGCCTAATAGGCCTAATGCACATTCTTAAGACTACTTTTTGACCCTTCAACACCTCACTCATTCAACACCTTAAAAACCTCACTCCTAACATACTTCAACTCCCCATTGAGGTCTCTATACCCAACTCAACACCCATTAATAATTTTAGTGCTTCCTAGGCATGTTTGTTAAAGGTGTTAGGCCTTCTACAACTGATCTTTGACAATATCTTCTATCACAAAGCTATTCTAGCCTTCAAATCACCTTGAACACTTAAAAGAGAGAGAGAGAGAGTTACATGGGGATGTGTGGCTTTGGAGAGTATGGGGAAGTATCATGAGTCAGTAGAGTAGGTAGGAGGTTTAGGAAAGAGGATAGATGGAAAACTATGTTGTCCATGAGGACAAGGATATGACAGTGGATCATATTGTAAAAAA
Source organism: Torreya grandis (assembly GCA_037957365.1). NCBI lineage: Eukaryota > Viridiplantae > Streptophyta > Pinopsida > Cupressales > Taxaceae > Torreya > Torreya grandis. Next base: position 1,315,600 of record JARHVA010001388.1, read on the forward strand.
TTATGAAGATCAATAAAACATGTTTTATCTAGTGGAATAAACTCGTTATCGTTGTATTTTTGAATGTAGTTGAATTAACTTTGATGTTTGATAGTGTCAATGAAGCGTAGAGATAACATCCCATGCTAAGTTGTAGGTGTGTGGAGGATTGAGTGGTTGTATGCATATAGAGGGGTAGTTTCACCCTCAAGTAAAGGTGGTTTGAGGAATAACAATCATGGAGAAAGTGATTGAAACAGGTGATGAGTTTATGATAGTTTTTCAAGGTTCTTTTGTCATGTTTAGTGTTAATTGAAGCCAAGATATGAGATCTCGATATGGGTAGGGAGATACAATTTACTACAGTCCTATGGAAAGAGTTTGATTGAGTTGTTAGAGTTCATGAGAGTCCTTAGTAAGTGTTGAATCTTGTATGGTTGTGTTATATCCCTTTGGAATGTTTAGGATAAGAGTTAAATGTATAAGTTTGATCTAAACCTTGATATTGTGCTTACAGTCTTGTTTAGGAGAACAAAGCAAATGCTTGAAGAGTTGCGATTTGTATATTGTGCTATTTGATTAGGTGTATTAGAGGATTTAATTGAGCAGGTGGATTACTATATAATCCTTAGGGAGAGGACAAGAAATTGGAACCATGCATTAGGTATATGAGCCTAGATAAGATTGACAAGTTTGAAAGAGATAATGAGGATGAAGTTATTAAAATTGTACAAGGAAAGGATGGTGTTTCTGTGAGAGGAGTGAATGATCTAGTAGGTGAAGGGTGTTGGATAAGAGAGAGGAAGACTATATGAATGAGATAGGCTTGATAAGGTTCTATAGGAGCACATACCCAAGGCATAAGAAAATTCACAACTTGTATAGATAATTGTAACTAGAAAATTGAATCTTTTACCAACAGATTCCCTATATCATTAAAAAAGAAACAATTAATTTCCATTCAACCATACAAGGAATAATAATAAATGCAAGTATAAAATATTAGTTTGAAGTAAAGTGCCAATATGCAAAGACCTCATCCTAACCAAAAACTAGCACTGCCAACACATCTAAGGGGGTTGATAACATCCAGGACAAATTTATTATCCTCCCATAGTGCTTGAGCGACAAACCCACCACCCTTTTTGGCCTCAAGAATGTCCTTCCCAATACAAGAAAAATGTAATTTTTTAACCTAACTTAAAATAGGCATAAAATGAAACCTATAAGTCATTTCCATGAACTATAAAATCCCTCACCTACCTATTAAATCCCTATAATCATACGCTATATCACTTAGGTGGAACCTTCAAGATCAATATGTGGCACAAGTTGTAGTGATGGGTCCTAAAATGCAACTTTTTGGCAATGAAAAGATAAATTATTGGGATCTAATTGTCATTTCTACCTTTGCGACATCTAGTTGAGAATATATCAATTTAATAACATCTATATAGGAAAATTACATGTGCTCACACATCTATGACATTTAAATCCACCTGGAAGTACATTTTCACTACCATTCAGGAGCGTGAAAACACTAATAATAAATGTTGTCAAAATTAAAGATGTGGTTGCAGAACTATGATTATGATGTTTTCTAACTAAAAAATGGCACTGTCGACATGTCTATGGGGATAAATAACATCTAGGATTAGTTTCTTGGCCTACCATCATGATCGATCGACAAACCCACCACCCTTTCCAACCTCAAGAATGCCCTTCCCAATACAAGAAAAATGTAGTTTTTAGCCTAAGTTCAAACACATGTAAAATGAAATTTATAAGTAATTTTCATGAACTATCAAATCCATACCCTACCTATTAAATCCCTCTAATCTAGTCTTGGAGCACTCAGGTGGAACCTTCAAGAGAAATCTATGACACAATTTGCAGTGACAGGTCCTAAAATGCAACTTTTTGACATTGAATAAACAACTTCTTGAGCTCCAACTATCATTTCTACCTCTATGACCTCCATTTGAAAATATATCACATCTGGATAGTAAAATCACATGTTCTCACACTGTCATAACATTTACATCCACCTAAAAGTACATTTTCACTATCGTTCAAGAGCATGAAAACATGGACAATAAATGTTGTCAAAATTGAAGTTATGGTTGTAAAACTATGATTTTGATGCTTCCTAACCAAAAAATGTCACTATCAACACCTCAAAGGGGGAAGATAATGTCCAAAACTAGATTCTTGGCCTCCCATTATTCTCGATAGACAAACCCACCACTCTTTTTGACCTCAAGAATGCCCTTCCCAATACAAGAAAATTGTAGATTTTTAACCTAAGTTCAAATATGCATAAAATGAAACTTGTAAGTCATTTTCACAAACCATCAAATCCATACCCTGCATATTGAATCCTGCTAATTTCACCCTAGAGAAATTATTTATAACCTTCGATAGCAATCTAAAGTACAAGTGACAGTGATGGGTCTTAAAATGTAACTTCTTAGCATTGAATACATAACTTCTTGAGCTCCAACTATCATTTCTACCTCCAGGATGTTTAGTTTGGACTATATCACTTAGATCACATATAGATAGGCAAATTATATGTGATCACACTACCATGACATTCACATCCACCTAGAAATATATTTTTTCTACCATTTAGGAGCATGAAAACATTGACAATAAGTGTTGTCAAAGTTGAAGTTACAATTACAAAACTTTGATTCTAATGCTTCCTAACTGAAAACTAACATTGAAAACACATTTGGGGGGGGGGGGGAGAGTGTAGATAACATCCAATGCTAGGTTCTTTGATTCCCATCATGCCCAATTAATAAACCCACCACCCATTCTAGCCTCAAGAACGCCCTTCCCAATATAATAAAAATGCAATTTTTAGCCTATGTTCAAACATGCATAAAACAAAACTTGTAATTCATTTCCATGAATCATCATATCCATCACCTACCTATTTAATCCATTTAATCTTCACGTTAGATACCCTATGTGGAACCTTTGATAGAATTATGTGGCACAAGTTGCAGTGACAGGTCCTAAAATGTAATGTTTTATCATTGAATAGATAACTTCTTGAGCTCCAACTATCATTTTTGCCTCTGGGGCCTCCAATTGAGAATATCACTTGATAGGCAAATTAAACATGCCAACATTACCACAACATTCAAATCCACCTGAAAGTATATTTTCACTACCATTCAAAACCACATAAACACTAATAACAAATGTTGTCAAAGTTGAAGTTGTGTTTGCAGAACTCTAATTATGATGCTTCCTGACCAAAAATTGGTACTACCAACAAATATAAGGGGTAGATAATGTCCAGGACCAAGTTCTTGGCCTCCAATCATGCCTGATCAATAAACCCACCACCCATTTGGCCTCAAATATGCCCCACCTAATATAATAAAAATTTAGTTTTTAAGCCTAAGTTCAAACACACATACACAAAAACTTATAAGTCATTTACAATAACCTTTAGATCCCTCCCCTACCTCTTGAATCCCTTTAATCACACCCTAGATCACTTAGGTGGAACCTTTGAGAGAAATATGTGGCACAAGTTGCAATGACGGGTTTTAAAATGTAATTTTTTGGCACTAGATAGACAACTTCTTGAGTTCTAATTTCCATTTTTGCCTCTAAGACCTCCAATTGATAATCTATCACTTCGATCACATCTATATAGGAAAATTACATGTGCTGCCACTACCACAATGTTTAAATCCGCTTAGAAGTGCATTTTCATTACCATTTAGGAGCATGAAAACACTAAGCACTTAAAAAATTAGCTTATCTTAGTTGGAAGAATATGGAATTATTTACTAATAGTTCCAACCACATGAAGGTGGAAACATATTTGGCACCACTAACCTAGAAAAAAGTGTTAGTAAGTAATTAAAAAATAAATTCATATGTACTACCTAGAAAATAAAAAACATTTAGTAAAATTGATTACATCTACATTTGAAAAGTCAACATACCTATGTCTTTGAATCTAATGAACCACCAGGATTTATTGTAACCTTGATAGTATTGAGAATAACTTCATGGTTTGACTCTTGAACTTTCCATAGTTTCATGTTTAATAGCCTCCCATGATATTTTTTTAAATGAATATTAATTACAAGAATCAAAATTGAACAGTGTAGTATCTTCCTGTGTGTTTCAAACTCTTCAAACAACCATTGATCTAAATTTTTAATAAGATATCATCGAAATCAAGTTCCAGTGACTACCACTAACCCAATGGGATAGTCAATGTTTTCTCCATCTATAACTAGGTAACTCAATTTTTTCTTTGTATTTACACATCGATACAAGTAGTAATATGTTCCCTCTTCATTTTCCTCATCTTTAATAATTGAAAAAACATGCCTTGTGTCACAAAAAATATTTTTTAGTGATAATATGAAGATATATAATGAGAATAAATTGTACATAATGAAAAATATTCTACCTAGTTGTACTAGATTAGATACATGGTCAAAGTCATCTGATAATGTCATATTTGTAAGTTGTAATGATGTTGGAACCTGATATATGTTGATTAGAATTAGAGGTTTAGAACTTCTAGTCAATCGTCCACTCTTGTACCTTACACTCATTCCAAATAGAGTCCATGCACGTAAACCAAAAACATACCAAGTGTCTCATATGAATAGTTTAATATATTGTATTTGATCTATGAACTGAGTGGATTTCACTTAAACCCATTTGAGTCATACAATCCTCATACTTTGCCAAGTGTTCTTCCTCCATTAAACATAAATGTCTATGAATAGTAAAATTTGGTTGAGCACCATGACACATGTTCTCATTACACCATTCAACCATGGTATTTACATTTATCAAATCAACACCCTCTTCAAATTTGAACATTCCCTTGTAATCACTCTATTTACACATGCTTCAGCACCGTCATGATCCCTTTTTCCATGGCTAGTCTCAATGAAGCTCCAAATATGTTCTACACTAGTGGTACCATGCATCCTGCTCAACCCATAAAACATTTTTATATTTTTAAATTGTGATATGCATTATCTAACCAAATGTAATGTTGATTAAAAGTAATGTTCCTCTGACTCAAGTGTTCATAGAACTTATAAAAACAATCTTGCACATACTCTAAAAAATGTGATCAATCATTGTTGATATAGAATTGGTACTCCCTTAATAATATTTGTTACTGATATGTAGTATCAGGTACATTCATGAGTTTACTATGTATGAATATGGAAACTTGTGATGCGTTGTAATACTATGATTAAACTTCCGTTTATGATTTGAATGTGTAATTTTCCATAACCTCAACTACTAAATAATTGAACCAAGTGGGAATGCATCCTTGATTATCTTTTAATGTTCATCCAACCATCTAGCCCTGTGTGTGCCTTGCATACTCATAAACAATTTTCTCCTAGAATTTGACAAAAAATTAAGAAACATGTATCTTTTTTGTAACAAGCTCACACTTTATAGATTTTTTGCCATCTTTTACTTGATAAGTAACTGATTTATATTTCCTTAAACCAACTAATTTTCCAATTGCACTTGTACTCTCCTCATGGATACAATTTTTTAATTTTGACAATCCACCACAAATGCTACAATTTCCATATAAACATGATTTGTTATAAAATAATTGTAAATTCGGTCTTTTTAAAAAAATAGTTAGAATAAATGTCCGTTATGATTTTGGTGGAACTTCAATGCCACACTCCTATAAAATATTGTTATTAAACAAAGTATAATGAATATGATAAAAAAATCATAGTGCATTGAAAATTCAACATGTTGCCTACAACAACAAGTGGTGCGTGTGTGATTTATTTTTACATAAAAAGGTTTGGCCATCTCAAAATATCTTTGACTAATATGAATTTGTATATATTTTTCTAAAATCTTAGAGTACAACTATGTTTGAGTCATATCCAATAAATGTTTTGGATGCGATTCACGATTACGAGAACCAATTCTTCTTTTCACTACATCTCTTGAATTGGGAGAACTCTTGTATTATCTTTCCAAAATTAAGAAATTGACTCTTTAAGAGCATCAATTATAGCCTTATACTTTCATGGAAGTCTAACAAATAATGCCTAGATCTTATTGGTATTAGGTTCATTAAGTATTTCATGTCTTTCAATTGCTTTCATTAACATTTTTCTATTTATATTAAGTGTTTAGATCATTTTTGAAAGCATTCATTTTTTCCTTGTTTGGCCACTTACTGAACAAATTATAATTATATGTTGGGTAGCGTTACAATCTTTGGTGCATGATTTTGGGCCTACAATATGATATGAATCATGTAGATTTTCAATAATTTCATTATTTTCATCATCCATATTATATGTTATTAGTCCTAATGTGTATGTGATAGATCTCGTCTTAATCAATTTTATAAACGAAACAAATAATTGACATCTTTGACTATCATTATCCAAATTATTAAAGAAACTATCCAAAATTTATTGAGCTAGTCTTCTTGAATGGTGATCATACCTTTTTTTATGCATTGGTTTTAAAATATTTTCATTAACTTCAATTAAGTACTTGCCGTTTCTACGCATAATTCTTGGAGGTGTTGTTAATGGTGGAATTTGTTGAGAGGGTGTTTCAAAATCATTATTACTTTCATTGTTTAGAGGTGGGATGACATTTTCTTCTTTATTTATTCTTCATTATATGTTTCCATAAAAAATTATTTATTATTAATTTCATCATTATTTATTTCCATTAAATTTTATTCATTCATGGGTGGTAAAGCATCATATATAGACTCATCATCAACAAAATCAAAAGCATAGAACTTTGAATGTAAACTTCCAACATTATCTATTTTATTATTGTTAATGTCATCATTATTCATTTCATTACGGCCAATTTCATCATTATTCAATTCACTATGGTCAATTTCATCATTGTTTAATTCATTATTGTCAATTCACTCATTATATATGGCATTTGGTTCATCAGAATTAGGGTTTATACCTTGTCTTAAATGAAGTTTATGCATTCATATATTGTGTTTCTCTATCAACTCTTCTAATATCTATGTTGTTTTATTCTTCAACTTCTTCCTCTTCATCAAACATGATCTGTCACCCATTAAACAGTTGATAGCTTTTCAAAGGTGGGGTCAAAAGAAGTACACAAGTCCCGTAGGGCCTATATAAGTACGTAGATAATGTTTGTGGGGATAGAATTATCGATTTAGGTTAAAAATAGTGTTTAAAAGTGAGTTTTATCTATAACAAGAATAATTTGATCATGTTATGGCATAACACGAACATGTTATATAACGTAATCATGTTATTGAATAACATGATCACATTATTCTTAATATAAATTAGGGATTAGGGCATTATGACATAGGTTTAGCAATTAGGGATGGCATATGGATTAAAATTTTTGTTTTAAGGATTAGAGATAAGGGATTAGGGCATATGGTTTATGTTTAAGGGTGTATATAATGATTAATCACTCTACGCCATGTGAACCTAATTCTTACTACAACATATGTTAATTGGGGATAAATCAATTGGTAAATAGGGAAATTATGGTTTACAATTTAGGTTATAGTGTTTAGGGTCTATGGTTTAAGGCTTAGGGTTTAAGTATATGTGATTTAGGGTGTACATAGGGTCTAATGTGTTTTTGGGCTCAAATAGCACCCACATCATCACAGATTGAGCCGCTTAGTCAATTGGGACAATGAGTAATGTGATTTGGGCCAAATTAATTAATGTCTACTAATTATTTGTAATGACATTAATTAGTGATAAACTAATTTTTTTAGAATTTAAAATATAGGGTATATGGTTTATGGTTTAGGGCTTTGGGTTTAAGACCTATAAGGATTAGGGTCTAGGGTACATAGGGTCCAATCGCAAAGATAATTAAGGATAATTTCAATCACTTGGACCTATTTATGAATATATAATGTGTTTTGTGGTTTTCATTATACCCCATGTCATCATTTAAATTGAGTGAATTAGACAAATAGGGTAATTAGTGATGTGATTTAGGCCAAATCGAGCCTTATGAACTTAATTATTAGTCTAAATGATGTTCATTTGGGCTAAAATTATTGGTTTAGGGTTTAAAGAGTTTATATTTATGGTTTAGAGTTTAGGGATTCGGAACTTTAGGGATTAAAGATTAAGGTATAGTTTTTAGGGTGTATAAGGTACAATCGTGAAGGTAATTAGGGCAAATTTGAGTTCCCTAAACCTATACTTATGAGTAAACAATGTGATTTTGGGCTCAATTAGCCCCCGCATCATCATATATTGAGCCAATTAGTTAATTGTGGTAATGAGTGATGCAATTTTGACTAGGTTGATCCATGTGAACCTAATTCTCACTATAAATGATGTTAATTGGGGCTAAATTTATTAGTTTAGGGTTTAAGGTCTATAATTTAAAGGGTTTGAGGTTTACGGCTTATGGCTTAGGGTTTAAAGTAAATGGTATAGGGTTTAAAGTATATGGTATAGGGTCCAATCACTAAGGTAATTGAAGAAAATTTGAGCTACTTGAACTTATTTGTGACAATTGCCTTCATGTTTCCATTTTTGATAAAAGTAGGGTTGGTTAAGACATACATGTTGCATACATTATACAATTGATTGAGCCATAAATTTGGTTTAGGGGTTCATTTTTTCCCAAATCATGCCCCTAATTGTACAAGTTGACTAATTAGATCAATTCATGATAGAATTTAACTTAATTTTTCCCCAAATCATATATTTCTCTGAAGGGGTTCAAATTGGCATCAGATGCCTCCTCAATTAAATGAATCAACTATTTAGTTAATTATATATGACATGACATTATGGTTAATTTAACTCCAAATCACATCATATAATGTTTAAAGTAAGATTGTGTGGCTCATTTTGACCATAATTACCTCCGCACTTGAACTAATCGATATTTACATTCATTAGTGGATGACATTCAAGTTCTTGAGCTCAAAACCACATTCTATACATGTAAAACTTGCATTCAAATAATGTTTCTTTGCTTCAATTGAGTTGATGAAATTAGATTTGATTAACCCCCAAATCACATTTTATAGTACTGAATTAGGTTGAAGGGGCTCGAAGTAGCCCCAATTTACTTTAGATGCATAACTAAATTGGCACTCCAAAGGTTGTGTTTTGGCCATGGGTTTAAAAATTGCATTTTATAACCTGTTGTGACAAAATCAATTATATCATAGAATGTATAACAAGTTATAGCTTAAAACCAAGTAATTATAAGTAGTTAAGTCAACATATTAAAATTCCTGTAAATTTTTTTAAGTCTAATGTGATACCACAACACCTTAATTCTCTATCCAAGGTTAGGGACCTTTCTTATATCACATGAAAGAACACCACTATTATGGAGCTTAAGAACATATATAAAATTTGATCTCAAGAGAAAATTTGTGTTTTTGGGTGTTATGAAGATATAACCTGATCACTCTATTTGATTTTGAAATCAAACACCAAGACTTTTGGCTCCAAAATGGCTTGGATTCCCAATACAAAGGCTTGGACCTATCAATCTAAAATCAATTTCGAGAGTTTTGATAGAAAACAAAAAAAATCTAATTCTAATGCCAAATACACTATGTATTTCAACCATAAAATTCAAAAACTTAATATAATCATGACACACACTCTCTCTTCTTTCAAAAAAAAAGATTTCTATAATTTATGGACTAATTTAAGGTTTCAAACTATGTTGATTTCTAACTATACCTTTTTAGGCCACTACATGCCAAAAATATGCATTCCCATACATGTTCATTTAATTTGTTTTTCATTGATTCAAGTGAAAAACAAGTTATATGGTCACAAACTAGGCCTAATTCTACACACATTAAAAAAAAATGATTTTTTTGTGGTGGTTGGGGGGCACACAACTAGCTACCCATTTTTTTATCAGTTTTCAGGATCCATTTACTTGCAAAATTCATAAAAAAAGGTATTTATTGAAAAAATATAAATAAATACAGGTCACAAACTAGAAGAGCTTATCTAAATGATCACCAAAAGGTTTCAAAAAATATTAAATGTTGCTTAAAAAATGGTGGGCTACACAATCATCGATCTACTCAATTTTCTTAAAAAATAAAATTTCCTCTTGAAATTTTAGATGTTTGACTTAGTTATACTTAACCATTTAAAAATATATATATATTTTTAGAAAACTAGACCTGAAATTATACATTTCATGATCTTAAACCATCTTCAAATTTGGAATGTAGATATGTCAAATTATATATAAAAGTTTAGATTTTTGAAAATTTAAGAAAATCATTAGTACAGGTAAGCCCCTTTTTATCCCTGACTTTGTGCACTTGCCCGGGTTTAAAAATGATATCGATCCATTTGCAATATAATTGAGAATGAGGGAAAAATTAGAACATATGATTCAAAGTCTCGGCATGATGACAAGTAGGGTAGATTGGATTTTAGACCCCCATGTGCTTAAATTAGTCTCCAACTTATAGGACTTGGTAAATAATGCATTAGAGAAAAAAGGAATTTTTTGGGTTCAATGTGGGCTTTGCAAAGATTAACAAACCTTCTAGCCCAAACAACATCAACAAATCTTAACATCGGCTAGTAGTTGAGGCTTTCGATCTATATACGTTGGGGTGAAGGAGGTGGGGGCTATAAAAAAATAATACCCAGTATGGGGCATGTATCATTAGAAAGTATTAACTATAGGTCAATGCCAATATTTCCACCATGGGATTTTAGACAAGACACCAAATTTATGCAGACAATCATTAGGAATGGAGTTTTAAATTTCATGAATTGACTCTGCATCCTTAGGTTTGAGTTTTAATTTAATTTTCAACATATCCCATCAAAGCCACCCTAGAGAAACCTTAAAAAACTTGTCCCCAATGGTCTTGATTCCATTTTTATAAAGTCTAATTATATTGGTTTAAATAACCATAGTGAATGGGGCGTTATGTAAATTAAGGATGGGAGACCAAGTTAATAGAAAGACCAATTCTGAAGCCATCCCCAACCTTAAATTAGGTTATGTTTTAGGATCTCCTTGGACTTCCATATAATTTTAACCACAAAGGTGCCACCAATTTAAAAAGGCATAAGAGAAGGAAGAAAATTCTTAAAATCAAGACCCTTCCATGCCTTTCAGGTAACAAGGGTTCCTTGTGTGATTCAATGCTTTAAGATAACCTTCCAAGATTCATTCCCTTTTGGACTTATAATGACCCATTTCACTATGAGAGCATAGCCTTGGAGTCTAATATCAATGAAATCATGGCCCTGAACGTCTTTAGACCTACAATAAATATCATATGAAACCCTATGGCTTTCTTAATTATCCCAAATAAAATCCATTATAAACTTCTCCAAGTTGGCATAGCTAGCTTTAGAAGGAGCCCAACAACAATAGTAGAAAATTTGGGTATTAGCTAGCACCATTGAAAAAACTTGAAACTTCCCTACTATATAAAGAGGCTTGATGATCTAATAGGCAATATTTATTTCAACCCTCTAAATAACATATGGCCGAAGCTCATAAGGGGAGGGCCAAAAGGCAAAGAAAATGCACATAAACATAAATTAGACACATTAAAGTATCCATTTACATTGGTATTCATCCAACTAAGGAGGTTTGGGGGAACCTATAACATTGAGTCTTTCTCCACTTCATAAAGGAGGCTGATGCAAGAAATGTATTTATTAAGGAACTCCATAGCATTCTTAACAAAATATTATTCCTCCAAAAGGATAAGAAAATAATCATCTATAAAACATCATTTGATGATCTATTATTTATAGTGGAGGACAAAGATGCCTTTCACCAAGTCTCTTGATGAGTAGTTGGCCAATAAGTAGTCAAATCCCTTCGTAACCACCATATAGAGTGAGGGAGCCAAGGGTAAACGTTGCCTAATTGATCTGAATATCCCAAAAATTTGATATTACACTCTATTAATGGTGATGCAATCTTTGGGCATCCTACAACATCATGGACTAATAGTATGAATAAATCACGGGACAAATCCTAAGGCTTGAAGCATAGTAATGATGAATAACCACTCAATCATGTCATAAGCTCTCCCAAAATAAACATTCACAAACATGGATTTTTGACCAGAGACTCTAGCCCATTCCATACCCTCCTAAAATGCAATAAAATTATCCATAATATATCTATGTTGGATGAACCCTTTTTGCTCACTTCTAATAATGAGGGGAATAAGAGGCATTAACTAGAGAGCAAGGATATTTATAAATGATCTTGTAGGAGATATTAAAATGAATATTGGTCTCCAATTGGTAATAAGATTAGATTCTCCAGCCTTTAGGATGAATTTGATATTACCCTGATTAATGAGGGATCTTAAGGAATTAGACAAAAAGGATTTAGGATACTATTTATGAAGATATGGACCAACAATGTCCTATAGGACTTTATAAAACTTGAAAGAGAAGCCATCCATATCAAGGGCTTTATCATAAGCCATATACATGGTTGTTTCCTTGAAATCATTCAGAGAAATAGATCTATCCTAGGAAACATGTTTATAAATCTTTAATGGGACAAATTAAAGGGATTGTAACAGTGTCACTTCAACTAGGGAGTAAGGTTGAGCAGGAAAAAACTCTCGATAGTGATGCATTAAAACATGCAAGATGTGCAGGAGTTTGGTAAGCTTGACATTAACATCTTGAATGGATTTGATTCTATCTTCATCTTATCGCGAGTAGAGAATGGAAAAAAAATCTTGGGTAAGTCTATCCCCCAATATTAACCAATGCATTTTAAGTTTTGAGTTGCACTACCTAAGTCTTATATGTTTCCTCAATTTTGATCTCATGCCTCCATTGAGAGTCTTGAGCTTGTAAGTGAACATTGAGTAGTGAGCCATCAAGTTCCTATGAAATCCTATGGACTTCATGGTATGATGCTTCATGAGCGTGACTTGTAAAATTAATTACTTTCTTACCATATATGTGTAAAAAAGTGGTAGTCCATGTATTGGGATCAACCCACCAATCAATCCATCATGTATACTACAAGGGTTTGGGAACTAGATCCCAAATCTAATTGATATCACCTAGAGTTATATCATTTTAAAGATGAGTAATGTTCATATATAATCGAGTCTTAATTTTTCTAGCTTGAGGGGATCTCCATTCAATACAAAAGTGAATAGGATGAAAATCCAAAAGAATTACATCATCAATAACATAATCTGAGCGAGTGTTAGAGCTAAAGAAGGAGAATAAATCCTAATACATAATCAATACCCTATCCAACATTTTAGCCACTATATCTTTGAATTATATTAAGTTGCACTAATTTAACTGAGAAGAAATTCAATCTCTTCTCCTGTGGTGATTAAGATCAAAGATACCGAGCTTATTATGCATGTAAAACTATGTTTCTCTCTTCCCTACACACCAACGCATATGGAAATGACCTTCCTTATCTTTGTTGTATTATACCTTTGATTCTAATAATAGACATTATTCACTCAATCTTCCTCTTGAATATATCTTTAAGTCTTCAACTTTTGGGTAAAACTGTTACATTAGATCTTGACTAAGACAACTTTTAACAAAAGACTACTCTCTCTTGACTTAAACAAATTACAAGTCCTTTGAAAGACTCATTAAAATTATACAAACTCATAAGTTTTTTTATAATAGTTTGAGACACCAAATTATCAATAAATATCTAAGACACTTTATCACCGATTGCCACTATCAACTCATTTGATTTGATGTTCTCTCTTTTAAGAGTGTTGTAAATTTTTAACAATACTTTTGACCTTAACCATGTTCTCTTCACTTTTTCAACTCTTAAGATATATAAGAGACTATATGAAATTATATTAGACCTTATAAGGTTTCAAAATAGTTCAAAAACACCCAGTATGCCATTAAAAGACAAAGAAACTTGAATAATGGATAATTGTATATCAGGACTGTGTATAGGCCTATTAGGTCTCAAGAAAGGTATTTTAACTTGAGGATATTCTAAATAGTTTATTTGATGATTTCTTAGAGTGTTTGAGAACACCTATAATAATAAGTAATCAATATTTATTTATTGGTTTTTTTAAGGAGAAAACTCAGTAATCACCTTTACCCTGTGTAGGTATATACAAGCCTAATTCAATCTCTCAACTGGTCTTGTATTAACACAAAAAATAGGCGGACTGAAATGCCTCAAAAATATTTGTATAGTGACTATATAACATTGGTGTATTTTCATAAAATATTTGGAGTCGAGAGCAAACAAAAATAATTACTTCTTACTTATTTTCTACTTCCCTCGGTAGACACCTATAGGAAATTTGGACATAGTCAAATGTTTATCTCTTTTCAAGGATTCCCTTCACCAACCAATACTTGTAATAAATTTTAAACACATTCATCCACCTTCATGAAAACTTTGGAAGAATTTCACCAATTAAAAATGAAGTTGTGATCAATTTATGTCTCAAAACCCTGTTTTAGGGTTTCTCAAGGTACATAGACTTTAGAGTTTATTAGTAATTGTTCATAGATTATAGGATATTTTTACCTTTTTAACACTTGTAAAATAATATTAAAAGACTCCTTCAACCATTCTTATCCTCAAACTTGACTCATGTATTAGTTTACATGTACTTCAAGTGATTATTGTGACTGTGCATACACAAAAAAATAAAGTATTGAGAGTTCCAATAACATAAACTCTGATCCAAGTTTAGAATCACTTCAAAAGAGATGTAAAATTATTCATTCATACATGAAATATATGAATACAAATATTTAAGTGAAAAAAATCCTTGATTTGAAAAAAACTAGCTCTTTAATATATACATAACCCATGTTTTTGAACTGTAGACAGTTATTAGTCTTCAAAGTGATGAGAATTTGGTCCTTTAATATTTGTTGAAGGACTTGAACATCTACGTTTTTATAGATTCAATGATGATAAATTTGTTAAATCCTCTCCAACAGTTAGAGTGTGCAAATTTGGTTGAGATTCTCCCTCAACTACTCAAACTTAAGATTGAAAATGGCTTATTATGAATAATATCTTGTTGCATTTGCCTTATTTTGACCTTTTAAGATGAATGTGACACTAGGAAGGACTATAAGACTCATATCTATGTTTAAAACCCCTAAAATACCTATGAAAACTCATAATGACTCATAAATGAGTACAATTATCCATGTATTTACATAAAAGACTTTTGAAAATTCAAATTTGAACTTTTGGGGGGAAAACTTATTCAAGACTTAAAACTTACCTATACTAACTGTTAAGACCTAGACAAGGTCTTTTTATTGTGTTACAAGACATTTAAAGACTATCAAGACCCTATACTAACCCAATCAAGTACATCTTGCATATTGACAATGATGCTCCTGCATCAACCATGTTAAATTCCCCATAGAGCACCCAGAGAGTGTTAGGGTGTAAGTGTGCCAACCACCTCCAAATCAAGGGTCTTCTAATAATGTCATTGGAAGTATACAAGTTGGCCAACCCAATAAGACAACCATCAAAATTAGAAAGGGTCCACACCTCTTGATGGGTAGGGTTAGGTCCCTGAGAAATAATATTGTGTAAAAGATCTAGCGTGAGTAGTGTGATGAATCCTCCATAGCTATTATCATGATTGGACACTTCACAAAGAGTGATTATCCAAATCATGTCAACATTATATTGAAGAAAAAAAACATGAATTTTAACTTTTTACAAAGATAATAATTTCATAATTTGAAAGTTTTGACTTATGTCCCTGACCATGTACCCACATGTCAGTTCAATAAGACCAGGAACATTCTTTGAGTACACTGTCATGGAGAAACATCATGGTGCATGTCATTTCCATCTTTAAGGTCTTTGAGGGATACAAAATTACTGGTGAAGGTAAGATTTGTTCAATTTTTGTGCATAAAATTACTCATTTAAAAAGGCCATTACTTTTCTTGAATATATTCTCCATCATTTGAAGGAGAAGGACTATATAACATTCTAAGCATAGTTATGCTAAAAAAGGACACCACAACATGCTCTATGTCCATGAAATTCATGTCAAAGTGGGATTGTAATGACCTATCTAAGATAACCAAAGGTTATGAAGGTAAAATGGTAGTCATTACTTATTGAGTGTGGGCAAGTGGAGGTGGTACCTTAGTGGTGGTTGTTGTGGTGTGGTTGTATTTTAGGGTAGATGAGATGGCTACTAGATCACCTATGGGTCGATATACATTAGTTTGCTACTGAGAGACATCATGAGAGCATACCTTTTTTAGTCATAGTGGTAAATTTATCCACAATGAAGTTGGTCGATTTGTTTCATGGCTCTTTTTTCTCCCACAAAGCCAAATGAGAGGTAGTCATTAAAGGGAACTATAGAATCAGATGGTTTGAGGATTAAAAATGGAAACAAATATTCAGAAGGTTAATGTAGAGTACACACTATGAATAATGGGTTTCA
Organism: Torreya grandis; assembly: GCA_037957365.1. Taxonomy (NCBI): domain Eukaryota; kingdom Viridiplantae; phylum Streptophyta; class Pinopsida; order Cupressales; family Taxaceae; genus Torreya; species Torreya grandis. The sequence continues at coordinate 1,332,062 of JARHVA010001388.1, forward strand.
CTAATTTGAATATTAATGGTTTCCTTTAAATCCTTGGCCAAGTCAATTTGAACATTGACTCGCTTCTATGGGGGAGCTGCATAAAAATTGGGTTGTTCATGGAAAATAAAACACCTAAAGGGTTTGATAAGTTAGCTATCAAAGCCCTATAAAGGCATAGGGCGGCCTGGGAACTCAGTCCAAATTAGAATTTTGAGCTTAGCTTGCTTGTGGCCCTAAAATTCCTTCATTTAATGAGAGAATACTACTAGGGTATTGTGAGTGAACCAAGGCCCATGGTTGACAATAGCATCCCTTATAACTTGATATCATGGGGTTACTAGTGGTTGTGAATCCACTACTTAAGTAAATTCTTCAGGGGGACTCGATACATAAAATAATCCATAAAAGTAAAGGATTCAAACTAGTTGCAAGCTTTATCAAATTCAAGCAAGTTAAGTACAAAAATAGGGAAAATATTTTTTAGGTTAGAACTAACACCTTGTGGAAGATATTTGGGACAAACTACCTTTCTCTCTTTAGTGCCATGGTTGTTTAGAGCTCCTCCAACTAAACTTGCATAAAAATATGTAAGTGAAAAAGTAGCAGTAATTAATTGGGGTTGTTACAAACAATACCTAAATGGTAGAATGTCATCCCAACTCAAAACAATAAATGCATAATAAAAATGTAAAAAAGTCATGCCTAAATCTATGGATGATTGGTAGTGTAATAAGAATACCACAAAGTATATTAAACCTTAAAATTGACTAACAAAAATAAAACCTTTAACTTTTTTTTCAAAATTAAATTTTTAAAATGTTATTTCTCCAATAAACAAGGGCAATTATTTTTAATTCTCCAAAATGAACTCATACTACTAGTAAAATTAATATGGATTTTTTTTTTGGGTGTACATAGATAAAATTAGAGGTGGGAAAAGTCTGGCACTTGATGTTCATAACACTCCATAAATTAGAAAAATAATTGTTAGTTGTGTTGAAAGTTGTAGTAGCTTTATTTATCATAATAATAAGTTGTGTAAAAAATTCTCTAGAACATCTTAACAATATTGTAATTATTGCATCAGGTTTTGAGATGAGATACCAAATGTCATTGAGATTGGATGTATTTGGCTATTTAATTAGTTTTGTTTTATTATTCATGTATATGTTATACCTTTTTTTATTTTATTTTATTTTTTAAATGTTTTAATTTATGAGTGTAGTTTTACTGCCATTTTGGATTTGAGGAAATCATATCTTACATAAAAAAAACTATACTAGACAGTAATATATTTGCAAGCTATATCCCCAATATGTGGTTTAAGCAATCTATATCTTCCAACAATGGTTCTCCAAAGCTTAAAGTTTGACCTAAAACATTTTCAGACACAAGTATAGCTTAAACCCATCAAGCCACAAGTTCTCTTAGAACACTAAGAAACACTATTAACAAGTGATGACTGAAGGGGGAGTGTTTGTCTTTTTAGCTTTTAGGATTTGTGATGAAAGCAAACTACTTTCTCACTCTCATATAGAATAAAAAGCAAGAATATCATGGGACTTACATCTAATATCTAATAACAAGCAATATTCTGGGACTTATTCTCGGTCTTTCACTTTTAGTGGTCGTTGGGCTTCTAAAAATATTAATGTTTATAGCAATATGAAGAGAAACATAAACATTATCAATAAGAGGCAAACAAATTCCTAGAAAAAAAAACCATTATCCATACCTGTAAATTAAGGTAGGCATCTTATAAGTCATCTCTCATTCTATCAACATTTTAAAAAACCTAAACTTTTCTTCAATAATCTAGACTAGGCAAGGACTCACCAAGGTCTACCATGGTAGAGAGGCTAGTGAAATTAGAAGGTAGAGTTTAAAATCTAAGGTTTTCCCTTAATAAAATGTAAATGGTCAATAGATAGAAATTTACTTCAAGTCCTAGTTCTTATAAATTTGTTGTGAACTCCTTTGTTCAATGTAGATACACTGTGATCAATAACACAACTTTTAAACTAAATAGTATATATATATATATATATATATATATATATATATATATATATATATATATATATATGTATGTATGTATTTGTTGTGAACTCCTTTGTTCAATGTAGATACACTGTGATCAATAACACAACTTTTAAACTAAATAGTATACATACGTATACATATACATACGTATACATATACATACATATATATATGTATGTATGTATATGTATACGTATGTATACTATTTAGTTTAAAAGTTGTGTTATTGATCACAGTGTATCTACATTGAACAAAGGAGTTCACAACAAATTATATATATATATATATATATATATATATATAATGAAAGATAAAGACACTAGTAAATGATACAATAAAAAAAATCAAGTGGAGTCCAGTTAGAAAGATAGATTATCATATCAAAATTAGAGGGTTCAATCTCATGTCATAATTGATATGTTATATGGATTATGGGAATCCTCAATTTAAATTTTTCCTACTTTTGTGCCTCATCCTACTGCTTCTACTTAGGTTACTATTGTATGCATAAGCGAAGATGACCAACAATAATCCTCTCTCACAATAGACTTAGATACAAACAAGGTCATAAAAATAATGCTTGAGTATAAATGGATTAGTGGGTAATGACCTAGAATATCCACAAACCGAGAAGAGGGTAATCCACACTCAAGCCAAGGGGATAGGGTTCCAAATACCATGCATATAATATAAATTATGGATATCACTAGGTCTCAAGATGAATCAATTGTTGTATATGTATGTATGTATCTATAAAAGATTCCCATAATCCCAATAACATATCAACTATGACATGAGATTGAAACCCTCTATTTTTTATATGATAATTTATCTTTTTAACTAGACTCCATTTGAATTTATTTAATGCATCTATTATTAGTGTCTTTAGATTTCATTCAAAAATAATGTTTTTTCCTTAAATAAATAACCGTCATCAAATTTTATTGTGCTTGCTAGCGTTAACCATCAAAATTAGTTCTTACTTACATGCTTTCCAAATTACTAGTATTATAAGGACTAGGAGATACCTTCAAGGTATTTCTTAGGAGATACCTTGAAGGTTCCTTGTAATACCTTCAAGGTATCTCCTAGAAGATACATTGAAGGTATTCTAAGTAACTTCAAGGTATCAACTAGGAGATACCATCAAGTTATATCTTAGGAGATACTTAGAAGATATTACAAGGAACTTAGGAGATACCTTGAAGATATTATAAGGACATAGGAGATACCTTAAAGGTTCTTGTAATACCTTCAAGGTAGCTCTTCAAAGGTCATCGTAATACCTCCAAGGTATCTCCTAGGAGATACTTGAAATTCATGTAAGTCCTTGTAATACCTTCAAGGTATCTCATTAGATGTAACTTGAAGGTGTTACAATTTTAGGTATTTTAAATATGTCCTTGTAATCACTTCAAGGTATCTCCTAGAAGATCCCTTAAAGGTATTACAAGGACCTCTTTCTAATACCTTAAATTATAACACCTTCATTGTACGTCCTATGAGATACCTTGAGGGTCCTTGAAGATAATTAGAAGGTCCTTGTAGTACCTTCGATGTATCTTATATGATATAGCTGTAAGGTCCTTATCATACCTTCAAGGTATATCCTAAGAGATCTGTTAAAGGTCCTAGTAATACCTTCAAAGTATCTTCTTGGAGATAACTTGGAATGCTTTTTTTCTTGGTGATGATATTTGATTTGAGGGCCAAAGTATGTCTTGTGTGATATCTTGAGAGGTATCTCCGGGGTGCTTGAAGGTATTACATTTTCCTTCTTGATGGTAATGTATTTTATTTTTTTAGCTGATGGTAATAGATTTGAGGGCCAAAGTGTCTCTTGTGTGATACCTTGAGAGGCTTCTCTAAGAAACACCTCTCAAGGTATCACTCAAGAGCCACCTCTCAAGGTGTGATACAAGAGACACTTTGGCCCTCAAATAGATTACCATCAATATTCAAGGTATCTCCTAGCAAATACCTCTTGTATCTAAATTATGTGTTTTCAAAATGCACCTATTACATCAAAGTATACCTCTATAGGTATCTCTCAAAATGTATCTCTCAAAAGGTACCTATTCCACCCAATATATATCTCTTAAAATATACCTCAACATATCTATTAAAAGATACCTTAGCTTCATATCAATCACTATCACTAATAAAATAGAAATTTATTAATGTGTCTCCTTACTAAATTGATATGACTTCAAAACTAGCATCTTGTATCCCATTTTTATCAAAAAAAAAGAAACCACTTAAAGTATCATCCAAGAGAAACGTCTTAAGGTATCTTTGAATATATAACTTGGACCTCAAATACAACACCAACAATGAATAAATAGTAATAATTTTAAGTTATGTCCATATAAAAACCTCTCAATGTCTCACTTAAGAGATACCTCTCAAGGTATCTCTTGAGAGATACCTCTCAAGGTATCTCTTGAGATATACCTTAACGCTTGGATCCATTGCCTTCAATAAGAAAATAACAACATATTCAAGGTATCTCTTATGAAATACAACAAATCTAAGTTATGTTTCTAAAACCAATCCATATATAAACCCATTGTAATGTGCATAACTTGCTAGGTATTTTCATAAGTACCTCATAAGGACTCTATTTTGAGTGATCATTTTTGAAAGTGTGTATTTTTATAAGGAACGTAAATTAGGAATCATATTTAAGCTTGGAGGAGTTATAACCTAAGTTAAACGAAGATTGAAGTAGGCAGTATATGAAAGTCAAAGCTATAATTTTTTAGATTGACAACTTCATCATATGAAATTTGTTTTGGTTATCGTTTAATTGGAAAAGTATATTTTTTGACAAGGAATCCAAAATTTCCATTATTTTTAAATTTAATGTTATCCAAAATAAATAACAATAGGCATATATATATGGATACGTGCACAAATTTGGGGGACAAAAAAGCACTACCCGTGGACATGGTTTTCTTGAAATTTTAGAAAATTGAACTTGTATTATTAGATAGGATATTTATGTGTTTACACCCAAAATCCTTTGACTTACCTACCTATAAGTCAACCTATGGACCAATTTGCACCTTATATTCAAGCATTGCCTCAAGAATTTAACCAACCAAACCTCCTTGAGACCAATGAGGACCGTGCTAGTACATTTAACACATGTAGTTATTATAATTCAAAATTTAGTTAGTAGCATGTTTTACCTTGATTTATTGATCAAACATCTTTTAGTGATGTGGATAATCAAGTGTCATTTATTTTAGGAGATTCCCAATATGTAATGTATGGGTTGACCTATGGGATCATGTTCCCAAGTTCCCTATTTGGGGTCTATGTATCTGTAAATGAGACAAGTGATGAAGTATTCATGTTGATCAATAATGTCCCATTCGATAGGCAAGAACCATTCTAGGAGACTAGTGATAAGGATGAGTTTGATGATGAAATAGTAGCAATTGTTTTATGCTAGTTAATGGATGAAATTTAGAGTAGGAAGGAGTTGCCTACACAAGAAAACAAATCAAAAACCTCTTAGTGAAAATGGAAGAATTGGAGTAGTTAGACGAAGAAGATGCATGTTATATATATGAAACAATCCTATCATCTAATGTTATTCCTACATTTTGAGAGATGATTTAGATAAATCAGCAGCTCAATTGCAATAGTCTAGCTCATGTCTTATCATTGGAGATGGATGAAATAGAGAAAGGAAATATTGAGATTGGTTATCATCATTAGGATTATGAATTAAACGAACTAAAAATGGAGGATATGTCACCCCAAGGAAGCCTTTCTTTTGATTTAGATACCATAAACTTAAACGATGTAGTCATGAGGTTTCTCACCACTAAAGAGTACCACTTGTACATTACAAATGATAAGTGTAAAGAGGATGAAGATGAGGCTCTTGATCTTACACTTGAAAATCTTAGATCATTTGGAGAAACCTATTAAGCATAATTGTAGTAGTCTATTTTTACTCTCAGCAGTAGTGTAAATCAAATCTTAAATCATAAATCATGAGCACGGTGGCCTAAAAAAAGAGTTGAAATAAATAAGATTTAGAGCTGAAGATGATGTGATAAAATGAAAATCTATACATACTCTAGCCACCAATGATAAAATTATAAGGCCATTAACATGTGAAAATATATCATGTTCCTTATCAATGATGAAAATAACAAGAAATATGTTGAGGTAGCATTCATATTAGAAAGTAACAAAAAATTGACTCTCTGATTGGCTTCCATGAAGAACATATCTTTGCTAGGTTGGGTGCTCCAATATCTATGGTATGTGTTTATACTAACCCCTATCCCTCATCAAAATTCATTTTATGGGCAAATGTATTTCTCCAACCTTATCTCAACAACTTTTTTAAAGTTAAACATAAGCATGTTATTGAATTTAATAATGAAAAAATTATTTAATTTGCATGAAAATGTCATAAATACGAATCTTTAGGATATTTTACACAAATGAAGAGGGAAAAATCATCGTAAATACAATTATCCCTTTTGAGGAACCTACCAACCTTCTAAAAATCATGGGAATGAATACATTTCATCTCAAGTGTCTAATTATTGAGGATGTCCTATGGTATGTCCATGGACATTTCCTCAAAGTTTTACTTCTAAGCATGAATTTTCCTAATGAAATCTTATAAATAACTTCTCTTTACTTCATTGCATGTTTCATACTTTTTATTTCCTAATTTTGGTTGTTTTTCTACCCTCTAAAAGTTTGAACTCCATGACATTTGTTTTTATAAGTTTTTGAAGGCCTTACGTGACAATATGAAGCTCTGAAAAGTTTTGAAAACATACCTAAATGGATAAATCCATTTATGGCTAAATCTTACTTTCCTAAAAAAATGTTTTAGTGTAAACAAGATCTCAAATAGAGTTAAAGATCAAAATTTATGTCTTCTAGAAGTTTCAACTCCACATCAGTTGATTTGAGAAATTTTTGGAGGTCATACATGACCACTTGAGGATTATTTATTTTTGAAAATATCCCTAAATGGATAGAGCCATTTATGTCTAAATTTTACTTTCCAAGATAATCATTTTGAAGTAAATGAGAGCTCAAACAGAGTTATAGATCAAAAGTTATGGCCTCTAAAAGTTTAGATTCCATGTCATTTGTTTTTAAAACTTTTCATAGGCTATACATGACAATATGAGGGTATGAAAGTTATAAAAACATCCCTAAATAGATAGAGGCAATACATGACAATTTGAGATGTTCATTTTGGCCCAAAGGAGAGGTCAAATAGAGTTATGAATCACAGGTTGTGGACTCCAAAAGCTTGGACTCTACATCATTTATTTTTATAACTTTTCAGAGGCTATGCATCACCATATAAGGGTCTAAAAAGTTTTAAAAACATCCTTGAATAGATTGAAGTGTTTATGTATGATTTGCACTTTTTTAGATGATTGTTTTGGTGCAAACAAAAGCTCAAATGGAGTTATAGATCAAATATTATAGCCTCTAGAAGTTTGGAATCCACATAATTTAATTTTATAAATAGTTAGAGTTAATACATGACCATCTGAGGGTCATAAGTTTTTTGAAATCATATTTAAACGTATAGATCTATTTGTGGCTAAGTTTTACTTTCTGATATAATTGTTTTGGTGCAAAAAAGAGCTCAAACAGAGTTATGGATCAAAATTTATGGCCTTTGAAAATTTGGACTTCTTATCATTTATTTTCATAACTTTTCAGAGGCCATACATGACCATATGAGTGTATATAAAGTTCTAAAAACATCTATAACTGGATAGAGCACAAACGAGAGCTCGAATGGAGTTACAGATCAAAAGTTATGGCCTCCATAAATTTGGAATCTGTATCATTTTATTGAGAACTTTTCAGAGGTCATACATGACCATATGAGGGTCCAAAAAGTTAAAAAAAACATCCATAAATGGATATATATATTTATGGATGAATTTTACTTTCTAAGATGATCATTTTGGTGCATACTAGAAATAAAAAAAAGTTACAGATCAAAAGTTATGGCCTTCAAAAGTTTGGGGTCTGTATTATTTGTTTTATGAACTTTTTAGAGGCCATACATGACCATATGAGGATTTGAATAGTTTCTTAAAAAAAAAACTTAAATAGATAGATTCAATACATGACCATCTAAGATCATCATTTTGATGCAAATGAGAGTTCAAATGGAGTTATGGATCAAAATTTATGGCCTTTTGAAGTTTGGACTCTACATCATTTGTTTTAAAAACTATTTAGAGGCCATATGTTACCAAATATGGGTCCAAAAAATTTATAAAACATATTTAAACGGACACACACACACACACACACACATGTGTATATATATGTATACACACACACAAACACACACACACACATATAATTTATTTGGAATTTCTAGGATGGTTGTTTTGGACCAAACGAGAGCTCAAACAAAGTTACAGATCAAAAGTTATGGGCTCCAGAAGTTTGGACTCTGCATTATTTATTTTAAAATTTTTATAGAGGCCATACGTGACCATATGAGGGTTTGATTTTTTTTATAAATATTCATAAATAGATAGAGGAAATATATGACCATCTGAGATGATCATTTTGGCACAAATGAGAACTCAAACAATGTTACAAATAAAAAGTTATGGCCTCCAAAAGTTTTGACAAAGCATTATATGTTTTTAAAACAAACTAGATGTCATACATGACCATATAAGGGTATAAAAAGTTTTAAAAACACATATAAATGAATAAAACAATTTATGGTTGAATTATGCTTTATGATATGATCATTTTGGTGCAAATGAGAGCTCAAATAGAGTTACAAATCAAAAGTTATGTCCTATGGAAGTTTGGACACCATGTCATTTGTTTTCAAAACTTTTCAGAGGTCATATCTGACCATTTGAGGGTCTGATTTAAAAAAAAAAACATACCTAAATAGATAGAGCTATTTATGGCTAAATTATACTTTCCAATACAGTTATTTTGGTGCAACCGAGAGCTCAAATGGAGTTATGGATCAAAAGTTATGGCCTCTAGAAGTTTGGACTCTACATCATTTATTTTCAGAACTTTTTAAAGGCCATATGTGACCATCTAAGGGTTTCAAAAGTTCTAAAAATATCCCTAAATGGATAGAGTTTTATGGTTGAATTTTACTTTTTGAGATGATGGTTTTGGTGCAAACGAAAGCTCAAACAGAGTTATGGATCAAAAGTTATGGCCTCCAAAAGTTTAGACTCCATATTATTTATTTTCAGAGCTTTTTGGAAGTCATACGTGACCATCTAAGAGTCCAAAATATTTTAAAAAAATCTATAAATATATAGTGATCTATAAGGTTGAATTGTACTTTCTAAGGTGGTTGTTTTGGCACAAACAAGAGCTCAAAGGAGTTACGAATTGAAAGTTATGGCTTTCAGAAGTTTGGACTTTGCATCATTTGTTTTCATAACTTTTTAGAGTCCATACATGAATATATGAGTGTTTTAAAAGTTTTAAAATCATACATAAATAGATAGAGTTATTTATAACTAAATTGGACTTTCCAGGATGGTCATTTTGGCATAAACGAGAACTTAAACGAAGTTACAGATCAATAGTTATGGCTTCCAGAAGATTGGAATCCACATCATTTATTTATAGAATTTTTTAGAGGTAATACATGACCATATAAGGGTCATAAAATTTCTAAAAACATCTCTAAATTCATAGATCTATTTATGGCTAGGTTGTACTTTCTAAATTACAAATAAAAAGTTATGGCTTTTGAAAGTTTGTACTCCGCATCTTTTTTTTTTGAACATTTTGGAGGCTATACATGACTATTTGAGGGTATAAGAAGTTCTAAAAACATCCCTAAATGGAAAGAGTTGTTTATGGCTGAATTATACTTTCTAAGAAGGTTCCTTTTGGTGCAAAAGCTCAAACGGAGTTATGGATCAAATGTTATGGCCTCTAGAAGTTTGGACTCTACATCATTTGTTTTCAAAACTTTTTCAAAGACCATACGTCATCTAAAGGTTTAAAAATTTCTCAATAACATCCATAAATAGATAGAGTTATTTATGATTGAATTGTGCTTTTTGAAATGATAGTTTTGGTGCCAAAGAGAGCTCAAATGAAGTTATGGATTAAAAGTTATGGTCTTTGGAAGTTTGGACTCCACATTATTTAGTTTGGAAAATTTTCAGAGGCCATATGTGACCTTATGAAGTTTTTAAAAGTTAGGAAAACATTCCTAAATAGATAGAGCTATATATGGTTGAATTGTACTTTTTGAGATGGTTGTTTTGGCATAAACGTGAGCTCAAACAGATTTATGGATCAAAAGTTATGGTCTCTAGAAGTTTGGACTCCGCATCATTTGTTTTCATAACTTTTTGAATGCCATATGTTACCATTTGAGGGTCATAAAAGTTATAAAAACATATCTAAATAAATACATCTATTAATGAATAAATTATACTTTCTAATACAATCATTTTGGCATAAACGAGAGCTTAAATGGAGTTAAAAATAAGAAGTTATGGCCTCTAGAAGTTAGGACTCCTCATCATTTGTTTTAAGAACTTTTTTGAGGCCATACGTGACCATTTGAGGGTATGAAAAGTTCTTAAAACATCCCTAAATGGATAGATCTATTTATAGATGAATTTACTTTCTAAGATGGTCATTTTGGTGTAAACGAGAGCTCAAACAAAGTTACCTAGGCACTAAGACTCATGCACTGCCCATGGTGTCTTAATATTATATACAAAAATAAAGACAACACAACAAATTACCCAAGGCACAATTTGAATCTTTTCTATTTTAAAAACATTGTAGATTAATTTTCAAGGCCCAATTAGTATTTAGAGAACTCTGTAGTAGCTCATAATTGTACCATCTATATCATGTAACAATAGAGTATATTGTAATTCATATCTTCTATAGTAGATTGCACCATCTATAACTTATATACCTCTGCTTAAAAGGTTGATATATTGAAGGAAATTAGTAACTTGACAACTTTTTATTAGTTTAATTAGTATAATAAATTACTCATGCTTCACCATACAGCTTAAATTACACACCTTTGTCACCCCCTTAAATGTAATGGTTACATGGTATGCACAAAATACCTCGAAGAGATGTGGTCTGCTAGACTGTAATGATTGCAGGATATGCAAAAGTAGTTTTGGATATGTAATGATTTTTTTGTTGCTAATATTCTATAAGATCAAAAATAATCAGAGTGACAATATTTGAAAATGCAGGAATGAAGGGATATCATTTTGGCATTCCTCCCAAAACCTTGAATCTACAATAAAATGTATTACATACCATAGGTTACTTTGTATTATCGTTCCATGTAATGTCGAGATCACAAATATATTATGAGGTGCTAAGACACTATTTGGTTTCCACTCTGTTAATATGTGTTTGTAAGAGAAATGAATATGCTTATATTAATTATTGACCCCAACCCATATGAGGGTTTTATATCTGATGTCCAATGAGGATGAATTTATAGTCATTTTATAGGTTTTTTGATGCACTAAATATGATGGTGAGGTTAGTTTTAACTATCATGAAACTAGGGTGAGTCTACCCATATTAATTTGGTAGGAGTGACCATAGAGGTAAACAACATATCATTATCGTGCATTGACAAGAAACATGTTGGTGATTTTGTTTAACGTGCTATAAATTACTATCTAGCACCTATTTGTGTTGCTCTTAAACCAACCACTAAATTTTTCATTTAAATTAACTTAATTCCACTTATGCAAGACGTCTAAGCCCAACAATATGCATTAACATTAACATATGTCACACTAATGCACAATGAATATATAAATTCATCCATGATTCATCTTATTGGATCAATATGGATAACGTAGTTTGGATATAATTTGTCAAACACATACGCCGTTATAATCCTAGGCTTGCAAATAATCATATGACTTGTGACATGAACATCTTTGATTCAAATATAGCAACCACAAATTCAAGACATATTTTTACTACTTTGGAATGCAAACGCTATGAAACTTTCATCACATTTGACATATTTTTGGCATAATTTAAAATGAATGAAAAAAATACACATAAGTAATAAAAAACACACTTAAGCAAATAACAGTTTTTTTGAAACGAAAACCATCACAAGTATGGATTAATAGTTTTTGAAAAAAAATGTTGCATTTATGGAAATAAAATAAAGATGCATGATTTGTACTAAATATTTATGATGTTCTAATTAACTATTTTATTGTATTATGTAATTTTTTAATTATTGAAACAATTTGCATTGACAATAAATGTGATCCCAACTCACGTAGTTAAAAAAAACCTTTTGGCAAATATTGTAGGAACTAGCCGGTATGTATCCCTTGATGCAAATTGGAAATACAAGGATGTCGATGATGAAGCAAAAGTGAGGTCCCCACTCACTTCTCTTTGAGAGGATATCAAGGAGGCCTTTGACTATCCTTGTTAACTGCCACCTATTGTGTTGGATGAGGACACTCTATCTAATGGTCCTTACTTTTTTCATGCTTGGGTTGATGGACGTGAGTAGAAATGTCTTGGTAGGAGCTTGACTTATGGTACTAGTGTCAAAAAATAAGCACGATGAACTAAAATCTTGTTTTGATTTGATGCAAACCCATGTTGAGACCTTGTAGAATGTGGTTCAATCCTACCATACCTGTGAGATGACTTATCTTTCGATGGTTTGTCCTTCACACATTTGCCTAGATGGTGCTCCTCATCACCAGATTTGGGCTCTCTCTCTCTCTCTCTCAATGGTCATGCTGGTTTTGTGGTGGATAGTATATTGTTGAATTTGGGAATAGTCAAGCCATTGCTTTTTTGTCATGTAGCAAATAATAACTCCTCTAACATTATTGTCATGATCTATGACACTCGACTTAGGACAATAATCTCTTTAATTGGTGGTTTTCTTCCTAAGTGAAAAGAGTTAAAAAAAATAAAAATAAATGTAAATATTTTCAACATAAATATGCAGAGAGACGTAACCTTAAAGGGAAGGAGGGAGTGTAATAGTGTGAGATGTCAATAAAAACGAAAGGAAGTTGACTTGATGTTTCAAAATTAAAAACATAAATATCAAAATTAAATGTATAAACAAAAAGAAAAACATATGAAAGGGTAAATAATCACAATGAAGACCCTAATATGTGCATTTATTGATTAGTCTCATATTAATGCATCCCCTACAAATAAGTATATGACAAAAGTGTAACTAGATATTAATTTACTGACATTTTTCTCTGATTAAAGATGTGATTGGTTGCAACCTTAACTACGATAGAACTAGATTGAGGGCCCCTATCATCAATCATAGGAAATTAATGAATAAGGTAATTGATTCAATCCCACGTGGGAGCATGGTGAGAAGGCTTATATATGGGTTTTGCTTAAAGGCAAGGCTAGGATTTTAGTGGCTCAATTAAGGACTGGGTCACATCATCTTAGGTGTGAAATTGGTAGATGAACAGTTTCGAAGGAAGAGTGGGAAGAAAGAACTTGCATTTTTTGCAGCAAAAGGGTAGTTGAAATTGAAAAGCATTTCATCATTGAATGTGTTGTGTATGTGGATATTTAGAGTTAATATGAAAACAATTTGAAAACAAGCAGTGTAAGTGAGCTTTTTGAAGAGCCTAGACTTCACGATACAATTGGTTTATTGATCAAGTTTCATAGTAGAAGATTTGATATCGATAAGACCTTGAGAATATCTTGATGTTCTGAGTCTTGATCCCTCAGACTACTTGATCTTGTAGACATCTTTAAAATCTTTCATTCATTCATTAATCAATGTATATAAAACACATCCAATATAAATACCTTCTAATTCATATCTATCAACATTTTCCAAATAAATTTATTTAAGATTTCTCATTTAATATATAAAACTTTTCAATGAAATAATTAGTTAACAAATTGATTTACATTCAATTTGTTACTTGGGCAACACGTATAATAATTCTACTGCCCAAGAACCTTTAACAAAATATCCCTAACGTAGGACTAGTAGGCAAGCAGGGGCCAAGATTCAAACAGAAATCAACGAATCATTGTTGAGACCGTGTCTGCTGAATAAAATATAAAAGCTGTTGCAATTTTGTTGGAAGGATGGATCTAGGTCATATGGAGAGCAATCATCTGCTTGCGAGCCACAATATTAACAACCTGGAGAACACAAATTCCTCGTCTGCTGCCGAATTTCGTTTTTCCATGGAACCGGGGGCTACAGAGAATAGCGAAATTTGTGAGGAGGGCGATTCTGCGCTGCCATTACAATTACCGCAAACTCCGACGACAATACAATATAGACAGGTAAATTTAATTACAATTTTCACAGTTTTTCTAATTTACCATTGCCTCTTCAAATCTTTTGTGGGTCTCCCATATACAGACAACGAACTTTTCCTTGTATTGTATTTGTAATTCAAATGCAGTAGAGCTTGAAATTCATTTCCTTCGAACCTGGCCACTATATATATGATTTTCTTTTGGGGTTAGTAAGGGCTTGTTTCGTTTGGCTTTACTGCTGAGCTGCGGTTCCAACGCATGTATGCTATGATTTTTAAGGTCACAACCTAGCAAACATAGCAATTTGGTCAATGGGACTCAATTGTGGCGGAGAAGGGGAGTTTTTCTGCTTACTTTACTTTACGTCTACAATGGGAAGCAGTAATCTTACCATCATACATCAGCCAAACATTTAATGGGGTCATTCAAAATCATTTCTAAACACAGTGGACAACTAGCCTAGTCGTCAGAAGGCCTCCCCACTGTCTCCTGACAGGGATTGGAGAGGAGAGTCCACTTCAGTCTTTGTTTAAGAATAGGGATGCCAACAACCCTTCAAACCATAAATTCATCATGGTGATAGCATGGTAGAATGCAGGATTAGCAGTTGGGCCGAGGAAAAAGAAAAGAGAACTAAGCGACAATAATGTTTTAGACCAAAACATTAAACAATAGATCATTGTTTCACACTAAAATACTTGATTTTAAAGATTTGGGATAAGAAAAAGAAAAAATCTATTGTTGTTTCATTTATTATAAGAATGCCTTAGACACTGTGTTTGGGAGCAAGTTATGGACCAGAATGGAGGAACTAGGACTTCCAGATTATCATAGGACAGCAGTCCATAGACTTTATGAACAGATCAAGGCCAACATGAAGATGTAAGAAGGGTTTGGGTGCTTTGGGAGTGACATTGATCCGTAATTAGCATGGGTATTCCATTTCTTAATTTATTAACACGAATCTTAATCACTCCCAACAACATTTGATTGAATAACTTGCTGTTATCTTATGTATTTGCATAAAACAGCCAATAATATGCTTAAAACCGAAGTGTAAGCACTGTAAATCGAAAGGAACTTAACATGAAAACAGAACAAGAAAACTACTGCAAACAATATGAAACAAAACTGCACAAGACAATATTTACCCTGGAGAAACCCAATGTGGAAAAATTCTAGAAGATTGAGGGATTGTCTCCTCTTGCCACTATATATTTCGGCTGTTACAGGTATACTGCCTTCTCAAGGTCTTCATGGATAGAAACATGTCCAAACGGCTGTACAATTTCTGCAACTTGCTCAATTCCACTTCCCAAACCCACTTCAACAGCCAAGATACTCAACTAAGAAGAAAGAACTGCTAGGATTCAATTGCTTGCCTTACAATGATCCCCGAGGGTGTATTTATACAATTTAAAATCACAAGAAGCTCAAATGAGAAGCTAAAAAGACTCAGAAGAGGAAGAGACACTCTCTGCAGCTGTTAATCCATCTGTATTTTGTCTTCATGTAAAATTGTTGCTCCATGCAGGATGAAACCGACACAGTGGTTGTAAAACTACCCTGACGGTTACACAAATGACATCTGCTTGAACCTATGGTTTCATAACACCAAAAAAGCTTGCAACTTGCAACTTGCAGAGGTCATAAATTTTGCATACATACTCAAAATCAGGCGCCCTTTTTTTGGAAAGTGTATAATGTTTCAAGAGGAACCCAAATATGTAATCAAAGCTCCCTTTGGATGTTTTCCCTACGTTGTTTTTGTCTCTACACCAAAACCTGTCTATTTGAGGTCATAACATGTCACAAATACTTCTTGAACCTTGTTAACAGTCGATTAATTGATTAACTTAAGCAATTGATTTCGATGATGGAAAAGAGTGATAGAAAGTATTTCAAGTTACTTTTTTAATTTCTATGAGAATAGTGGCTTAGTTAGCTACTCTTGCTAACATTTCATGATCCAATTCGGATCAGACATAAGCGTATCAAACAAGGCTGGCTTTTGTCGGCCACATTGTTTGGGTTATTTATTGACAAATTAGAAGAATGCGTAGAAAAGCATGGGGTGGAAGGGACCACCTGGCCAGCTATATGGTGAAGCTTTCTTATATGTAGATGATCTCATTCTAACTGCAAAAACAACCCAAAGGTTGGGAGTCCACTTAAAGGCCCTAGAACTATTTGTAAAGAAGTTGTGATGTAGGTAAACATCGACAAAACCAAAATATTGCTCTTCTCCCTTCAAAGACAAAAGAAACAATTCAACTTCTAGTTTAGAGGGTATTTTCTTCAAGTGGTCTCAGAATACAAATATTTTGGCCTAGCATTTCTCAACAACCCTGGTTGGGATACATGTAGAATGAAAGAACACAAGGAGGTAGAAGGGCTTTATACACAGTTTATAACAAATCCACTCGCAATAACACAAAATTATGGTATTGGAATGTTGTCAGGGTCTTATTTAGGTTTCCTGTCACTCCGGTAGTGTGGTATGGGTGTGAGATGTATGTAAGCTTACGACACATCAGGTCTGAAATGGAGGCAGATAGAAAGGATTTTGAGGCACTTATTCACAAACACATTTGAAGCCAAAGTTCTTGTTCCTTATGAGATACTCATAATAGAATCATGTACATTCCTTTTGGAGGCAGCTGCTATGTCAGCTATTAGGCTACTTAAATAAAGTAGAACACATGAAGACAAACATGGGGCTTGAGGGGTGCCTGACAGAATGCTCGCAGTAGATAACGTCACAGTTGATTTAGTAGCCGACATATAGTTGTCGTAGATAAGATAGCAGTTATATATAGTAGTTGGTTAATAACGTAGTATGCAATAAAGTTGCCATTCACTGATATATTCTAACATATGGAGAAATAAAACTGCGAGAACAATTGGATTGGTAGCATAATCAAAAGGGTAGATTGCCATATTCAATGCAACAAGAATATTCAGAAGTGATATAAAAGAGCAGAATAAAAACAAGAAAATAGCATAATCAAAACACAAGATATCTACTGCAATATTCAAAATAGCAGATTGCCATATTCAGAACGGAATGTAAACAAGAAAATAGCAGAATAAAAACGCAACAAAGTTTATGAATAATTTATCAACAAGATAATATTCCATAACGCAGTCCCAACAAACGCAGAAAGGGAATAGTTTGCAGTACAAATTATAGAAAATGTAGTCCAACTTATAAGTTATTTGCAATTTATTTCTCAGTAGTCCAGATTATGCAGCGCAACCGAGTATATTAAAACGTAGTAGAGGGATCCAGTTTAGATAAATCACGTCGTTGGATTTTGTGGAAAGTCAGAAAGGGAAACAATTATTACTTAAGGCCACACATATACATTGGAATGCAAGACTCAGATAAAATGCATTTGGAGATGCATAGAATACGGCAACCAGACAACAAAATGTTGAAGACGTGCCCATACAGAGCTAGATAATGTTAGTCACCCAAGAACACAATTACATTGCAAACATTGCAAAGGTAGAAGCCAAGCAAATAATTAGAAATATGAAAGAGCAGGCATCTACAAGTGTTGAAAGCCCAAAACATATTGTTGCTAAAAATGTGGCCATGGCATCGAATGCAGTTGCAGGTCAACTCCCTTTAATTACAAATACTAAAAGAATAATTTGTTATACCAGAAGAGAAAAAACAACTCTTAATTCATTATCTCTAGAAACAATAGAAATACTAGAGCATTTCAAGAAAACTGTGGCTGGTGAAGAATTTTTGTTGTTTGATAGTGGCCCTAAAAAATATCGTATCATAATTTTCGGTACACAAAAAATGCTGGAAGCAATGGCTGCCCCTTCAGACTAGTTTGCGGATGGCATATTCAAATGTATTCCACTGTTCGATCAACTATACACCATCCATATTTTGAAGAATCATACAGTGATACATGCGATATACGCTTTAGTGCCAAACCGAAAAAAAAAAACATACAAGAGAGTTTTCAAAGCATTGAAAGACATCAACTCGCTGCAGCCAACAACTCTCATGATAGACTTCGAAACAGCTGCAATTAAAGATTTCAATTTACCTTCCCAAACAATATTCAAAGAGGATGTTTCTTCCATCTTACTCAATGCCTTTGGCGAAAAATCCAAGTAGAAGGGCTCCAAAAACTGTATGAAAGAGATTCAAATTTTGCACTCCAAGTCCGCCAATTAGCTGCACTAGTGTACATTCCAGTAGAGCATGTGCCCGAAGCATTCCAAGAATTGTGCAACTCTCCATACTTTAAACCCAATGGGCCAGATGGAGAAATAAAAAGTGAGCTTTAAGAAGTTGTAGAGTACTACGAGATCACTTGAATTGATAGGACAATTCACCGTACAAACCAAAGAAGAGGCAGATTTGCAATTGACCTATGGAACTGTTATGAAGCCATTGCCACCGGCCTACCCCGCACTAACAATTACATAGAAGGGTGGCATAGAGGATTCAATCAGCTCCTCACATGCCAACAACCAACACTCTGGAAATTCATAAAAGCTCTACAAGAGGAACAAAGCCTCACCGATGTCACCATGGAATAGTACGTAGCAGGATTTGAAGTATCCCTGCAGAAAAAAAAATACAGGGACACTGTTGCGAAAATAGAAAGAGTAGTAGCAAGTTATTCATCAGATAATCACTTGGAATATTTATGAGGCATCGCACACAACTTTCAATTACAACTCTAAATTTATGATTTTTTTTAATCTGTTTATTTTTTGCAAATTTGGTGTATTATGATTCTCGCTACATTTGTGTAATATTCTCAATTTCGCTATGTTTTTTACTTTTTACATTTTCTCTGGCAACGTTATGTCTTTGCTACGTTTACTCCCGCTATGTTTTCACCGCTACGTTATCACATAGAGCCGGCCTGAGGTGGTAATGGAAGAAGAGTTACAAGAAGAAAGAGCACATGGATGAAATGATACAAAAAATGGGTGAGTAGGAAATAAAAAAATGTGTGAAATAAAAATTCAGAATAAGCTTGTGGAGAAAGAATACGGGAAGGAAACTACAACAATTGCTTACATACTTCAAAGCCAGTTACAAACATCATGTGAGAGCATGATAGGGGCATAAATCAAATGGAGGGAGAAGATACTCATAACTCAAATAAGGACTAGCTCTTATAGGCTTAGGTGTGAGACATGTAGATGGACCCTAAGGAAGAATGTGAAGAGAGGATACATGAGTAGAAACAAAAAAACATTTCATTATGGAGTGCAGTTCACACGGACAATTGGGTAAGATATATGTAGACCTTAAGAGTGGACTCCATGTTCAAACTAGTTAAAGAGACGAGAGTAAAGAATCTTGGGGAATAGTTGATCTTAGTCAATAGAAGAAGAAACAACCTGCATAAAGGAGCAATGTTGTCCTCAATTTCAACCCCTTTAGGTAGTTGAGATAGCTGTAACATTTGTGGCCCCATGGACCGTTTTGTCTCATGGATGTAGTTAAAACTTAAAATAAATTCATTTCATTTCATCTCATTATAAATTGTTCAAATTTTGTTCTTTATAGTTTCAATATCACAACCAAGCCTGGGAGTATTTCGAGCTAATTTTGTACTTATGACTTTCGATCTCATGACCAAACTTGTGGGAGTATTTTGAGCGTTGCCAATAAAGTACTAATGATATTGGGCACAATTGTACAAATGCTTACATTGTAGTCCATGAAATCTTAAATAATTGGACATCAGAAAATATAATATTATAAAAAAGTAAATGTAGTTTTATAGGTACTAGTTATGATTTTACCTTGAATGATGTTTAAAGTCATCTCATTATCATCATCTTGTAGCATTAAGAAAATGCAAAATTAAATGTCATTTCCCCACATGGTTGGGGCTTTATAGCTTTGGGCTTACCCCCCTTGTTTATTTCAGTGCATTAGTTATTTTTTATTTAGTTACTCTTTGATCCTAGGGTCCTTTTTCCCTAGCACTTTCTATTGTGATTGGATGTATTCTCAAATTCCATTGACCTAATTTTGGTTATTTGTGGACATTTTTTTTTTGATAAATATTGCGGTTAGACAGGTCCTCATCCCTTAAATTGAAATCGAAAAAGCCAAACAAATCATGAAGCTGCAATCATAAGGCAAACCAAGCCCAGGTCAAAGCAAAAACACAAGAGAAGCAACAAAAAACACCCCAAAGATCACCAAGGGATCTGGGGAGAAACCAAAAAGAACGCAAACAAGTGGATCAACTCACCATAATGTGAAGATATTACCAATGATTGGAGCAGCCACTGTATCAAACCAAAGAAATTAGTCCAGATTTTATCTTTTTATAGGAGTTATGATCCACGTGGACAAAAATCTTGCCCTTTTTTCCTTTTTTCTTTTTTACACCTTGCCATATGCCTTGACCAGCCTCTAACATGACAAATTGCCTGTCACAAGACATAGAATATGAAACCAGATTTGATAACACCTCTTTATCAAAATCAAAATTCTCTGATTCATGAACTCTCTCCACTCCCCCTGCCGGGATTGTCAAGGATACATTTTGTACTTTTGCTTTATCGCCCTCAGCTGATACTGATTTTCTAGTCGGAGTGTCTTGAACTTTATCTTTTTTCTCACCCAATTCTGTATTTTTCTGAGTACCTAAATTCTTAAAAATATCTTCTGCCACTAACTCTTTGTTTGGACAGCTCCACTTGCTAGAATTTGGATTCATCCCTTGTTTTTTGTGCTTTTGAGTTTGACCCTGGGGGCAAGAAGCATGAATATGACTTGGTAATTTACAATTACGGCATCTAAAGGCAGTATTCTCATAATCCAAAGCTTGAACGTGCTGGATTGATCATGTTTAAGAATAATTTTATTTGGTAATCCTTTACTCAAATCAATCCCCACACATATTCGAGCATATGTGCATAAACCTCCTTCAGCTTGCTTCATTATCAAATTTTATGAATGAGCCCAAAGCGTTCTCAATCTCTTTGTGCACATGTACAAAATGTAGAGGCAAGTTTGGGAGCTGAACCCATACCGGCATATTTGTAATTGATAATGAATTTGGATTGAATTCTGGAAACCACAGAGTAATAAATAAACCCTCGCTTCCCCAAAACCATGGACCTTCCAAACGACATTTTTGGTAATCTTTCTCGTCAAGGAAATGAACAATGAAAAATCCCTTGGAGCAAAGGGATATCTCACATTGTTTTGTCCATGTCTCATGTATCCATTGGTGTAATGCAGTCGTTGAAGGCCAAAGACCATTAAACCTGCAAATCACTGCATCCTTTGATAAAGTATCTCGATATTCAGTCACTTCCTCACTTATGATCTCCACATTTTGCACCTCCTCCACTTGTTCTACTATGTAGGCATTATATGAAGGGGTAGACTTCTTAGCACTGGAATTGGCAACAACCTTTTTAACTGCTTCCTTATAATTAGCCGGTTTTTAAGTGGATGCTTGTCGTGGCCCTGCAACACCTCGCAATCTTGAAATCATATGAATGATTGCATCCTTGCCTAAATTATAACTTGTCAGTAGATCTGGAGTTGTTTTCTTTGAAACACCAGATATTGTAATTCTGCTGGAATACCTGAAGAAAACTCTAGATTTCGCTTAAGATCCATCACTAAATCTGTGGGCTTCACCCATATGCATTTGGTTATCCTAGATATGGATCTAACCATGACCTAGTGCCTTATTGCCACTGGCTTTGGACCTACTCTACTCGACGAAGCCATATTCCTAGTCGACATTTTGTCAAACACTTTGTGGACATCCAACCAATACATGTTTTTTAAGCAACCAGCATGAATCTATTTTTCAATAACTTCACTGGGGACTCTTGTTTCAATTCGATGTTGGTAATACAAATCAATACAATCCACATCCAGTCTCATCAGATTCCCTTTGCAGGCAACACGAACATACACAGGATCACCTCGATCTGTCTTGTCCCATCTGCATAAAGATTTCCAAACTTGGTAGCCAATTGCACTTTCTCTCTTATTCCTTTAATGGCCTTTCCCAGGGGAATTTAGTTGGTGTGAGGTTAGTAAACATCAGAGGTGTCGAGGAAAGTAATGTCTTTGGAGACAGTATAGCGCATCAAAGAAATCATTACATCTTCAGACTTGGGTGGGCCACAGGCTATAGTCATGCCCATACAACTCAACCCCTGTGTTGATACTTCAAACCCTAAACGCCCCAACCTAATTCTTGGCACCGCCATTACATCAAAAGTATCCTTGCCTCCTGGCTCGTTCCAATTGAGATCCCAATACCCTTTGTTAGTCTCTTTGTTAAGAACTTCGAGCAGATTATCGAGGCCTCCATAACGTAAGCCTGTAATGATCCCCTCGTGTTTCGAAATCGTGACCAGCTGAGCCTCAGGTTCATCTTCGACACATCCTGAATTGACAAGGAGATTGCCGACATCATTGAAGGTGCCCTCTCCTTTGACACCAAAGTCAAAGGTTTCGTCGATGAGAACATTCTGAGCTCTGTGCCCTGCGCCCCAACACTTTGAACACTACTACCCCTGCATTCACTTCGCTATTTACCACAGCCATTTTTTTAGTCATACCAACTAGCCGGATAATCATTTCACTGGGTGGAGCCAATATTAAAAGAAAGGGTTTACCACTTGTTATTTGTGGACATTAATATATATATATATATATGTATATATATATATATATATATATATATATATTTTTTTTTTTTTTTTTTCTCTCTCTCTCTGGTAAGCTATTTGGCTTTGCTGTAGAGAAGGAAGACTATTCATTGTTATTTTTTTTTATCATAGGTAAATGAAAAAGGATGCCATTCGGAGTCTGTCCTTTGATGGAAAATAGTTTCTTACACTCATGCGAGGATTTCGCCAACTCATATGCCAAAAATGTCTAGCAGCAAAGCTAATGGCAGACCAGAAACTAAGTAGCTTAATAATAAACTATAATGTGCTTTTGTTCTTCATTAATACTTTCCTCCTAATTGTATGTTGTGAATGGTCCCACATGGATAACGATTGTGAGAAAGAGGTAGTCTATGAGGCATTATCCGCACCCAAAGCTTGCCAATCTGGAAGCAGGCTTTGGGATGCAAGTCTCCAAGTTGATGTGTTAGCATCATACTCTCTCTCCAGCATTTACATCTTTGTCGTTTTTGGTGTCATGGCTTGTTGGCTCTCTCTAGCTTGTAGCTGTTATATATGTGACATCTGTAAATTTACAACTTCTGGATGTTATTTATGTGATGTCCATAAATTTACAAGTTCTTAAATAAAGTGGCATATCACCGGCAGCCTGTTATTGTTATCTATGTGATGCCTGTAAATTTACAAGCTGTTTACTGTAGTGTCATATCTTTATGATGGGATTTCATTCCAAATTATTACTCTCCTCCTCCTTGATACTCTCCCTGTAAACAAGGTGTTTACAACGTCTGAAATCTTCGTACTTATTTTGAATCAGAGTGGCCAAAGGCCCTATTACAATATTATAATCCCTACGGTGGGATTTTGTTCCACATTAATACTCTCTTCTCCTTAATACTGCCCCTGTAAACAAGGTGTTTGCAATGCCTGAATTCCTAATACTCAGTTTGAATCAGAATGGCCAAAAGCCCTATTACAGTAACATATGAACAATGTGTGTAAAACAAAGCAGCATGCTGTAGAAGAAACTGTCATTCTGGAGTTGACACTGGAGCAAGCTGAGTAGAGGCATTTATGAAATGATCATTGCCACCAAGAAGCCACTGCAACAGAACCACTGCTGCTCTGTGCAGCACATTCTCATGTAATGTTTTCAAGTTGTGAAATGCCCATAAAAGAATATGGGGTGAAAGCTGGCCAAAACCAGAAAATTGTTGCCAATTCCTGAAACGAAATAGACAAAGATTGAACCGTCAGGGAGGCAGCAAACAGTTGTTATATTTCCTCCAAGGATTTAGAAAGGTAGTGCCAAACTGACAGATGAAAACTGGAGCCTTTCTGAGTTGTACAATGTAAAGTAGACCTTTGGAAAACTGGACGCTGCTCATTTATTTTTCAGTAATCTGACAGGAAATCAATACTAACCGCAAATTTTAAACTGGGCCAGCGAATGATGGAGCTGTAAACATACCAGTCAGCAATCTGGACCGTTGTTCCAAAGACTGACTTCCTTGAAGATATAGCACTACTTTCAGACAAGGGCTGGCCACTTTCCAACTTCCTCGGACTAGATTTGAACCTGCAAACAGAAGACTGCCTTCAAATAACCAAACAAAGAGATTTGCATGTAGAGGTTCAAAAGATGAATCATCCATGTCAGACTATGTCAATGTTGAATCAATTTTCTGGAATCTCGGTGATTTTGTGTATATCCCTTGATAAGGGTTCATGTATGCTATCTTCTGAAGTGTGGAGTATATCTTCAGAATGAGCGCATTTTACATATTCTCTTAGATAAAATATGCATTGCTTTTCGAGTTGAGAATCACTCTTTTAGAAATATTACTGGATCACAGGTTCATCATGCTGTATGTTCAGTTGTGCAAGAAAAGCATCATCAACCAACAATCCGGATCAAGCTCTAGTTTTGGCTCTGAATCCATATAGTTGCATGGTAGTTGCTGAGCATGTGCATCTCCATGAAGTGAGAAGTAGAGGTTGGTGTGATGTTAGTTTACTTTAATGCAGTTCTTTACATACCTCATGGCAGCACACATGTCTTCCAACTAGGGTTGTCCCAAAACTTAAAAGTATATGATAAGACTGATCATCTCTTCCTTGATTGATGATCACTACATCAAATTGTGTTCTGTCGCTCATTTGACCAATTTGAACAATCACATTTGTAAGAAATCCTATATACATTGTTTTCATTTGAAAGATATGTCCAGAGGGAACAGGGGAACCATTCCCGAGCTAATACATTTTTTATTACATTATTGCTACCTTGATTGACGATTGCATTTATTAAATCTTATAGATAGTCTTGGTATCTATCTGAGAAATGTGTCAACACAGGGTGTGCCTGGAGCTGGTGGAAGATCATTTTGCACGTGGTTGTGTTGTCAATAGACAATGCCTTCAATGAATCTACCAAATGACAAAAGTGCCTCAAACTCAATGGCATTGTCAAATTTATGACATTCTAGCATGTCATGTCCCTTCAAGGCTAGCTCGCTAAGGAGACCTTTGGCCCTATTTGACTTCCCAGGGGCTAAAAGGGAATACAAGGGCAACTTGGTTCTTTGTTCAAGTTGCTAAAAAGTAACTTGTCGGCAACTTCTTTCTAAATGAAGTTATAATAAAGCAAAAGACTTCTCTAATTTGATATAAGTCTGTTCTTAATTTAGAAAGTATATTGGAGGGAAAGGATATAAAAAGGGGAAGGGGTTTCATTTTGAAGGATCAATTGAAATCATAAACTTGAGCACATTTTGTTTAACTTGCATCCATTGGAGATGAAACCCTTCATTGGAAGGCTGAAGTAAGGATGAAAACCCTTAACATTCAGCGGGGTAACTCTATTTCAAGGGTTACATTGAGCAGAATAGATTCAGACTTCTAGGGCAGCTTTTGTGGGGAGGACAACAATTGGAAGGGTTTGTGAGTGGAACACAACTGTTGGAGGCCCTTTTCTATGGCAACGAACCACCTTGCAGGCTTGTTGGAGGGCAACGAATCCATTTGAGACTTTCCCTAGGTCAGCGAACCTATTGGAAGGATTAATTTGGCTGTTGGAGTAGTTTAGATGATGGTTTGTGGAGTTTGTTTAATCATAGTTTCAACTAGTATTTTATCACAATTTTCTGCTATATATTTAATTCAAAAAAATCAGATTTGAAGGTTCTATTTCTAGTTGTAATATTTGTTATTTTTGGCAAGTATTGTGGTGATAAAATATTGTTTTTGTGCCATAAATTGGCATATTTAGAATTCTTAATTTTTAATTGCGCAGGGTTTGAAAGGAAAAATTAGAAAATCACATTTATTATTAGGGTTTGTTGGACAACCCAAATTGTTTCAATTCTGCCATAAAAGAGACATTACAGTGGTATCAAAGCCATTTTCTGGCCACCTGTGGATAGCAAGCTGTTACTCTTCTTCATGTAGGGCAATGATAGAAAGATGAAGACAACACTGGAAGCCAAGGAAGGGATTTTGCAAGCTATGCAAGAATATCAGAGGGAACTAAGGGCAATGGGTCCCAAGGCATGGATGAATTCTGTAAGGTTAAGTCCTAGACCTCCAGAGTCTCCCTTACAAGAAGGAAAATGACCAACAGAAGTGATGAGTACTTCTACACCATAAAAGATCAAGCTGCCCATAGAGAAATCAACCATGCAAATTGAAAACGAAGAGCCCTCCAAAGGGAAAGATATGGATTCAAATGTACAAAGTGTTTGGGTAGAAGAAAAAAAAATAGAAAAGTCAAGGTCTGAATTCCCAAACCCTATGAAGGAACAAAGGAATAAGGAAGCCAAGGAAGAAATTCTGGAAAAGAAAATGCCATTGGTTGATTGCCCTAATAGTTCAACAAAA
This sequence comes from Torreya grandis, assembly GCA_037957365.1. Taxonomy (NCBI): domain Eukaryota; kingdom Viridiplantae; phylum Streptophyta; class Pinopsida; order Cupressales; family Taxaceae; genus Torreya; species Torreya grandis. Next base: position 1,358,957 of record JARHVA010001388.1, read on the forward strand.
AAGAAGGGCATAACTTACATATGTGAGGCATAACTTAATGATCCACCATCAACAACAAAAGTGGATCCTAGGGTTGAAATGAAACCAACTGCCTTGCAAACAAGCACAAAAGGTGTAATAAGGACCCAAAGGTGGTGTGATGATTGGCTACGAAGAGTGAAAAGGCAAAGTTGATAGCCATTCAAGCAAGACAACACCTAAATGAATTTAAAGAAAGGGGTAAGCAATTTGATTATTGCATAACAAAGATTTATTGTATCACTATCATACTGCGTCCTTACAATATTTTGATCATCATGAGAATCATTCTAACAATGAGGATAAGATGAAAGGTACCAAATGGAAAGAGGATCTTTTCCAAGAAGAAGCCCCTACCCATCTTCCGAGCATTCCAAGGATTGAGCCATTGCCATATGGGGTAGATTTTCAGGATAGCTATGGGAAGGTACTTGGCAAGATTAATAGTATGGAGGCAAATTTAACAAAGGCCCTTACTTCAGCCAAAGAAGATGAGCATTCTAATTGCAGCTGAAGGAATGATGGTCATGCCCCATATTCAGTGCTCCATACTAAGGTAGTTCTAGATTGTTGTCTAGAGGGTCAACACCTTTATAATTTCAGTTCAAGTTATGGTGGGGACAACAAAGAACTATTCCAGCTTTGCCTCATTCAGAGAATGGAAAAAGAATAAAGAGACTTCTCATAGGAGGAAAGTCCCATGGTCAACACATGATGAGGTAAATCCTACAAGTTTATTTTCAGAACAAGAGTCATGTCATAAGAATTCTCAGCTCCTAATTGATAAGCATGCTCTTGGGAAAGGTCCCAAATTAGAAATTTTTTCTGAATTATGATTTTTCTAATTCTTCTCTCTTCTTTTCTTGTTTTTGCTCTCTTCGCTGTTCATGTACTTATTGGACAACTTTTTGTTGCCCCAAAATTTTTGAATTTTGTACTTCACAATTTTCATTATTTGGCTGCCCCATATCTGGAAAGTCTCCCTTTGCTACTTCAATTTTTTTGATTTTTGAAGCTCATCATTCACATGTAGTTGAATCTTCTCTTCTTCTAAAAGAGACTTTTGAGGTCTAGGGCTTAACTCTATAGACTTTGCCACAACCTTGGGACTTATTGCCTTTAGTTCCCTTTGATAATTCTCCAAGGCTTGTGACAAATCATCAATGGCTTCATCCATTGTCCTCTTCTTCATCCCTACCTTTTGAATGGGATCTTTGTATTCTTCTTTTGGCAAAATCTTAGGTTGTCAATCCATTGAAGTCACTCACACCCCACAACTGGCCAAGAAATTGACTCTGATGCCATTGAAATGTTCCAAATTAGAATTTTTTTTGAATTTCGATTTATGTGAAACCCTAGAAAAGAAAATATGTTTTTTTATCACAGCAAATCCTATCTGCAAATACACTTCAAAATTAGCTAAAAAATATGCTAAATCCTTCAAATCAATTATGAACCCTTTCAACAAAGATTAATCCTTCAAAAATTTAAATTAGACCTTCGAACCCTAAGCGCTTAGGTTCAAAAAATAAAAATGATTTATGGCAAGCCCTTTGATGACAAATTCTATGGAATTTCACCTTCAATATGTCTTCAATATTAATAAAAAAATACAGCTGCAATTAAATACCTTTTTATGATGTTTTTCCTTCGCAAACAAGCTGAATTTATCATAACAAATATTCAGAATAATATAAAAAATTCCATAATATTTTTAGAAGCAATATTTGACTTCAAACCTTCAAATAGGTCCTTTTTCCAAATCGCCCAAGGCTGAAAATATTATATAAAAATTACAGAATAATATTAGGGCAAGAAATGGCTCTCAAACACTAGCCAAACCCTTCCAAAACAAGTCGCCAACCTCTACAAGCAAGTCGCCACCCTTCTAAGACAATTTTTCAACCTTCCAAGCTAATCACCCCACTTGGAAACTCTTTTTTTTTTGCCTTTTTTGAATTTTGATGAACAATGACATCTCCTAGATAAGTTGCCTCATGGAAGAATGAGAGTTTTCGTCCTCAATCTCTTTTCTTGAAGGTTTTCGTTTTCAAGTCCAAAGCTCAAGATTTTTCGTGCTCAAAACTTGTGATTTCAAATAATGATCTAAGATGCCTTAAAAAAAAACCCTCAATTGTTTTTATACTCCTCCCCAAGTGAAGTGCCCAATTTAGGGGCGAATGTAATGTCCCCATTTTTGATTTAGACCCTCGTGGAACCTTAGCCCATTCTTGATTTTGATAGCTAAGGGTAGAGGAATGAAAGAGAGGATTGTGGGTCACTTGTGAGGCGTTAATAATGGAAAGGGTAATTTTTATTTCTAATTTTGAGTTGAGTTATGAAAAGTACCTTATGTTTCTATCTCACTTAGGTGGTGGGGTTTATAGGTCTTGGGCACTTAAGGCCTAAAGTGAAATTAAGAGGATCTTTTAATATTTAAAAAAAAAAGGTAACTCTCCCCACCAATTTTTGGGCGCCACACTTGGAGGAGTGATATATAAAGGTAAGTAAGGATTCATTTGAAGGATTATGCATTTTTATGATATGGATTTGGATGATCAGATATGTCAAGCTTGTTTATAGTGACTTGAGGATGAAAACCTTCAAGTGCACAAGGGGTTTGGGGACAAACTTTCATTCTTTCTTTGAGGGCAGCTCTATTCAAGGGTTGTGTTTGTGTTTCAGATTTGCATGCTTGCATGCAATTGGACCTACAAGGGTGTTTTTGGACACCACCTTCATCAAAGAATTATTTAAAACCTTTTGGAGAGCCGAAAATTCATAATTTGTAGGTTAAGGAGTTGGGCGAAGGTCTTGGTAGGGCAAGGGAGGGTGAGTGAATGCCCTAGGGCAATAGCGAACTCCCCTAGAGCCTAGTGTCCCCCTTTTGAGGATTGGGCGAGTGCTTTTTGGGGCCTAATTTGGCCTTGGTGGAGTGTGGGACAACCACACTAAGTTTCTAATAATTTTGCTAATATTTTCCAGCTATAGCGAATTATTTGTGACACTAATTTGATGTCATACGGGCGATAAATATTTTTGTAATTTGCCTAATTTATTCTGAATTTTATTCATGGTTTGTTGAGAGGGTTTAGGATCTCAAAATATTCTGAAACTTCTTCATATGTTCAACAATTATCTTCAATATTTTTGCACTAATTGTGAAGGGTCAATGAAGGGGTTTGTTGCATGATTAGACTGCCACAATAACCATTATTCTCTGCTGCAATTCTGCATAAGGACGCCTACTGTTTGATGAAACTTCTTCATATGTTCAACAATTACCTTCAATATTTTTGCACTAATTTGTGAAGGGTCAGTGAAGGGTTTTGTTGCATGATTAGACTGCCACAATAACCATTATTCTCTGCTGCAATTCTGCATAAGGATGCCTATTGTTTGATGAACAAACCCTCATTTGAAGGGTCAATTTTACTGTGTGTGAAGAGCCCATTAAGGGCAAAAACCATAAGGTATTTACTTCATTTTTTTTAGTGGTTGGAGCATTTATTTTCTTAGCCTACATCATATTTGTTCCAAGCTAGGGTTCGCTGGTCTATACTCATAATTTTCTGATTTGGGTAAGGAATTGTGAGAAATCCTAGTTTTGTTGAATTGTCCCAATTTGGGGACATTACACGGCAATATCTTTTTGATCTTTTATTCAAATTATAAAAAGAACACCTATTATGATCATAGTCGCCAAGAGACAGGTATGGGTACGGGTATGGGTAACGGGATGCCATTTTTTCGAAAAATAGGAGATGGGTATGGGGAGACGGCAATATATATATATATATATATATATATATATATATATAATTTAATATTTATATATAATATATTAATAATTATATATACTATGAAAAATTTAAACAAATTTACACTCATGCAATGTCATTGTTAGCAATATTGAATATACATAATACAAGCCAACCAAAAATCTTGACCGAACAAATATCTCATCATATTAAGTTTAAGGGCCATCATATACAATGAAATGCTGACAAATAGGCATGCAATAAACAAAAAACACATATGTGAACCTAGATCATATTTGATCCGATACAATAGGATCAACTGTCACATCAGTTATATCCTCTAGATCCTCCTCGAAGATGTTGTCTAAATAGGCATCACTTTTAAGTTGTGGCTCATCTACAGGTAATATAATAGGGGGTAAATCATTGAGGCCATTTGCCTCAAGCACATCATCCTCCAAGGATATGTTTATTGCTCCATTAGGTGGAATGTGGTCCCATTTTGCTGAAGGACCTTTCTTGTACCCTGGGTCTATACAAGAAAGAAGACGAAGTGTGCTATGAATGTACACTAAGTTCTCTGCCTTCTTTGATCCTAGTCGATTCTTCTTTAATCAATGAATGAAACCATAAGTGCTCCAATTCCTCTTACAAGATGATGAACTCGCTATTTGTGAGAGTAACTGTGTTGCAAATGATTGCAATTCAGGGGCTTCACTGCCATGGTTCCACCACCACACTATTGGGTCTTTCTTCGCATGCATATCATAGAGAGCCTCCACTGTAGAAAAGTGTCCGCGACCACGCGAAAACATGTTCCATTGAGACCTAATACAAGAAGCTTCCTCTCCTCGAAACTTTTTTTACAGCAACGCAAAATTCTTTCATTACTTCTCTGTCTTCATATGGAGCCCTCTTCTTGGTGACCTTTGTATCATACCACTTTGGATTCAAAGCGTAAGCAACACAATGTAGAGGTGTGTTAAGCTTGTTCCATCTTCCATGTATCTTTTCCTCAATCAAAGGATATAAAGAAGGATCTTTTGAGTTTGTAATTTTTTTGATTCTTTCATACATAGAATTAATTTCTTCATAAACCTCCCCCAAACATGGTTTGTTTGAATTAGCAAAACGGATGACCTCACAAATAGGTTGAATGAAGTCAACAACAAATTTCACCTCATCCCAAAAATGATCATTAAAGACCATTTGTCTCACCTCAACTGTAGTCTCTGATGTAGATTGTCTCCAACCTGCCCATGCATCACTAACTACAGTAGAACATTTGTATTTTTGTGCCCTTCTCAACAAGGCCCCTTTGATAGCATAAAGACAATCAAGCAATATGAAAAATGAAGCAAACCGCGTATCTACAGGTTTAAGAAGTTCCACCTTGGCAAATCTTTTATAAATGGCCTGTGTGTGATGATGATTGCATATGAACATTTGTATTTTTCTGCCCTTCTCAATAAGCTCAAAAACCCACTGAAACCTACCAATGTCTTTAAGAGCATTATTTAATGCGTGCATGCAACATGGTGTCCAAAACACATGTTTGTATTTTTTTTGCACCAATAAACCAGTGGCTTTACAAACAGGGGCAGCGTCTGTAATAACTTGGACAACATGCGATGCCCCTACCTCATCAATTGCATCACATAATTGCTTCTCAAGGAACTCCGCATTTTTCTCTTGTCCAGAACAGTCGATAGCTTTCAAAAAATAAGGGCCTTTGGAGCAAGTTACCATGATGTTTAGAAGAGGCTAGTTTCTTGTATCAGTCCAACCATCCATCACAATGCTACATCCTTCTATAGACCACACTTTTTTGATCGTCACTGTTTGCTGCTCTATCCTTGTTTTTTCTTTGTCAATAAGAGACGTGCGAAGCTTCTCTCATACCCAAGTGATTTATACCCCGCCGGCCCATTGTTGATAGCACGAACTGTCTCTCATAATAAGGTGACCGAGCAACATTGAATGGAATGCCATTCGCATAGAAGTGTGCAATGGTTGCATCCATTGCGTCTCAGCCATGCACATCGAACATGCTTCCAATGGGATTCCGAACTGCCGATGTGTGATCTCTTAAGAGAAAACCCTACGTTCTGTACGGCATGACCAAAAGACGCATCTACCTCTGATTCTATTCGCGGGGTTGGAATGCCATGTTGACTCTGAATTCGATCTATGGTTGAAGCGTGAGATCTTAAAGCAATCGTTTTGCATTCAGGTCTTTCTTGTTCCCTCATCGCTTCACACTGTGCTTCCTCATTTGAGCAAGGATCAACCCCTTTTCCCGTTCGGAAAAAATGAGCCCTCACCCTCGTATAAGTGTCCTGAAAAGCTTTCCCACAAAGTTTACAAGTGATCTCTGCTATTCCGCCATTTCCTTTGCAAACACGATCGCAAAACTTCCACAATGGAAACAAACCTTCTCTCGTTCCCCCTGACATTCTAAAAAAAATATTAATTAATAACTTTAAATTTATTTAAAATATTAATATATATATATATATATATATACATATATATATATATATATATATATATAATATAATATAATATCGTTAAAATTATAAAACCTAACTAAAATTAAATCAATTATTTAAATTAAAATTAAAAATAAATAATAACAATTATAATAACAAATAATAATTAATAATTTTAATTTTATTTATAAATTAATAAAAAATATCATTAAAATTTAAAACCTTAACTAAAAGTAAATAAATTATTTAAATTAAAATAAAAAATAAAAAATAAAAAATAAAAAATTATAATAAGTATTAAAATTTAAAAACTTAACTAAAAATAAATAAATTATTTAAATTAAAATAAGAAATAAAAAATAACATAAGTATTAAAATGCAAAAAAAATAATAATTTAACATTAAAAAATTTAAAAAATATACTTATTTTAATTTAAAAAAATACATATCTTAAGTTGCATATTATTTTAAAATTTTAAACGATTTTAATTTTTTTAAACATTAAAAAATTAAAATAAATAAATTAAAAATAAAAACAAAATTTTTATAATGAAATTAATTTTAATTTTTTTTTGTAACATCAAAAAATTAAAATAAATAAAATAAAAAATAAAAATAAAAAATAAAAAAGTTTTAACTTTTCACGATTTGAATTTATTAATTTTAATCATTAAAAAAACTAAAAAAAAAAGCAATCACGGCAACGGCCAGGCCTTGCCGTGTGGAAGTTTAAACACCATTTTTAAACACTAATTTTAAACACAACCTTTTCTAAGAATCTAAACTCATACTTGTGACTGCGAAAGGTTCGACTTCTTCTGCACACCTCGACTACAACTTCACACCTTTGCTACGATTGCTGTGCTAAACCCTTAGCGTTCCATTTTATTTATAAATGTTTTCACGCAATTTCAGAATGATTTGCATGCAAATTCAAAAAGATTTAGGGTTTGCATGCAATTTCAAAAAGATTTAGGGTTCACGCGGTCGAGGACTCAAGTTTGGGATGCGGGATGTGAGGGAGATGGGAGGGAGACGAGAGCAACAGTCTCTGAGCTCAAGAGACGTTTTCGTATGCGTCTCTCGTACCCCGCATGCGTCCCATTTCCCAAGACATGTCCCAGGGGTCGGGAGACGAGTCTCCCTGCAACACAGATTATGATTTACGTAAGTGGAATGATACTCATGACCCTCAAAAAGGCCGCAACTTAAGTGACTTTATAACAATAAAGTGCTTTTACAAGTGTTCTTATGAAAACCACATGTTTCCCTTCTTTTTCTTTCTTTCTCCCTTAGCCCTTGGGAAACTAGCAAGGCGAAAGGTCTTCAATAATGTCATGCCCTAAAGAGGGACATGACAAAGACAGGTAGTAAGTTCATAAACTCAGCCACTAAGGGTAAGCAAAATATATGTTACCTTGTTCAAGATGTTATAGACCAACATAGCATGGTAGCTATGAATGTGGGCAATAAGAACTATGATCCACGGTTCTTAAAGAGTGTTTTCACAAACCTTTGGACTACTATTTTCCACATTTCCAGCCTTACCCCTAAACCTTTTGCAGCGATGGAAGAAAGTTTTGTCATCGTAAAGATGCACACTACATCCATGGACATTGATGAGGCTTTGGCTGTCGGTACAAGATGGTTTCCAGCCACCACAACTCCAAGATTGAATGAGAGAATACAATGCTACAGCCATTGTATGTTTTTATTTCTAAGTTCATGTTTTGGAATAATAGTTCTCTCCTTGGACAGCTGTAGATTGGCAAGTATGATGAAGTTTTTGATGCATGAAAGAAGCCACTTGTTGAGAACATCATGGACAAAAGTTCCAACACCCTTAAGGCTGTTTGGGAAGAAAGTAAGAGCAAGGAGTGATGATCTTCTACCTCCCAAGGAAAAGAAGTACATGATGGGGACAATCGTGCTCCAAATCTTCAACTTGAAGGCCATAATCATCACCATTTTTCATTGTCACATGACAACATTTGCAGCCATACAAATGTTTCCATTGCATGATCTTCAGTTTGTTGCTGCTAATGAAGTATTTCCAATCATTGTTTGGTTGTTTCTAGCTCCTATTTCACTAACATTAGTAATTTTTGCAAAGTATTTACAATATTACAACTGCTGCACCAATTTTGTTTTGTTGAGTCCCAGGATTTTTCATCCTAGATTGCTGCCCTTAGTCACAAACAACCATAGTACAGCTCCTTTGTCCTTGCAAAAGATTGAGGATATAGTTGCTGTCCACATCTTAGATGAAATGGTGAAGATTGACAAGTTAGTGCTTGCAAATGGTCTCATTTTGCATAAAAATAGAGACATTCCAATATTGTTATCTAAGATAAAACAAAAAAATTTGAAGGCATTGGTGATAAGTGGAACAGCCAAGGACAACAACAAGTGGGCAGCCTAGAACACTAGATGGGCAGCCTCAAACAACATTTTTTGGGCAGCCAAAGAGGCCATTTCAACAAGGTAACTCGTTTGAGTATTTTACTTGGAATAAACTGTGCATGGTATTTAAGTTTGCATTTCTGAGTTTGCTCTTGGGTGAAGAGTGCCATCATGAGTTGGAGAATGGTGTGGGATACATCATTCCTATTGAGGAAGTTATGAGCACCATATGAGGATCTCAAAGGGCAGTCCACATGGATATTTATGCAAGGGATCTCCAACAAGGCATGGAGGGAATGCGGAATGATGTGTTACTTTTGCCAAATGATAGAGGAAGTATATACGTGACAGCTATGAGCCAAATTGCCATCATTAATGCTGCTGTCAACACCATTAGCAGCCACCACATTATTTCAGTTACATTCATATTTGTGGATATGGGGTGTCCTTGCTCCATAATTGACAAGGTTGGAATGAAGAGTGAGGTTGCCACGTTAGAATATGTATTAGCTTGTCAAGCTTCTAGTTATTCATCCATTCTTTGCTCTTGGACAGTAATTATAGCTGTTTGCAAGACATTTATTACAATTGAGTTTGTAAAGAAAGAAATTGTTATTGCTGTTCTAAAAGGTGCAAGTGAAGAGGGCAGGTTTAAGGTAATGGCTGATCTTTGCTTCAAGCAAGTTTTTAAACTTCATGGGCTACCAAAGAATATCATTAGGGAGAGGACAATAGATATATGAACTTGTTTTGGCAAGAGCTCTTTCATTTTACAGGTACAAGATCCATATTATTGGAGCATTACAATGTATTTTTGCACTTTGGCATGATGGTACTTGGGCATGAGAGCTTGAGTTTGTTTGAGGGCAAGCAAATTTTGGAAGAGAGGACTGTTATGTCCCCTTTTTAAGGCTAGCTTGATAAGGAGACCTTTGGCCCTATTTGACTTCCTAGGGACTAAATGGGAATACAAGGGGAACTTCGTTCTTTGTTTAAGTTGCTAAAAAGTAACTTGTCGGTAACTTCTTTCTAAATAAAGTTATAATAAAGAAAATGACTTCTCTAATTTGATATAAGTCGGTCCTTAATTTAGAAAGTATATTGGAGGGAAAGGATATAAAAAAGGGAAGGATGTTTATTTTGAAGGATCATGTTATTCTTATCAATTGAAATCATAAGCTTGAGCACGTTTTGCTTAACTTGCATCTATTGGGGACGAAACCTTTCAATGGAAGGTTGAAGTACGGATGAAAACCCTTGACATTCAATGACGTAACTCTATTTCAAGGGTTACATTGAACATAAATTGGCAGATTCAGACTTCTAGGGCAGCTTTTGTGGGGAGCACAACAATTGGAAGGGTTTGTGAGCATGATGCAGCTGTTGGAGGCCCTTTTCTAGGGCAGTGAACCACCTTGTAGGTTTGTTGGAGGGCAGCAAATCCATTTGAGACCTTCCCTAAGTCAGCAAACCTATGGGAAGGATTAATTTGGCTACTGGGGCAGTTTAGATGAGGGTTTGTGGAGTTTGTTTAATCATAATTTCAGCTTGTATATTATCGCAATTATCTGTTGTATATTGAATTCAGAAAAATCAGTTTTGAAGGTTCTATTTTCAGCTGTAATATTTATTATTTTTGGCAAGTATAATGGTGAATAAATTTTTATTTTTTTGCCCTAAATTGGTATATTTAGAATTCTTAATTTTTAATTGCTTAGGATTTGAAAGGAAAAATCAGAAAATCACATTTCTTATTAGGGTTTGTTGGAAAACCCAAATTGTTCTAATTCTGCCCTAAAAGGGACATTACATAACGGTTTCTCTTAAATGCGTGCTAATGGCTAGTAAAAAATACAAAATTGATTTCTCTTAATTTCCAGGGTTACACAAAATTACAATCTAATATCAATAGTCAAGGTCACCCACAACACTATTAGTCGGAGGCAGGCAGTCCTGATGGCTCAGGATTACACCTAATCGTATGAGGAATCACCTCAATCCAGGAAATGGTAAAAGTCCAATAGACTCACCTATGCATCCTCCGTAAGAGGGTTTCCTCTAGCCAATTTGGGTTTGAAATCTGTGCCAATCATTAACAACACACCAAACCAATCAGGTTTCTTGTTTGGTTATTTTATCTGAGTTTTACCAAATGTTTTTTTGACAACTCCCGTGGTGGTCTGTTAGAAGTTTTCAAATAAAAAGCAAAAGCAAATTGTTGTCCAATGATGTCTTAGAACATGTATGGGTAAGTTTTTGTCAATTCTCCCTCTTTTTTTTTCCGAGGTAGTATGTCAATAGGTAGTATGTCAATTCTTCACCTCTGAGTTTCAGTCTTCTACCATTAATTTAAAAAAAAAAAAAAAAAAAGAGCGCATTATATCAGAAGGAAATCAAAAGATACAGATTTTACTATGCCAGGGCTGAAAATTGTTGGTCCAACCCTGGGTTGTATACAAAAAAGGAAACATATTAGTACTCATAATCATAAGTCTAAATTAACGATGTTTGTCATATCTTTTTGTATCTTGGTTGACCACCATGAAGGGGCAAGCCATAACAAAGAATGTTGTGGTTATCCAAAGCCCAATTGGCCAACCCATCTGCCACTTTATTTGACTCTCTAGGAGTATAAATGAATTGCACTTCCTAAAATTCTTCCTTCAACTTGTTGATATTATCCATCTCTCTAGCAATTCTCCTATTACTGCTTGTACCATTCTCCTTAGTGGACAGAAGACTGATAATCACCTTAGAATCCGCTTCAATTTGAATCTTTTACCATCTAACTTGTAAAGTCTCCTGCATCGCTTTCTTTATTGCCTTGATCTCTGCTAAATTATTAGTGGCACATCCCAGATTTTCAGCAAACAGAAAAACAACCTCTCTGTCCGGAGTTCTACCAATACCTCCAATGGATGCTAAAAACGAATTACCTCTGGATGCACCATCTATATTTATTTTACCATACACCATTGGAGGAGGTTTCCAAAGTCCATCTAATTGAGGTTTGATTTTATGCCGGAAATCCAACATAGTAGAATTTTGAGGTTGTAGAGGAAGTTTTTTACAAAGATTCTCCGATTCAGGGGTGAGAGGAGTGGGAAGATAAATCTTATGGTTGATAGTTTCAGCAATATTGATTTTGAATTTCTCCCAAACATAATTAATATCTCTACTAACTTGTTGAAAAATTCAATTGTTTCTTTCCTTCCATGTATTCTAGAGGAGAAGGGAAATCCCGGACCACAAGGTTGGCATGAAGTTCTGAGCTGTCGGAGTATGGCATTTCCATTCTCTACCTAGCTGCTCCAAAGACCAAAAACTTATCCAACGAAGGTTAAACAAATTAGACCGCTGGTGCCATAAAGAGACCACCCAAGAACATTGAAAAAACAAATGAGAAAGGGATTCCTCATCTTCCAAACATAGTACACATCTTAATGGATCATAAAAGCCATACTTCTTGAGTCTATCACCAATTAGGATCCTCTTGAGTAATAGCAGCCAAACAACGAAGCTGACTTTGGGCCACATAGCAGACTGCTGGAGATTTTTAAAAATGTCCTGAAAGGGGTGAGTCCTCCTCCTCATTAAAGAGGCATGTCCAAAAGCCATTGTATATACTCTCGTGGAATTTGTGCCCCACGCTAAGGTGTCAGCCTGAGGAGAATAAGAAAGGGGATGAGCCAAGAGAATATTATCTATCAAAGTATGCTCCCCCTGTCCAATATTCTCAGGCCATTCCTTGCTAGGGATCCAACATTTTTTCAATTTTCCGTATTTGAGTAGCAGGCTTGCAATAATCTGCCACTTTAATCCATCATTTTTCATGTAACTCCTTCATAATTGATTCAAACTCCAGGTATTGGAATATAAGTGGGGCTGTCCATCCCAAGAATCAATCTAGAAATTGGCATATTTGCCATCTTTTACTATCCAGAACAAATGTTTTTTAATAATCTCTTCACCAACTCGGAGAACAAGCAAAATGGATGATCCTTTGTCGGGAAGAGTCAGCCTCATAATTCTGTGAGGGGGATTACTTTCTTCATATTTTGCTATAACATTATGCACCCGTAAATCATCTGGAGCTACTAACATTATCCAATATAGTTTAGCTGCAAGGGCCTTATTTTACTTAGCTGAAGCTTTGAATCCTAACTCTCATTTCTTGGATTGGCAAAGAGTTTCCCATTTGACTAGAGACCACTTCCTTTTCCCTTGCACTCCACTCCATATGAATTTCTGGCATAAAGAGTCCATTTGTTTAAAGATGGTACCTGGAATATTTAAAAGAGAGGTGACATAGATTGGCAATGCTTGAAGAACAGCCTTGACCAAAGTTATTCTACCTCCAGAAGATAACCATTTATTGGTCCATTTCATCATTTTCACTTCAGCTTTAGCAATAAGCCAGTGCCAATCCCGAATCTGCTTAGATGCTAGTGGAACCCCCAAATATCTGAGCGGAAGAGAACCTTTCCTAAAATGAAAAATGTTTAGAATTTGCTCCACCTGTCTACTAGAGCAATGGAAGAAAATATTACTAGATTTATCATGATTAATCAACTTACCAGTAGCCTAAGTAAAAATCTGAAGCATTTTATGAAATTGCTGGGCTTCTAGGCAAGTAGTTTTGCCCAAAAGTGTAGAGTCATCCACAAATTGCAAATGGGATATAGGACGAGCGTCTTATGCCAACTTGATCCCAATAATCCATTTCTCCTTACATGCTTCAGTTGCCAATCTGCCTAGACATTCTGCCAAAATAATGAATAAAATGGGAGATAAAGCCCCGCTCTCCCCCACCCTGTCTTATCCCCCTAGATGCCAAAAAAAATCTGAGTACCATTGATCAAGATTGAGAAGAAAACTGTAGATAAACAAGCTTTAACCCAAGCTATCCAATCTCCAGAAAATCCAAATTTATCCAAAACTTGACATAAGAAATCCCAATCCACTCTATGATATGCTTTGGATAGGTCCAGTCTAATAAACATGGAAGAAGAATTCTGGATTTTTATAGAATGCAAGGCTTCTTGTGCTAAAACAATCTCATCTTGGATTTGACGTCCGAGAACAAATCCCCCTTGTTCTAGAGAGATAATTTTGTAAAGGAAAGGCTTCAACCTTTCTGCCATAACTTTAGTAATAATTCTATACAGGACATTGCACAAGGCTATCGGTCTAAAACCAGCAATATCCTCCACCTCATAAGCCTTTGGAATAAGGGCTATAAATGTTTTATTAATTTCCTTCAGCATGGTTTTGGCTGTCCTTACCTCTTCCACCACTTGAAGGAGGTCTTCTTTAATGATATCCCAAAAAACTTGGTAGAATTCAATTGGAAACCCGTCTGATCCAGGTGTTTTTCCTTTCTTCATAGCAAACACCACCCCCTTCAATTGACTTTCTGTGACAGGAACTATTACTTATTAATTAGAGTTAGCCCTGGCGATATTTGCTTCTTGATGATTGAGGTCGGAGGTACAATTAAGATAATCGCTGCATTTATAACATTAAAAAAATAATAAAGCAATTTGAAGTCACTCTTCCTTTTGTTAGACTCTGAGTGAAGATTTAGAAGGCAGGATGCTATCCAGTCGGGGTTCCTTCCATGTTGGACTATTACTCTGTAGTTACAAGACTCGACTATAAATTTGAAAACCACAACTCTCTGACTCTTACTTCCATGCTAGTTTCATACTTGTTTGTATGGGTTGGTTTCTTAAATTTCTTTTTAATTCTGGGCTACCAGTACATATTACTTTGTACAACGGTTTTATCTTTCATTCTCTGAAAGTTACAATTTCTACTTGCACTCGTCATGACCTTCACAAATTCTCTCTGCATCAGTTACAAAGGGCTATGCCAAACCAGAATATTGTATGTTATTTGTAGTGGATTTGCTGTCAAGTTAGAGATTCAGTGCAGTTCCTGATATGTTTTTTAGAATTAGGTGGCAATGCGGTCACTCCTTGATCCTGGGAAGAGGGCGCACGCCTAAGACGATGTCCCTTGGAACTCTTCCAAAACTATTCAAATATGATTTGATGTTTGAGATTTTGCTTCAGTCATTTGAATTTTATTTAAATGTGTCTAAAATGCAACTTTTGCGAATTTTAGCCTTAAAAAATTAAACTAGAAACAGTCATCATCACTAATAAAAGGAATGCGTCTAATCATCATCACCACTTATCCCGTTTATACAAATTCTGTCATATGGTGTTTTAATTTGAAAATTTCTTGCCATTAGATTTGCTTGTAAAATTAAGTAATTATTGTTTTAATCATTGTGAAACTGAGTTGGTACTGAAGGGTGCTATGCATGATTGATGTGCTTGGATACTTATGGGGCAAGAATTTCTTTTATGTATGTTCCACTGTTTTTCATTATGTATATGTTTTCAATATATCTGTGGATCATGGAATTTAATTTTAACTTTTGTGTCTGACAGCCTGTATCCAAAAGTGAGGAGTATCGACAATTATTTCATCTTCCCCCAGAGGAGGTATGCGTTTGAAATGTTTTTGGTGAATAGACAAGATTTATTGTACGTCTTGGCTGCTAGAAACCAATGAATGCACAGTTCCGAGCATATCAAGTAACATATAATTTGGATGCTGAGTAAACAATGTTAGATTGAACTGAGGAACATATGGAAACATCGTATAACAAAAAGCCCAATATAAGCCAAGGAAGACTGTCTAACACAAACGATTACATACAAGAAAGACCATTAAAATAATCAAAATGTAAGGTGGAAAACCATTCAGTTGAATGTAGCTGTTGTCTTGAAGATGCACTTCAGCCATGTTGTCTAGGATCCCTGACCTAGCTAGAGGTAATCATACTCACTCTCCAAAGGCTGTATTTGTTTCTTAAGTGCATGCATCCTGCTTAGCCTTTGCCTGGAAGTTGATAACATCCTGATCGACCAAGGAAAAACCTGCATTCATTTGAAGTTGAAAAGGCTGTCAAATACCATTTAACAATTTGGTCAGGTCATAATCTAGGGTGGAATGTTTACATAAAATTTATACATAAAAAGATCATTATTGCTGCCAAAATGTAAGGTGAAAAATCATTCTCGTGAACTTGGCTGTTATCCTGAAGAAGCACTTCAGGCATCTCGTCTGGGGCTAATGAAACCGTTAGATTGGTTCTTACTATTGAGGATTTTTGTCTGTTTTTAAGAGTGTACATATCCTGGTCATCCTTTGTCTGCGAATCAATAAAGCCCTGATTGACCATGGCAGAGCCTGCATTCATCTGAGAAGGCTGTCAAAAATGCATATCTTTGAAAGCAGTTTGCAAATACAAGGCACCTTTTGGTGGTTCTGTTGACATGGATTTTGGTCCTTGGCAACAGTAGGGGTTTTACCCTCTAATTTATGGTACTGGTTACGTTATTTGCAAAAGTTATTTAAAATTTGAAAAGAAAATAAATTCTAAATGAATGTAAACATAAAATTTTTAAATGTGGAAATTTAAATGAACGTAAAGAAAATTCCTAAAACGAATTTTTATGTGCTTCCTTTATAAAAGTAATATTAATCCAAATTTACACAGCCAAGGAATTCCATAAAAACTACTATGCAAAATTATATTCCAAAAGATATAACAAATGCAATAACCCGATTCAATTCATTAAATTAAATTCAATGGAAGTCCTCGTGTATAAACTTGAATTAGACGAAAGATTCCATACACAAACTTGTGAAATTGTAGAAACATAAATTACTCATTCACAGGTTAATAAATAAAATTCAAACTCATCTAGATAGCATAGCTTCAGCAAACAATTTTGATCAGTGTCGTGTTTACAAATCTTTTGGAGCATCAATCACATAGAAACATATCAACATGATTCTTGTGGTAACTAACACTGGCTTCCAAAGCCCCTATTTGCTGGTGTTTCTCCTTTATCTAATTTTCTAGGAGCTCAAAATGATCAGCCTTCATTTTGGCAAACACTTGGTCTAATTCTCCCATAGCCTTCCCAGAAGTAACCAAAACTGTGTCATTGTTCTGCTCCATGGTGACCTCTTCTATCTCCTCGATTCTTGCATTCCTCTGTCTTGTGAGATCTCCCTTTCATAGATTTTATTATTTCATCATATACAAAATTACTTAATAGAATTTCTTCTTCGACCATGTCTTTCACTTTGACTCCTAAGAGGGCTAATCTCCGTCCCTCTATATCTTATAGCTTAGTACCTTGTTCAATCAAAGGAACATTCATGGGCTGATCTTCTTGAATGGCTGGGAGGCTTTGACTTTGTTCACTTACGTCAACGATAATGGAGGTGATCATCATAGGTATGGGAGTGGGAGCTAAAGGCAAAGTGAGAAGAACAAGGAATGATGCAAAAGGATTTTCAGTTAACTGTGTTGCCCCACTTGTGGAACATGAGACTGTTGGCATATTTATGGTGATGGACGATGGATTTTAAACAATAATCATGAAACGACTTGCAATATTTGTCAATGCACTAGACATAATGGACAAAGGAGGACTAGGCAGATCACTTGCCCAAGTGGGAAGCTCGCCTTACTGTAGATGGTGGAGCAAGGCTAGAAGATGATGTTGCTGTGGTTCCAGAGAAGATATTGCATTGATGGAAGAGGACACCGTGACTGAGGATGACACATGAACAAACACAACAACAACTTGGCCTTGCCTTTGGGCATTTCTGTCTATCATTTTCACTATCACTTGCTCCCGTGTCTCAGCATCCAAAGAAATATATTCATCCCATATATCTGCTCTGTGACCATAAGGACATTATATTCCAATTTTATCCATATTATTCTGAAATGCATGCCAAGGATCATAGAAATGGAAATTTATTGTAGGGAAATGAAATTCAGCTGTCTTATCTGCCTTTTTCTTAACAAGTCGCATATCCCTCAATCAGTGAGTCCCAATATAAAATGGAAGCACTGGAAACATATTGGTAGAATTGAGATGTTTGGGTTTCTACAGCAGACCATTGACTCTATTTTGCATTTGATATGCAAGTTCCTGAAGAAGTAATCTGTTTGATACATATTTGGGCAAGAGGTGTGAGTGTGCGGTAGTTCCACATAATCAGGGTAATTACCTTCCGAAGAGTAGACTGTATATCCTTGCAAATAAAATTGTTGCAAATGCAGGTGCAATTATCGCTTCTCTTTAGTTGGTTGTCCACAATAATGAGCAGTATAGATAGATTGGAGGAGGGCTGCGTTCTTTTGGGAAATTCCGTTTAGTCTGAGAAAAGGATTTATAGCACATACGCAGCCTGCCAAATACGGTGCCATATGAAAATTTGGCCTTTATCGTGCAGGATATTCTTTGTACACTTGGATGGCCCTGGCCAAATTGTTTGAAAAAGGTCAAAATATTTAGATTAGTATCAGAGGTCTAAATCCTATACACAGGAATACCAGACCTGCCAGGCCTCCAGAAGGAACAAACAGAAACCAAAAACCATCATCAGTCCATCATTCATTACCATACATCTTCCTACTAGCAAAGTCTATGAAAGTCTTGCGAGGGGCAAATTCATTCCTCATAAACACAACATGATATATGTAGAAACTAAACACAATTTTGTATAATTGACTGTTCAAGGTTGTAAGTTCAAAAATCACTAAACTTGTAGACCCAGCAGTAATCTTAAACCAAGCATTAACAGTGAAACTTAAACTACCACTTATCAGGCTGCTAATCATCACAGACATCATCATCATTGGGCAGCTCCTCAGTGTCGACTTCCTGCTTACCATCCAGCACACTCAAATCTGCATCCCCTTCTTGCCCATGATTTCTATACCCAAGATTTCTATTTTCAAGACATTCATTGCAGAATGAATGTTTATTATGGAAAGTGATGCATTGGACGAAACTAATACCCTGCTGTTGGTGTTCACACATGCCACCTGATCCTAAGCTATGATGACAAGATTGCTGAGGCCTAATACCAGCAACCAAGAACAATGAGTGGTCTTGGGACTTGATCAGCTCAATCTCTGCATATAAAATCTGATATTAACAAAGATACAATTTAACTTTGCTATATACACCCATGGAACCAAGGATATGCATCCATTGATCATGGATGGGGCCATAATAGAATAATGGAGATAGATATTGGAAATATTGCCAAAACCAAGTTTCTAAATAATGTTACCCTTATTATCACCAAAACATTTTTCAAGCCCCCAAACGGAAATTGGTGTGGGTCCTTCAAAACTAATGTTGCTTTACATGTTCGATAGTGCTATCAAGGGCAGCTCTATCCCTTGAATCAGCATTGTTATAGTTCGAGTTATCTAAGACTACTCCCTTGTCTAGGTAGGAACCCAATTTGGCCAAGACATTTGCAACTTTATTAATCTCCCTTGGTTGAGATCTGAATGCAACCTATTCAAACATTATAGCTTGGTTTGCTATTCGGTTGATAGTCCCCTGTAGATACTAAATCTGAATTATATAGCACCCCATTCTTGTACACTTGGCAAATACCTATCATGGTTGTACCCTTCATTTATAAGACATTCACGCTATCAAAAGGCTTGCGTTCACTATCTCTTTGTGACAAAATTGTTCATCTCTTAGTCCGATTATATGTTATTCTGATGACTAGGCCTTCTATGCTATGCAAAATGCTCTAACCTTGTCCATTATCCTTTTCTTCCAGTTTTGGACCTATATCTGTTTTCTAGCTTCCTGGACACTTGTGTCCCCATCGAGATGCCTACGTTGATGCAAGTGTCCCTTTTCTAACTAAGTGCCCAGTGCCCAAAAGTCATCCAATTTGTAAATGTAACATGTTCTTATGATCGGCCTAAGTGCTTTAGTGGAAGATATATTCCCAAAGGATTGGTATATACACAAGATCAATCCTCATTCATAACTCACCTAGAAAATTCATACATCTCAAATACAGAACAACAAATGAATTATCAATCGAGCATTCAAGTGAGCAAAGTTGCCTTGTTCATTCTTCTTTCCATATTAGTAGTCATAGGAGCAATTTATTTACATGTCTGAAGTATTGAAGGAGCAACCCATGAGCCATATTAGAAAAGTTACAAGCTAGGTCATTGTATGTTCTTGTTTATCACGTATTGCACCCTTGTGCACACACAAGCCAACACATAGGGGAGAATTACATAAGTATGAGGCCCCTTTTAGGGTATTGGCTATGTAAAAAACACCTATTGACAAAGGGGTCCTTGGGGCAACTCGACACCGTGAGCCCACTAACCCCCTTTTTCCTCAGTCACTCAAAGCGTGAGGAAGCTAGTGTTTCTTCATTTGACAAAGTGTGACAACTTGTGCACACGATCCATAGACATTGGAAGAAAGGCGATAGAAAATCTAGAAGGCTCCAATTAGTTGCATCCAGATCCGGTCAGTATTTCGTACATAACACCTACGTCCAAATCAGATGCCTACATCAATGCAACTGTCTAGATTTGACGTAAGTGTTCGAGGCCAGAGAATGCAAAATTCTAGGTTCTAACAACTGCTCCAAGATCTTGATTCAGTCCACATCTCCACCCTGTTTCAGCGTAGATCTTCATGCGCATAGTCAAACCAAGTACTCTTGTTTCTAATTTATCACAATATCAATCAAAAGCCGTACTTTTTATTTTTGGCATATCTGTGTTTAAATTCAAAATATTGTTTATTTGAGTTTGTAAATTAATTGGCTTGTTATAGATCTGTTTATCACCCTTGCGTTTAATCATTTTTATATTCTTAACCCAATTTACCCTTGTATTATCAAATTAAGGGTTAAACATCTCCGTATCTTCTAGCTTGTCCCCTTTCCTTCTTGTTCATTTTAATCAACTCAATTATTCCTTTGGAGTTTGATTTCACAATGATCTTATGAATTTGACAACCCGTAGCTTGGAGTAGCTCTTCCTTGAATCTAGTCGCCTTAGGCGAAATTATTGGTTAGCATTTTAAACTACGTTGTTTGGAAATGGAACCAAAAATGGAAACATTTCCAAAATGAGGAAACACAGATTTTCAAAAACCCTTGATTTGGAAATGTCATGGATATATTCATACAATATATTATTAAAAATATATATAAACAATGCTTAATACTCATTTTTAGCCTATAGACTATAAAAGATAAAACACTGAAAACTATATAGTATTCATTTATTCATTACTTCAAAGACAAAATGTTCATTCAAATCTAGAATAAATCATCTAGATTGTCCTCAAAAGTATGAATGCCACTCCCACTATTTTTTAGTTTTATCATTTGCTAACTTTCTCTCTCGCAAGGTCTTGTCAGTGTATTGAATCTTCCTGAGTGCACCCCTTAAAGGGTGAATCAGGAATGGGGTGGGATTGGCTTGTGGTACTTTGCAAGAGATGTTCTCTTACTATTATATCATACCTACATCCCTTCATGTGGCATTCATACCTCCGATGATGTCTCCTTGAAATATTGAAATGCTGAAATATGGCTAAGTCTGAAATCATGTAACCCTGAAATTTGACCAAGTCTGAAATATGATAAGATCCTCCAAAACCTAGAATTTGTATTATAACTCCTAGAGGTTTGCAACCACTCTCAAACATTCTGAAAGTATATATATAGAGTATAACTTAAAGTATAAGTTTACATTTAGATAGGGATATCTAAATGTAAACTTGTACTTAAGTTTGTCTTATATATATACTATTTGGATTGGGCTCGTCTGGTCCTCGACGAGTATGTATACTATGGTTTTACCTTTTTAATATATTTTTTTGACTTGATTTTTTTTTGCCCATAGAAATACCTGGAAATGCCTAGAAACATCATGTAAACACTCTTAACACATGACAAAATCGTCTTGGACATTTTTGACACGTTTTCGTATCGAAAATGTTTCCAGGCTTGGTATGGGAGGCGGGGGAGGGAATGTTTTAGTGCGACATAGATTCCAAGTCCTTGTGAAAACCATAATATAGTGTAATATGCTGGGCTAAATTTTAAACCAACTTTTTGCAATTTTCACAAGTTTCGGTGAACAGACATTTCGTCAAAAATTTTGTATGTAGTCACTGTGAGTTTTTCTAACTGTAATTGTTTAAAATAACATGTCTAACAGTTTGAAACATATTTGCATTCATAAATCATTTCAACAGCTCATAATAATCACAAGACATTGCATCAAATACTTGCCATTCATTTGAAAGTCTGAAAATAACAAGTCTTTATAATTTTCTGCTCATTATTACAGAGATATAGAAACTTGTTTGCTGACCTTTCGAACAGCAGATTTAAGCATTCACTATCGGATTTCCATCAACTTCTAAGATCCCCATGATTCCTTCCTCAACAGCTACCATCCATATGCCTACCTCTTGGAATTGCCAATGCCCAACATGGAAAACATTCAAACCCACAACCATACCCTTAAGTGCCACAATTTGCTGTTAAAATGATTGGCGACCAGCTAGGAAGGCTCTAAGGACAACAAGATGACACTCCCAGCCAGCAATATGAATCGCCCAACAATATGTGACTTAGGCACCTAGCAATGTGCAGTATTTTCTTCCACAAATCCACTTGCTTTTCCTCTAAAAAATTGATATATCTCTTCGCCCCTGTAAATCCAAAATCTGTAGCAATAGAAGCACTTGTGTGTAACCTGTATGATTCCACCTATAATCAGCTAGCGCAGATGTTTCACTACCGAAACTGATACCCTTAGGAATTTCATCCTAGGGTTTGCTCAAGCTCAGAGCTCAAACTCCACAATAGAGAAAAAAATAAATAAGCATATTCCCAAATGAGCTCTCTAAAACTCCTTTTATACTTTTTCCTCGAACTTGCTAGAAGTTATATTTTAAATTCACTTTTTAAATACTCATTTTTGCTCCAAAAGACGCCTTTATGAAAAAGTAATATTTTTTTGATATGCGAGGTCCCCTTTTTAAGCTTCCATGATTTAAAATTTTGATTACCTTTCCAACAAGCTATTACACTAAGTTGCTTTTATAAATATTTTATAAAATTAACCTTAAATTATTAAATAAAGCTTATTAATTCACTTGAGTTGCGGAAACTACTAAAACAATATCGGAATCAAAATCTGACTATACCAAAATGATATTGATGATGAATAATGATAATTGGAGCTGACTGGGTGACTTATTATAAATAGACATTTTCTCCAAGAAATTTGGAGAACACAGTGAAAGTTGGAATTCACTTTCGAAAGTGTCATAAGGGTCCTCAAAACCAGTTGAGCTCATTGCCTAAAACAAACATCTTTGCAGTACACAACCTACATGCTCCAAGAACCTTGGAGATCCCCTCATCTAACACCAAGTTGCTTCGGTCAACACTGGAACTGGACAAAAGCTTGCAAATTAGTATTACTAAAAAAATGGGGGCATTACAATCCTCCCTCCCCAGATTTGCTTTTCCTCAAGCAATTGCCAGCTCAACAACAGATCAACTCTGAATAAAGAATGTAGCTCCAGGATCCCAAATCAATCTAGGAGGTTTGTATGATCTTTTTGATGCACTATGCTGCAACATACTTGCAAATAATACCTCCTTATCTCTCCTGGACAGAAGTATAACAATTCTCTGCATTAATTTAATAAACTCTCCATCAAACTGCTTTATCCTTCCACGTTTCTGTTGTGCCACTGATAAAAATTGGAAAGTTTGTGCTAAATTTCTTTGTTAACACTTTCGGAACTTCTAATTTTTCACCCAAATCAGAATTAACATGGCTGTGTAAATCATCCTCTACAGCTCGAAGCATACGCCATCTTTTTGCAACACTTGAGTGGCATAAAAATTGAATTCTATTACAGCTGTTCAAGTCTAAAATCAGCATCTTACCATATGATTTTTTGAAAATCAGCACCCTGTCAATGTAACCACTGCTACATATCTGAAATCTATTAGCCAAAACAAGAAATGTAAGCATTCTATTGGCTGAAATTACCTCTACCAATGTCACGAAGTGGAAGATGTTCCAATTCTTGACTAGGATTTCTGTCCAATCCATTTGCAAGATGCAAATTGAATCATATGGTGGCTGATTTGCAACCAAACAACATATTCAAAACTGAAAATTTGAACTTTTCCATGCAATGTAACATCTTTTCGGTCACCATAGCCTTCCAACATACTCCATTGGTGACCTCTAACATGATTTCGTAGAGATGAAACATCTCCACCAAGCTTATGTTGTGCAACTCTACTATTCATGTGTGCCTCATTAGAAGATCTTCTAATGCTACCAAAAACATCTTTTCCAAAATGAATATCACTCATGCAAACAAACCAAGTGCCATCAACCAAATGAACTTGCAAAGCACTAGGAGTTTTGAAACTCCCATAAGTTAAGTCAACTTCCAATCCAAGAGGTGGATTGTCCCATGAGAAGAAACCATGTTAAGGCCCTTGTCTTACCAAATCTTTATGCAATACAAGGTCTGAATTTGATTTTTCTGCTGCTGTTTTGTAATTTTCAACAAGCTCAATATCACCTCTTTGTAACTACCCACCATTATGAATGATGAAGTCTTCATGTTTCAACATATTCCATTTGAAACTTCGTTTTCTACTTCATGTCTGAGCTCCACAAAAAGATTCAATATCTTAATGTTGTCATCACTTGTGTCACCAAAATTAGGAAGTGCTTTAGTATCCAACTCAAAGAGTGGATTATTAAAAGATAACTCTACATCCAACTTAAAAAGAAGATTATCAACAAACTGAAAATTAGCTCTACCATTTTGCTTAAACCCATCTAGGTGATTCAAACCTGCACATGCAACTTTTGAATTCTTTGGTAAGACCTCTAAATCAAATTCCTTTTGAAGAATATCAAGCTCATCAAATACTTGCTTGATTTCTTTAGCTCTTTCTTCATTCTCTTGCTTCCTTAATTGCTCTACAACATCACGCTGATTTTTAACTTCCAGTAATGCCCCTTGGACATTTTCTAAAGAAAACTTCGCTGATTTAAGGTCAAAGGTGAGCTCATCAACCTTATTCACCTTCTCTTTGTCATTTGAAACCACCTCTATGTAATGCACCTTTACTTTTCCCAAACCCCTGTGACTCGGTTCCCAAGTCTCTTTGCAAGAGAAACACATCTGTTTCCAGTGTAGTTCATTTTTAACCTTGTCATTTGACTGATTCCTCTTTGACGCATCTTTCTGGGAGGGTTTCTTATCTTTCTTTAGCGGAAAGGTTTTAGGCTGGAATTTGCTTTTTGGAGCTGAACTTTCCATGTTACGAGCTGTCTTGATGGCATCCTGTAAAGAATTTGGATCAAATGCCTTGACCCAACCACGAAGAGGTTTCGACAATCCTTCCATGAACAAAACAATCAATGTATGCTCAAATATATTTGACACCATAACCGAGAGTTTTTGGAACTCTGATATGTATGAATCGACTGACCCCGACTGTCTCAACTATGCCAATTCTTTGAAATGCAGTTCAAGGTTCTTGTCAAAACAATCAATTAACCTCTGAGTAAAATCAGCATATGATGTGATGTCAGCATGTCCCAAGGTGACCAAGCCGTGGTACTGCCACTCATGTGATTCTCCATCTAGGTGCAATGTGGCATACTTAATAGCCTCACTTTCTAACATGGGATTGAGCTGAAAGTATGAATCTAACTTCTACACTCATGAACATATAGTGCATCGACTATAACCATCAAAACTAGGAAGAGACAACTTGCCCACCTTATGCTGCAAACCCTGATTAAAACCATGTCCCCTATCTCGTGGCCTATTCCGGTACTTAACTTGGCAAAAATCAGCTAAGGAAATAGCTGCATGAAAATCAATTCCCAAGGTTTGATACTCCCTTAAATAATCTACCCAACCTTCACCACCTCCCTGATGTCTGACTTTTTCCGACTTGTTCTCTTGGTGGTGCTTCCAAGAATTCAGGTATTAAAGGTCTAGGAGTAATTCTGCTGACTGTCCTGGAGCTGTTAGCTAGATTATTAGCATTACTTCCTTCTCCAAGGTTGCCATTGTTTTCATCATCACCATCATCGCCATTGTTACCATAATCACCCTGAGTTCTGTTATTCATTGTTTGCATCATTTGGGTCATAAGCTAAACCAACTGCTGCTGTCCTCTAGCCAAATCATTTAATATATCCATAGTACTGGGATTCGGTTGTTCTTGTCTATCACCCATTTTCCCTACAACTCTCTCACCGAACAAATCTGCAATAGAAATTTCTTCTTCAATCTCTGGTTGTTTCGGTGGATCGTTTGGTCTCCATCTAAAATAATACCTATGAGATCCTCCTGGCTGCATAGGAAATTTTTGCTATCATAGACCCGCACAATTCCCACTTTCTACACCAATTTACATCCAAGTCCAGAACATTGACATGCAATGCTCAAAATCGACATGCAAGTGTTGATCACTCACATGCAAGACTTAAAACCAACATGCAAGTGCGAATCACTGACATGTAAGGCTTAAAACCAACATGCTAGTGCGGATCACTGACATGCAAATAACCCAACACGTTGGCAAGAAGTTCTGCGCTTTGATACCACTGTAATATGTTGGGCTAAATTTTAAACCAACTTTTTGCAATTTTCACAAGTTTCGGTGCACAAGGATTTCGTCAAAAAGTTTGTATGCAATCACTGTGAGTTTTTCTAACTGTAATTGTTTAGAATAACATGTCTAATAGTTTGAAACATATTTGCATTCATAAATCATTTCAACAACTCATAATGATCACAAGACATTGCATCGAATACTTGCCAATCATTTGAAACTCTGAGAATAACAATGATTCTTTATAATTTTATGTTCATTATTATAGAGAAATAGAAACTTGTTTGCTGACCTTTCGAATAGCAGATTTAAGCATTCAATATCGGAATTCCATCAACTTCTAAGATCCCCACGATTCCTTTCCAAACAACTACCATCCATATGCCTACCTCTTGGAATTGCCAACGCCCAACATGGAAAACATTCAAACCCACAACCATACCCTTAAGTGCCACGATTTGCTGTTAAAATGCTTGGCGACCAGCAAGGAAGGCTCTAAGGACAGAGAGATGACACTCCCAACGAGCAATATGAATCGCCCAACAATATGTGACTTAGGTGCCTAGCAATTTGAAGTATTTCTTTCCACAAATCCACTTGCTTTTCCTCTGAAAAATTGATATATCTCTTCTCCCCTGTAAATCCAAAATCCATAGCAATAGAAGCACCTGTGTGAAACCTGTATGATTCCACCTATAATCATCTAGGGCAGATGTTTCACTAACAAAATTGAAACCCTTAGGGATTTCGTCCTAGGGTTTGCTCAAGCTCAGAGCTCAAACTCCACAATAGAGAAAAAATGAATAAGCATATCCCCAAATGAGATCTCTAAATCTCCTTTTATACTTTTTCCTTGAACTTTCTAGAAGTTATATTTTAAATTCACCTTTTAAATACTCATTTTTATTCCAAAAGACCCCTTTATGAAATAGTAATATTTTTGTGATGTGCGAGGTTCCATTTTTAAGCGTCCATGATTAAATTTTTTGATTACCTTTCCAACGAGCTATTACACTAAGTTGCTTTTAGAAATATTTTATAAAATTAAGCAACGTTAGTTAAATTATTAAATAAAGGTCATTAAATCACCTGAGTTGCGGAAACCACTGAAACAGTATCGAAATCAAAATCTTACTATTCCGGAATTATTGATGATGAATAATGATAATCGGAGCCGACTAGGTGACTTACTATAAATAGACGCTTTCTCCAAGAAGTTTGGAGAACACACCGAAAGTTGGAATTCACTTCTGAAAGTGTCATAAGGGTCCTCGAGAGCAACTAATTTCACTGCCAAAAACAAGCATCTCTGTAGTACACAACCTGCATGCTCCAAGAACATTGGAGATCCCCCCATCAAACACCAAGTTGCTTCAGTCAACATTGGAATTGGACAAAAGCTTTCAAATTAGTATTACTAGAAAAATGGGGACATTACATATAGGGATCCCTTGGGCATCATGAACTATTCCTCCCACACCAACCAATCCTGGATTACCTCGTGAGGCCCAATCCGAGTTGATTTTAATCTAATTTTTAGGCATTTTTCGCAAAACATTATGTCATTTTGTATTATCTTACCCCCTTGATTGTGGGGACCCTTACCAAATTGTTAGAGATGATATTGTCCTAGTGAAGAATTGGTCCTTTCTTCCATGCCTGGCACAAAAAATGGAAAATACTTGGCATTGAGATGAAACATCGCCTCATCTTCGTCTAGCCATTAAAATATAATCATTACATAGCAAATGTTTCCTATGAAACTGGAAATGCCAAATTTGTTGTCCTTCAACTTTAGTGATTTATTATCTTTATGCCTCCAACCTTCAAATATTCTACTACATTCATATCTTCTTGCTCAAAGAACTTATTTACCCATATTTGATTGTGAACTTGTTGAGCATTTGGGAGGAAGTACATGGCCTACAATAATAATGACCTTTGAGGCGATTACGTTTTGTAATTTGCATGGTCCAAGAGCCATTTGATGAGGTAAGTGTTGACAATTCTTCCATAGGTCAGATTGTCTCTTGACACTTGATAATTCACGTCTTTATCCAAGGAAGAAATAATATATTGGGTAAAAGGTAGGTCATTTGAAATAACTCATTTACAAAAGCCTTGGCTACATCAAGATTTCCTTCGGGCAAAGAAGGCTTGATGTCACATAGCGTCGGAAAAGTGCAAAGGACATAAGTCCGCAGGAAATAATCCAAGAGTAAGGAGAAGAATGTTAGATTTCCTTCGGACATTTTGTTCGAAGGAATACTTCGGAGAATTACAAAGGAAACACCCGCAGCCAAACAAAGGTCCGCCAAAAAAAGAAAAAAAGCCAAGGAATAATTCCTTTGGACTTTTTGTCCGAAGGAATTCCTTTGGACAGAAGTCCGAAGAAATCCAAGAGAGAAGTCAAAGCCCGCAGAAATTCAAGGGAATAAGGTGCCCTACAAAAAGCCCAGGTGCCCTACAATTTTTTCGAAAAAGGCATAGACGAAGGCCACAAGCCCTTGCGGAAGGCACTTGGTCGGTGCCTGGACCTTTGCGCATTTTTCGAAGGGCATTTTGAAGACATAGTCAAAGACAAAAGACAAAGGATTAATTCCTTCGGGCTTTTTGTCCGATGGAATTCCTTCGGACAAAAAGTCCGAAGAAATTCGGAGTAACTACAAGGAAGACAAGCCCGTGGAATAAAACCGACGAGGTAGAAGAGAAAAAACAAAGGAAACCTTCGGACTTTTTGTCCGAAGGATTATTGCAGAAAAGTTGGCGATCACAAAGCCCGAAGAAATTCGGAGAGGTCCGCCAAAAGACAAAAAACCCAACAAAGGAAAGTCCGAGCAAAGGAAATAACAAAGGAATATATCGTTTGGGAAAAAGTTCGAAGGAATACTTCGAAGGATAAACAAAGACAAGGACAATTCAAGCGGACAATTTGTTTGAAGGATTAATTCAGGCAATTTCCTCGAAGGAAATCCACAGGAAAGTCCAAAGACAGGCCCAAGGAAATAAACTCGAGGCAAATGCAGGGTGAAACAAAAGACCCAAAGAAAATAAGACCAGGGAGAATTCCGAAGAGAGGAAAGTCCGCAAAAAACAAGACTCGGCCACTTTTTCTGAAAGGTAAAGCCAATAAGTCAACAAAAATGTCCGCAGGAAAAGAAGCCGAAGGAAATAAATCCCACAGACAGAAAAGTCCACAGCCAGAAATCTGAAAGAATTAAGCCAAGGAGATAGCGAGAAATTTGAAAGAAATGGAGGTTTGACTGTGCAAAAAGGATGGAACATAGATAATCCGATTGGAAAGTGGACTAACAAAATATCCAAAGAAAATCCAAGACAGCCAGACGAGAAAGTCCGCGGGAATAAACCCAAAGAGCAACGCATGCACAGAATTGGAAACAGAAAATATATAGACAAGATCTCTCACTCAGCAAGGAGTTTTTCCATGCAAGCACTTTCATCATCTCAAGCTCGTAACGTTCCAACAGTTCAACCGGAGTTCCAAATTCGGACGTCGAGTTGATTGTTCTAGATTTAGAGTTGACAATTGTTAAACGCCGCATCTACTAGGAGTTTTCCATGCAAAGGAGAATGATCTCTTCGTCCAACTCAGCTTATCAAAAGGTTAACTCAGCCTTTCAAACGTCCAACTCAGCGTATCAAACGGTCAACTCAGCCTTTCAAACGTCCAACTCGGCTTCCAACGGATCAAGTTAGAGTTCTAAAATTGACATTGGCATTGGATTTCATGCATGATATTATCATCTCAAGCTTTCAAACTTTCCAGCAGCTCACGTAGAGTTCTAAAATTGACATTGGCGTGGATTTCCATGCAAAGAGAGGTGGGTGGTTCAATAAACAAAAGACAAGTTCACTTCCTCAAGCGCAAGGAGCTTCATGCAAAGACAAAGGGAAAACATATTTTATTGAAAGGCAAAGTCAACCTTGAGTTAATCTAAGTTGATCCTTCTCTTCAATTTTTCAACGCTAATCTTTGGCTTTTGTAATTCTCTATAAAATGGCTTTT
Organism: Torreya grandis; assembly: GCA_037957365.1. Lineage (NCBI taxonomy): Eukaryota > Viridiplantae > Streptophyta > Pinopsida > Cupressales > Taxaceae > Torreya > Torreya grandis. The sequence goes on from JARHVA010001388.1 coordinate 1,389,238, forward strand.
CAGCCTTAAAAAAAAGGATCCCTCTCTTAGCAAGACTGGACTCTGCCATTGGTGAGTTGTGTAATCTCTTCGATCAATAGGACTGTACTTTCAGATTTCAAGTGTTGGCATAGTGTATATTCATTTAACAATTTGCATATGTGGTAGATTTCTCTCCCTTCCCAAATTTTGATTCGTACCTAGTTGCTAGCTTATCATTATGTAGGTCATGTTAAGTGTTGTTTATGTTTTTTGCTGAAGCTGTAAGTGAATGTTAGGTGGCTGAAAAGTGTCTTATATCAGACCTCTCTCCATCATTTTTTCCTCATGTTTTGGTCATTGGATCGAACCTTCTCACGAAATACTTATGCATAGTGGTCGATTGAAATCAAAGGTCTTCCTTTTCCCTTGTTTGTTCAGTGTTCAAGGTTCCAAGTTGAGTGGATCAATCTTTTGGTGTATCACCGTTATTAGTTAGGATTTCCCCTTAAAGTTTCCTTCTCTCTTTTCCATGGTAGTCAGCAGCACAGAGTAGAGATCCTCATTTATGCATCTTACAGGAACTAGCCTTCTCTGGAGGTTCTTCTCACCATTGAGGCACCCACCCTCGTGAGAAGATCCCATTGTTTCAACCGGATAGAGGACTGGCCATTTCATGCACGTCTTCGATTTAGGGTGCAGCTCCAGATTGACAATAGTAAGGACACTTGATAAGCTCCTCCTTGGTTGCTATTTTTGTGAGACAAGAATTCATGACATTGTACATGTTCTCTATTTTTGTATTTGACATTGTGTGGAAGCTCTCCAATAGGAGCTTTCCTGAAGTATGGAAATAGTTGACAATGACTCATGCATGTAGTGGAAGTTGACTCCAACTTTGTATCTTGGAGCCTAGGCCTTAATGGTGGCAGTGGAATAACCTTTGTGCTAGAAGTCTTTTGCATTCCCTTTGCTCCTTTGTTCTTTCCCATGATAGAATTTGTAGGGTACACCAAGTAGATCTTGATGTGGTAAAATCTGAAACAGGACTTAAGCAAGGTAGGTTGCAGCAATGGCAAATATGTAAAGAGGTCTTCATGATATAGTGGGATTTGATGGCTAAGTTAACAACTTAGGCAAATTTCCAAAGTATGATTTTAGAATGAAAGATGGTGAAATGTGGGATGGAAATGATGGACAAGCTCGAAATAGGGGCAAATGACTAACAGTGGAGGATATGCAGGTGAGATATAATGCATGAAATGAGTGGTGCTATGGCTTAAGCTCTTATTTGAAACACTTTTCCTCCTTCCTACATTTACCACAAAACTTTGCTGGCACAAGAGATTTTCTATGATTACATTCTCAAGGCCCAATGGTTTTGCCTTTAAGTTAATGTTCACGACAAACATTTTATTTAAAAGAATGAATGAATGAAGAAATGATTATAATAACGTCCATGAGACCAAGCAGTCTATGGGACCAAAAGCAATAACATGAGTGCTCTGCATGACAGTAGCCTCTTGAAACCAATGTTGTCCCATTAGGTTTACGAAATGTTCATTCCCTTTTTGACGTTGGATTTTCTACTATGAATCTTGATAAATTTTTTGGCTCTTTTATCTAGCCTTGCCTCTTCAAACAAGGTAGTCATATTGTCCACTTTCAAGAAGTTGTCATATTTGATTTGAATGTCATTATAAGCTAGGCACTCCATGACGTAGTGCCTTTATGTCTCCACCAAGCCCATGGTACAAAATATGTAAGTTCTCTTTTCCCACTCTTCGTTAGGCGTTGTCCACCTACTGGTTCCGCACCTAAGATGAGCAAACTAGTCGTAAGTTGAGCCATCAACATTTTTTCCTTCCACTTGATTTTTGCTCCTATGTAGGTTTTTCGTCTTGATTGCACGTGGGATCAAATAATTGGACATAGTATTCTTTTTTCTGCACAAGTTGATTTGTTCACATGGTTACCTTGAATTTTTCATACACATGCATTTTTATTTCCGCTTTTGTGTTTGGGCACTCTTGCATGCTAATTCCCCATTTACTCGTCCACTTCTTGTTTTGTTTCATCCTCGTGTTCTTCCTCTTGATTTACTCTTCCTCCACTACCATTCTAGGCCACTGATAAGTCTTCAGGGTTTTTGTTTTCTGTAAGTAATTCAACATCCAAATCATAGCTAATGCCTACAATGGGAAAGTACTTGTTTTTGCTAATAAGATTTCATATGGAACCAATGTTTTAATTTTGAGGCTGCTTGTTATTAGGTGTTTTTGAATTCTCTCTATGATTATTTATTTTAGTTTTGACACATTGCTGCCCAAACTTCACATCCGTAGAGCACCACCAACATGACAAGCAACCCGAACAAGGTCCATTTGGTTTTCCAATCTCATAATTCTGCATTCTTGCATCTATTTTGTAATGAATATAAAGCTTTCCATCCCCCTTGTATTTGTTTTGCCCTGCAAGTCTCCCAATTAAGCTTGTTGTGGAATTCTAGACTGAGGTACTTGTACTCTTCCATCACTTCCAAACGGACATCCTTCAAAAAGGAGGTTATTTTTCTTCTTTTTTCTCCGTAATGAGAAGATCATGACTTTGGTTTTGTTGGCATTAGTTGCATCGAAACCTCTTGACAAAAAAGTCCTAGGACCCTCAAGTGTTCTCTCAAAGTATTTGCTGCTTTTGCAATTAGGATAAGGTCATCCACATAACTAGCTAGGCGAACACTCCTCCACTAACTTCATTTATCCACTCCTTTAGCTTATCTATGTATAGCCCAAACAATGTGGGGGAGAGCAGAAAACCTTGTTTGACCCCAATGTTGCTTCCAAAGCATTTTGACATTCCTTCACCTATTCTGATTTTGGTTCGGACTTGATCATAAAGGATATGCACCGCCACGCTATACTCATTCGGAGCTCCAAGAGTTAACCACTTTTTTCTTTTTCTTTCTTAAATTTAGTCTTTTCCACCTTCACACTTATGGTAGTAGGTTGTTGGCTATGGTTTGATTAAACAGACTTGGGAAATATATATCTTAAGAATACTTCGTCACTTAGATGTTTTGCCTCTCCTTCCTCCAGACACGTGACGATTAGGGATTGGAAAATGATCCCCTTTTAAAAGCTCCAAGTGGAGGACGATATGGTTAAGCACTAAATACGAGAGGGCAAGCTAAGTGATAATGACTCCATTCATCCGGTTAAGTGACATGCGGAGGGATTTGGTTGGTGGATGAATGTTTTTATAATAGTGATGGTGTGGGAAGAAGCTATGGGGCCCTTTAGTATTTTAGAATAGCACTCCTCTTTTATGACAATTGACAGCTTAGGAGTGGGCGTGGAGGCAGAATAGCCAAAGGTTGAGGAATCGTTTAGGCTCAATGTTGTAATGTTTCCTCCCTCCACCCCATTGCATGCTTTTGCATATGATTTGACAGAGATAATATTAAATGGGTGGGGGAAGGCCTATGACTTAAGGATGAAGGCTATCCAAGCTACTAACCTTTCTGATTTGCAGCAAATAAACGTGGCAATAGATGAGAGAGATGAAAGCATATGAGTTTGAGTGCGGGGCCAACAACCAAAAGGCAGATAGGCTAAGGCTTAAGGTATGTGAATCTTCATAGTATTGTAACTTTTTGTCTCTCCAATTGGTTAACAAAGTCAGGAATTGGTTATATATGAAGCGGGCATTATTTATGTCATGAAGGCTTACTCATACTCACAAGACCATGTGAATGGAGGTGGAACAAGTATGCTTTAATATCAGATGTTCCCTTAGCTTGTTTAAAATTCTAAGCTTCCGGTAGACCACAAAGAACAAACACTTGTTTTTATTTGATTCACTGGAAACTTAAATGGTGGGAAATCTGAGCGGATGAAAAGATAAAAGATTAAGACGGCAAATACCTTAGGCTTTCTAGCCCTTCTTCCTGACCTATGACATGCTTTTTTTCTGTAAAAGAATTGAACTTGAAACATTGGGACAAGCACAATGAGGATATATTAATCTTTTAACACCCCTTATTAACTAACCAAACAAGTACATGGATTTACAAATAATAAGGTGGCCGTAAAGGTACTTTGGGAAAAGTTTGGGCGCAATAGGGTCCCTGATCGTTATGTTTATGGGCCATCACTAACTTGGCATTAACCCTTGCATTTATCTCTTGAAGAGATATCCATTTGAGTCATAAAGTGCCTGGGTAGTAGTGGAAACTCCAGTTAAGGATTAGATGGAAAGAGAGGAACTGTTGGGTGTTGATTAGAAAGATTATTTCACATACCTAGTTGGAATGGAAGGGCTGTAGAGGCATAAAGTGAGTCATTCCAGTTGGAGTGTTAACTATCATCAAATGCTATAGACCTTCGAGGGACCTAGTGAGTAGATTGATGTCTTCCTAGACGACTTCATTGGAAAGTATGACATTCTATCCCACTTTCTCTTGATTTCACTTCGAAGGACCATTTCAACAAGGGGCATGGATAATGCATTTTAACGATCTTATGTAGGATTGCATTCATATGTTATATTGCATTGTATTTAATTTATCATAGTATGTACGTTTTTTTTCTCCTGCATGTCTTTCAGGTACAGGTGTGACACTAATAGTGGTATCAGAACCAGTTTGCAAAAAACCCTTTTTGCACCTTGAAAAAAGGTTCAAGAAAGAAGGGTGTTGGAAGTTGAGCAGAAACTCTCCATTGAACAAAAAGAGAATGTGCAAATATATGAATGTAGTGATTGGAAAATGAAAAATCAACACCTCTCAACGGAAAATGCTCCACAACTTCAACAATTGAGGGAAAAAATACAGCAAGGTATCGATGAATGATATCAACAACTTACAAAGTATAGAGGAATGGTATCAACTACTTACAGAGAAATTTGACATAGAGAAATCTATTTTGGGGTGTGCTAAATGGACGGAAGGAAGAAAATTCTATGGTTACTTCATCATTAAAAGGGTGCAACTAATTAATGGTGCAGTAGCGTATAGTTGAAGTTAATGATTCAAGAAGAGGGCATCAAGTGTAGTTGACTAGCAAAGTGACTGTAGCTGCTGCGTTGACCAGAATTAGTTGTAGTTTTGACTTTATAGCAGTGTTGACTAGTACTGACTTTAGTGAATTAATCTCCTTGAATGCCATCTTTGACCGCATGAACCCATTTGGAGGAATTAATCTGCAGCAGGTGTTTGAGTGAAGTACAGTGTTATGTACCGAATATGATGTTGAGCAGCTAACGAGTTGGCCGACACAACAATGATATATAATTTTTAGCATAGTCACAGGGTTCGCCGAATTTTTACCTAAAAATTCGGAATTCGGCGAACTTAATGCCCTTCACTAAAAATTCGCTTAAGTTCGCCCTGTTCGGCGAATTTCATGTTTGGACCCAACAGTATATATATAAAATAAACATTTAAGTATAAGTTTACATTTATATGGACATCTAGTTTCTTATACTTTAAGTTATATTTTATTTATATACTTTCAGGGTGTTTGAGAGGGGTTTCGGACCGCTAGGAGCTATAATGCAAATTCTAGGTTTTGGAGGATCCTATCATATTTCAGAGTTAGTCAGATTCCAGGGTTTCAAGGTTTCAAACTTAGCCATATTTCAGGGTTTCAAGATTTCAAGGAGACATCATAGGAGGTATGAAGGCTGCATGAAGGGATGTATGCGTGATAGAATAGTATGAGAATATCTCTCGCAAAGTGCCACAAGCCAATCCCACCCCATTCCCAGTGCACCCCTTAAGGCATGCACTCTGCGAGATTCAATGTGTCGATGAGCCCTTGTGAGAGAAAGTGCCAGTAAATGAGATTGTGCTTGCGAGTGGTCTCAACACTGGGGGAGAGTAGCCGAGTGGTTTAAAGCGGCACAAGAAGACATTGTTAGCATGGATCCCCATTTATGGCGGCAGACGTATGGTTCTTCTACTCCAGAGTTACAAAAGCTTGCCATGCATGTCCACAGTCAATGTGCCAGTGCTTTTGCATGCGAAAGAAATTGGAGCACGCATGATTTGATCCATACTAATACGAGAAACCGACTAGGGGCCAAAAAGTTGTCAGATCTTGTGTTTGTTCATAGCAATTTAAGATTGCTTGAGCACAATCTTGCAAAAGAAAATGACAATCTTCATCTTGAAGAACCATCCTTTGAAGGAGTTGAGAAAAATATAGATAGTGTTGATGAGCTGGATGGAGGATTCGTTGATGGTGCTAGTGCTAGTGCTAGTTTTGATTTTGAAGTTGGGTTTGATGTTGCAAATGTTTGAAACTTAAGTTCTATATCAATTTTGAGCTTAGGCTCTAAACTATGAATATTTTGATATCTTTTAATGTAATTCAAGTTTGAAATTCTTATGTTTATTTTTATTTTATTTATTAAATTAATTTTATTTTTTATTTTATTTATTTATTTACAATTATTTTTAATTTTTATTGGATTTCTTTTCGACTTTTTTTTTAAAATATTTTTTTATGTTTTTATATAAGTCGAACTTAATGGCGAATTTTTTTTCGAACTTTATCTACTGGCGAACTTGAATCGAATTTTATCCTTGTCGAACTCGAACTCGAATCCGAACCTTGTGACTATGATTTTTAGTACATGCTAGCTCAAGGTGTTGGACTGATGTTTAATTAATATATAACATATGGAAACATCAAATGAGAAAGATGTATCATTAATATACATTATTGGCCTGGATCCCATTTGAGGTATTATTTTGGACATTTGGAGACTTGAACATCTCGAATTGGCCAACTGGTATTTCGTGGGAGTGGTGCTTCCATTCATTATTGTTGGAGCAGTTCCGCTTATTATCATTGTTATAACATTTACATGCATTTACAATCATTCACAAGTATTCTGAAGAATTATTAGTAAGAACTACTGATTTGTGGTTCTTATTAGCCATTGTTATATCAGTTATCATTTACTAATATTCACAAATATTGCTCAAAGAAATTTCAGTACAAATCCGTAGGTTCATACATAATTGGAGTGAGAATGTTTCATGGCGGCTTGGGGTTGCAACAAGAGGGACATTGTCCTTGTTAATTTTTTTCTTTTTTGATGTTCCAAAGTTAAAATTTAAAGTGATTCACATACACTCATTTCGGATATTGATAGAGCAGAAAAATAATTAAATAAAACGAGTGTCTGTGGTCATCAGAGAAATCCTAAAAAACAGAAGCAATCTGAAAACAATCTTGAGGATTGCAGGGGCATCAATAGAATGTCACATCTTGATTATCAGTGCAACATCATTTATTGAAGTCAGCTGCATTGTGTGCAACAATGCAACCATATTGGACAATGAGATAAGTGCGTATTCAAAGCTTCTGCTCTCGTTTCAAAATCTTTTGTTCGTGACATTGCCTCACTGTAGAGATTCAGATAAATTTTGGAAAGATTCACTAGTTAGAAAGCACAGGGCAAGTTATTATTACAATAAAATAAAGTCAAAGATACAAAAATGTATATTCATTTAAATTTAGCAATGTTGATTGAAGTGAGGCAAGAAAAAAGAGCTCCCACTTCTATTCCAAGGTGGACCATGGCTCATGAAAAAATCCGGCTTATTCACATGAAACATTGGTCTCCTACTTTCAACCCTTTAGAAGAGCTCCCCAGTATTGACCTGGTTTGGTTAAGGCTTCCTCTTTTCCCAAGTGAACATTGGCAGCAAGCCTCCCTTGAGAAAATGGGGAATACAATAGGAGAATACATAACGACATTAGATTTCACAAAAAAATCCATTGGTATTAAACATTGTTCAGATATGTGTCAATCTAGATCTGTATAAGCCATTGCCTGACAAAATAGTGTTGGTCATGGGAAACATAGAATGGGAGCAACCCCTGGACTATGAGAATATCTTGTTATGTTGTTGTCTATGTGATGAGCATGGTCATCGAGCAAGAGTCTGCCCTACTTAGGAAAGATTTGAACAACAAATGGAGTTCCAGGGTGGCTATTCTCAAACACAAAGCAAAGAGGGAAAACCACAAAATGCAGAAACCAAGGCTAAAAACTCTAATAATGTGGACACCAAATGACATAGCAGCAAGGTTCATTATGAAGATGACAAATGCACTAGGTCCTATACAAGGAAAGGAAAGGAGAAAGAAATAGCTCCTCCAATCAGTTTTTTGAATCCTTTTACCATTGTGGGTGATTAGGGGAATGAAGAGATGGAAGAAACACATGAATTTAACAACACCAAAAAGGAGTTTCCCTTGGAAGTATCAAGGCGAGGACATAAAGAACAAGCACCAACACAAACTCAATTCACTTCAATAGCAGATACTTCCAAATCGGCTGCCAGATCCAGAAAATTAAATTAGCATCCCTACAAGATGACTCGATATCCACCACCCTTTAGGTCTAGGAGCCTAAGTTGTCAAGAAAGAAAGGAAGAAAGGAAGAAATTATATTAATGTCCATGAATGACCAAAATTAGGTCAATGGGACTCGAGAATACATTCATGTGCTATGGTAAAAGGACTCGACGGTCAAAGAAAGACTAAATAAAAAAGAACCCAAAGCAATAAAGCCCCATCCCATGTGCGTAAGGTACCAATACAAATAGCCAGGTGGGGAGGAGCAAGAACCCTCAAAGAGCATGGGCTTATGAAAGTCAAAAAGACTAGATGCTAGTCCTATTAGAAATCTCTGATCATACCTGAGATAGAGGAATCATCTATGTCATTGTCTATCATTGTGAAAGGGCCAATGCAGGGTTTGATAATGCTCATTGGGGATTGTCTAGATTTGAGGGGGCTAGGTTGGGTAAGTCCAGAAGGAAGCAAATCACTCCCCCTATAATGCCTCCTAACATCCAACGCTGAAGAAATCCTTGTTGCAGTTTGTAATACGTGCTTGTCCCCATGGACCAAGAAGTAGTGGAGTAAATACAAGGCATCGAGGAGCAGATCCATGATGTTGAGGAGTAGATCCACGTTGTTGAGAGATAGTGCGATGGGGCACCATAGTAGTATTGTTGTGCAAAGATGAGAGCGACTTATTGACCTATCCCCCTCAATGTGTGAAGCAACAATATCCAAGGGGTGCTTAATGTTGCCAACCTCCGTGATGTCTACAAAAAATAGGTGATCAACTTGGGGGTTCTAGGGGCTCCTTGTAGGGACTTGCATTAAAGGGTGACAACCTCCTGAAGAAAAAGGGCCATGCATTGTTGGTTTGGGTACCAAAATAAAATGGATAGAGAGTAGTTCGAGTCTTTGTAAAAACAATGGTTTACCTTCTTTGGATCTCTTAATAAATAGGGCATCTGAAAATGAAGTGCTTCTTAGTCTCTACCTCTTGGAGGGAGCAAAGATGATAGATTCGATTCCCACATGGAATATGATGATCAGTTTCAACTTGCAACTGGTGTGAGCCCACTCTCAACTAGCCGAGGGGAAACCTCAAGCTGTGAGACAAATGACATTGGAGATAGTTAGGACGATGGATGACACCATCCGCTACCCACAAGAAATGCTCAGCATAAAAGGCAAGCTTGGGGCTGAGCGGCCGAGGAGGAGAGTTCCAAGTGACGTGGATGTACTCCCTGTAGATATCCTTTCTGACAACTCCAATGATGACTTCCTTTAAGGGAAGACGCTGATGAGGGGTATCCAAAGAATACTTGAAAGGAGGTAGCCTATAAATAAAGATGTCGATAGACTAGAGAATCAAACTAGTCTTAGAATACCAACAACGTTGACATTTATTTGTGCTCAATGATGCAATCCTCTCTGAAGAATAGAGGGCTATGTGTGGATACCTCTCAAGTGCTGAAGCTGAATTGCCCATGGTTAAGAGTATGTGAACGTAGACAGGAACCCTGAAGATAGTCTCAAGGTGCAAAGGCTAGGCAAAAAACTAAGCTTGGACGAAGCACCAAGGAAGAATTTGTTTGCAACAGATCATATGCTTACTCATGAGTGTCTAGAACCCCTCAGTACAAGCCCAATTAATGGACGCCGAACTAGGTCCTCAAACCTAGGGCCCATACAAAACTGAAGGCTTGATGGCTATATCAAAGAGGTGCATCTTCAAGGGGTATCCTGAAAGTGGATTTGAAAACGTTGGCACTCCAAGACAGAAGGGGAGGCATATCCCTTGAAAATGCGTGATCGAGAGAGGCTTCGGAAAACTGAAACCCGAAGCAAGTGTAGGCCGATGTGATCTCCAAAGGTTTCCTTTTTTAGAGGAATTGGAATCGGGAAAGAGAATGTTTGGAGGTGTTGAATGTTAGGAGTTTAGTTTTGCTAAGGTTGACCACCAGTTGACAAAGCTCATAAAAACAAGCAAGGGCATCAAGTTGTCTCTATGAACCATCGACAAAGTGAGAGGGGAGAACAATGTCATCAGAAACAAAAAGTATGGCTATGGTCACCTCATGTAAAATGCAACCATCATTTACATGGGTATGTTGTCGAAGAAAATCCTCTAGCTAATCAATATAAATGTTAAAGGGGTCTCTAAGAGAGGGCATCCCTGTTTGACCCCAATAGTATGTTTCACAAAGCTAGAAAGACCGTGAGATGTACGTAGCTCTCTGACAATTGTCTCATAGAGCCTCTAAGTGACGGTAATGAGAGAATTTGGAATGTCGACATCATTCAACTTCTGGAGAAGCAGATCTCTAGAACCATTTCAAAGGACTTCCGGATTCTACTAAACAACAAAAGACTTTGGAAGACTGACGACGAACCTCCTCACATGTAAAAATGTGGTGAATAGTTAGGTATTCTCTCATAAAGCTACCCTGCCCCTTGCTCTAAGATCACCTCTCTCCAAGAAAATCCTCAAGGGAAATGATAGGTTTAGATCTAGGAAACAAGACAACCCATCAAGGAGATGCAAAAATGCAGCTCTGGCATCCCAAAGTATGTATGAACTTCCAATAGCTTACTAGAGGCATGCACCTCTGCGCCTACTCAATCCCTATAATGCGGTTAATCTTTTGGAATACAAGGGGGGTGGGTGCTTCTAACAAATGTTATTTCCTCAAAGAAAAAGCCAAAATTTAAAACATTGATATGGTTTTGGTATAGGAGACCACAAGAGCAAGCTTGGTAGAAAAGAACTAGTATGTAGACAACTGGGAAAGCGAGTAGATTGTTTTCCATCCTACCACAAGGATAATGATCCAATGGGATCTGTCCAAATATGTTATCAATTGTTACTTTTCTTTTCCCTGGGGCCTTCATGTTTACATACACCTACATGAATTTCAAAAAATCTGCAATATTGTTAGTGTGTATCCCTCCTTATGGGAACAACGATATCCTTTTGATAGAGCATCTCATAGAGTGGATACAAAATCTTTGAATCCAAAAATATCATTATAATGGGCGTTTTCAACACAATCAAATCCCCAAGATCAAAGAAAGGAGGTGTGGGGTTCAATTAGAGAACTGCTGATATCCCTATCAATCTTGAAACAAACACTCAGATGATCTAGATTGTGCTCAATGTCTCTATGCATGGAGCAACAGAAGAAAATGAAATATATTGTAGGAAAAATTGATAGGCTTTTTTCTATCTGTTATTGGAATCTCCAAAGATAAACAAATTTCAGCAAGGGTTAGTGACTCAACATTGTTAGATCATTGGCCTATCTCCTTTCAAATCACAACTAAATCCACTACTGCAAAGATATCTCAATTCAGATTTGATTGAACTTGTTATCACATTCAGATTTAAAAAAATAGACCGAGATTTGGTGGAATGAAGCTGTAGTGATACAAGGACATGAAATATACAAGTTCATGGGAAAATTAAAATTTCTCTAGCAAAATTGAAGATTTACAATAACTCGGCGTTTGGAAAATACCACAACAGAAATTCCAAATCTTCAGCAAACAATTAGAGACCACAAATTTCCAGATGAAATCACTTCAAAAGAACAAGAGCTCATTTAACAACTTGTTCTACAGTGAAGGAAATAAAAATGTTGGTCTCAGAGGCAAGGGAAGAGTCAAAAAGGCAAAAGCCAAAAAGATCAGGAATTATGCTACTAAGTTTTTATAATAATTTAAAGATGAGCCGTGGATATTACATTGCAGAATGACATCAATATAGCATAAAACAATAACAACCTACATACGTGTAACTATTTCACAACATACAGATCTATATGCCATTGAGAGGGGAAAACTACACGCCTAAATTACAAAGCAACGCAACAACCTCTTTTCGATGTAATTATTAACTTCTTTATCTAATTTATCTAATAACCCCCTCCTTCCCCCAAATTATTAAACTTAATACAATCCCAAGTTTATCTCTAAACTTGACGAACTTATTTTTACCAAGTGGTTTAGTCATTATGTCAGCATTTTGCTCTGCTGTAGGACAATAATAAAGACACGTCTTCATTATCAACCAATTGTTGAATATAATGGTGTTGAACTTCAATATGCTTAGTTTTGACATAATAGACTGGGTTCTTCACCATGCTGAGGACACTCAAATTGTCATAGAAAAGTGAAGTCACTGCTGTTTGGTCAAGTCGAAGATCAACCTATATCCTTAGTAACCACATTGCCTCACAACTTGCACTAAAGGCTGCCTTATATTCTGCTTCAGTGGAAGATAAGGCTACTATATGTTGTAGCTTGATTTGCTAGGAAATTACTCCTAAATCAAGAGTGAAAACATAACCTATTGTAAACTTTCTTGTATCAACTGATCCAGCCCAATTGGAATTGGTATATCCGTATAGCATGAAGTCAACAGATTTTTGATATAGAATGCCAAAGTTGAAGGATCCCTTGACATATTGAAGGACTCGTTTTGCAGCTTGCCAATGTTTCTCTCGTGGCTTAGACATGAATCGAGAAAGACAACTTACTGCAAAACCTAAGTCTGGTTGGGTGGTAGTATAATAAATCAAACTAGCTACCAAATGCCAATACACTGATTCATTGACCAGTGGCAAATATGTGTAAGTTGAGAGCTTTATCCCAACCTTTATAGGTATAATGTTAATTACGTTCAATCTTTCTTTATTTTTATTAAATAGCTTTGGCATACCTAGTTTGTGATACAAAAATGTATGATGAGATTGCCAAAATTATACATCTAAACAATAATGAAAGAGGCCTAGTTTTCTCATTTCGAAAACATAAAATATGTATCAGATTTCCATTGTTATATTATATCGGCCCTGCTTCTGGTGATGGCAAGATCATTAAAATAGAAAATTAGGATCACTATTTCATCACCACTAATTTTTACAAAGATTATGTTCAAAATAGCTTCTTCAAAAACTAGAATCTCTAAAATATTGATCAATTTTGAATTACGAGGCTTGAGGAGCCTGCTTAAGTCTATACAAGGACTTAACTGACTTGTAAACCAAATTTTCCTTCCCAGGAACCTAAAATCCTTGTGACTAAATCATGTAGATCTTCTCTGGTAAGGCTATGCTCAAGAAAGCACTTTTAATTATTATTTAATATACCTTCCATCCAAACTAAGCATCATTGGAGATAACTATTTGAAAGGCTACCATTTTTGAAGTGAGGGCAAAGGTTTCTTCATAGTCTACCCCTTCTTGTTGTGCATATTCTTTTGCAACAAGTCTAGGTTTGTACTTGTCCGAAGAACTATTTGATTTACATTGACTTTATAAACCAATTTTCAACCAATGGGATTCTTTCTTGGGGGTCATTTAGACAACACCCGAGTTTTGTTTTGCATCAAGGCTCCAAATACCAACTTCATGGCAGCTTCCCGTTTAGATTTTCCTTTGGCCTCTTCAAATGTGCTAGGCTCAAATACCTATGAAACAACATAAGAGCAAAATTTACTTGCTCACCACCTTGCACCATTTGTTTTCCCAATTGTGTAGATTGAGCTTCCATTGCCTATGCCAATTCACTCTCCCAAACATCCATCATCGTGGTTTAATACCAATTTGGTCTCCTTTGTTGGCCCTTCTGATCTGGCTACGAAGACTTAGAATCACTTTGTTCTTCACTAGATCCCTCTTGGAACTTGACTCCTTTGATGTTTCAACTCTAAGCCCTATTTAATTCAACACTAGAACTTGTTCTTGAATTATCAACAACACCTTCATGGTGGCTTCCCATTCAAGTTTTCCTTTGGCCTCTTCAAATGTGCTAGGCTCAAATACCTATGAAACAACATAAGTAAGAGAAAAATTTCCTTGCTCAACACCTTGCACCATTTTTTTTCTCGACTATGTAGATTGAGCTTCCAATGCTTGTGCCAATTCACCCTCCCAAACATCCTTCATAGTGGTATAATACCACTTTGGTCTCCTTTGCTGGACATTTTGATATGACTATGAAAACTTAGAATCACTTTGTTCTTCTCTAGATCCCCCTGTTGAACACACAATCTACTGAGAGGGGGGGTGAATCAGTAGATTTGTTAAAACCTGGGTCTTAGAACTTTTAAACAAGATACTCAACATATATTCAATGTAAAGAATAGAACAAAGATCACACACATACACAAAATGCTCAACACTAGATTTTAACGTGGAAACCCAGAGGAAAAAAACCACAGTGAGAAAAGCTGCGAGAAGCTATTGTTCTAATCCAGCGTTACAGACAAATGTCTCACAGACAAACTTCACTGGTTCCATTCAAGAGCACCCACTCTAAGGAAGTGTCAACTTCCTAACTGAGCTCCAACTCAGTTTTTCTGATGGTACCAACCTATCAAAGAAATGAAGCTACAACTTTAAAAATTACAGAAGTGATTCAGAATGAGTCTTGTACACTTTTTTGTTACAAGTCTGGTCTGTAACTGTGCCTTAACTGTGTGTCTTCTCGGCTTCTCTGCCTATCTCTCTTTGTGTTTGGATATCTTCTAATTTGACACACCTTATTTCCTTTGCTCCTTTCATGTTGTCTGCATATGTTTTTTTTTGACAATTTTGAGTTAACACTAATGATTTTTACAACAACAGTAGAAAGACGACATCATTCAAATGATATGTTCATAGCATATATAGACAGATGCATCTTAGGGTTGTCTCTCTATGAAGTGTTCACACTTCAACTTAACCGGTTCAAGCTTTTGATCTGTATTCAATGCGATTTTGACTTTGTGTCTCGATTCATGCTTCAAACGACAACATTCAAATATTCTTTTGTCTTTGGCATTTGCACTTCTATTGCACTTAACTGCGCCGCTTCCTTGATCACTTTTGGTCTGCATTTAATGTGACTCTAACTTCTTTTCTCGATTCATGCTTCAAATGACAACGTTCAAAACGCCTTTACTATCGTAGGCATCTGCGCTTCTACTTAACTGCGTCGCTTCCTCGATCACTTCGATTGAAATATCTCGAGCTCTGTGAAGATATATCGAGTTCAACACCAGTTCTAGTTGTTCCTATACATATAGTTGGAAGACATTTATTGCGGGCTTTTTCAAATTCCTTTGTCGCGCCAAGTTCACATTCTTTTCCTTGTCGAATCTTTTCTTATGACCTTTTGACACCTGTCAAATGCGCGTGCTTGAGATTACTATCCCATTAACCGTCGAGCTCCTTTTCTTTCCTTTTTATATCTCACTACTTTCTATACCCTGGGTTCGCTTCTGCTCTTTTAGATTATCCTCGATATGCTTGATATTTATCCTTTGTTTTTAGTGTTGAACTTTGGCATGTTGACGTGATCTCATTTTTTTCGGCATCTTTGTAATGCTTTTGCACCGTTGATTCTTGTAGACTTGCTCGATCTTTAACATGCCTTGTCCGTTGTAGAATGCCCTATAAGACTTCCACACTTTTATCTTTGGCAAAGTTGCAAGTGACCTTTCTTTGGACAATTTGTTGCGGGCTTTTTGTCAAGAGCCTTTCAAGACAATTTTTGCGGAATTTTGTCCGCAAAGCATTTCTTCGGACTTTTTGTTCGCAAGGCTTTTCTTCGAACTTTTTGTTCGCAAGGCTGCCCTTTGCAACGTTCAAAAGATACCCTTTGGACTTTTGCAATCTACTCTTCGACTTTTCTGCAAGTGTCCACTTGTCCTTCGGAACTTTTGCAACGCTCCACATACCCTTCGGCATTTTGAAAAGATTCATTCGGAAACTTTGAACGGTCCACTTACCCTTTGACATTTTGAAAAGATCCCTTCAGAATTTTTGCAACGGTCCACTTACCCTTCAGAACTTTTGAAAAGATCCCTTCGGAAGCTTTGAACGGTCCACTTACCCTTCAGAACTTTTGAAAAGATCCCTTCCGAACTTTTGCAACGGTCCGCTTACCCTTCGGAACTTTTGAAAAGATCCCTTCGGAAGTTTTGAACGGTCCACTTACCCTTCGGAACTTTTGTTAGGGACAATTTCTCCGAATGAATTCTCCAAGACACTTTCTCCGAAAGAATTCCAAGTGGCGCTCATTTCTTTCAGAAGCTTTGTTACGGACAATTTGTCTGACAATGACTTAGTCCATTTTCCTGACAGAATTGCCTTTAGCATTTTCCCAAAAGAATTCCCTTTATTAGCTGCGGGCAGTTTGTTCGAAAAACGGTCTTTACCAATATTTTCGAAAGAATTCCCTTAATCAAATCTGCTCAACTCAAGTCTTCTAGACTTAACCTGATTGCATTTTCTGAGTAAAAGCATTTCACAAACGCGATTTACATTATAGTTCCGCTCAACTCAACCTTTGGCATTAACGCATGATCAGTTTCAATCTCAATGACAATTCCATACTGTCAACTGTCACCTTGCTCAAATTTCCAACACCCCCTTGGAACTTGACTCCTTTGATGTTTTCGGCTCAAAGCCTTGTTTAATTCAACTCTAGAACTTGTTCTAGAATTATCAACAACATTTACCCATACATTACTATCCATAGATTTACCATCATCTGAGAAGAAAGGTATATTCTCATCTACACCAACATCTCTATTAACCATAATTTTGTTCGTAGAAACATTTAATAAACTGTATGCTTTTGACTGCTCACTATAATCAACAAACATAAATGTTTTGTTTTTTGCATTTAAATTACTTCTATTTTCCTCAAGGATTAGTGTAATGGAAACACGATCGAAACTATGAAAGTCACATAAGGTTTTCTGCCTAATCATGATTCCTTGGGAGTGACATCCTGCAAAGCTTTACAAGGGCATTTGTTAATGATGCAGACAATTGTATTCACAACTTTTGCTTGGTACTGATATGATACATTTCTGTTGTGCACCATGCACCTTGCTATCTCCATAACTATCCTATTACTCCTTTCCATGGCCCCATTTTGTTACGGAGTGTACAGGGTAGTACACTGCCTATGTATACCTTCTTGCTTGCAAAATTTCTTACATACTTTTGAAATTGAACAAACTCACCTCCATTATCAAATCTGAGAGCCTTGATCTCTTTTCTTGTTTGTTTGTTGTTCCACCAAGGCTTTCCATGCTACAAAATGAGATAAACATTGACTTATTTTTCAGAAAATAGACCCACATTTTCTTGGAAAAGTTATCAACTAATATCAAGAAATACTTCATTCCAGACATGCTGGGTGTCTTCATTGGACCATGTACATCAAAATGTACTAGATCAAGGACTACTTTGGTGCGCCATGCTTTATCGGTACCGAATGGGTGTCCACTTTGTTTTTCCATTTGACAACCTGCACATGCATACATTCTGACTTGCACGAATGGTTGGAAGTCCATCGACCATATTAGTCTTGCTATGTACAAACAAATATTGATAGTTTTGGTGTCCATACCTCTCATGTCAAGATACACTAGTATTTTCTACTACTGCTAGTGCATGTGCATGTACTGTTTTGGGATCAACAAGTTTATACAATCCCTTCTCACCAATACCAACAATAATCACCTTGTTATCATGAAGAGTTGTGATCATATATTTGTTGCTTTAAATTTTACACTAAGAGTAGGATTCTTAGTTATCTCACTAATAAACAAAATATTTTTGTGCATATCAAGAACATAGTAAACATTCTTGGAAATATAACTAACAAAATTGTTCAATGTGACACAAACATATTCACTCATCACCTAAAGAAACATATTCACCTCTACTCTTACCTTAAGTAAAATTTACGTATCAATCTCTGTGACATGTATAGTTTCAAGACGCCCTTGAGTCAAAATACCAAGTTGTAGTCTTAGTTGACTAGTTTTGGGATGCAACAAATGCAAATTTACCTGTCACTTCGTGTTCATCACTTGCAAAAACATTTGCATACTTTGATCTCTTTTGGTCGCTTACCATCTCACTCTCTTTGTACAATATTTTCTAACATGTCTAGGCCCTTTGCAGTAAAAACATTCCATTTTTGATCTCTTTGATGTATTATTGCCTTTGGTAGAGTCATTTAACGAACTGGTGGTATTTTACCGGCCTTTGCTTTTGAATTGTGCATTGAATGCACTCTGTGTAGTGTTTGAAATTTATGCTTCCCCCTGATCCTGCCTCCACTCTTTTTGCAAAAGAAGTGTTGACAACTTATTGTAATATTATTGTATATAATATTTCTTAATTCCTAGGAGTAGTTGCACATTTGCTTAAGAGTCTTGTAGGTGGTTGAATGGACTTCTTGGTAGATGAAGTGATTAGTCATCTTTTGGCTTGTAAAATGTAATGTCTGCTTCCATTTTAATTTGAATTGTGAAATAGAATTTCATTATCATTCCTTCAACATTGTTTCCGCCTGTCATTGGTATCAGAGCAAGGAAATTTTGATTTTTTTTATTCCATTCTCCCTCCTTTAATTTAGCTGTATGGCTCTGCAATAAATCATCTTTCTTTAAAAACAAAAACTGTCGTGTGCATTTGCAGCGAACCAACACTAGAAGGGAGGCGTTTTGAGAGACGTTTTAGCATTTTTTATCAGTCAGCGAATCAGCACTTAGTATGGCAGCGTGCTACTAGGCTGGTGGTGGAGGATTTTCCTTGTCAGATTTTGACTTAGATTATGTTGTAGAAGTTTCCTGCTACATCGCTAGGTTTTGTGGAGCAGAGGGAAGACATAATTAAGCTGAGTCTTGGAGTTTTCACTTGCTGCATTGGAATTTTCACCTGCTGCGTTGAAAATAAGGGGCAGCCTACATATATTTCCGTGGTCTGTTTTGATTGTGTTGGGTGCTGGAAATTCTCTTTCTAATTGTGTACAACGCATAGATTGTAAAAATGGTATCTTAATAGAATTTTTTTGACTGTGTAGTCACTGCGTGGTACCTACATCAGTTATTTTCCAATATAATCTTAACATTTGGCTGCGTCCCACAACGTCTCAATATTAATAAGGTACGTGAAGGTTTCCATTTGGCGTAGCATCTATTGGTATTCACTGCTACATGGAGCTTGGAGGTTGTTTTGCTTATAGCAGACCGTACCTATTTTGAAACGTTGGAGCCGTACATGTTTTTTTTTTCAATATTGGAAATTTGCTATACAAATGGAGGAGTGAGGTAATTTTATGCTTTTTTAATTTAAAAAGCAAAATTTCATTTTTTTTAAGTGCTTAATTTCAAATTTTGAAAAACATTTGAATTTGAAAATTTGAAAGCATTTAAATTTGGAGCAATTTTCTCATTGAAATTGCCTTGAGCAAGTTACTCTAAGCAAAATTGACAAACAACAACCAATTTTCGCAATTCAAGGAGAAATAAAGAGAGCTACTCTTTTCACCCATTCGTGTATGTCAAAAAAATGTAAATCCGAAAATCAATAAAAATCGAATATATTGATGTATGAGGTTTTCTTTTTAAGCTAGTGTTAATAACAAAACAAATATTTTTCAATACCTTTGCGTATATAGAAAATGGGACCATTTTGGAGTGATAAGGAACCAATTGGGGCTAAATTAAAACTCAAAACCACCAAAAACTCAAAAACTCAACCATGCATTCCATCAAATCTATTGTTGACACTACCTTGACTGGCAAAGACAGCTGGCTAGAATGGTCTCGACAAGTGGAGAACACACTCATCTTCAACGATCTATGGTTCGATATTTGTGAAGGAGCAAAACAACCAGCTGAACTAACAGGGAATGCAAAGAACACTCAGATATGGAAGCAGATAAACTAGAAGGCTTTGGCTTTGATGAAGGCATTAGTGGATGGAGATGTGTTTCGTCATATACAGGGGTGCAATACACCATGGGAAGCATTTCACAAACTGAAAGACCTATATGACTCCCATTTAGAGTTGGAATTCATTCAGTTGCAAATGAAGCTATTCAACCTAGAATTGAAAGATGGTGATTTGATGAGATTGGCTTTAGAGATACGAGCTATCAAACATGATGTTGAAGCAATAGGTGTCAAAATCGACATATACATGACCGCGTTGATAAAAACCCTTCTTCCATACTATTCAACCTATATGGAGTCTCTACAAGCAAACAATCAGTTGAAGACTCACCTTTGACCAGATGGTTGAAAAGATGGCAGAAAGAGAAAAGGCCTTTGGAAGGAAAACCGAAACCACAAGTGAAAGTGTGTGCTATGCCAATCAAATTCCTCCAAAATATCAAACAAAGCCACAACTTCCAAAAATGAAGGCAATAACAAGTACAAAGGAAAAAGGTGGCAAAAATGAAAATCATAATGGTCAAAATAAAAAATAGAATGATAAACAAAACTTCTACGGCGAATGGTGTGATAGAAAAGGTACCCATGAGACTCATGAATATAGGACTCTATGGGAGAAAATTGGAGCATACCATAAGAAAGAGGGAAATTCAAAGAAACAGTCAAAAGAGTCAAACTCAATCCAATTCATCAGTGAATGTGTGTTTTCCAGTACAGATGTGTCTCAATCAGTTCCTCATGGTTTGATGCTTGGGTTTTTGATATTGGCACCACTCAACACATGACTTTACGAAAAGATTTCTTTGAGGAGTACAATGAAGAAAGTTGTGGCTCAGTATACCTTGCAAATAGATCAAGTCTTCAACTATAGGGAAGAGGCACAATTTGATTCAAGTGTCCAAGTCTTTCAGACAACAAACTTGAGAATGTTCTCTACCTTCCTCAATTGAAACGAAACTTGTTGTCCCTAGTGTTCATAAGTTAACAAGGCCATTCCATTCTGTTGGATAATAGTGATGTCAAAATCAAAAGGAAAAGTGGCAATGCAGTCGTCTTGATTGGATATGAGGAAGGAAAACTTCTCAAACTAAAGGGCGAGCCATCAAATTCAAGGAATTATGCTCATCTCGTGGAAGACGGATTGTCTCCAAACATGTTGTGGCATGTTCGATTCGGGCACACTCATTATAACAACATTTGTGTATTGCAAAAGAATGGTGTTGTTGGCATGCCTACATTGCCTGCGAAATCAGATGAGAAGTGTGAAGTTTGCATCTTGGCTAAACACGCAAGAGAACCATTTTCGAAGTCATAGTGGAAAGCAGACAGAAAGTTGCAACTTGTTCATTCAGACTTATGTTATCTTTCAATCCTCTCCATTGGTGGTCATAAGTACTTCACGTTGTTCATTGATCACTATAGTAGGATGACATGGATATACTTTCTGAAAAAGAAATCAGAAGCTTTCGATACTTTCAAAAATTTTCGAACAATGAAAATGAAACACAAACTCACATCGAGACACTCAGGACAGATAATGGTGGTGAATTCACATCAAAGAATTTTGAATCCTATCTTGAGCAAAACGGGATCAAACACCATCTCACAGTGCCTCACACTCCACAACAAAATGGAGTAGTTGAAGGAATGAATAGAACTATGATGAATATGGTTTGTGTAATGTTGTACTTCAAAGGGGTAAATCTGCATTTTTGGGCTGAAGTAGCTAAAACAACAGTATACCTTCGCAACAGATCACCATCAACAACGCTTGAATCAAAGACTCCGTATGAGATGTGGTGTGGTCATCTCCTTTCAGTGCAACATCTTCGGATTTTTGGATCCACTTGTTACACATTGATTCCAAAGGAGAAGAGAAATACATTGGACCACAGGAGTCGTAAATGCATCCACTTGGGATATTCTGATTCAATGATTGAAAATGAAGCACAAACTCACATCGAGACACTCAGGACAGATAATGGTGGTGAATTCACATCAAAGAATTTTGAATCCTATCTTGAGCAAAACGGGATCAAACACCATCTCACAGTGCCTCACACTCCACAACAAAATGGAGTAGTTGAAGGAATGAATAGAACTATGATGAATATGGTTCGTGTAATGTTGTACTTCAAAGGGGTAAATCTGCATTTTTGGGTTGAAGTAGCTAAAACAACAGTATACCTTCGCAACATATCACCATCAACAACGCTTGAATCAAAGACTCCGTATGAGCTGTGGTGTGGTCATCTCCTTTCAGTGCGACGTCTTCGGATTTTTGGATCCACTTGTTACACATTGATTCCAAAGGAGAAGAGAAATACATTGGACCACAGGAGTCGTAAATGCATCCACTTGGGATATTCTGATTCTTCCAAGGCATACAGGCTATACGATGAGAAAGAGAAGAAGTTTTTTATCACAAGAGAAGTTTTTTGTGAGACTGCAAAGGACAAAGAGCATATTGATCGGCAGTTGAGTCGACTGGACAAATTTGCAAAGTTTGATGCCTACAAAGAGAGTGATTTGAATGTTCCATACAATGAATGGGGGACACAGAGTTGGGAATCTATTGATTTTCTATTGTCTCCTATACATGAGCTTGAAACTCCTTCTGAAGGAGAGTGAAACTTTATCAGATATTGAATAGGGGCCAGCGAAATAGAGGGCAGACAATGAAGGAACTTCAAAGGATGAACCCAAAACACCTGCAGCACAGAACAAGATGCCTAAGTGGGCCAGTCAAACACTGAAAGATGTGAGGCCTAATGAAGTTGGGAAAACAGGGACTCGAAGTGTACATGCAACCTCCTCTCAACCAGACAAGTCCATTGATAAAATTCAAGACATGATTGGAAAACTCACATTTGATGATTCTCAAGAGGAACTCAATGTTGTGTTTGATTCAGAACCAACAACTTTCAAACAAGCCAAGAAGCTTGACTCTTGGAGAAAAGCAATGAAAGATGAGTCTAATTTATTGGTGAAAAATGGGACTTGGAATCTGGTTGATCTACCATATGGTTGCAAGTGGGTCTATCACAACAAATACAAGGTAGATGACTCACTTGACAAGCACAAAGCAAGGCTTGTCGCAAAAGGGTATGCTTAAAAGGAAGGAATTGACTACAATGAAACCTTTGCACTTACAACAAAATGGACTACCATTCGGACCATGTTGGCTCTAGCATCTCACAATGGATGGAAAGTTCACCAAATGGATGTCAAAATTGCATTTTTAAATGGAGACCTCAAGGAACCTGTGTACATGACACAACTTGATGGTTTTGTAGTAAAGGGACAAGAGCACAAGGTGTGCAAATTGAAAAAATCGCTATATGGTTTGAAACAAGCCCCTTGAGCATGGTATGAAAAACTAGATGAGCACCTCATGAACATGAACTTCAAACATTTTGAGTTTGAAGATGCAACTCTTTTCATCAAAATAGTTGACAAAACAATTGTATTTGTAGTGGTGTATGTTGACGATTTGCTTATCACAGGGAACAATGAACGATACGTTGCAAAATTCAAATCATAGTTGATGAAAAGTTTTGAAATGACTGATTTGGGTCATCTTCATTACTATTTGAGTATTGAAGTAATTCAAAAACCAAAGTATTTCTTCATCACTCAGCAGAAGTACGTTGGTGACATTTTGAGCAAGTTCGGAATGGAAGATTTTAAGTCTCTCAGCACGTCCATGGAACAAAATCTCAAATTGACATCTGAAGATTCAACAGATTTGGTTGATGCCACTAAATACATACAACTCATTGGAAGTCTAATTTATGTGACTACCACTTGACTGGATATATCATTTGCAGTTGGTGTCCTCTTAAGATTAATGCAACAACCCAGGGAGAGTCATTGGGTAGCAACAAAAAGGGTTCTCAGATACTTCAAAGACAACATTTTGGGCTCAAATACTCCAGGGCAGGTGACTTCAAATTGGTTGAGTATTCAAATTTTGATTATGTTGGTGATCATGAAGATGGAAAGTCCACCTCGGGTTTTCTAATGAATTTGGGAACAACATTTGTCAGTTGGAAATCCAAGACGTAATCATTGCCGACAATTTCTTCAGCAGAAGCAGAATATATGGCCGCTTCAGAGGTAACTAGAGAGATCTTGTTGCTCAAAAAGGTTCTTTCAGATTTGCAAGAGCAACAGGTTTTGTCAACACCTCTCATGGTTGACAACACTTCTGCAATCCAGATGGCAAAGAATCTAGTCTTTCACGACTGAACCAAGCATATCAATACCAAATTTCATTTGATTCAACACTATGTGAAAGATGGTAGTGTCAAGTTGCAACATTGCCCGACAACAGAGCAACCAACAGACATCCTGACAAAAGCGCTTGGACGAGAAAAAATTGAAAAGCTTAGAGGAATGCTTGGTCTGACAACAACCCCTGTGGATTAAGGGGGGATGTAATATTATTGTATATAATATTTCCTAATTCTTAGGGGTAGTTGCACATTTGCTTTTGTTTTCTAGTGTGTAGCTCAAGAGTCCCGTAGGTAGTTGAATGGACTTCTTGGTAGGTGAAGTGATTAGTCATCTTTTAGCTTATAAAATGTAATGCTTGCTTCCATTTCAATTTGAATCGTGAAATAAAATTTCATTGTCATTCCTTCAACATTGTTTCCGGCCCATCACTTATTAAAGTCAAGCTCTTGGGTCTCCACAATCAGATGTATTGACTCAACAAATGAAATAAATGATGATGGCAAGCTTCGTAAGACCAAAGCTACCATATCTTAATCATCAACTAGTTTTTTGATCGCAGTCAATTGATCACTCAGATCTTTCAATTGCAAAAATAATCAAAGATTGATCCTTCTTTGTGCAACTTAGTAGAAATCAAAATATTTTAAAGACATAATGACTGCCCAACTTCTGATCTCCGGTACTTTTCTTTTAGACTTGTCCATAGTTTTGATGCTATAGTGGCATTTTGTACCTCTAGTGCTAAAGAGTCTGCAACTGACAACTTTAGAAGCATTAAAGCTTCTTTATGCCTTTTATCATAATCTTCAGGATTAACAGAAGGTATTGATTCTTTGTTAAGACAACTTGTTCAAGAACTCTATACTCACAAATGATAAGTATTTTATGACTCCACAAACTATAATTTCCTTGGCCAATTTTTGAGACTTGTGCAAAAGCAATTGTTGTATACTAGCCATCTTAACCACAGACCTAGACCACCTAACCCTTAAACAAATAATCAAATCCCAAAAATTGCAAATACAAAGACCAAATTTCCATGACCAATCACTTTGACGCACTGATGTAGGCAATCGGGCAAAGTTTCATGGAAAAATATCCTCCCGCACCCCCCCAGAGAGCAACCTAAAACAATGTTTAAATAAAACTAAACTTTAAAATATAATAAAGCTCTTTGGTTGACCTAAATTTTTATAAGTCCAAATTTATATAATAAAATACAAAAAACTTAATTATTCCATACACTGCTGGACATAGGCGCTTCTACTCGGGCAAATGATTTGCTTCAGGCACAGGGTCAAATGTCACAGCAAACATGCCTTCAGCAAAAATGCCCTTCAGGTTAACACGCCACAAAGCTGTACGGCTCTGATGCACTTTTGTTGTTGCTGTGCCTAAATATCAGGGATTCATTCTTTCAACCGCTTCTCAGGAGAAATTGATTCTTCAGGCTGCTGTGCCTATTCAAACGCCACACTTAAATCACAAATGAGTTTCAAAATGCCTTTTTGCAACCATCAACTTCTTTCACAGTGTACCCTTTCACAAATCACGCAATCAGGTGCTCACAGTAGACACGCCCACACTTTCTCTTGCTTCATGCTTTCACCTAAGGAGCCCACATAGGAATTACGCTTACAGCAATAGACCAGGTTCACACTTACAGCAATAGACCAGGCCCTGATACCATATAATCATTTAAAGATAAGCCATGAATGGCATCAATATATAAGCCACAGAAAACAATAACCACCTACATCCGTGTAACAACTTCACAGCAGATTAATCTACATGCCAATGATAGAAAACAACTACATGCGTAAATTACAAATCAAAGGCAACAATCTCTTGTTGATGTAATTGTCAACTCCTTTATCTAATTGTTTTATCAAAAAAATTCTCACAGAAGCATCTCCAAATCAGCAACAAATCAGAATTCAGAGAGCTCTCACAATACACTTTCTGCAAATTATTCAGACAAAGGACAATATGGAAACTTGTTAAAGCCAGCCATGGAGGAAGAGCTAAAACAAATTGTGTTCTCTTTCCAGCCTGACAAAGCTTCAGGGCCAGATGGCTTTTTGGCTCTCTTCTATCAATCTTTTTGGGATCTCATTAAAAACAATCTCTTAGACTCGATAGAAGAGTCTAGACACAATAAGAAGATGCTCTGTCAATTGAATGCTACTAAGATTGTTCTCATTCCTAAATTAGCAAATGTGGACAACCTGGACCAATATAGGGCAATTGCTCTCTTCATTATGGTTTATAAGATTCTTTCCAAGTTCACCACTTTAAAAGCCCCAGGTTGCCAAAATCATAACATAAACCCAATCCGATTTCGTGCCAGGGAGGCAATATCACAGATGATATTCTTGCAGTCCAAGAAATTATCACTCTTTAAAAGTCCAACACATACTGGGCGTTCTCATCAAACTGAACATATCCAAGGATTTTGATCGTGTTAATTGGGATATACTGTATTCAACTTTAGTGAAATTCTAATCTCTTGGATCAGCAGTTGTGTTCGAACACCAACAGATGATGTTGTTGTTAATGGAAGCATGGGAACCGTCTTCTCTTCCTCCCGAGGAGTAAGGCAGGGAGACCCTTTAGTCCCATATCTGCTAATCATAATTGGAGACAATCTATTTAGGATATTGGAAGCCCATAAATTAAAAGATCAGATGCACGGCCTCCTGGTCACGGAGAGAGGGGGAAGGTATACCAGTTTTCATTTCTTTTTTGGAGGAAAGAGAAAATTTATATTAAAAGGAAGAACAAATTTATACATCGATCAAAGCCCCAGCCTTCAAGGGGCCTGGTGGCAGAGGAAAAACTGTACATACAAATGATGTTCAATATGATAATGCTTAATAGAATATAAAAACCAAAAGATCAAACGAACTATGACCACCTAAGAGGACTAGACCAAGAGCTGTATATAAAAGCTGGACAAACCATTAAACCCTCTTTTAGGACTTTGAAATGGATTTACATTATGCTCTGGACCCTTGCAGCATTCATTCCTTCCCAAGTAGTCCAATTTACAAAAGCATTAACAGGGACAGGTTTATAAAGAGGGGGATTCTATTCTTCTCCTTTCATGGTGGCCTCCACAGAACTTTCTGGCTGAACAGTGCCTTTGTTGACTTGAGCATTTTGGTGCATGACTTCAGCCAATCTTTATATGTTCTTCTCCGCTGTTAGAATTTTCTCAATGGCTTCAGTCCTGCTGAAGAGAAAGTTGTAGTTGTGGCTGAAGTGCAGAATGCTCTCTGTTTGATTTTACATACATCCTTGGAGAGCTTTGATGCATTCTTGCTGCTGTTGGATACGTTTTACCATCACAGCAAGTGACTTCTCCATTAAAGGGATGTCAATGCTTTTCTCATCCAACTTCATTGCCATACTTTGGATGCCGCTGGTTATGGTCTCAAGAACTTTGATCGAAGAAGAGTTTTCTTTGCTTTCCCCAGTAGGAGCTTTGGGATTTGGAAAGGCCTCAGCCAGATTTGAAGGTAGCCTACTTGCAGCAGGGGGGATGTCAAAAGAAAGGGATATTTGAGCTGCCCTGAGAAGGAGTGGTCTGGTGTCCTCCTTCAAGGGGAATTGGGGGCGGGGGTGAGCAATACCAGTATTAATGCCAGGAATATGAAGTTGCTAAAATCTAGAGTGCAATATGAAAGCAGCTTGCCTTAAGTGAGGATTGTTGCAAAGTTCAGCAATAGTGAAGACCTGAATGGGCTGAGCAGGCCTAGTATGTAAGGCAACC
This sequence comes from Torreya grandis, assembly GCA_037957365.1. Taxonomy (NCBI): domain Eukaryota; kingdom Viridiplantae; phylum Streptophyta; class Pinopsida; order Cupressales; family Taxaceae; genus Torreya; species Torreya grandis. Next base: position 1,417,316 of record JARHVA010001388.1, read on the forward strand.
AGGCCTAGGAATAATAGAAGCAGAGGAAGGAAGAACATTTCAAGTTTGCGCAAAAGCCCTCAATTGATGCTGAATAGGAGCAGCATTCATGTGCCCCACAGACACATTGACCATTGGGTTGTCAACATCAATTTTTATGGGTTGATCCTCCTTTGGGAGTGAGTTCTTAGCAGACACCATCTTCTTTCCAACTAAATTCTTAATTGCTTTTAGCTTTCTTCTTACCTTTTTCTGTATTCTAGATTGTAGATAAACTTGCAAAGGGAATTGAGGATTACGCAAACATTTACATTTGCAGTAAGCAAATGTTCCTTTTATAACCTTTTCCAAAAGCCTAGGGCTCTTGTGCTTATGCATAGCCATTACAATAGCCATTCATTAAGCAAGAAGATAAGGGTTAAATGCACTTAGAAAATGATTTAAAACCCTGCAGAGAATTTTTTTGAGATTTTTAATCCAACCAAGTCGTCAAAAAATTATGAAAGCTTATGTCATCAGGCTCATGCGATGCCCCTTGTAGTGGGTTGATAATTCTGATTGGTGCCATCAAAATAAGTTTGTAAGCCTGCCTTGGATGAATTGTAGAAGCTCTAACTTCATAACTGAAAAGATCATTTGAGTTTGATTCTGCCTTAGTCCAATCACCAACCCTAGTATTCTTGCCATGGTGTTGTGCTTGGTTTTTTGCCATGATAAAATCCACATAAAAACATTAGGTATTCTGATTATTCCCTCTGCTGGTGAGTGAGATTAAGACCAAAAAGTAATGAACCTAATCCATCTTATCTCATAAAACAAATTTGCCTCTTCAAACGGGATAAGAAAGCTCTAGCATTATTAAGGTCTTCTTGCTATACACAAGTCACTGTAGACATAGAGGCCATTAGATCAGAATCTTGGAAAGCTTGGAAAACCCTTAAAGATTTGTTTGATAAACAACCTGCATATAAGAAAATCGATTTTTTGATGTAATCGCTTAATACTAAGCTTGATGATGATGAGGATGTTTCGAAATACATTTTCTGGTTATAAAATGTCAAACAAGAATACAACACAAGAGGTAAAATTGATGATGACATCATGATCTCTATAATTTTGAATGGTCTTCATTCCAGCTACACAAACTACTTGGAAATGTTGCAACTCTGTAATAAACTCATCAAGGCATCGTTTGACTCAATCTCTGAATTTCTCATCCACCACGAGCAGCAATTTACAAAGAAGCAACATTCTAAGACTACAAATAATGTTTATTTCACACAAGTAGGTAAACACAGAGTGGAGAAGAAACAAGTGAAAAATAAGTATTTTCCACAATCATGAAGACATAAGCGTTCTTCCATGGTTTGAATACCCGGCGAGTACTCGCAAGAAATTTAACAGGGCAAATACTTGCCATTTTAACTTGCAGTTTTTTTTAATAATAATTGCGAGTATTTACACAATACTCGCAGTGAGAACTCGACGAGTACTATGTATATACTCGCCAATGTGGTTAGAATGCAAAAAAATGTGAAAAAACACTGATTTTTGTCCTTTTTAAACTTTAAATTATATTTTTATACATTGTGTATAAGTTTACATTTAGATATGGACATCTAGTTTCTTACACTTTTAAGTTATATTTTATATACATACTTTCAAGATGTTTGAGAGTGGTTTTGGACCTCGAGGAGCTATAATGCAAATTCTAGGTTTTGGAGGATCCTATCATATTTCAAACTTAGTTCAGTTTCAGGATTTAAGACTTAGCCATATTTTAGGGTTTTAAGATTTCAGGGAGACATCATAGGAGGTATGAATGCTGCATGAAGGGATGTAGGTATGATAGACACCTTACTTTCAAGAAACAACTAAAGGACTTCCTTGCGTATTAGCAGAAGCATGAGAGATTAGATTGGATGACATATTTGTAGATGTTGTCGAACATAAGGCAGAGGAGGAGCCACTGCCATCTGGTTCTAGGGTGGAGCCACATGTGCAACATTCTAGGCAGAGTGAGGAGAGGTAGTCGAGTGCGAGAACTAGACTCTCTCAGTCTCCCTTATTTTTCACTAGAGCGTGGAAGAGAAAATTATCGATTATTGTAATTTCTATCTTGCATTCATATGCAATTTATGATTATGATTTTTAATGAAAATCATCATAAATTTATAAGTATTAGTCTGTTGTATTCACATGATTATGCTAATTTGTACTTGTAGGCCTTGTTTTGGTCTACATACTAAAATATTGCCTAAGTGTGAGAGGGTGGGCATTCAAGCAAGACTTCGGGTTTTACACAGCAGAAGACTTCGGGTTTTTGGAAGAAGTCTTCGGGTTTTACAAGAGACAACTTATTTCACTTTATGAGTAATCAGCAGTTGAAACCCGTCAACAAAAGTAATCCGGGTTGGAAAACCCAAATTATTCTTGACAGTGCAAATCGGGTTTTGAGAAGTGCTTTGTTTATGAAAGTTTTATTAGTAGAAGTAATCCGGGTTGGAAAACCCGAATTACTCTTAATAGTGCAAATCGGGTTTTGAGAAGTGCTTTGCTCATGAAAGTTTTTTCAGCAGAAGTAATCCGGGTTGGAAAACTCGAATTACTCAGGATAGTGCATTTCGGGTTTCTCAAGGTGAATGACTTATCTCTTTTTATAAGTAACATGCAGTGAAGAATCCGAAGTAGGTACCAGTGAAGAATTCGAAGTAGGTGCCAGTGAAGAATCCGAAGTTGCAAACATTGCAGAACAAGCAAATAGACTCGAACAAAAAGCCCGAAGGAATTCCTTCGAAAAAGTTCAAAGGACAAATTAAAAAATCCGAAGGGTAATGTACCCTTCGAAAAGGATGTTTCCAAAAAGCCCAGATGCTCTCCAAAAAACCTGAGTGTCCTTCAAAAAACCCGGGTGCCGTTTTCTTAAGGGTTATACGACAGGAAGGCGCTGTTTGAAAAGTCCAAGGGGTTGTTTAAAAAAACTCGAAGGGCAGGTACCCTTCAGAAGGGTCATTGACAAAAAACCCGAAGGGTAGGTACCCTTCAGGAAGGCTCATTTCAGGATCGGAAGGAACGTTTGCAAAAAACCCGAAGGGTAGGTACCCTTCGGGAAGGCTCATTTCAGGATTGGAAGGGACGTTTGCAAAAAACCCGAAGGGCACCTACCCTTCGGGAAGGTTCATCTCACAATTTTAAGGGATTTACAAAAGCCCGAAGGGCACCTGCCCTTCGGGAAAAGACCATGACAGGATTTCCAAAGGGCTATTTTTTAGGCCAAGGGACAATTCTCGTGGACTTCCGCGGGAAGTTGAACACAAAAAGCCCAAGGGAATAAAAAATAAACAAGGCAAAGAAAGAAGGAAAGATATCCTTCGGAAAAATTGGTAGACAGAATAAAACCCGAAGGGAACTAAGGGGCAAAACGAAAGATCCGAAGATAACCCAGCCCAAGAGAAACCCTGTAGGAAATAAAGTCCAGCGGGAGATAAAATCAAGGGGAAGCCAAAATGTCTGAAAGAAATGGATATCCTTCAGACAAATTGTCCGAAGGATTCCTTCGGAAAGCTTGGTCAAAGAAAGGAAAGTCCGAGGGTAGAGAGAGACAAAAGTGAAGTCCAAAAAAAATGAACATAATCCATGGGAAAATGACTTAGCAAATAGTTCAATGGATTATTCGAAGAAATAAAACAAAAGGGAGAGGTCCGAGATAATAAAGACCCAAAGAGATTGAACGTTAGGCCGAAGGAATAAGTAAGAAGGGAAAGTTCGTGGAAAGACAAATACAAACAGAGGTCAAGAAGAAGAATTCTAAACTTAGCCAAGAGAAATCACAGACACTTGGGCCGAGAGAAACCCATGCACAAACAAAAGATGGAGTCAATGTGGAATTCCATGCAAGCAAAAACTAATTGTAGTTGACTAATCAAGGCTTCAGTTGACTGGTTGTTGAAGTCCCAGCCTTTCAAACGTTCCAACTCGGCTTCCAATGGATCAAGTCAGAGTTCTAAAATTGGCATTGGCGTTGGATTTCATGCATGCTATTGTCATCTCATACTTTCAAACATTTCAGCAGCTCATGAAGAAGCCAAATTTAGAGGTGGGCGTGGATTTGCATGCAAAGAGAGGTGGGCGTTTCAATAAACCCAACTGTCCACTTTCAAACGCCAAAGAGCTAGTCTCTAATTTTAGACATGGCTTAACCGATCATGCATAAGCAAAGTCAAACGTTTGAGCCCACCTTCCACTTTTCAATGCAAAGAATTTTCATGCAAGACAAAATAGACTTTTGTAAACGCTGAGTTGGTTTGAGTTTACTCCCTCTCTATTTTCAAATGCCAATCTCTTGGCTTTTTGTAATTTTCTATATTAATGGCTTTTCAGTATTGTAAAAATCATTCCTCTTTTGCAAAAAAACTTCTGTCAAAGATTGTGTTGTAACTTTTTTTCAAATCAATGAGAAGAGGATTGTGTTTTTTCAATTTTTAGCAGCTGGTATAGTTTACTATTGTTATAGATTTGCCTAAGTGATAGATTTTCTTTCTTCCTTGTCAAATCTGGATTTGTACCTAGTTACTAGCTAGTCATTTATGTAGTTCACGTTCTGTGTGGGATTGTCTTTTGCTGAGTTTATAGTGGATATTAGTGGCTATTTAGTGCCTTTCATCAGGGCTATTTCTATGTTTCCCTCAAGCTTAGATAATTAGATAGAACCTTTTCGTGAAATACTTGTGTATTAATCAATTGGAGTTGAAGTTTTGCCTCTTCCTTGTCTGAATCAGTGTTCTTAGAAACTCGATTTGAGTGGATCAAACAGATTAAGTGTATCACCGCTTTAGCTAGGATTTCTTTGCAAGTTCTTTCTTCCCTTTTCTCTAGGAAGTTTGTAGCGTAGAAGTTGAGATCCTCATTGATACATCTTACATGAACCAGCCTTCTTTGGAGGTTCTTCTCACCATTGAGGCACCCACCCTCGTGAGAAGATTCCATTGTTTCAACTGGAGAGAGGATTAGCCATTTCAGCATGTCTTCGATTCAGGGTGCAACTCCAGGTTGACAACAATACCCTATTTGTATTCAAATATAATAGAAAACACTTCCCCAACATTTTACAGAGTCATTTAATACATTTTGTAGTTGTAATTTGTATAAAATTTATATTTTTTTATGAAGTTAATTTATTTTTTTAAGTTGTCGAGTAAAATTTTTGGGCGCTAGGTGATTACTCTCTGAGTACGAATATGCAAACTATGGTTCTTCCCAATGTAAACATTCTTCTCGGCGTACTTATTGCACAAGTTACTCTTCTTTGTATGCCAGTACTAGTAGTCACAAGTCATCTCCCAAAACTAAGAAAAAGGTGCAATGTTACAAATGTGGTCGTTTGGGACATTATGCTCATAAATGCCTTTCTAGGAAGAAGTCTTCAAAAGATGACATGAAGCATGCCGCCCATTATGTTGTTGAGTCCACTGAAGATTTTTTTGCTCCAAAAGCATCATGTTTTGTTGAAGCTTTTTGGTCCACAGGGCCCTGGCAATATCTTTTAAGAATCTTGTAGAGAACCATCTTTAGTTAGCTAGGAGCTCAAAGATTGGAATGATGGCTTAATAGCAATTTTGGTTTTGGTTGTGCTCTAGTATTCGTTGATGATAGTGTTTTTTTTGCAATTTTCAAGATGTTGAGCAGGTTGTTGATGTTGCAATGCATAGATTGCTCGTCTCTCGTTTGATGGTGTAGAAGATATTGAGATTAGCCTCCAAAATTTGGTAAGGATGGTCCTTCATGGAGTAGGACTAATCATGTACTTTGGTACATATTTGATAGTAGTGCATGTTACAGGTAGTGAATTGTCTATAGACAATGGTTAGGAGAGTTGAAGCATGCCATAAATGCTTCATACTTCATTTACAAGTCCAAATGAGACCATATTGATTGTTGTGGTTGGATCATTCCATAGACATTCCATATTGCAGGTTACCAAGATCAGAGGGATGGTGAATGAGGCACATTCATCATCATCATGTTAGGTAGTGTCAAGACATTACAGGGATCAGTAGGCATAGGAAACCAAAAGGTTATGCTGCGGGGAACGTAGTAGACATGTTGATAAGATTATAGGGAACTTGATGCAATAACTTCTCTAGAGGTAGTGAACGTTTTCTGTAGATCATCTTCATTACCACTTTCGGATCACTTGGGTTTTGTGATCCAATAGATTATATTATATTTTTTATATAGCTTTTATTAGTTATGATACAGTACAAAGAATCTTAATCAACTTTGATTAAGATATTTGTAGGTAGTTGTATTGGGAGTTGGGTTCCGATAATTGGGCCCGGTAGTTGAGTCTCATACAAGTGAAGGTTTTTGTCATATAAACTTGCATTTGTACTTGCAAATGAAATGAAATACAATGATGTAACCTTCAGTTTATAATAAATAAACTTACATGGCATTGTGCCATTTCTACATGTTATAGTTTCTCTCCTGTGTTTGAATGTGCACTACTGCTTTATAGTCATAAAAAACTCCAAGTTCCTCCATCTTGCTCCAGAGTTTGCTTCTAGCCACCATGTTAAATGATTTTTTAACTTCTTCCCCTTGGCTATCCCATTCTTTTTCAATCAAGTGCCTAAGAGTGACATAGTGATCGATAGTGGAGTGGTTTGGTCTGAAACCTATCTGTCCTTTCGCTCTTTTCCCCTTTTTCTGCCCAGTTGCTAATTTTGCGCTCTACCATGCTTTCAAATAGTTTTCCAAGAATAGGGTTAATCATGATATAAAATGACCCTTTTTGGGAAATTATGAATTCTGATTTTTTATATTAAATTCAGAAAACTCACATTCAGGGCTAGTTTAACACACATGCAACCATAACATTGAAAACTCAAATCCTAGTCTTTATTTCAGTCAACACACACATGAAATAAAGATGAATATTTGGAAAATTATGAATTCTGATTTTTTATATTAAATTCTGAAAACTCACATTCAGGGCTAGTTTAGCACATGTGCAACCATAACACTGAAAACTCAAATCCTAGTCTTTATTGTAGTCAACATACACATGAAATAAAGCTGAATACAAAGTTACAACAACGACAACTAAATGTATAACAGGTTATAACAACAAACCCTAGCTGTAGGAAACCTTAAATATTGAATTTAACAATAAATACCAAGGTACAACAAACTTTGATCTTGCTGTACAGTAGCAGCAACATTAGTAAATACTGCCCTAGCAGCCCGTTAGGTACAACAAATGGTATATGGAAGATGCAAACAACTAAGGAGTAGGTACAACAGGTGTATGGTAGGCTGTACAACCAGGTACAACATCAACAAAGCCCCCAAAACAACAATCCTTCCTCAAACCCCAACGCAGCAGTCTGGATATTATTTCAAACCCTTTGCAGGGTCACACACACTGAAACTAGAATTCTAGTTTTGATTTAAAGCACAATAATGATTCTTGCATGGAATCTCCTCACATGGAGAAGAGGTTTTCGTCCTCAAATCCAACCTTGGAAACCAAGAGGGTTTTCATCTTCCAAAATCTCCGAACAGCCAAGGGTTTTCGTCCTTGGATGAGAAAAATTGAACACAAAGCTAAAACTTCACAGGTTGAAAGATGAATGGCAAAGTAGAAGCTTTCTAAATGAGCCCATCACCCCTTTTATAATTTCCTTTTCATCTTTTCCCTCCAAAATCACCAAAAGCAACTTTCTCTCCAGAATCCTCAAAAGCAACTTTCCCTCCAAAGTCCTCAAAAGCAACGTTCCCTCCTTTAATTCTATTTTTGAGTTGTTTTATGAAAAAAACCTTTGTATTTATGAAATATAAGTTGCCTCTTATAAAAATATAACATAAAGTTACTATTAGGCTTAATAAAAATTGCTTTTTGGCCCCTTCTTAATGAATGTTACTATTTGACCCCTTCCATAATAATAATACATTAGTGTCCTTTTTCTATGTTATGAAATAAAGTGACTTAGGACAACTTAAACATATTATTATTAATTTATTTCCCTAAATCCACCCCTTAGTCTACAGGAAATAAAAATAGACTTTGGGTCCACTCCCGTTTAATTATTCCAAAAAAAGGGACATGACATGATAGTACGATAATTTGAAAGGTTATTGAAAAGAGATTTTATGCTTTCATAGTCCATAAAAATTAAATCTAAAGCTTTTGGAATAACTGTGTAGTTATTTTTGACTTTCGACGTTTTGAACCACCAATCGTGATCCATCATCAGAAGAAAGAATTATTGATATCTTTGTTTTTATAGAGACGAATAACGGCACTAGTCGTCCTATATGCTGAGAAGCTTTCCTGAATGACACCATTGAATATGCTTTTGATGTGTGGTGTGGGAGCGCTTCCAAACCCCATTTTAAATACTTTGCTTGCAACCTATCTATGTCTTGTGCCTTACCCCCCACTAGCCTCTTTATACCCTGATAAATGTCCTATGTGGAAAAGAGCTCAATTGTTGTGTTCATTATGGGGATTTCTTTATCTTGATCTCTTTCATAGAGTAATTTTGCATATTCTAAACCAATGGGTATCTATAATATTATTCTTTGTTTTTTCTTTTGTTGTAGTTCTCTGCAAAAGTCCTTAGGGTTGTGTTTCCTGAGATAAATCATTTCTTTCCTTCTTATGCTTATATAACTTTCCTTTTTAGACCTTATCAATTTTTCATAAGACTTCTTGTTTTCTTTATCCATCCCAATTTCTCTTTGCTGCCTTGCACTCTTCATCATTCCACAGATTTGTCGGAAAGCTACTTGTATTTCTCCTCTTAGGCCTAGATCTTTTGCATGCACTTAGTGCTTTATCGATTATGGGAATGAACATGTTGCTGTTTATTGGGCAGCTAGACGTACATGATATACTATTCTCTACTTCCTATAGGTGTTTTCCAAGGTTGCTAAAAAGAGTTCTTGATTCATGAAGAATTACCATGAAGAGGTGTCTGTTTTTTGATTGTGGTGGGCCTGTTCTCCTTGCTGACTGTTTATTTGCAAGTCAATCTTTACATATATTGGATTATGATCTGATTTCAGCTCTATGGTGCAGTCCCCAACGTCTATCTCCATCAATCTCTAGATAAAGCTCTACGAACAAATAACATAATCACCACATTTTGACCATTGTATGCTTTACAAGTGATGTTACTTGAATTCGGTAATGTTCTTATGCCATTGCATATAACCATGTCATAGAGGCTACATAGCCCCAATAATTCTGCTCCATAATGTTTAATACCCCAACTTCCATCTTGTCCAGCCCTTTCCCAATGCCAATCGTCTTCTCCCTTTAACCACAATGGATTGATTTTCACAGCACCTTCGTTTCTCAAAAGCTAAAGTTTTTTCTTCAAGTGTGAAAGGTTGTATTTGTTGACCACCTATGCTTCCCTTTTAGGCTTGTTTCTGCTCTTAGGTTGGTTCTTTATTATTTCCCTATCTCGTGTTGGGGTAAATTCTAGCTCAACAAGTATTCCACAAAAAAAGGAGTTCCCTTTGTGTCTAGTGAGACTTTTCAAGTGTTTTGATTTTGGTCAGCTTCAATTTGGGTTTACGTTGTATAATTGGTAATTATTATAATTGTTACATTTCATGTAATCTTCTCAGTGGCATACCTTGTCCAAGCATTATAATATCTCTTCATTTTCTGAAAAGAAAAGAAAGAACTAAAATAAGAAATAAAAGTGCTTTTCTTTTCTTTTCAGAAAAAGAAGAGATTTTATAATGTTTATATATGAAAGTGGTTTACTTTTCTTTTCAGAAAAAGAAGAGTCCTATAATGTAAAAGTGAAAGGCAAGAATAATTTCAGGCGGTATGCAATTATTAATAGGGCAAATCTCCCTTGTATATTGTCTGTTATATCAAGAAACTGGCTTGGAAACCAAAACTTAGGTGGAAAACTTTTATTTTTCCTTTTCCCACATTGGTCAAATCCGACAAAACTTTGTGAATGTCTGATATACTAGAGCATCATTTAGTAAAAGTGTTGAAATTGTTAGAAATAAAATTTTCCGAGTCTCACCTTTTAAGAGCCCAAATTTCCTAGGAACTTATATTACTCAAAGAAGAGCAAGTAATGCACTATAATGTCTTTTCTGTCCCTCGTGATAGTAAGAATTAGCTTCTTGTTAATGAAACAATCTAATGAACTTTAGAATTTATCTTAATGTAATAGAAGCTAAATGATTTTGAAACTAAGAAATATCTGGACCTGCTAATAAAAGGTTGGTGTGCCTAACATTAAACTAACCATGTAGACAATTTTCATATAACAACTAATGATGGGATCGATACCTTTGAAATCGCCTAATAGTATAATTATTCTGGGATGACTGTTTGTGGAATATTAAGGATGCCAACAATGGTTTTGCTATGCTGTTAGCTTATGATTATATCATTTAATAGGTCAGCTTTGGTCATGACTACAGGTGTTGGTGAGGGATTTCAATTGCGCAGTTCAAAAAAATATTCTTCTTCAGGTGCATTTGCTTCTAAATATTTTGCCTTTAAATGTTATTATAAAATCTGATCTGGTTGAGAAATGAGTTTGGTCACTCCATTTATATCTAAAACTTTATACCATTTGCCAATTTTGGTAAAACCTAGTATTAACATATTTGATGCCTAGAATGTTAGATGCAATAAACTGAGTGACCAAGGCACAATGTAGTTTGGTATTTGTGCAACCAAGATAATTTATGATTTAAACACAATCTTACTCTTTATTCTTGTTTTTGCAGGGTCACATGTATTTATTTGTGCACTATGTTTGTTTCTATTCCAACATATTTGGATTTGAGAAAAAGGTACACTCCTAAAAATGTAATGTCGTGGTGCTTGAGTGCCAAGTTGGTCCTTTTGCCTTGTGATTTTTACCAAAAATACAGGAGGAAAAATTTCATTAGGGTAATGGCTACTAATGGAGGTCATCTTGAGATGACTCAAACACACACCCGCAAAAACTTAATAATCGAATGTATTGCCATCTTATCCTCTTTTGGAAGTGAATAAAGACATGGTTTAAAGGACCAGAAGGAAAGGAATTTCTATAGTCATCAGTTTGACATTTAACATGTGCCAAGGTTGAATTGTTAAATAGGTTCCTTTTGTTTTATAAAAAGAAGACTGTTTCTTCAGTGTGTTCTTTTTTTTAATCTTGATAACTTGTCAATATTTTTGGATTGCAAGATAATTGCTGATTGACATTTCTTTTTCTTGTATATTCCATAGATATGCATACCTGTTTTCCCATCTCTTCTTCCAATTCAACTTTATATTTCTACAATTTATTTTCCGTAGATTATTATGCATGTATGTTATCTGTATCGTAGGATTTATTGTCTCATTCACATGTTCCTTATAAGATCTAAATTTTTGATATCCAAGAGTGACAGAATTCTATTTGTATTATCATATTATTTCTCTTCAATCATCACATATTTCATGGGGATTGATTTTATAGGTTGTGTTTTCATGTGCTAAGTAGACATTAATACAAGGTAGAAAATAGTTCAACCAGCAAAGATAGGATGTTGTTGTAACTTTGTCATAAAACAGGCGTCTCTGATAATGTCGAGCCAATAACTGCCTTTCAAAAGCTTCATTTCCCAGATTTACTTACTCTTGGGTACTCTGTAATTTGGGAGAAATTGCAATGCAGATAGAATTTGTGTAGCAAAATTTGCCTGCCAATCACTAAATTAAATCTTACAAGTACTCTATATGATATTTTTTTCTGTTAATGACTTTCGGAGATTTGTATTTTTTTTGATGTAGGAATAGATTTCTATGAACAAAAGTAAAGCTGGCTGTATGGTAGTTTCGGAGTAAAGATCTCATAATACAACTCCTCTAAGCAGTATACATAACATGCAATTCTTGAGTGTGAACCATGTATCGAATTATAGTTGGACCCAAAAAGTTACTACACTATCCGAATCATGACTTGAGAGGATATCCAAATAAACAAAAGCATAGTATCCAGGAATGGAAATCTAGAATAGAACATGGGGGAAAAGGTTTGGAATTTCCTAAAGGGTTCAATTTGATAATATAAGGTAAAACATAGTTACCAAGTCTGGAAATCTGGATCTGTTTTGGAGGGCCAAAAATTGGGAAATCTAGAATTCTTGAAAAGTTTGTAAAAATCCGGTGCAAAATACACATGTAAATATGAACATTTTTTTAATAAATATACAAAATTGACAAATACAATGAAAAATATTTAATAACGTAATATAAAATGTTAATATATTTATTGTTAAATAATATATAAAGTTGCTGAGTGTACACACATGCATTATTTAATAAATATACAAAATCGACAAATACAATGAAAAATATTAATAACAAAATATAAAATGTTAATATATTTAATGTTATATAATATATAAGGTTGCTAGGTGTATTTTTTTAACAGAAAACTAAAACAAAATAAAAGACCAACCCGGACCAAACTTACTTGGTTCTGCTGAAAAATATGGATTTGGCCTCATTTTTTGTAGATCTGGCCGGATTTGGCCTCATTTTTTGTAGATCTGGTCGGATTTGGTAACTACAAAGTAAAGGTAGTTTTTCAAGTCACCTCCAAGTGAGACACCAATTTGGTATATGAGACCCCCTTGTAGAAGCCCACAAGGAGATTGTTTTTCCATTTAGCTTGTATATTGTTTAAAATTGGACCTTTTTATGTTTCAACCCTTTGATCAACTTTATGATAAATCAAGCATTAGCCTTGCCAATACGTGGAAAATGTAAAAAAATGATGTAAATATGGGAAAATTAAATAATGTTAATTATATATATTTGTACTAAATATAGTGTAACTTCATTATTATTATTTAATATCAGAATTGAAATCAAATTAAAAGAAAATATAAAAATCTTATTAACTTTTGTTAAAATTTGAGGAGCTAGTGCTGAATTGAAATATAGTATTGAAGGAGAATGGATAATTTTCGAAGGCAGAGATTAACATCTAAGCTGCCAAAGTCTTTAGAATGATTCTTGTCGTACGCTAGAATTGCACCCTTGTGGGAGAGTTTTTCAGGCTCTCTCACTCCCAGTTACAATATTGGAACAACCTCACACTGTGGGTATCCTGGAGTGAGGTTGACCTCTAGATATTTTAATGAGGTTAGCTCCTCAGATGCTTCACTTCAGTGCGTTTCCCACACAAATCTATTGCTGACTAAGGAAAAGGGAGAGAAAGATAACATGAAAGGGAAATCTAAGCTAAGGATGGTGATGCACCAAAATATGAAATGATCCACTTTCACCCTAGAAACCTTAACAACTACTAATGATTCTAATCAAGACACAAACTAATCTGATCCTATCTCAAGGCCACAAGCATAAGTATTTTGTGTGGAGGTCGAAGGAAAACCCTGCAATTTGAAAGACAAAAAGAAATAGGTTTGTATGAGACACCATAAAGTTGTGACGCTTCAAAAAGAATGAACAATGTCTAACACTTAACACACCCTGCAAGGAACCAAAAGAATTAAAGCAAGATACGTATAGAATCCATAGATGATGAAAAGGGACATACATCTACAAGTTAAACTCCAATAATGTATACTTGACTTCAAACAGAATCAAAAAATTCATCTCATAGCTTCAAGAGAGTGTTATAAGGCAATTTTGACAGAGCAACTCTACCACCAGTTGAGGGATCATTTTTTAGACTCAAAAGCCTCTATATATAGTAGAAAGGGATGAGAGGAGAGGGGCTTGTGTGAGAAAACGGAGAAGGATGTCATAAATGGCTGCAACCACCACTATTGTTCTTGAGCTCCTCGTTGATTAACAAACATGCTAGAAGACAAGAACTTATCCAAGAACGTCTTTAATGCTCGAGCTACCTTTTCTAATTCCCTGATCTTCACCTTTCATCCTCACGCCATCTTTCACTTGTCTTGCACGTATAAGGACAAAATCCCCATAAATTTGAATATGGACCGAGCCATGTTGCTTTTGCGTTGAGCAGTTGTTTGTCAGAGATGATGGCCATGTCGAAGGATGAGGGCCTCTCCATTAATTGCACCTACCAACTCCTGCTTCGAAACCTAGACCCGATCTTTCCTATAGATGGAAAACCAATTTAAAGACATTTTTTTTCCTGTACCCATTTATGTCGATTTAAGTCCATACAAATCCAAACAACTACTTGCAGGGGTTCAGATTTTGACGTTTGTGGGCCCGTCATGAGATATTTGAATCCCAACAACTCTTTTATGAGCTTGAACTTTGACACTAGCGTGGACGTCATGTTTCCTTCAGACACTTTCTTGTGGGCCTTTTTCTTTCGGACCTTTTGCTTTGAACAATTTTCGCGGACTTTTTTTTCGAAAGAATTATACTTCGGACTTTTTGAGAATGACCCTTCAGATTTTGAAAAGTCCTTTGGAGAAGTGCCTTTTTTGAAGGAAAAGTATCTTTTGGCCACTTCGAAAATGCCTCTTTCCAAAGCGAAAGTACCCTTCGAAACTTTTGTAAATGTCCTTTGGTTATTTGAAATGAACTATTGGCTTTGCAAATGCTCCTTTTTGCCGAGAAAAGTGCCCTTCGGCTTTTGAAAAAATGCCCCTTTGGAAATCTTGTGAATGTACATTTTTGAATGGAAATGATATTTTGCCTTTTTTGAAAATGAACCTTCCCTAAAGGAACATTTTCTTCGGGAAAATTGAAAAGTCCCTTCGGATTTTTGTTTCGGCTCTTCTCTCCGAAGGAATTCCTTTGGAATTCTTTCCTTCGGATTTCTTGAAAATGAACCCTTTGCTTCTGGACAAAAGTTCTGAAAGAAATCTTCCTTCGGAAAAATTGTCTCGAACAATTTTCCCGAAGGAAATGTGTCCCTTAGAAAATTCCTTTGGCCTTTTGACTTCGGAAAAGTGCCCTTCGGAAGAATTGAAAATGCCCTTCGGAGTTTTTGTGTTGGACCATTTCCCCAAGAAAATCCCTTCGGAAAAATTGTCTTGGCCACTTCGCTTTGAAAAAGATATCTTTCGAAACTTTTGCTTGGTACACTTTCCGAAAAAAAATCCTTTAGGCCTTTTGTTTCGGACAAAATGTCCAAAACAATTCTCCCGAAAAAAATAGGTCTTCGGAGAAATTGTTGCGGAACAATTTCCTTGAAAGAATTCAGTGTTTGTCTTTTGCTTCAGACATTTTGTTCGAAAGAATTATTCATTCGAAAACTTTGTCTCGGACAACTTGTCCGAAAGAATTCAACACTTAAACACTTAGCCAAAAGGGTCTCGAAAAAAAGAAACACTTAGTTCCCGCAAAGTCCGAAAGAATGAACAAGTAAAGACTTAGCTGAATAAAAGATTTCGCACTTAGCTTCTGGGTTGCAAGTTTATCTTTGAACATTTCTGTTGGATCCTTAGAAAACCTTGTTTGGATCCTCTCTGTTTGCAAATGTTGGATCCATTTCTAAGTCTTTGATCCACTGTTTCATCAAACCATGCAAGAGCTTTATATGTGGGCCAAAAATGGCCAACATCTTTGGCGACTCACAACGATTGCATGCCTGTCGATGCAAGAGAACCTAGACCATGTTGCCTTGTCTAGTCCATTGGGCATGGAGTCATTTGTTGAACACACTATTTACTGAGAGGGGGGGGTGAATCAGTAGATGAGCTAAAACTTGGTTCTTAAAACTTTTAAACAAGATACTTAAAGTATATGCAAAGTAAAGAACAAAACAGAGATCACACACACACACAAGAATGTTCAACACTAGATTTTTACGTGAAAATCCAAAAGGAAAAACCATGGTGAGAAAAGGTGCTAGAAGCTATTGTTCTAATCCAGCCTTATAGACAAACCTCACTAGTTACATTCAAGAGCACTCACTCTAAAGAAGCGTCAACTACTTAATTGAGCACCAACTCAATTTTTCTAATGGCACCAACCTATCAGAGAATGATGCTGCAACTTCAAAATACATAAGAGATTCAGAATGAATCTTGTTCACTTTTCTGTTACAAGTTTAGTTTGTAACTGCACCATCACTGTGTGCCTTTTTGGCTTATCTACCTTTATCTCTTTGTGTCTGGATATCTTCTACTTTGACACACCTTATTTTCTTTGCCGTTTTCGCGCTCTCTGCATATGTTCTCACTCAACAATTTTGAGTTAACACTCTAATTATTATCGCAACATCATTAAAAAGACAACACATTCAAATGATCTGTTCGTAGCATATATAGACAGATGCATCTTAGGGTTTTTTATTTGTAAAGTGTTCACACTTCAACTGTACATAACCGGTTCAAGCTTTTGATCTGTATTCAATGTGACTTTGACTGTGTCTCGATTCATGCTTCACTCGACAACGTTCAAATTTTTTTACTATCTTTGGCATCTGCACTTCTATTGCACTTAACTGCGCCGCTTCCTCGATCACTTTTGATCTGCATTCAATGTGACTTTGACTTTGTCTCGATTCATGCTTCACTCGACAAGGTTCAAATTTCTTTACTATCTTTGGCATCTGCTCTTCTACTGCACTTAATTGCGCTGCTTCCTCGATCACTTCTGATCTGCATTCAATGTGACTAACTTTGTGTCTCGATTCATGCTTCAAACGACAACGTTCAAATGCTTTTACTATCTTTGGCATTTGAACTTCTATTTAACTACGCCGCTTCCTTGATCACTTTGAATTATTTCGAGCTCCGTGAAGATATATCAAGTTCATCACCAGTTCCAATTGTTCCTTTATTGATAGTTAGAAGACATTGGTTGCAGGCTTTTTAATTCTTTCGTCGCGCCAAGTTCACGTTCTTTTCTTTGTTGGATCTTTCCTTATGACCTTTTGACACTTGTCAAATGCATGTGCACTCGGAGGATCATTTGAGTTTGCTTTGCACCATAGGATCTAATGCACCGATCAGACATGAGCCGTTGATATTTTAAAGCAGCATTAGTTTTAATACTTGCTTTGTCATTATCCATCGAGCTTCTTTTCTTCCCTTTTTGCATCTCGCTGCTGTTTATATCATGGGTTTGCTGCCTCTCCTTTCGATTATCTTCGATATGTCGATCTTTACCCTTTGTATTGAGCGTTAAACTTTGGCATGTTGGCGTGATCTTATTTTCTTCGATATTCTTGTAACGTTCCTTTCAACGTCGATGCTTCAAAACTTGCTTGTCCTTTAACCTTGCTTTAATTCCTTCGTAAGGTTCCTTTATTCAAATTGTTGCGGGCCTTTGTTTCTTTGGGACAATATCTGTGGACTTTTTGTCCGAGTTCATTTCATCCTGAAGTGTCCTCCAAGTTCTCTGAGAGAATTCGTCATTGGCTTCTAATAGATGTCCTTCGAAAATCTTTTCTTCTGACTTTTTGTCCGCGAGGTATTTCTTCGGACTTTTTTGTTCGCGAGGCATTTCTTCGATTTTTTGTCCATGTCATTTCTTCAGATTTTTTGTCCGTGAGACATTTCTTCGGAGTTTTTGTAAGTGTCCACATGCCCTTTGCAACGTTCAAAAGATACCCTTCGAACTTTTTGCAATCTACCATTCAGCTTTTTTGCAAGTGTCCACATGCCCTTTGCAACGTTCAAAAGATACCCTTTGGACTTTTTGCAATCTACCCTTCGGCTTTTCTGCAAGTGTCCACATGTCCTTTGCAACGTTTAAAAGATACCCTTCGAATTTTTTGCAATCTACCCTTCGGCTTTTCTACAAGTGTCCACATACCCTTTGCAATGTTCAAAAAATACCCTTCGGACTTTTTGCAAAGGTCCACTTGCCCTTCGGACTTTTTGAAAAGGTCCTCTTGCCCTTTGGAATGTTCAAAATATACCCTTAGAACTTTTTGAAAAGGTCCACTTGCCCTTCGAAACGTTCAAAAGATACCCTTTGGACTTTTTGAAAAGGTCTGCTTGCTCGAGGACTTGACAATTTTTTCTAAAGAGTTGTCATTGCCATTCTTTCCAAAAGAATTCCTCCGAAGGAATTCTTCAAGACTATTTCGAGTTTTTCATTCTTCTTGACTTATCCCGATTGCCTCTTCTAAGCAAGAACACTTCACAAATGCGATACTCCACAAGTCTGCTCATCTCAACCTTTGGCATTAATGCATGATCAGTTGCAATTTCAATGACATTAAGGACATTAACTTTTGACATCAATGACAATTCTATGCTGCCCTAGATGGAAATGATAACTGTTCAGTCCTCAGACTGCTTTCAATATCATGATATGAAAACTGTCAACTGTCTCCTTGCTCAAATTTCCAACAATCTCCCCCTTTGTCATTGATGGCAAAACATCCTCAATGAGCAAAAACATCCATGAGCGAAAACATCCTCAAAAGTCCCTTCTCATTCTACTTGCTTGCTCTTATTCTGATTTCTCCCCCTTTGACATTAATGACAAAGAGTGTTTGCTAAACCAATAAGACACACTGCTGTTGAGCTGTTCTGATCCTTGGACCTGTCTGGATAGAGCATTATGAAAAAAAAAGACTCCCCCTTGGATAATGCACACCGACCTGAACTGTTCCTATGATTCTCTGGGCTTTTATATGCTTCAACCGATCTTAGATATAGCATTGGTCTGAAACACCAATCAACAATAGATATGTCTTACATAGATGAGCATAGAAATCTAGATCCAACATACCTTAGTCTGTTTTTTAACATCAAATGACAATCGACATGTAAGGTACATAGCAGATTGCCTTCACTCTTAATCCAGGTGTTTAATAAAATGCTTGCAATGCTCCCCCTGGGCTTCTAACCTATCATAAGAGGCTAGTGATATGGGGTGGGAGCTACAACTCCCAACTTCTCTCTCAGATACTCGAATTGCTCCTTGGGAAGAGGCTTGGTAAAGATAGCTGCAATCTGATCCTTGGCTAGCACATATTCC
Organism: Torreya grandis; assembly: GCA_037957365.1. Lineage (NCBI taxonomy): Eukaryota > Viridiplantae > Streptophyta > Pinopsida > Cupressales > Taxaceae > Torreya > Torreya grandis. The sequence continues at coordinate 1,436,214 of JARHVA010001388.1, forward strand.
ATTGTGACCTCCTGACTTGCTACCTTTTCTCTCAAAAAATGATATTTTATGGAGATATGCTTGGTTCTGGAATGCATCACTGGATTCTTGGATAGATTTATGGCACTTGAATTATCTTAATAAATAGAGATAAGTGCTTGATATTCTACTTTTATGTCCTTGAGAGTTTGCTTCATCCATAAGACTTGAGTGCAGCAAGCAGCTGCTGCGATATACTCTGCTTCAGCTGTAAAGAGTAATCGATTCTTGCTTCTTGCTTAGTCAAGACACAAGTTTGTTACCCAGAAAGAATGCACCACCACTTGTGCTTTTTCTGTCATCTACACTTCCTGCCCAATCAGCTTCAGTATATGCAACTAAAGTAAGATCCTCACTAGTTGGGTACCACAACCCATTATCAATTGTTCTTTTGATGTACCTGAAAATTCTTTTTACAGCATTAACATGTGATTCTTTGGGGGCTGCTTGAAACCGTGCAACCATGCATACTGCTTGCATGATGTTTGGTCTTGATGCTGCTAGATACAACAGGGTACCAATCATTGATCTATACAACGTATTATTTGCATCATGAGACTCGTCTTCCTTGCTTAGCTTGCAGCCAATCATCATGGGAGTACCAACTGGTTTGCTGTCCTCCATTCCAAATTTCTTGAGCATCTCTTTCACGTACTTTGCTTGAGATATGAATATCCCTTCATTAGTTTGTGTAATTGTAAACCAAAGAAGGAGAGTTCCCCTAGCATTGACATTTCAAACTCATTTTGCATTTGCGTGACAAATTCTTTACACATGTTACTATCACCACCTCCAAAGATTATATCATCCACATATACAACAATCATCATATTCTCACTTTTTGATTTAAAGTACAGATTGCTGTCTACGCACCCTTTTCTGAAACCTTGTCACTGCAGGTATTGATCCAATTGTGAATACCATGCTCTAGGTGCTTGTTTTAGATCATACAAAACTTTCTTTAGTTTGCACACAATTTTCTTCCTCTGCTAATTGAAATCCTTCTAGTTGTTCAATGTACACTTCCTCTTCTAAGTTTCCATTTGGGAATGCTGACTTCACATCCATTTGATATGGTTTGAATTTCTTGTGAACAGAGAATGCCAAGAACATTCAATAGCTTCCAGTCTTGCCATAGGAGCAAATGTTTCTTCGAAATCTATGCCTTCTTGTGCATATCCTTTGCACACCAGTCTAGCTTTGTTTCTTATGATTGCTCCATCTTCATTGAGTTTGTTTTTGTAAACTCACTTAGTTCCTATTACATTCTTGTTCGAGGGTCTAGGAACTAATTCCTTTATTTTTTTCAATTTGGTTGAGTTCTTCCATGGCTGTTAGCCAGTTTTCATCTTTGTTGGCTTCATTGAAGGTCTTAGGCTCAATTTTTGAAAGTAGAGCAAAGTTTACTTGCTCCTTGTTTATTACAGCTCTTCTCTTAGTTTGAACACCCGCATATTTGTTGCCAATTATTTGCTCCTTGGGATGTTCTTTTTGAACAAACCTTATAGGTGCCTTTTTACTCTTTTCTTCCTCCTCTTCACTATCTTCTACTTCATTTTCTGCTCCTAATTCTTCAATTCTGATCTCATTAGGCTCAACTTATTTGAATCCTTCTACTTTGACGTTGATGCTTTCAACTAATTTATGCAGTCGTTTGTTGTAATACATAGGCTTTGCTGTGAGTGGAGTATTCAAGAAAAATTCTTTCATCACATCTTGACTCAAAACTTTCCAGTTTGGCCTCTTTTCTTTTAATGTAGCACTTGCTTCCAAACACTCTGAAATATTTTACGGATGTAGGTTTTTCAAACAACAGTTCATATGGGGTTCTATACTCTTTACCCTAAGTTGAACTCCGTTTAGGATATATGCTGCTGTTTGAACTGCCTCTTTCCAATATCCATCAAGTAGTTTTGCCTCTTTCAACATTGGTTTGGCCATCTCCTTCACAGTTCTGTTTTTTCTTTCTACAACTCCATTTTGTTGTGGAGTTCGTGCAGCAGAGTACTGTCTCTTAATTTCATATTTCTCACAATATTTTATAAACTCATTGGAGGTGAATTCTCCACCTTTCTCTGATCTTAGACACTTGATTTTTCTTCTCATTTCATTTTCAACCATGGCTCTGAAAATCTTGAATCTCTCAAAGGCTTGTGATTTATCTTTCAAGAAAGTTACCCATGTCATCCTCGAGGAGTCATCTACAAATAGCATAAAGTAGTATACACCTTTGGATCCTTTCGTCTTAATAGGACCACATAAATCTGTATGAACTACTTGCAGGGATTTTGAGGTCGTATATTATTTTGTTTCAAATCTGATCCTTGTCTGCTTTTTTAGTTGGCACGCTCTGCATGTGACGTCTGCAGGTTTGACAATTTTGGGCATATGTCTAACACACTTGTTAGAGCTTACTTTGACTAGATTGTTGAAGTTGACGTGACCCATTCTTTTATGCCATAACCAGCTCTCATTGATTTTTCCCATGAGGCAACTTGCATCATTTTCTTCAATCAGGTTGTATATGTTGCTTTCAGTTCTTCTTCCTTGTGCAACGGTTTTTTCAGTGCTTTTTAGTTTACAACCTTTAGCATTAAATGTGACTTCATAACCATTATCACACATCTACTTACACTTAAAAGATTATATTTAAGTCCTTTCACATATAGGTAGTCATGTGTAGAAAGCTTGCCATCTATGTGCAAGGTTCCTTTGCCTCTTACTCTGACTGCAGTGTTATCACCCAGAGTGATAGTCCCTTCCTTGCATTTGCTTAAACTGGGGAATTTGCTCTTGTCTCCAGTCATATGCTTTGAGCAACCGCTGTCTATGACCCACAAGTTTTGTTCTTTGGCATGGAGTGCCGTTTGAGCAATCAAGGATTGATCTTTCACCTTCCACGTCTTTTTGGGTCTCTCATTTGCCTTTCTTTTTTCTTTAAAAGTGGCCTTTGAAACTCTATTCTCATTTAAAAAACTGCCTTGGTCTAAGCTGTACTTTCTTGTCATTGCAATGTTAGCTCTACAATACTTAGCTATATGTCCAGAATTATTGCAATTGTAACATATTAACTTTGAATCTATCAAAGGAGCAAATTAATTTCTACTAGCAAAAATAAATATTTTAGTAGGAAAGACTATAATCAACAGCTCTATGACCAAACTGATTACAGCTAAAACAATAACCATAAAAGGAGGGAGTGTACTTGGTCATATCGTTCTCTGGTGCAGTATACCGAAAACTTTTACCTTTCTGCTTTTTTAGATCTGCCACTTTGACGTATCCTTCTGCATCTTTCCTTGGATTAGTCTTTATGTCCTTTCTGGTCTTTGCCTTCGTCGCTTCTTTGCTGTTCATAGATTTTGCTTCTCCTCCTTTCTTGAAGTTATCATACAAGTTCATTGATGTACAAGTTGAGGATCCTTTTTCTTTATCGTATTCAAGCCCTGATTTTTCATTTGAAGGCTTTTGCGAACTGATCAGTTCACTAAGAGCTTCTGATCCTTTCGTCTGCTTTAAGCTTTTGCTTATATGGTCTCTTGCCTTTTCAAGTTCTTTCCTCAAGGATACTACTTTTGCTTCAAGTCTCATGCATTCATTGGATTTTGACTGGAGATCCATTTTGACTTCTACTATTCTGTTGGCTTCCTCAACTTGAGTTTTTAGTGTCACAATCATTTGATTAGCCTTTTCAAGCTCCTCATGCCTTTTCTGCGTTGAGTTTTATTTTATCAGATTTTCGATTTCTTCAAGAGCACACCTCAGTTCACCTTCAAGATCAATTTCACCTTCTTCTCCATCATAATCTTCATCTTCATTTTGTTCTTGATTCAAGGAAGTGAATTCTTCTGCCATAAATATGAACTCATTTCCCTCAGTTAGAAAGGTACAGTCATTCTCATCGTCAGAGTTGTCACTGTTACTTTCTCCTCCTGAGTCACTTTTTTATTTTATATATAACCCCTTTTTGTTCTTGAAGAAGTTTTTCTTCTTAGCATAATGCGGTTTTACCCTTTTGATATTTTCAACTTGCTCAGCGTTGTCCTTATTGAATGGACATTTTGTAGTGAAGTGTCCTACCTTGCCACAGTTAAAACACTTGAATGGATGTTTTCCTATATACTTCCTTGATCCTCTCTTCAGTCTTCTGACAAAATTTGCTTCTTCACCATTAGTCTCCTCAGAATCAAGCACAGAGGCTTCTTCTTTTGCAGATTTTACTACTTTGAAGGTTGTTTCTCTCTTGACTGTCTGTCTCTCCCATCCTCATTTCATAGGCTGTGAACGTTCCATGTAGTTCATCCATGGTAAGCTTGTCCAAATCTCTCGTTTCTTCAATGGCTGAAATTTTGGAGTCATATTTTGATGGAAGGGATCTCAGAACCTTCTTGACAATAGTCGATTCTTCTATTGTTTCTCCAAGTCCTCTTATGGCATTGACTATCTCATCAACCCTGAGGAGGTAGTCAGCTATCTTCTCTTCTTCATTCATTTTCAGGGTTTCAAACTGTCCTTTGTGCATTTGCAGCTTGGCCTGTTTCACTTTAACATCTCCTTCATAGATACTTTTTAACTTATTCCAGATGTCTTTTGCACTCTGGCAGTGCATAACTTTGACAAACTCAGAGTTTGACAACCCACAAAGAATAACATTCTTAGCTTTGGTGTTGTTTTCATAAGCCTTTTTGGCCATCTGAGCACCAGGAGTTACAGCAGGAGCTGTGTAACCATTTACCACTGACATCCATACATCAAACCCTAGGGAAGACAAATATGCTTCCATTTTTATGCTCTAAAAAGCATAGTTAGATCCATCAAAGGAGCCTTGTTTGATGAAGATCCTTCTTGGTAGGCCATTGTGTTCACCAACCACGATCAACTTGAGCCGATTAAGCTTCTCCGAAGGAACTTGCGCTCTGATAACAATTGTTGAACACACTATCTACTGAGAGGGGGGGGTGAATCAGTAGATGAGCTTAAATCTGGTTCTTAAAATTTTTAAACAAGATACTTAAAGTATATGCAAAGTAAAGAACAAAACAAAGATCACACACACACAAGAATGCTCAACCCCAGATTTTTACGTGAAAATCCAAAGGGAAAAGCCACGGTCAGAAAAGCTGTTAGAAGCTACTGTTTTAATCCAGCCTCACAGAAAAGAAGTCTCACAGACAAACCTCATTGGTTACATTCAAGAGCACCCACTCTAAGGAAGCGTCAACTTCTTAACTGAGCACCAACTAAGTTTTTCTGATGGCACCAACCTCTCAGAGAAATGAAGCTGCAACTTCAAAATATAGAAGAGATTTAGAATGAATCTTGTTCAATTTTCTGTGACAAGTCTAGTCTATAACTGCACCTTCGTTGTGTGCCTTCTCGACTTATCTGCCTTTATCTTTTTGTGTCTGGATGTCTTCTCCTTTGACACCTTATTTTCTTTGCCCTTTTCACGTTGTCTGCATGTCCTCACTCAACAATTTTGAGTTAACACTCTAATTATTATCGCAACAATAGTAAAAAGACAACACATTTAAATGCTCTGTTCGTAGCATAAATAGATAGATGCATCTTAGGGTTTTCTATTTGTAAAGTGTTCACACTTCAACTGTACATAACCGGTTCAATCTTTTGATCTGCATTCAATGTGACTTTGACTTTGTGTCTCAATTAATGCTTCATTGGAGAACGTTCAAATTTCTTTACTATCTTTGGCATCTGCACTTCTACTGCACGTAACTGTGTCGCTTCCTCGATCACTTCTGATCTGCATTCAATGTGACTTTGAAGTTGTGTCTTGATTCATGCTTGACTCAACAACGTTCAAATTTTTTTACTATCTTTGGCATCTGCTCTTCTACTGCACTTAACTGTGCTGCTTCTTCGATCACTTCTGATTTGCATTCAATGTGACTCTGACTTCGTGTCTCGATTCATGCTTCAAATGGCAATGTTCAAATGCTTTTACTATCTTTGGCATTTGCACTTCTACTTAACTATGTCACTTCCTCGATCACTTCGATTGAATTATCTCGAGCTCCGTGAAGATATATTGAGTTCATCACCAGTTCCAGTTGTTCCTTTATTGATAGTTAGAAGACATTGATTGCAGGCTTTTTAATTCTTTCGTTGCGCCAAGTTCACGTTTTTTTCTTTGTTGGATCTTTCCTTATGACCTTTTGACACTTGTCAAATGCGCGTGCACTCAGAGGATCATCCGAGTTTGCTTTGCACCATTGGATCTAATGCACTGATCAGACATGAGCTGTTGATCTTTTAAAGCAGCATTAGTTTTAATACTTGCTTTGTCATTAACCATCGAGCTTCTTTTCTTCCCTTTTTACATCTCGCTGCTTTCTATATTGTGGGTTCACTTTCGCTCCTTTCGATTATCCTCGATATGCTCGATCTTTACCCTTTGTATTGAGCATTAAACTTTGGCATGTTGGCGTGATCTTATTTTCTTCGACATTCTTGTAATGTTCCTTGCAACGTTGATCCTTCAAGACTTTCTCGTCTTTTAACCTTGCTTTAATTCCTTCGTAAGGTTCCTTTATGCAAATTGTTGTGGGCCTTTGTGTCTTTGGGATAATTTCCGCAGACTTTTTGTCCGAGTTCATTTCATCCTGAAGTGTCCTCCAATTTCTCCGAAAGAATTCGTCATTGGCTTCTAATAGGAGATGTCTTTCGGAAATCTTTTTTTCGGAATTTTTGTCCACGTAATTTGTTCAAACTTTTTGTCCGCGAGGCATTTCTTCGGACTTTTTGTCCGCTCGTCATTTCTTCGAACTTTTTGTCTGCGAGGCATTTCTTTGGACTTTTTATCTGCGAGGCATTTCTTCGGACTTTTTGCCCGCGTCATTTCTTTGGACTTTTTGTAAGCGTCCACATGCCCTTTGCAACGTTCAAGTGATACCCTTCGGACTTTTTGCAATCTATCCTTCGACTTTTTTGCAAGTGTCCACATGCCGTTTGCAACATTCAAAAGATACTCTTCAGACTTTTTGCAAAGGTCCACTTGCCCTTCAGACTTTTTGAAAAGGTCCACTTGCCCGAGAAGGACTTGACAATTTTTCCGAAAGAGTTGTCCTTGCCATTCTTTTCGAAAGAATTTCTCTGAAGGAATTCTTCAAGAATATTTCGGGTTTTCCATTCTTGACTTATCCCGATTGCCTCTTCTAATCAAGAGCACTTCACAAACACAATTTACTCCACAAGGACTTGACAATTTTTCCGAAAGAGTTGTCCTTGCCATTCTTTTCGAAAGAATTTCTCTGAAGGAATTCTTCAAGACTATTTCGGGTTTTCCATTCTTGACTTATCCCGATTGCCTCTTCTAATCAAGAGCACTTCACAAATGCAATTTACTCCACAAGTCTGCTCAACTCAACCTTTGGCATTAATGCATGATCAGTTTCAATCTCAATGACATCAAGGACATTAACCTTTGACAACAATGACAATTCCATGCTGCCCTAGATGGAAATGATAACTGTTTAGTCCTCAGACTGCTTTTAGTATCATAATATCAAAACTGTCAATTGTCTCCTTACTCAAATTTTCACATCAGTAGCCTTTGCAACTGAACTGGTTAGAAACTAGATACAACGCTGACCCTTTCCGGAACCTCTTCTTGAAGCAACAAGGACAACAAGAACAAAACAAACACTGTGCCCAAGGCACTTAGGGAAGGGAAACACACAACTGAAAAGGAAAGTGCACAAGGCACTTGGAAGAAAACTTGAAAAACTATACAAAATGTACAAGATATACAATGACTACAAACTCTTCTAATAGCAAGGCTTTAGATGAATCCCATTGACAGGGATGGGTAGTATCTCTCCATCTAGTTGGGCCATCTAAAAAGCATTATGTTGTTTGCATCCGTGGATCAAAATAAGGGCCACTCCACAAGCTGTCTAATTTGGTATGGTTGCCTGGCTTGGTCTTGTTTGAATCCCACTTGAGGACTAGATCCCCTTCCTTGAAGTCCCTTGCTATGGCTCTCTTGTCAAAGTCTTTCTTGACTTGAGCTTGATGTGATTCTAGTGTTTTCATTGCAAGGTCTCTTGTTTTTTCAAGCTCCATGGGTTCTGCAAGTCTCACATGCATGGGCTCATCTTCCGTCAACTCCAGCTGATGGGCTAGTTTTAGTGCAGGTAGCTTAAGAGAAATGGGCAACTTGGTATCCCTTCCATATACTAAGAGAATTGCCAATGACAGCTTTAGGAGTCACCCTGTCAGCCCACAAGGCTGTCTTTAGTTTAGTGTGCTATGTCCTCTGATTCTCTTCCATAGTTCTCCTGATGATTTTCAACAAATTTTTATTTGTGGACTTGGCCAGTCCATTTCTTTGAGGATAATAGTTGGAAGAGGTGCTAAGGTAGATGCCCATCTTGAAAGCCCATTCACTCGTTTTCAGACTGAGGAATGCTAATGCATTATCAGAAATGATAGTGGATAGAACACCAAACTTGGTCACAATGCTGTCATAGAAGTCTAGGACTGCACCTTCATTAGCTTCTTTCAATGCAATGACTTCCACCCACCTGGTGAAGTAGTCGGTTGCAATAAGCACCCATCTATGTCCTACACTTGATGGAGGGTTGATCATTTATATGAAATCTAGCCCCTGCTCTACCTGAATTGGGTTGAGAGGAAGGGCTGCCAATCTTTGCTTACCCACAAAGAAAGCACACTTTTGGCATTTCCTAACCCATGCATACGCATCTTTGAAGAGGTTGGGCCAGTAATAACCAGTTCTCATTATCTTTGTTGCTATGGGTCTAGGTGCAAAATGACCTCCTACAGGGCCATCATGGAATTGCTCCAAAAGCTTGGTCACCTGGTCATTATCTATGCACCTAAGGAGTACCCCATTTGGGTCTCTTCTAAAAAGAGTACCATCTATTAATGCATAAAGTATGGACTGAAATTTGAAATACCTTCTTTTTGCCTTATCTAGACCCTGAGGGCATTCTCCTATTAGCAGAAAATGTGTTGTCATAGAGCTAGCTCTTATGAAGTAGAGGTGCCTCCACCTGTGAGTTGTCTTGTATCACCATGGCAACTTCTTTGTCCTCATGAAGGTCATCAACCATATGCTCACACAAGCCTTTACCTCTTACTAGCTTAGTGACCTTGATCTCCACGTCATACTCCATGACCTTGGTAATCCAACCAACCTTTTTTTTGTTCAAGTCTTTGTTAAGAAGAAAGTCTCTCACTTCAGGATGAGACACCATAAGATAGATTTTGCTATTGGAGAGCATTGGCCCGAACTTTTTAAGTCTTATTACTCTTTCAAGGACTTGCTTTTCTAAGAAAATATACCTCACCTCATACCCCTCAAGCCCCTGATTGAAAAATGCTATTGGCTGCTCAAGTCCTTCACCATTCTTTTGCATTAGCGTAACTGATATATTATCAATATTGGCAAAAGCATACAATATAAAATCCCTTAAGAAATCATGTTTCATGAGTGTGGGTGCTTGGGCAATGGCTTGCTTGATAGCCTTAAATGCTGATTTACTTTCATTTGACCAAGTGAACACTTGGTTCTTCTTCAACATAGCAGTGATGGGTTTGACCAAGTGTGCAAAACCAAGTATAAACCTTCTCACAAAGTTTATTTTCCCAAAAAAACTTTGGAGTCCTTTCTTATGCTTGGGTAAAGATAAGGCCAAGATGGCACTTATTCCACCGAGTCAATAGCTAATCTTTGTTTTGAGACAATATGACCCAACAACTTACTTTCATGCACAACAAACACACACTTCTTGGGATTCAAAGAGATCCCATACTCTCTGCATCTCTCAAAGATCAACCTCAGGTGGTCCATGTGTTCGTTGGCATCTTTGAAAAAAACTGTGATGTCATCCAAGTAGACCAACACCATTTGATTCAGTAGCCCTCTGAAAGCCATGTCCATGTCTCTTTGAAAAGTTGCCCTAGCATTTGATAAGCCAAAAGGCATCTTATGATACGCATACGTGCCCCATTTGGTGGTGAAGGTAGTGTTGTACTGATCTTCTTTACTAATACTTGGTTGTAACTTGAATATCGATCCAAAAGAGAAAAATGTTTTGAACCTGCAACTATTTGAAGAAGCTGCTTTATGGATAACAGAGGGTAATGGTCCTTCAAGGAGACCTTGTTCAGATCTCTAAAGTCAACACATATCCTAATCTCCTCACTCTTTTTCCTTACAGGCACCAAATTGACTACCCATGATGAGTGCTTGATGGGAAAAATGATTTTGGATTCAATTAACTTGGTCAGCTCTCTCCTCATAAGCTCTTCTATTTTTGGATTAACAGGGCTTTGCTTCTGCCTTAGAGGCTTAGTATTAGCCTCTAGTTCTATAGTATGTTGGGCTAGCTTAGGATCAAAACCTTTCAGGTCATTATAATCCCAAGCAAAGATGTTTGAATATTATTTACAAAGTTCAATGAAAGCATGCCTTTCTGCTTCATTGTTTACCTTCCCAAGCTTAAGGAGCTTGTCCTTGAAAATAAGGACTCTTTCATAGTTCTCCTCATCAGTTGACATCACTGCCTTGTCTTTCCTCATATGGTCTCCTTCATGGAAAAGACTTTCAAAGGTGACCAGCCTTTTAGGAAGCTTGTTAGATTTTAGTTGAACAATTTGATCCTCATATTGTTGTTGAAATTTACCTTGGTTGGTGGAGAAGAACTCTGCTTCTTACTATAAGAAACAAGCAATTTGTTTGTCATTTTCGAAGATTTGCTAGTCAGCTTCATTATTTGGTACTGATGGCCTCACCACCACCTTGACATGTGGTTGAACCTTGGCCTCTTTTAGCTCACTTGGAATATCAAACTGGGCTCCCACAGCTGCCAACCTGTCAGCATGTTGATTCTTCAAAATCTTCAATTAAGTCCCACACTCTATTTTTATAGGACCTCATCAAAGGATTCTTCGTAATGTTCAAGCCCCTGACTTGGTTCACTATAAGCTCAATGTCCCCATATGCTTGCAGCTGCTTGATTCCCCTCTTATTGGCCCATTGGAGGCCATGGATTAGACCTTCATATTCTGCTGCATTGGAGGAGCAACTGCAATGGAATCTATAAGAAGAGAAATTCTTATCATCTAAAGGGGAAACCGGCATTGCCCCTGCACCTACTCCATTTTTGCTCCTTGAACCATCAAAGAACAACTTCCACATACCATTGAGGTCTTCTTTAGGTCCAATGAGAGAAGGCATGAGTTGATTTTCTTCATATAGCAAACGGACACCCATGTCTCTTTCTTCAACACCTTCCAAAGGGTTGCGAAATTGATTATCCCCCCATAGCTCATCCAAGAATAAGTTTGGAATCTCCTTAGGGTAAGTATTCAGTGCCTGACCAATTGTAAATTCATCCACATCAAGGATAGTACAATTGAGATTTATGCTATCTGGCTGATGGGGCTCAATATGAAATTGTGCCATGGGCTCAGCCTTGATTGATACTTTAGTCTCATACCTTGTTCTGAAAGCTATGTAGGACCAATTTACTGCTAGATAACCTCCAATTTTGGCTGTGAATTCTCTAGAAAGGCATAACACAAAGTGAGGAATTACATCAAGGATCAACACATCTTGAACCACCGAAACACTAGGACAAGCATGCAGGGTCAAGCTCAAATCCTTGATGATACCAGATGTGTTTGTGGAAGAACCGTTAAGCTGCAGAACTCCCTTACTATGTGGCTCATATATGAGGTTCAGCTAATCAGCTATAGAATTTGGCATCACTGGAGTGCTAGCTCCACTATCTACCAAGCCATTCTGCACCAAGGAATCACCAATGATTAATGAAATGTAGAACGGAGGAGGTTTGACCACCTTGATCCTTCTCCCATAGGACCTTGGGTTGCATTGGTGAGGACTTCAGTTTGTTTGCTTGATTGTTTGCTTGCAGTTGTTGTAACACCTATGTTGGACAAACCTTCCTGAAGGATATCCACTTGATCGGGCATGGAAAACATGTCCCACATCGGTACACTCACACTAGATTTCTTCATTTGCTCAACAATGTTGATTGGTGGACCACCAACCTTTGCTTGTGCTTTGGGGGCCACTACTGTTGTTTGTTGAATTTGCGAGTTTAGTGGATCAAAATGGGTCCCTTGATTCTGATTTTTAGGAGGTGTCGGGACCTTTGGAGTGACAACAGGCTCATTAGGCTTAGGCAATGGAGTAATGATAGGAGGTTCTTTGAAGGCTCCTTGGTTGTCACTCACATTCCTTCTTTTGAATCTTGTAATAGCTGCCATTGGAATGTATGTTTGGCTAGAACTAGCCTGCTGATTGAGTGCATAACACTCATCTTGCTCACTGATGACCATTGTAGCATTCAACTGGTTTGGTACCTTGATCAGATCCTTGGTCTTGTGGAGATTGTCCTGATTTTGTCATCATGGAGATCTCTGTGTTTTGAGCCATTAAGGCTTGATTGTATCCATAAGCAACAACCTATTGCCATTGGTCATTGAAGACTTGGTTAAGACCATTAGTTGGGACAATGGATTGCCCAAAAGATTGATCCCAAGGTATGGTCCCTCTAGCCTCTTGAGCCATATTGTTTTGAACAGGAACCAAGGAGTTGGAAGACCCTGTAGCATTTGGGTTACAGTTGCTTTGCGTATTGTAGCTAGGTTGTCCTTGCCTTTGCTCATGGTTCTGGTTTTGAAAATTTCGTTTGAAGGGTGGTCTATTTGCTTGATAAGACTGCTATTGAGGCTGATATGGAGTTTGATAAGGTTTATTGAACTGAGCTTGCTGCCTCTTCACATTTACCACATCATTTTCCAAGGATTGGAGCATGCTCTTAAGTTCTAGGTAGTTTTTCTGCGCTTGGGAATCACTTGATCCACTAGTGGAGGTCTTTTCCTGCTTGGGTGAAGGTATAGCAGCAATTGTTGGAGTTGGAAGAATAACATCAAGTGGGGGAATAACCGCAGTGGGTGGTTTGATTTCAGGGAAAAGTGGCATTGGGGGTCTAGTAGCAAGCTTGCCACCCTGAACTAAGCAATTTTCTGCTTTAATAGCCACCTCATAAGCGTCTGGCAATATGTCCCCTCCCATGGATTGGATCATTACAACGATATTGCTATTTAGAGCCTTCAAGTACTATAGGAATGCAAAGTTAGGGGACGGTCTAATAGAGGCTGGAATCCTGTCCCAAGTTTTTTGGAATCTTGTGTTGAAGTCTTGCATGACTTCATGGGGGGCTCTCTTGATTGTGGTAAGCTATTCTGCTAGTGACAAATGGTCACTTTTGTCCGCAAATCTTTTACGCAAGGCCTCTCCTAGTTGATTCCATGATTGAATAGAATTAGGAGCTAAGCCTTTGTACCGATCTAAAGCTTTTCCCTTAAGGGATACAACTAACAATCTGATAGCTATATTTTCTACAATGACATTATGGATATTGCAAAAATTGGCTATGTCATTGATGTGTTCAGCAAGGGTTGTGGCTTGGTCTCCTGTAAAATATGGTACGCTTTTGAGAGCTGCTACTGGCATAAGATCGTATTGTGGCAGATTCAAAGGACTTTGGCCACTGAAGCCTACAAAAGCTCTTTGGGGAATCATGGTAACAAAAGGGGCCAACAAAGGTCTTCTTGTGTAGTTACACCTCACGACTGGTTTAGGAGAATGGTTTCTTATGTATTGGTGAGTATGCGCGAACCTTAACCTTTTGGCTGAATTTAAGGGGAGTTCAACAAACTCAAAAGGAATACCTCTAGAAGCTGATCTTATAGTCACCTTTGGCATGAAAAATAGTTACTGTTCTGCCACCAGATTGCTGAGTGTTCTTCAGAGTCATCGGATACTGAAAGATGAAAGCTATAACCGCTGCAAATTGATCAAACCAGCATCAAACTTGACCAATCTTCCTCGAAAAGGTCCCATTGAGTGTGCCAAGAATTGTTGTAGGCTAGAATTGCATCCTTGTGGGAGAGTTTTTTAGGCTCTCTCACTCCCATCTATAGTATTGGAACAACCTCACGCTGTGGGTATCCTGTAGTGAGGTTGAACCTCTAGGCTTTTTAATGAGGCTAGCTCCTCAGATGCTTCACTTCAGCTCATTTTCCACACTAAAATCTATTGTTGACTAAGGAAAAGGGAGAGAAAGATAACGTGAAAGGGAAATCTAAGCTAAGGATGGTGATGCACCAAAATATGAAATGATCCACTTTCAGCTTGGAAACTTTAACAACTACTAATGAACCTAACCAAGACACAGACTAATCTGATCCTATCTCAAGGCCACAAGCATAAGTATTTTGTGTGGAGGTCGAAGGGAAACCCTGCAATTTGAAGGACAAAAAGAAATAGGTCTGTATGAGACACTATAAACTTGTGACGCTTAAAAAAAAAGGACCAATGTCTAACACTTCACACAACTTGCAAGGAACCAAAATAAATAAAGCAAGATATGTAGAGAATCCACATATGATGAAAAGGGACATACATCTACAAGTTAAACTCCAATAATGTATACTTGACTTCAAACAAAATCAAAAAATTCATGTCATTGCTTCAAAAGAGTGTTACAAGGCAATTTTGACAGAGTAACTCTATCACCAGTCGAGAGATCATTTTTTTAGACTCAAAAGCCTCTATATATAGTATAAAGGGATGAGAGGAGAGGGGCTTGCGTGAAAAAATGGAGAGGGATGTCATAAATGGCTGCAACCACCACTATTGTCCTTGAGCTCCTCGTTGATTAGCAAACATGCTAGAAGACAAGAACTTGTCCAAGAATGCCTTTAATGCTCGAGCTACCTTTTCTAATCCCCTGATCTTCACTTTTTATCCTCACGCCATCTATCACTTGTCTTGCATGTATAAGGACAAAATCTCCATAACTTTGAATATGGACCGAGCCATGCCGTTTTTGTGTTGAGCGGTTGTTTGTCTGAGATGATGGCCATGTCGAAGGACCAGGGCCTCTCCATTAATTGCACTTACCAGCTCCTACTTCGAAACCTTGGCTAGATATTTCCTATAGATGGAAAACCATTTTAAGGACATTGGTTTTTCTGTACCCATTTATGTCGATGTAAATCCATACAAATCCAAACAACTACTTGTAGGGGTTCATATTTTGACGTTTGTGGGCCCGTCATGGGATATTTGAATCCCAACGGCTATTTTATGAGCTTGAACTTTGACACTAGCGCGAACGTCATGTTTCCTTCAGACACTTTCCTGTGGGCCTTTTGCTTTGAACAATTTTTGCGGACTTTTTTTTTTGTAGGAATTATACTTCAAACATTTTGAGAATGACCCTTCGGATTTTGAAAAGCCCTTTGGAGGAGTCCCCTTTCTGAAGGAAAAGTATATTTCGGCCACTTTGAAAATGCCCCTTTCCAAAGGGAAAGTACCCTTTAGAACTTTTGGAAATGTCCTTTGGTTATTTGAAATGAACCGTTGGCTTTGCAAGTGCTCCCTTTTGCTGAGAAAAGTGCCCTTCGGCTTTTGAAAAAATGCTCCTTAGAAATCTTGCGGATGTACCTTTTCGAAGGGAGAGGACTCTTTGCGTTTTTTGAAAATTTACCTTCCCGAAAGGAACATCTCCTTCGGGAAAATTGAAAAGTCCCTTTGGATTTTTGTTTCGGCACTTCTCTCCGAAGGAATTCCTTTGGAATGTTTTCCTTAGGCTTTCTTGAAAATGAACCCTTTTCTTCGGGACAAAAGTTCCGAAAGAAATATTCCTTCGGAAAAATTGTCTCAAACAATTTTCTCGAAGGAAATGTCTCCCTTAGAAATTCCTTTGGCCTTTTGACTTTGGAAAAGTGCCCTTCGGAAGAATTGAAAATGCCCTTCGGAGTTTTGGTATTGGACCATTTCCTTGAGAAAATCCCGTTGGAAAAATTGTCTTGGCCACTTCGCTTTGAAAAAGATGTCTTTCAGAATTTTTGCTTGGTACACTTTCCGAAAGAAAAATCTTTCGGGCCTTTTGTTTCGGATAAAATGTCCAAAACAATTCCCCTGAAAAAAATAGGTCTTTGGAAAAATTGTTGCGGAACAATTTTCCCGAAAGAATTCAGTCTTTGTCTTTTGCTTTGGACATTTTGTTCGAAAGAATTATCCCTTCGGAAACTTTGTCTTGGACAACTTGTTCGAAAGAATTCAACACTTAACATTTCTTGGACTTAGCCAAGAAGGGTCCCGAAAGAAAAGAAACACTTAGTCCCTGCAAAGTCCGAAAGAATGAACAAGTAAAGACTTAGCTGAATAAAAGATTTTGCACTTAGTTTGTGGCTTGCAGGTTTATCTTTGAACACTTCTACTGGATCCTTAGAAAACCTTGCTTGGATCCTCTTTGTTTGCAAATGTTGGATCCATTTCTAAGTCTTTGATCCACTGTTTCATCAAACCATGCAAGAGCTTTATATGTGGGCCAAAAATGGCCAACAATTCCCTTAAACAAGAACTGTATAAAAGTTTCAAGATATTTTTTATAATAGGAAAACAGTATTCTAAAAGAAGATTCTAAATTTAATTAAATTAAAGACCTAGGGGAAATAGATGAATGAGTAGAAGACTCGGTTTCAGCAGTGGATCATCACTTAGGTATGGAAGGGCACCAATAACTGTGGTAAATGGATCAGCACCTTTTAGTACCATCAAACAGAGAGGGCACAAACACAGAGGGAGCATATTCTAAAATGCATGGATAAGTATCTATTTGAGGGTTTAGGTCATTGTGAGGGAAAAATACAATTAGGCAATAGGGGCATAGGACATAAAGGCTGCCTAGATCGTTGCCCTATCAAGAACCTTCGCCTCTGAAAAATGTTTTGGAATGTCCCTAGCTTCGATGTTGGCTGCCAAATGTTCAATATCTGAGCGTTAGGTAAATGACAAATTCTAGTTAGGGTCACCAGATGCCAGTAGTAAAACTGATCTCTGAGGACATTCTTTTAGGTAAAATACTATTAGGCAATAGGGGCATAGGACATAATGGCTGCCTAGAATGTTGCCCTTGCAAGAACCCTTGCCGCTGAAAAATGTTTTGGAATGCTCCCAGCGTTGATGTCAGCTGCCAAATGTGCAAGAAATGAGCGTCAGGTAAAAGACAAATTCTATTCAGAGCGATTGGATGCCAGTAGTAAAACCAACCTCTGAAGACATTTTGCAATGCTCCCAGCTTTCATGTTGGCTTCAAACGTGTTGGATCTTAGAGACATTGGTAGCGTTAAGCATCCCTTAGATACTATTGCTTTTCACACAGAGGGGGATAGGTTAGTGGGCCGGTGCTCATCTTGGCACAACATTATTGCTAAGGTGCCCCAACACACTAGCTCTTGGCAACGAGGATCTGCCTCTACTCAATGTCATGGACTTGCTCCTTGGAGTAGTGAATCTGCTCCTTCGTGTCTACTTGCTGGGTTGTGGGGACAACCACACATAATGAGTTTCTTCGCTACTTTTGGAGTTTCTCTAGCCTTGGATGTTAGGAGGGATTATAGGGGGAGGGCTTTGCTTCCTCATAGGGTTACCCAACCTAGCCCACTTAGCCCTAGACACTCCCCGATGAACATTCTTTCATCCCGCATTGGTCTTTCACAATGATAGATGATGACATAGACGATTCCTCTAGCCTTGGCACAATTAGAGATGTTTGCTGAGGCTACCATCCAGTTTCTCTGACTTTTAGCGGCCCATACTCATTGAGGGGTTCCTATTCCTCTTGTTCCTGCTACCCCCACATGGCTATTTATATTGGTACCCTAACTACATGGTTTTATGGCTTTACTGTGTTCCCTCGTTTACTTTACTTCTTGTGCTTCCCTTGTTATTTTGTTTAGTTTGTAGGTTGTACCTAGGGTCCTTTTACCCTTGCACTTTATATTGTAAGTGGTTGTATCCTCGAGTCCCATTGACCTATTTTGGTATCCATGGACATTAATATAATTTCATTCTTTCTTTCTTTCTCAGCATTACAGGTAAAAGACAAAGATGCTATATAGGGATGCTAGATGCTATCACGATATGCAACAAAAGACCACGATCTGTGATGATTTGATGCTACATCTTTCCAGTGGCTATTGACAAATATCTCAAATGTGGTTTGTAGAGGACATCGAACTGAGGGAATGAAATTGATTTGCAGAGACTATTTGAAGGGTGTAATCGTGAAAAGGGTCTGATTTGTGAATTGATATAATGCTAATGAAGCATACAACAGAGAACACAACAGAAAGAACACACAAAATGCAGAACAAAAAAAGACACCAAGGAATTAGCCACCAAAACTGATGTTGTACAGTCTGCATTAGCATAAGTTAAATAGATTTACATAGATGAGTATGTTTGTTGGTTGGATAAAGTGAAGTGCATGCAAACTCTGCCAGAATTGGGCAAGCAAAATCCACCTCAGTTAGTCTAACTTTCATGTAGTTGGTGGGGCACAAATGAACTCGGTCAAGTGTAATGTAGGACATTTATAATGATGTATATAATTACAAGAGAGGAGGTAATTCCAAGAATGATTCTCATCACATATAATGCAAGAAAAAATATAAATAGCCAAGTGATGGGAAGTCGATGAAGGCTAAAGATGAGGGCCAAGGTGGGAATCGGTGGTGTCTCATGTCTATATCAATGCTTAGTGCACAAGAAGGAGAAACACCGCCACCATCACAAGACCAATGCGAGATCTGAGAATATGGGATAATGTCATGGGCCAAGATGGCCTAGTTGGACAATCCTTAGAGGAGGTATGGCACTTGCACTAATTCCTCTCCTAAGATCCCAGGATGATGAGCTCCTAGAGGTGGAGATAAGATAAGATAAGGTATATTAATGTTCGACAAATGACCACCAAAGTAGGTCAAAGGGACTGCAAAGTACAAAGGTACCAATACAAAGCAGGAAAACTCGGAGGTTTCCTAAAAAGAGCACAAAGTAGAAATAAAGAGAAGAAAAGCAGTACAAAGTAGACCTAACCCCCAATCCCAAACACAACGGGGAGGTAGAGATGTACAAGAAGAGAAAGATCTAGGAGGAGAAAGATCCAAGAGAAGCAATGAGAAAGGTCCATCGAGGAGTAGACCCAACTCTCCTAACATCCAAGGCTGGCTGAAAGAAATTCAGAATAGAAGGATGACCAGAAGAAGAGGAGAAAGTGAGATACCTGAGCTGCCCACTATGTTGCTGTTTGGAGAAGGTAGCACGTCGCAAAGACCTGGAGAGAAAATTGGTGATGCACGCATTTCTGTACCCTAGGCTGTTGATGAGAACTTGAAGGTTATTGAATGCTTGGTATGGATTACTTACAAATTTAAAAGTCAGTTACATATTTTTTGACATTTCAAGAGAGAAGACCAAAGTAGGTGGATGGGATAAAAAAAGATAAGTTCTAGGGTAACAATAACACTAGGAACTGCAAAACTGATTGAAAACTAAAACACTGAAACAATTAAAGCATAACTAGAGGAGGTAAACCTAGAGCGGGTATATCCTAACCGCATTATTCAATCCAAATACAAATAATGATCTGAGTGGATGACCCCTCGATGATAACACATAGCAGATGGTGACCAAATTTGAACACTGAGGCTGGAAACTAGCGTTTTCACACATTTGTATCCATTTTATCAATGCTTCGAATAGAAGAAGAATCAGCTGCATTGATATCCCACCACCACAACAGGAACAACGGAGGATTTGATAATGTCCACAAGAGAATGTCTTGGGCTAAGGGGGCCAGTTTGGACAATCCTAGAAGGAAGGAGAGTACTTCCCAAGGCCTACGAACCCTAGAGGTAGAGATAAAACTAGTGATATGTGCTTGCCCTCATGCCTCAGGTTAATGGAAAAGAGAAGTAGATGGCACACAAAGCCAAGTAGAAGCGAATTCATGACTCCTGGTATGTGATCCATAAAATTGGGATATCCTAGTAGCAACCTGCAGAGGTAGACACTATCTCATTGGCTTGTCATCATCCCGGATCAGTTGTATCTAAGCGATGCTTAATACCCCCAAAGTGTTGGCTAGCATGAAAGGAGGAAATCAACTTGAGAGAGATACACATTATAAACAATTGTAAATTGAGCTATTTTTGCTTTTTCCTAAAACATATTTTGGTATATAATCATTATCTATGACACATTTTTATTTTATTCATGTTAGCAAAGATTCATCCACAAATGGAGAAACGTGGTGGTTTTAAAGAGCCCCAAATGAAAAATGAACATCAGGTGAATCTTTTGAAACACTAACAAATCATATATTTACAATCAGAGCATCAATCAAACATAAAGATGTTATTTTAGAGTTTAAACATATCAATGGAAGATCAGCCATGGAAATTACAAATAGACATGCTGAGCTTGTGTATAGCAATGTACTCTAGACAAACGTCACACATGAATTGGCTCTAGATGGCATGGATATGAAACTCGATACATTCTATTCTATGTTACAGGATACTGCTGTAGAGGGTCCTGGATACGATACGAAGCGTCACGGGATATGGATACGCCAGGGATACTCAGGGGATACGCCCTGGATACTTCCCTGGCATGTGGATATGCCCAGATGCGTCCAAGCCAGGGAAGTATCCTGGGCGTATCCCTGAGTATCCAAGCAGACAAACCATTTTTTTTTTTTGGTTTTTTTTCAATTTCGCCTAATGAAAAGTCAAACATGGACTTCAAAATACAATTGAAAACAAACTAAAGTGGATAAAATCGTAGAAGCATAGAGCCATGGTATGTAATACATTTTGTTCTAGATTTATGGTTTTGGGAGGAATGCCAGAATGATTTCCCTTCATTCCTGGGTTTGCAGATGTTTTCTCTCTAATTATTTTTGATCTTATGGAATATCAACAACAAGAAAATCATTGCATATCCAAAATTACCTTTTGCATATCTTGCAATCATTGCAGTCCAGGAGACTGCATCTCTTTAAGGTATTTTGTGCATACCATGCAACCATTGCAGTCCAGGGGACGACAAAGGTGTGTAATTTAAGCTATATGGTGAAGCCCGAGTAATTTCCTCTACTAACTAAACTCAGAAAAAAGCTGTGGAGTTACTGATTTTCTTTAGGATCTCTGCCTTTTAAGCATAGGTAGATAAGCTATAGATGGTGCAGTTTGCTACATAATATATGAATTACATTATACTCTACTGTTACATGATATAGATGGTGCAGTTATGAGCTACTACAGTTCTCTACATACTAATTGGGCCTTGAACATTGATTGACAGTGTTTTTGAAATAGAAAATATTCAAACCGTGCCTTGGGGTAATTTACTGAGTTGTCTTTATTTTTGTCCATACATTGTAACATTTGCACTATGTACCCTATTATAAAACTAATCTAAGTTCGACCATTGAATATTATGATATTTGGCATTGAATTATGAGTATGTTTTGTGGTTATTTAACTTATTTTGTTTCCTTTATGCATATTATGTGGTTAATTTTGATTATAGGGCTATATTTTTATATTTTTATTTGTTTATATATATATTTTGCACGGCTGTATCCAAAACGTATCCAAACCCCCCCAAAAAAAATCCCGTATCCATGTATCCAATTCTCGTACCCGTATCCGTATCAGCAATGTACATTCTATTTGTTATGGATATGTAGTTTGTTGCTTCATTGCATTATTTGCATTTGTTTACGATTCATCCATTGTAATATGGTTCTTTTTGTCCCTTGTCAAGGGGTGCTTATTTGCGTTTCTGTTGGATATGCCATATTATATGCTGCTAATTTGCGAAAGGATAATTTTTTGAAACTTATGACTTGAATCCTGAATGAATGCATGAAATTTAATTTCCAACTTGAGTAACTTAGGTTCTGAAGTCAGTAGAAATGAGATCAGCACTCAATAAAATTATACTAGCTGGAATTTTTTGTGCATATTTTGTTTCTTTTGTTGTTGAGATCCTGATCCTTTATATCATTCTGTATTAAGTCTAATTTGAAGATGCATTGTATCTATAAATGAGCTAAATACTGTATGGTTCTGAGATGGTGTTGTGTTGTAGAAAATAATTCCACTTCGAGACATTACTTCTGTAGAGAAGGCAAGAACAGCAGGAATCTTTCCTAATGCCATAGAGATTGTAGCATGGGGGAAAAAGGTAAATGTTTGTAGTGACTGCAGAAAATTAACATTGTTATTTACTATGGTGTTTGTAATGCTTCTCTTTATTGTTTTAATTTTTTTCGTCTGTTTGGCAGCATTTTTTTGGCTCATTTTTGTCTCGAGATGAAGCTTATCGACTAATTGTGGATGGCTGGACACAACATAGCGAACATGCAAAGGCATTTTTTAACTCTCAGGTGTGTCCGCATTTCGACTGAGCTAATATGTGACTTTGCTTTCCCATAAGCGATTGATGAAGTTGGGCTTTATTGTGTTATATTTGTAACATATCGTGTTGGGAGGAGTAAAGACTGGATTAATAAATTATTGATATTTACTTTTAGTATTTTGATTTAATATTGCTCCTTTTCTATGGTGTTCGTGTTCAAATAAAATCAACAAGATTTTCAACTTGTTTTAGGATGCTTGTATAATTCCTAACAGTCCAGATCGGATAGCATGTGTTTCATTGGAAGGAAGTCAAGCCCCACTTTTGATAACTTTCCAGGATATGAACCTTGTGGGAAGGTACATATTAAGCTTGATTGAATTTTGTTACAACCAAGAGAATCTTTAGTTAACCAAAGGTTCTTCTGCTTCTCCCCCTGTTTCTTGTTATACTAGTTTCAAATTCCTTTGTGGATCTGATTTGTAGGGATGTTGAGGATGCCCCTCGAGAAATAGAGGAGTTTGGTAATGAAATCGTCATTGAAGATGGAGTCTGCAATTTAGTTGACGAACCGATTTCAGAAAGTGTAACAAATAAGTTAGAAAATTTCAGTGTTCAAAGAGCACCCTCAGATGTATACACTTCTACATGGCAAGTGGAAGACACAGATGCTCCAAAAGGTCTGCTTACATTGCATTGTCATGATATATAAACTTCTACGTATGACTTTAATTCCTGCAAATGCTCTTAAACCTATCTCCTTGTTCTATAGACTTAACACTTTAGACAATACATGTAAAACAATTTAATATTTTGGAGTGTTACAGACCGATTTTCTTGTCAAGTTCATTCAGTCTTCGTAATCAATCTCCATAGTCTCATTTTAAATATTGTTGTGATACAGTACCTGAACACTTCAAGATAGTTGGCGAATCAAAGTTTCCGGTATTCTTTTCTGATTTGCATCTTTAACGATTAAAATTTAATATCATGTCACATCAAGTCAATCTTGAATCTGGATAGCCATTAGAACATGTTTGTGGTTGACATTTGTCTCTAAACACTGATGTCAGATTGACGTGGAGGAGTTTTTCGAGCTGTTCTTTTCAAATGATGCTACTAGTTTTACTAAAAATTTTCATAGGAAGTGTGGAGATGAAGGTGAACAGATTTCCATTAAATATCCATTATTTTCTAAATATTTGGTCTAATCGAGTATGTTGACATATAGGTGGTGAAGAGAGAGTTTATTACTGATGGAGAAATGCAATATGTGTCACATTCGATTTAAAGTCATAAATATGTCATTTTTTCATTATATTCAATCTGTGTTCTGAACCTCATAATCTTTGGTGATCCTAGATTTTCAATGTACTCCATGGCATGAGGATAGACATTTTGGACATGTTCGTGATGCCTCATTTCGACACCCTATCAAGTTTTACTTTGGTAAGTATACATCAGCTAAGGTATTGTAGTGATTTTGTTGTTTCTAATTCAGTTTCTATATTTGATTAATTTTAATTTTTCTACGAAGGTTCAAGGTTCACACTTTGTCAAGAAGTGCAACGGTTTCGAGTGTACAAAAATAGGTAACCAGGAGCTTTCTACTTACCAAACAAGATGTAATCACTGTTTGAAATGTATAGGGAATGATATGACGTGGGCTGTTTATTATTACTGTTAATTTTGTATTGTCCTTCTAGCCTTTGATTACTTAATAGGACTTCCTCAAGGGCCTGAAATCCATGTTGATTTCTGAAGAGAATGAGGTTCTTTCCCACTAAGAAAAGACTTTTTTATTCATAGGAAGAAGAACAAAATACAATCATGTAATGTACACTTCAAATCTTTGATAACCTTTCAGCTCTGTAAAATTATGACTTCCGTAAGTCCTTGTCTTTCAAAAGCTATGATACTTTGCTTTATGTTATATCACATTTACATTTTAAGACATTTATTGTTTTTCTAGTGCCTGATCTTAATTCCTAAATACAAACTTAATACCAAATATTTCTCTCGACTTTATATGTTTGAAGTATTTAGATATTGTGCTGAGAGTAGCCTTCCACATTGTACTTTGTCCACCATACAGTCATAATCCTTCATTTGTCCATCTTGAATTCTTTGAACATACATTTAATGTCTTTTATTGAGGCATGTTACACAAATACTGAAAATTCAGCTTCCAACGAGAAAACTCCTATATTTCACCTTAACTAAGACTAGTAGGAATCTTTTGCTCTTTCATGCTCCAAACTCCGAGCCAGCACCTTCGTACTTTCTGATTCATGGGAGCCTTCCCTAGACCCAAAACTCCGAGGTCCTGGGTCCAAGAGAATTGGAAACAACAGGGTTCGGTTGAGATCTTGATGATGCCCAAGGGATATTTCATGGCTGTTTTCTCCACCAAGCAAGAAATGGATCAAGTATCCCAAGGAGGGCCATGGTTTATGAAGAAATCTGGATTATTCATGAAACATTGGTCTCTGGCTTTCAATCCCACCGAGGATCCCCGCAGTATTGCCCCTGTTTGGGTCAGACTCCCACTCCTTCCAAGTGAATAATGGAAAGAGAAAACCTTGTACAAGATTGGTAGCACCATTGGAGAATACATAGCAGCCTTAGAATTCACAAAGAACCCTGGGGTCCTCAACTGTGCTCAAATTTGCATCAGTTTGGACTTTAGATAAGCTTCTCCCTGATTGAATCATTCTAGAATGGGGGGATTCGAGTGGGGACAACCCATTGACTATGAGAATATCTCTTTTTGATGTCGTATCTTAATTTAACACAAACATCTAGCAAGGGTATGCCCCACTTAGGAATATAAGGAACATAATTTTTGAAACCAAACACATGGACAACTCCATCAGGTCAAACCTGCAGAAAACATAGAAAATTAGGCAACGGAAAACAAATTCCAAAGAGCTTATACAGGGAAAGGCAAATAACCACAGAAAGCTAATGATCATATTTCTCTTAAGAATCCGTTTGCAGCTCTAGTAGGTCCAGCCATGGAAGCAATGGAGATTGTTAAGGTAACACAAGACACCAATATCCCATTGGTAAGCACTCCATTCACCCTGACAAGAATGACATATCAAACAAAAGGTGAGATATGTACTCTTTTGATATTTCTGCCCAAGCTAATACATTTTATCCAGCCATTTGAAATGGGATCATTTGACAAGGATCTCTCAGGATGATCTCATCCCAGCCAGTGTTCAGATCTGGGGGCCCAAACCCAACATGGAGCCAAAAACGAAAAGGATATCATCCACCGAAGTCTTGAACACAGACGAGGAACCCAAAACAGATCAAATTATCACAAAAATAATGCATACCTGATCGCCTAAGCTTGCCCCCTGAGAGCCAATTTCAGAAAAAGGTACACTGCCTTCCACTTCCTCTTTTTGATGCGGATACTATCATGAAATGTACATGGTATAAGTGTACCCAGTAAACACTGTTATCTCAAAGCTAAAGTGCATTCAGAAAAAAATGATACGGTTCCACTTCAAGAAACAACAAGACCACCTTTGATGACAAGTCTCAAGCAGGGTCCATTTTGGGCTATCGTCAAACTATCCACTGCCCAGACACAAGAACTATCCAATGGGATCCGTTCAGGTATGTTGTCCACTCTTATTCATCATTCTATTGTTGACTTCATCTACAAGCTTTCTCAATAGAATTACAATGTATGTTTAACATAGTCAATGTATACATCACTCCATATGGTGGTCATCGAATCTGGTTTCTTGAGAATCTCATTGGATGGATACAAACAAGCACACCTGCTCATCTTATCATTATGGGTGAAGTCAACATCACTAAATGCCCGAAAGAAAAGAAAGGAGGTGCTGGGTTTATTCTTAAAGCTTTAGATACTCCCTCTAGGCTTTAAAGAGATACTAGGATGGTGGATCTGGGATTTGCCCAAGGTATTTTTCACTTGGAGCAATAGAAGAAAAGGATTCTCCTATATCACTGAAAAGTTGGATGGGGAGATGATTTTTGAAATTTGGAGTACCATGTACAAACAAATTTCTGTTTGGTTCCGTGACATCATTCTGTTTGATCATTGGCCTATCTCTTTGCACATTATTCTCCAAATCATGGTGCCCCAAACCGTCCAATTTTGTTTTGAATGTCTGTGGTTCTTACTTGCAGAATTCAGAAGAAATGTTGAACAATGGTGGCACGAATCTCCAAAATATCAGGGGCATGTAATACACCAGCTCATGAAAAAAATGATATTTCTCAAACATAAGCTTTAGAGCTGGAACACAATGGATTTTAGCAATATCTTTTCGCAAATTTCTGCCACCGCCATGGACCTTACTGCTATCCAAACCAAAAACCATGTTTACCTCAGCTAGCATGGCTTCTGCAGAACATCTCATACAACAATTTGTTTTTTGGCGGCAACATAAAGAGCAATATTGGGCTCAGAGATCGAGGGCCCAGAGGATCTAGCAGGGAGATTCCAATACATTTTTTTTTCATGGTTTAGGAACCAACATGAAGTAATTCAACACCATCCAGAAAATAAAAAAGGAGGACTCCTTGCTAATGTCTGATAATGAGATGCAACAACATGCATCGGATTTTTAACAAAGGGTTTTTAATGAAGCTTCTGTCTCAACCCTGAACATGCCAAGTTCAATGGGACCTAAATCAGCATATTCCTTGTTTTATTCAAGACATGGACAATACTTCAATCCTCAAGCCAATCACAGAAGAAGAATCGAAGCAGAGTGCTTTCTTTTCACCCAGACAAAGCTTCTGGGCCAGATGGGTTCCCAGCTCTGTTCAACCAAAGTTTTTGGTAAACAATCAAGACTAATTTACTTGTTCTCATGGAAGAATCTAGAAGGAATCACAAGATGGTTCTACAACTAAGTGAGAAGAATCTGGTTTTTATCCCAAAGGCATCAGCTGCGAACAAGTTGGGTCAATATTGACCAATTGCTCTTTGCAACATGGTCTACAAGATTCTCTCAACTGATTGCTTCTTTTCTGAAATTATTCAGAAAGAATTCGTTCCAAGTAGACAAATCACAGATAATATTCTTATCGTGCATGAAATTATCCGCTCTCTACAAGTTCAAAAGAGACTAGTGGTTCTAATCAAGCTTGATGTCTCAAAAGCTTTTGGCAGATGCAACTGGGATTTGACTGAATCCACCTTGAAATCTTATGGTTTTAATGATGTGGTAATAGCCTGGATTAATAGTTGCATAATAACACCCAATTTTAGGGTTTTATTCAATGGAATTGCAGGTTCTCTCTTTTCTTCTTGACATGCCATCTGTCAAGGAAACCCTTTAAGTCCATTTTTATTCTTGATTACGGGTGAAAATTTATGTTGTCTTCTTGCTGCCAACAAAATTCAACATCAAATATGCACTGCTTCTGGAAAACAGATCCAAAGAGATAAATCTCAAGTTATCTTTTTCAACGTCCCAAGAATTTCATGGAAGGCCAGTTACCCATCAAATATTTGGGATTTTTTTATTCATGTCAAATCTCAAAACGTTCTTTGGGACACTACAATTCACCAGCTGAAAGTACATAATTGATAAGGTCCTCCAATCAGCAGCCAGTTGCTTGAAGATATACAACATGAGCTACAACCAAAGGGATTTATGCACGTTGCTGATTACATGCATGGCATACCCAATCACTGCATTAAATGGGATATCCCAAGACTCCAGGAGGCTTCACCTATGCATGGTTCTCAGGTACCTTACCTAATGGAAATGCTACAACATAGAAGGCCTCTTCTCAAAACGTTCTTTGGGATACTACAATTCATCAACCCAAAGTACATAATTGGTAAATGTTGTCAACCTGGAGCTGCGCCCTGATTCGAGGACGTGCGCGAAACAGCCAGTCCTCTATCCGGCTGAAACAATGGGATCTTCTCGCGAGGGTGGGTGCCTCAATAGTGAGAAGAACCTCCAGAGAAGGCTAGTTCCTGTATGATGTATCAATGAAAATTCCTACTCTACGCTGCTGACAACCATGGAAAAGGGAGAAAGAAAACTTAAAGGGGAAATCCTACCTAAAAGGGGGTGATACACCATAATTATGATCCTACTCAGCGTGGAACCTTGAACACTGAACAAACAAGAGAGAAGGAAGACCTTAGACTTCAAATTAATCACTTGTGCATAAGTATTTCATGCAGAGGTTCGATCTAATAACTAAAACCTGAGGGAAAATGATGGAGAGAGGTCCGATACAAGACACTTTGCAGCCACCTAACATCCACTTACAATTTCAGCAAAAGACCATAAAGAACACTTTGACATGACCTGCACAAGGACAATATAGCAACTAGGTACGAAACAGAACTTGGGAAGGGAGAAAAGACTCTACCACTTATGCAAATTGTTGAAGAAATATACACTATGCCACGCTTGGAATCTGAAAGTACAATCCTTCTTATTGATTGAAGAGGTTACACAACTCTTAATGGCAGAGTCTGGTCTAACCAAGAGAGATTGGATGATTTTTTAATCAAGGCTAAAAGCCATTATATAGCAAATTACAAGAGGCCAAAGATAGGCATATAAACTTGAAGAGAAAGATTTACTTTTGTTAACTCCAAGCTTTACTTAGCCTTAAAATAAAATATATTTTTCTGTCTTTGCATGAAGCCTATTCGTTTGATGAAGCGCGCCCATCCTTGTCATGAACCGTCCACCTCTTCTTTGCATGTAAATCTTCTAGTGGATGCGGCGTTTGATCAATTAGTCAACTCCAAATATGGACTAGTCAACTCCTTGTTAGAACTCGGAACTCCAGTTGAAGCCGGATTTAGTCCTTCGGATGCATGCGCTGAATGAAGACGAATAGGTCTTTAATGATCAGTCAACTGAAACTTAGACCGTTTATTCGAAAATAGCTCCGATGTTTGAAAATAGCTATATCGTTCGAAAATAGCACCAGCGTTTGCATGTATCTCGTTCTAATTTTAATCGTGTCTATTTTTGGCAGGATTTCATGTTCAATTGTTCGTTGGACTATCTATTTTTTGTTCCTTTTGCACAGTCGGCTTCCATTTATTTCGGATTTTCTGCTACCTTTTTTAAAATTCTAATGGTTACTTCTTGCAGGAAAAATTTGACGGCCTGCAGGACGTACCGGAAACTGTCATATTCTGGTGGGAATATTTCTGCGGGTTTATTCCTTTGTTATTTCCCTTTGTCGGCTCTTTTGTGTTGGTTGCTGAGTCATAACTGCGGGCTTTTGTTCTGTCGGCTTCCGAATTCCTTCTCACAAAAAGTCCGAAAGAATTCATTTTCGTGGTTTTGCCTTGCCTTTTTTCTTGGTCTTGTTTTTCTTTGGGTTTATTTCTTGCGCAAGTTTTTTTCGAATTTCAACGGTTATTTGTCTTCGGACTTGTCTCCTGCCTTTTCCGAATTCCTTCGGACTTTTTGTCCGAAGGAATTCATTCTCTTTGCCTAGCGTTTATGAAATGCCTTTCGGCAGCCAAAGTGTCCTCCGCCAGTGTCCGGGTGTCAGTCCATGTGGCCTCCAGCAGTGCCCTTCGAAAAAATTGGAGGCACCGGGGCTTTCTGCAACGGTCACGGATTTGATCTTCCTCCTGCCCGAAGGGTAGGTGCCCTTCGGGCCTTTTGTAAGTGTCCCTTCCGAAGGGTACCCTGCCCTTTGGAAGTCTTGAAACTGTCCCTTTTCCTTGTCTTTTGCAATTTTTCCGAACTTCTTCTAAGTGCTTTACAAACCTGAGTAAGTCCGTAGATTTTCCCTGAGTGAGTGCGTAGAAAATTTCCTAAGTGTGAGTCCGTAGAAACTCCCTGCTTGAGTGCGTAGAAAATTGACTGCCCGAGTCAATAGAAATTCTGATTTAGTCCGCAGAAAATTTGAGTGAGTCTGTAGATTTTTTCACTGAGTCCTTGGAATCAGCAAAGGAAAACAAGGAATTCTTCCATCCTTGGCTAGAGACGAGAACTTTCCAAATGGCAAGAAATCTGACTCGTGGAAGATTTGTCAACAGTAAAGTCCTCCAATCACCAGCTAGTTGCTTGAGATATTGAACATGAGCTACAACGAAAGGGCTTTATGCACATTGCTGATTACATGCATGGCATACCCAATCACTACATTAAATGGGATAGCCAGGAGGCTTCACCTATGGATGGTTCTCAACTACCTCACCTAATGGAAATTCTACAACATAGAAGGCCTTTTCTCACCATAAGGCAAGACAATTTGATATAGCCTCCCATAATAAAGATTGCACATTCGCTTTTGCTAACCAGGTTATCCATCAACACTCAATACTCCTAAAATGAGATCAAATAGTGGTGTCAACTCTATTCTGTCTTATATGGCAAAGAATCAAAGCATTCATTTGTTTCCTTATGAAAAATAAAATTTTGACCCAGGATAGCTTGCAATGCAAAGGATGGACAGGTCCCAATATCTTAATCAATTGTCAATGAAATGTGGAAAGCATTGATATGTTTTATTCTATGATCCTTTTTAAAGGACTATTTGGCATGTGATGACTTCTCTTTCCGCCCATAAATATCCAAATTTTGAAACTTTGCAGAAGATGACATATAAGAGGGAGGGATTACATTCGGAAATGGAGATCATCGAGTTAATGCACCTTACCATATGGTTTATCTAGTAAGAGCACTATGCTTGCATATTTGACAACCACTTGCAAGAGGTCCATGTAATTGTCAAACATTTAAAATCAGATAAGGAGCAGGACTTTAGCTTACAAAAGCAGGGGGAAAGAGGTGTTTAAATCCACCAGCATGATGGATTGTCATGTCGCCAAAAATTGCAATATTAATTTTTGATTTCATTTTTAGTACTTTTGATTATAGTTAGTGTAGGGATAGAACCCCCCATTGGGAATCTATAAATTAAATTTTGATGGGGCATCCAAACACAATCCTGAAAGGGAAAGCACTGGTGGAATCATCATAAATGTAAACAAATCAATAATCATTTGTAATAACAGGATTGGGCTCCAAACCAACAATCATGCGGAACTCCTTGTGCTGCGGGCATGTATCTAGTTAGCTAGAGAAAATAAGGCTCTCTTCTTGTTTGTTGGAGGTGACCCCAAAATCATTCTTCAACAAGTCCATGAAACTTTGGCAAATCACCCCACTCCCCACACTCCACACTAAGCTTTTGCCTATAGCCCATAAGGCTTCAATTCCAACACCCAACTGGAGACTGGACAATGTGGTTACACATTCTTATAGACATTTTAGGAGTGCACACTGCCCAATTCTTTCATCGGAACCAATATGCCAATGGAGTTGGGGGTAGTCTAGCTAACTATGGCACAACCTTGGACAAGACCATGTAATAAGTGATTTTCATAAGACAAGATGCCTAATCATATCTAACTAAAGGTGGACTTAGAGATACCACCCCCTCTTTCCCTTGACCATGATTAGGCAACATAACTAGTATAGGAGGCTTTGGTTATACTTTGTTGAATCATATTTAATAGGTGGTGGACTTAGAGATACCCCCCCTTCTTAGGCAACATAACTAGTGTAGGAGGCTTTGGTCTTAGGATTCCTAAGGCATTGAAGATGGGTATTGTGCAATAAAGTCCCACATTTATGGCATTCTCCTTACAAATTTATTGCACATGGTTATCTCTACTAACCTCCTTCATATCTTGATGATCACCTCTAGCCACCCTTTTCCACTTCTTATTTATTTCACACCTTCTAATTATGGTCCCCTCAAATCCACCCCTTGAAATATCCTCTTACACCCACTTTTATCTGTCGACTACTATTGCCATTATGTTCATTATTCCTGGCAACCACTTTCTCTTTCCTATTCTATCTCATAATACCTTTTTTTATTAGAGGTCAAACTTCCCTCATTCGTAGCTTGATGATAATCTCTTGCCACCTCGTTTTCCACTTATTTATTTCACACCTTCTAAGTGTGGTCCCCTCGGATATTCCCCTTGAACTATCGTTTTACACCCACTTTTACCCATCGACTACTATTACCATCATGTTCATTATTCCTAGCAACCACTTTCTCTTTCCTATTGTATCTCATAAATACCTTTTTTTACTAGTGGTTGAACCACCCCTAGACATCCTTATCAACAATATCTTCCTCTCACTTTCATCACCACCCTCCCACATCTGTCATAAGGCCATTTTTGTTTTAAAATTTATGACATTGTTGTGAAGTCATGGAAGCTATAAGAAGGCCACTTGAGAAACTTCCTATGTGTACTAGGGTACTGAAGGTTGATTTGCAAATGTAAAGGTCTTTGGATGTTGTAATATGTATTGGAGAGACATTTTGAATTGTAAAAATTTAAGAATCATGGCACAAGATCACAAATAAAGAGCTCGTTGGAGATGGTTGTAAAGGCTGTTAGTGGTTTGCTCACGGGAAGGGCAGGTATAGATAGATAGATAGGGGGCACCATTATATATATATATATATATATATATATATATATATATATATATATGGAAGCATATGCTCGATATATTCCCTATATATATAGGGAGGCATATGCTTGATATATATATATATATATATATATATATATATAATAGGGAATATAGAATATATGCTTGATATATTCTATATTCCCTATTATATATATAATAAGGAATATTGAGCATATGCTCGATATATTCTATGTTCCCTATTATATATATAATATGGATTACCTATTATATATATAATAGGGAACATAGACTATATCGAGCATATGCTTCGTTATATATATATATATATATAATGGGCCCCCCTATGTATCTATCTATCTATATGGGATAGGGCAGGTATAGATAGATAGATAGGGGGCCCCATTATCTATATATATATATAGATAGAGCGGTGACATCACCTTATATAAATAGGGTTCAGTAGGAGGATCTATATATTGCTTGGGGGAGGAGGGCCTCGATCTCTATATGGCTATCTAGAGGTCCCCCTATCTCTATCTCTATATGGTGTGGGAGAGGGTGTGGCAGGGTTACTTTAGGTAGGCCCCACCCGTACATATCTATTTGGGCCTCCCCTTGCTTGACATATCTATTTGGAGGGGGAGGAGGTGGGTCCATTATAGATAGTAGATAGGCCTCAACAACCTACTATATATAGCAACATTTATGCTTCCAAATAGATATATAGGGGCAGTTGGGGTCCCTATATCTCTATGGGGGGGTTTATATATCTAATTGGGCCTATATAGATAGAGGGCGTCAATGGCAATTGCATATATATTGAGGCCGAGGGGAAGGCCCCCCTATCTCACTCTATATTGTGGGGGGGAATAAGCAAGAGGGAGTTACTTCAAATAGGCTCTGCCCCTATATATCTATTTGGGCTTCTCCTGCCCCTATATATCTATTTGGGGCAGGAATTTGGAGGGCCCCTATCTCTATATGGTGTATATATAGTATAGAGGGCACTGACTGGCCCATAAACTATATGGGGTTATGCTATGCTCAATGTATATATATAGATAGTGGGGGGAGGGTCTACTATAGAGAGTAGATAGGCTCAATAAATAAAAATCATGTTTAAGTGGAAGCGTTGTTTCTGCCAAGCCCATTATTGTCTTTTATAGGAGCATGAGACACCTATTTAATACCTGATCATCATTTGAATATGTATAAGCACAACAAATATTCCTTTGTGCAGGTGGAAAAATTGCCATGGAGTGCATTCTAGTGTGAGTCTTTTAAAGTTTGGCCAAAAGTGTAGTCATCTGTTTACAGATGAAAGGCCCACAAAGGGCCGCAATTTTTTGTTCAAGTTCAAAAGGGAAAGTTGAATTGAAGCCTGCATATGGAAAAGTATCATCAAAGGAATGACAAAGGAGACACCAAGGGTTCCAAAAGTTGTCTGTTGTACAAAGAATACTTGTTTGGTGGGTCTAAATAAAGGCTTTCTGTAAAAGATATAGACTTGTCTGCACATGGTGCTCAAAGCGAGGACACAACAAGCCATATTGCTTGCTGTAAAATGTAGCAGTATGGAAACATAGAGGCCTTGAGCTATTTTGTAGAGGGCATGAGAACTTGATAAAATTTTGATTGAGAAAGTGTAGGTTGATGCTTAGGCTAATATCATTCGTTTAGATCTAAGTTGATCTGGATCCCAGGAGGTCTAGGGGCAACACTCTAGATGAAGACCTAGATGAGGTTGTGTGCAAGTGCGAAATTAATATTCAATAAGATAGAGAATAGAGAAAGCAATAGAATAGGAACATGAATTATATTAATCTATGAAATATCCCCAACTAGGGGATATTGTTCCAAACTTGCAAAATTCTGATTTTTCTTTTAAACCTGCAGTTATTTTGTCAAACAGTTGTATGCAATGATTATACAATGTTTAGAATGGCTATGACTATAATCATAAAGCCATCATATAATCATGAAAATATTCAAAGATTACATAGTTTCATTCTGTCAAACAGTTGGCAATCTATATATTGAGCTGGAGATGTCATTGACACTCTCATAAGCAATTTGAAAAACAAGGAATAAGGCAAAGACATTTTAACAAACATTTACCATACACTCAGCTGAAGCAAGCATTCCAATATATAGTGTTTAGATTAATAATTTCTGACCTCTTAACTGGTATAGCTATTGCTGGTTATCTATCTCTGAGTGTAGTAATCCGTGGTACAAGGAAATGGATCAGTATTTTGGATCAAACTTAATATATTAAGTTTGATCCAAAATACTGATCCATTTCCTTGTACCACGGATTACTACACTTGAAGCTGTTTTCAGACTCATATTAGCAACGATGGTAGATTGTTTTGTAATCCCTTTATAATCTCTGAAACTCCTTCCAAAGATTGTTGTGCATTCCATAATCATCAGCAACAACTTGTGATGTGGCAGCCAACAATACATGGGTTTGGAAACACCACGATCTGCACCCAAAGCTCCCACGCTACTTCCAAATCAACATGCCAATCCTCCAGCTATGGCGTCAACCTTCAGGGCCCACTCTATAACAAAATAAACCTATGATATTTCCCCAATCTGTACGGCTAGTACCAGAATAATCACTAGTATGTTGAAAATAATCCTCGGTACTTGTGAATGCAGCGACTAGGATTGAAGATAAATCCTCTCACTGAAATAACCCTTCCAGCTAGGGTCCCCCAAGGAATTTCACTCCTTGAGCAATATAAATGAACATGCAAGCTGACCAAACTTTTCCAGAGAATAATAAGAATGAACATAGTGATACGATTAGTCCTCCAATTCTCTTTTATAACTCCTTCAAACCCTAAAAACTCTCACCTTTTCCAACACCTCCTTTTAAAAAATAATAATTAATAAGTAATAAATACTCATTAAGGGTCCAATGCTCATAGGGGGGAAATAACACTTTTCCTAGTCATAAGTTATGACTTAAAGCACCTCAATGTGAAAATATAACATAAAGTGCATTAATGGCATCTTCAATGTAAACATATAAAGTTAAATGCACATAAGGGTCCAAATATTCCCTTTATTCCTCCCATGCCGTAGTTCCCAAGGGAATAAATAAGAAAAAAGGGCGGAGTAGGCCAGCTAGGTCTCTAAACATTTGGAAAGGGACATTACAATCTATGCATTTTGTACATAACATACTCTTGAGAAAGACATAAATTATATTAATGTCTAAGTATGACCAGAGGTAGGTCAATGGGACTCGAGGGTACAACCGTAAACAAATTATATTAATTTCCACAAATGAGAAAGATGTATGGCTACTTTACTACTATCTGCCTGCTAACTAATGTTATAAATGTGTATACATAGATTACAATGTTGTGAAGGCTAAGGAACCATTATGGAAGTTGAACCATTTGGCCTTCCATGTGCGAATCTTCAGCTTCTAGTGGTTATGTGGCTTGACTGACAAGTGTATGGTACGCTGATAGATGTTGCAGCATAACACATGCCCTTGAAGTGCCATCTCAGATGGCACAAGATGGTGCAAAGTGTCCATGTGGCCATTGTGTAATTTGGAGGTCTTGTGTAGTGGCTGAGTTGTGCAATATGTCTAGAGATGTGCCATTGGTCGATGTTGTGCAAATACTGCGCAAAGTGGCACAATGTTGTGCAGGTTGCATAGGGTGTGTTGAGGTTGTGCCATGAAGGATGTAGGGTTGTGCTGAATTGTGTTGAGATTGATTACCACATTTTTGTGCTCCTCGAAATGGGGTGTTGCCCGCCAACCTCACATTGGCTAAGCCTTTGAAACTTACGTGCTCTATGCCTATCAAGCAAAGTGTGCGCTATTGTTTTCTAAGCTATGCGACATGTTTCTTGGCACTGTGCGGAAGGTGCATGATGCTGGGTGTTGCATGGAGATGCTCGAAGTGCAGGAGCTGTGCAACATGTTCTCTGTCAATGCATGGAAGGTGCATGATGCAAAGGGCTGCATGAAGTTGGCAAGGTGATAGTGTGGGTTTGTGTGGCTCTCATGGGTCATTCACCCTTTCTTGAGAAACAAACGTCTTGATTGCATTATGTCTTGGCAGAAAATGTGGAACATTATTCTTAGGACTTTGTGCGGCATGATTAGAGCGTGGGATCACTTTGGGAATCTAGTTCCTCTTACTACCCACAGGATGGTGATAATTTGAGAATTAGCTATGTACACACCATGGTAGCTGTGCATTTATGTATGCGCAAAGAGGATATCATAGGCATCAATTGGTGCAACATCACATACTAGCTCCTTTTTGAAATGATGGATAGCATATGTGAAGCAGCATTTGTGCGCAATATGTATATCTTTGGCTCAATAGGGATCGATCCATCCCAAACTATAGGGACATGAATGAGGCATGGTTTGAAGATTGAATTGCCTGACGTTTTCTTCAAAGATGAGATGCCACTGCCATCGAGTAGAAAACCCAATAGTTGTCTTTGCACCCATATTTGCGAATAGATTAGGTTGTTGGTGTGGTTGTTGCGTTGAGACAACTAGCTTTTGGATCTTTGTTCTCCACTTTTGTGATCAGCTCATCTTTAGGATCCTCTACTCCTACGTGCGCAAGCAAGTTCTTCTATGCATGACACTCTGTGTTGGAGTGGCCACGAGTCGTGTTTGTCACATCATTTACCTACCTTGGATGGTTTGTTTTTGTTTGAAGTTGGTATATTGTATCGTGTGACAAATGTTGTTTCTTGCTTGCCCCCTTCAACTTGGACTCTTCCTCAATGGTTGCTATGTAGTGATATTCTTCTCCCATTGTCATGACTTTAGTCAGCTTCAGTTTGGACTAAATGAATGGTCGTATGTAATGTCCCCAAATGGGACATTTCAACCAAAAAGGGGCTTCCCCTAAAATCCACAAAATTTTGAATTCTGAAATTAGCCAAATCAACAAACCCTAGCTCAAAGATATCCCTGAAAAACATGCAATATACTTCCAAACCTAGGCGTCAATGTGCAAATAATATATAGGTAATTTTTAGCAATTACTTTGAGCAAATAACACCTTAAAATTATCCAAAATAAGCCACGAACTGAAAATATAGATTTTATACCTTTTTACCCCTTGTATGTGGATGAAAATCAGATTTAACCTTGCTGTAAAATATTTGATTTTACACATAAAACATCAGTTGAATGTTTGTCAAACCCTTGCCAAAAATCATGAATAATTTACAAAAAATAGCCACACAAATCCAACACCCTTTTTGGGCCTTCAGAGTGATCAAAACCTTCTTCCAACTTAGTCTCCCTACGTCAAATTCTACATATAAAAATCATAAATATTATCTGCCCTTCAACTAGGGTTTTAAACCCCTTCAAACAACAAACCCTCACTCGAATTCAAGTCGCCACACTTGGGAAAATTCATTCAATAAATATTAGCCATAAATCCACAATTTATGAAGTCAAAACCCTCATAAAATCTGCCCAAAAATATAAATAAATAAATTAGAATTTATTATTTATTTATCAACTTGAAAAGACCTTGAAAGCCTTGACCAATCACAAAAAAAAAGTCAATGCCACATTTCAACACTATTCATCAATGAATTCCAACAATGAAACTAGGTCAATTTGATCTCAAATTATCCTTGAAATCTACACAAACAAGTCATCAAGTGAGTCGCCCCATTCTAGGGCAATTATCAAATCCACCTTTGCAAAGGTGGCATCAAAAGACACCGTTTTGTCAAATAATCAGCTTCGAAAATCTGCAAACACTTATTAGTCATGCATCCCAATATTTTCTTCAAGCACGAAGAATCAATATCAATTTTCAACATATCCTTCAAAGGAGAGCACCACCATGTACTTGTACCCTTCAAAAGGAGGGCAAACCACCTTGAGAAGGCCAAATACTTCTTTTTAACTCTCCTTGCCGACTTTTAGAATATCTTCTCTTTGCCTTGATCACTTACAAGCCGACATTTTTTTTTACCAAAAATAATATTAAATTAATTGCCTAAATAATAAATAGTAATTAAAATTACTTTTAGGCAATAATCCAATAATTATTTTTATTAAATACCTTAGTGGTAAAAATCAATTTTATAAAATATTCTATTAATCAACTAAAAGTGCCTTATATGAGCAAATGATTAAAATCACTATTCAGACAATTATAATTAATTAATAAAATAAAACCCCAAAATGAATCCTTTAGTCTATGGGGAAAGTAGACTAAAGGTCTTTAATATCTGCTCATAAATGATGTGGAAATGGGGACATTACAGTCCTCCCCACCCAAAATTGCTTGTCCTCAAGTAATTGCAAAATCCAAGTAGGTGTCCCGATACACCTTATCAAGCAATGTCCACCTTTACCTTTTTTCCAATGAAAGAAATCCTCAAATTGCTTCTTCATACTGCTGTATTTGTGCTTCGGGGGCTGCCCCCAAGTGCTAGAAGTGCCCTTATAGCCTTCCAAAGGCTGCATGTGTTCCCAATCAGCCATCCCTTTCAATACCAAGTGGAAGATAAGCAAACTCCTTTCCCTTATACCTTCAAAGAGGGTGTTATGTGACCCAAAGTTGCAACAAGAAACATGAGAGAATATGATCACCTTGCTGCCCCATGGGCAAAGACCTCTCAAATGATGGGCCATCACTATTCAACTATACAAAAAGAAACCAGCAAGGTACCTACCATGATGTGAGACCTCAAAGACATACCTCACCATATATAGGCATCTTTGTGCAACCCATGTATCTTCCAAAAGGCTGCCCCTTGTCAATCATCCCATGCATGCATGAGACACTCCAAAAGCTCCTCAATAGCTCCCAAACACTCATAAAAAATAGCTGTTCATGCATGTATATCATGGATTTTTCATGTTGACTAAATCTGAAATTGATATATGCATACTTTTCTTCATACTGAAATCTGAACTAAAAGATTAGAGGTCTGTAATTAGACTTTCCAGCGTTACAAATTCCCCAAAAATTCACCTAAGTTTGGAGAAAAGAAACAACAATGAACTTTTTTTGAATCAAACCTTGGGTAGGAGTGTCATATAGATGCAATCCTCCTTGCATGAACCTTTTTATGTGTGCCATGTATCCTCTTATTGATTTTCCTTTATCGATATCTTTGTGCATATAAAAAACACATTGTAAGTCAAACAAAATCTTCCCTTCAACCATGAGAGGGTGTTGTACCTTTCTTATGCTCTCCCATCTTTTATCGTGAAAGAAGAGTTCCCAACTATGAGTATTTTCAAAACGTGCTAGGGGTTGGAATATATCACAAAACTCAGAATTTTCCCCTCTAATGCATGGCTGAATTTGCTTTTGCAAGTCTGATTTTTTTGAGCAATAAAAATCAGAATATATACATACCTTCATCCTTCTCACTGAGTGCTGGTTTATGCTCAAAATTCTCATGTTTTCCCTTTCATAAGCCTGCTGCATTTGCATATAGAAGTCTGATTTTTGAGACAAATAAAAATCATCATATGCACATTTACCTTTCTCCCTTATCCTTGGCATGGGGTGCCTTCCAAAGCATGTAGGGGGCTGCCCCCTCATATACCTTTCCCTCCCATGTGGTAATAGACATAAATGGCAAAATTCAGAGTTTGACATGCTTACCAATGGGAACACGGTTCTCTCATAGTGCTGGTCATGAAGGCTTATGGTGGTTCTTGCTCCTCCTCTTCCTCCCAAACTCCTTATGCTCACACCACAATTACCAAACATATATAAGAGCAAGAATATAATATTATTCAGCTAATATTAATCAAATTACAAGGGCTATCATATAGCCAACAATATAGCACAACTATATCCTAAAATATAGGACGGTGCAATAACAATATACCTAGAATGAATGTCATGAGTAAAACCATATAACAAATTAACAATAAAATACTATGGTGAATTAATCACCTTACAATAATATCTAACATTCTCCCCCTTAATTCAACATAGCTTGAAGTGAATAGGAGATAAATTCTCTAAATGCCTCAAATTTGTCACGTGCAAGTGACTTGATGAAGACATTTGCACACTATTCTTCTATCGGGCAATACTGGAGCTAGATGTTGTGTTGTACATGTTCACGAATGAAATGAACTTGCACTTCAATGTGTTTTGTGCATTCACAAAAGACTGGATTGCGAACAAGTTTGAGAACACTCTCATTGTCACAGTACAAGATGGTAGGTGTCTTCTATGGAACTCCCAATCCTTCCAGTATGCAACGTAACCATATCGTTTCGTAGATAGCTCCTCTTGCAACACAATATTCTACTTCAATGGAAGATCGAGAAACAAATTTCTATTTCTTGCTCCCCTAGGATATAGGATCAAATTCCAAAAAGAACACATAACCAAAAGTGGATTTTTTGTCATCAATATTTCCTGCATGATCTGAATCGGCATATCCTATCAAGAAGAAATTGTCATTCTTCTTATATTCTAGGTCGCAGTCCATTGTACCCTTGATATATTTTAGTATTGGCTTTGCTGCTTTCCAGTGAGACATTTTTGGCTTCTGCATGAACCTTGAAAAATAGCTAACTGCATAGTTGATGTCTGGCCTAGTATATGTTAAGTAAATAAGACTCCCAAGCGACTGTCGATAGAGAGTTGTATTTACTTGTGGTGATGGATCTGTACGAGGCAACTGAAGCCTTGTCTCCATAGGTGTAGCAATTGGATTATTGTCCATCATCTTGAATTTATCGAGCGTTGTCTTGGCATATTTCATCTGAGACACAAAGATGTGGTGTTCCTTTTGCCATACTTCTAATCTAAGACAATAGTGTAGAAGTCCGAGATCTGTCATGTCGAATGATCGGTCAAGATCTTTCTTGGTTGCATCTATCATCTTCACTGAACCGCCAGTGATAACTAGATCATCGATATATACTACAACAATTACAATCTCTCCCCCTTGTTGTTTTAGGTAGAGATTTGGATCATAGGGACACCTCTGGAATCCATGCTAGATGAGATGTTCATCGATCTTTATGTACCAGGCTCGGGGAGCTTGTTTGAGACCATACAGATATTTTATGAGTTCACATAATTTTCCTTCATTACAAAGTGAGATAAAACCTTTTGGTTGTGTAATGTAAACTTCTTGTAGATCTCCTTTGAGAAAGGCACTTTTGCATCCATTTGGTGGATCCTCCATCCAAATTGTGTACACAGAGCAAATATCATTCTGATTGTTTTGATCTTGGCCGTAGGAGCAAATGTCTCCTCATAATCTATGCCTTCCTTTTGTGCATATCCTTTAGCCACGAGTCGAGCCTTGTGCTTGTCT
Organism: Torreya grandis; assembly: GCA_037957365.1. Taxonomy (NCBI): domain Eukaryota; kingdom Viridiplantae; phylum Streptophyta; class Pinopsida; order Cupressales; family Taxaceae; genus Torreya; species Torreya grandis. The sequence goes on from JARHVA010001388.1 coordinate 1,478,325, forward strand.
ATACTGCCATTTGCTTTGTATTTCGTTTTGAAGAACCATTTACAGTCGATTGGCTTCTTCTCTGGTGGAAGATCTTCAAGCTGCCATGTTTTGTGTTTCATCAGTGATTGATATTCTGCATCCATGGCATCTTTCCAAGGTTTAGACTCTAGGGCTTCCTGAACTATTAAGGGCTCTACTGATTTTGTAACTGTGCTCATTAGGGCCAAATTGACCTTATCTTGAGTCATGCTTTGAGTCCTTGGTCCAGTAGTCGATGTGTTTGGAGATCTATCCAGTTTAGCATCTCTTAATGTACTTGTATACCATTTAGGCATATGTTGCACTATTCTTGTGGGTTGATCTTCATTAACTGACTGATCATCCTCATCATCATTGTCACCTTCAGTATGGTTATGACCTATTGAATTGTCTAGACGTCTAATTATTGAATCATGTGAGTTTGTCGAAGGCAAACTGGTTTTACTTTTCTCATCAAACTCTACATCTTTGTTGATGGAGATCTTTGTTTTAGGGTCTATCAGTCTGTAGGCTAATGACTCTTCACTGTACTCTAAGAAGATATAAGGCATGGATCTGTTATCTAGTTTCTTTCTCTTCTTTTTAGGAACATGCATATAAGCCTTACATCCAAAAACTCGAAGATGAGCAATGGAAGGTTTATGCCTTGTCCAGGTTTCATGTGGAGTCATATTATGAAGAGCTACAGTGGGTGACCTGTTCAACAAATAAACTGTTGTTTTCACTACTTCTGCCCAATATGTGCGTGCCAAACTTGAATCTTCAATCATGCTACGCACCATTTCCATGATAGTGCAATTTCGCCGTTCTGCAACACCATTCTGTTGTGGAGTGTATGGTGGAGTCATTTGTCGACGAATGCCATGTTCTTTCAAATAAGCAGAAAAAACTTTATTGGTGAATTCTCCCCCTTGATTTGAGCGGAGAGCCTTGATTTTACGACCAGTTTTAGTTTCAACTGTTTCTTTGAACTCTTTGAAAGTATTGTAGACTTGATCTTTAGACAATAGACCCACATCTTGCATGAGTAGTCATCAACAAAGAGCATGAAATACTGAAACCCGTAGTGACTAGATCTCATGGGGCTGCATAGATCGGTATGTACTAGATCAAGCTTACCAAATGCTTTTGAGGAACTTTGACCAAAAGATGTTTGATGTTGTTTCCCTGCTAGACAACCAATGCAGAGATCTGTATTTTTCTTCAACTAAGGAAGTCCACAAACCATGTTCCAATTGCTGAGTGCTTTGAGGTATCCAAAACTAACATGACCATATCTGCGATGCCACATATTGGTTAAGTCTGAATCCTGAGCTACAAGTGCTTGATTGTTTGACTGAACAAAGTCAAGTTGGAACATTTTGCTAATTCCTGAGGCTCGTGCAACTATTCTCAAGCATTTTGACTTATCTTTGATCAAACACATCTTTTTGCCACTTTTACAATCAAAGTCAACCTTGAGGTTGTGGTCAAGTAGCTGACTGACGGATAGAAGATTCTTTGTGAGTCCTAGGACATACAGGACATCTAAGATTTTGCAATCATGTCGTCCAAGTGGTAAGGAGATATTACCAATGCCTTGAACTCGGTAGGATGAATCACTCCCAAAGAGATGATTTTTCGGGGAAGTCTCATTCATGCTGTAGAACCAATCTTGTCTTCCAGTCATATGTCGGGTTGCCCCTGAGTCAACATACCATATAAAACTTTGTGATTTTGATTCGTCATGAGACTATGTAGCATATAGGAAGTCCTCATCGGAGTGGGTGTCTTTCTGTTCAGCAATGTTGCCTTGCTGATTGGATTTCTTCTTCCAATGCCCTTTCTTTTGTCCTTGTCCTTTATGTGGATAAGATGATTGTTGGTGACTGGGCTTCTTGTTGCTTGAAGAGCCTTGTGAAAAGGAGTTATACCAACAATTCTTTAGCTCATGGTCTGTTTTTCCACATATAAGACAAAATTTCAGTTGTTTATCCCCCTGTGAAGTACGCTGATGACCTTGCTTTGCTTTAGAAGACTTGATCTGCTTCTTTCCTTTTTGTTGATTAGAGGTAAGAGCATGTTCTTCTGATTCTTCTTCTGTATGCATAGACTCTTCCTGTTGCAACATGTTTACCAACTTGTCAAAAGATGGTTTCTGTTCTGTGACTGTCAAAGTAATCATGAATAGCTTGTAGGAGGGTGGTAGTGCTCTCAAGACAATAGGTACAAGAGATGTATCCGACACAGTTTCACTTAATGCTTCGAACATAATTATCAACTTTGCCTTCTGATTGGTTTTGTCAAACTTACGTTGCTGAGCAATGTCAGTAGCATGTCAGGTAAGAGCGCCATTTACAATACGCCAAATGTCTTCAAATTCCAAATGTCTTGATTTTAGTTTTCCAAGTGGCATAGTTGTTGTCACAGAGAAGTTGAGTCTGGCAGAAAGAATTTTGGTCCATTTTCAGCTATTGTGAAGAATCTGACCAAAGGTGATGGATTGGTTCTTTATCACTCCAGGTATCAAGGTCTCCCTTTCGTTATACTGTCAGTCCACGATTCCAATCCTTTCTTTATACGTGCCCTTCCAGTATACCCGTCGGTAAGTGGAAGCTCGCCCTTTCTGTATACCCGACGGTACGTGAAAGAAGCGTAAACATACGTGAAAGAGATTGATATGTGGTACTTAGATAGTACTAAAAGAGGTTCGGCTAGTCATTGGCACCTGCTTAGATGGAATTCCTCATATGCGCGCGTAACTTCGCTATATACTTGGAATTTCCACTTTCAGGATTTACGCCTTTTGACTGAAGCGAATAGGTAAAATGGAGGGATGTCTCAGTGACTGTTTAATTTTATTTCTCCCCGATGGTTTATAGGGTCGATGCCCAGACATCATTGTAGCTATGTTAGGCTATGTATGTAGTAACTCAAGCACGACGACATTACCCATAAACGTGAGTTAGAGGCATCGCTGTGACCGAACACTACGAATGTGCAAAAACACACTATTTTGTGTTTTTGTTCTTGAATTTACTTGCAAAAATGAAATATTACAATGAGTTTTGCAAAATATTACAATATACGAAAAAACACTAATTTTGTTTTTCAAAATAACATCCCCCCTTTTTTTTAAAAAAAATTGGGCTCTTTGGCCTCTTTTGAATTTTTTTAAAATGACATTTCTAGCTAAATTTGGCTAGTTATGGCTAAAATTGACAGAATTGCCAAATTTAGAGGGAATTCTAAAATTATTTTTTCTTCCAAAAAATGCTTTTTGGGGGATTTGAACCTCCCACCTCTTGCTAAAATCTATAGCTACCAACCCCCCCATACATCAATACAAGTATATGAAGGACAAAACTTATATTTAAACCCTTAAGAAATGCATTTGATGAGCAAAACCATGCTCCTTGGGCACTACCACGAGTTGGTTAATAGGTGGTTTTGAAATAAAATTGCAGCAAAGGAAATATTTGTAAGGCAGTTTTGAAGGTATTATCAGTGGTTGAGGATTTAAAAAAGCTTATTTGATGCAAATAAATAATGACTACCAACCTTTACTCCAAGCGCAGTACCAAAGAATAATTTAAGTTGATCCACGTTTTTTGAATGCATTTAGCACAGTCCAATAGAGAAATCTTCTCGGAGAAAGGTAATTGAAACCACCAACCTTTAATATTCAACGCCTTATCAAGCTCTGATGAATATCAGGCGAGAGAGTAATCACATTGTCCAAGGAGAGCTACTTAACGTCTTTGAGATGTCTGTCCAAGGAGAGTTTTCTTCTGTTGCGCCAGCATATCAAATTGATTTTACAGGCCGAGTATGCTTCTCTTAGCTATTTTGCAGTAGTAGAATAAAGAAAAGAAGAGAGAGAGGGTGCCTCGGGGCTCCACCTTTCGGTTTCACTTCTTCTAGGTTCTAAAAAAAACTATGCTCTGATACCAAATATAAGAGCAAGAATATAATATTATTCAACGAATATTAATCAAATTACAAGGGCTATTATATAGCCAACAATATAGCACAACTATATCCTAAAATATAAGACGGTGCAATAACAATATACCTGGAATGGATGTCATGAGTAAAACCATATAACAAATTAGCAATAAAATACTATTGTGAATTAATCACCTTACAATAATATCTACCAACATAATGTTAGATGAAGATGTGGGACCCTCTTCATCATTTAAGCCATGCCAAATGACTTCCTTGCTTGCCACATTTATAAAGGATGTCCGAAATAAACCTACACATGGAACAAACAAATTAGGAAAATCATTGGTGTTTAATAACACCTTTTTGATTCCCTCATCAAGCTCTAGGATCATGAAGTGTATCACTTCTTGAGGCCTTGATCCTTCCTTGAAATTTCCTTTCATTTGGAATTTAACAAGTGTGTTCACGTTGATCTTGTCATGGCTATAGCAAGTCTTTTCCTTCCTCAACCTTCCCCTTATGGTGGCTGGATATCCACTCATATAAGTGTGAACCCCTTCCATGGTGTTGAGGTGTGAGAGGCACACCTTCCTAGAGTCAATATTCATCATGGAAATAAGAAACTTTGGAGAAAACAAACTGAAATATGAAAAACAGCAGTCAATGAATTACCAACAGCCTTGCATTGACCCATGGGTCACAACACTTGTCACGTATCACCACCTTCATGATTAGCCAAGTTGTTCCTTTGGTAAGTCCACATAAAACACAATATAGGTGGGCTATATAAGGACTATAACATCCATGAATTGCTTGTTCTTCCCTCCAAAACATTGATACATACCTTGCAAGATTTGCACCTTGTGTTCTTCCTCTAGTCACAACCATTTCATGTAACATATAACATTCAATAAATAAATTGTGATGCTTACCAATTTTATGGATTGTTTGCATGCCTTTTAACATGCCCTCCACCTTGTCTCTTTCCTTGGTATGATTTTTATCTTGCACTTTTTTTAGTTCATGCACCTTGATTTTCTCTTCTATTTTATCATCCACTTGCACCCCTATGGGCTGCCCATCAAATTCTGATTTTTTTGCTTTATTGGTTCCCTCATAGGAGTTCTCATAAAGGGCTGTCCTTTCATTCTTTTCCTCCAACTCTCCATGTAGTTCGGTCCTCTCTTCCTCTACATGCTCCACTATCAAATAAGGCCTCAATTTTCCCTCACAATTAATTGCAACATTTTCAAACAACATATGTGTAATTGATTTTTTTTTCTTTTCTAGCCTCAAACCTATCAACAAGATAGATAATAATGGCTTGGAAAGATCACTCTCATCGAGTGTCAAGGTCAAGATTCTTTGCATAGAAGCTACAACATTTTTAGTAGGATTCTCACAAGCAATTGCAAGGAAATGTTGAAACATCTTGACAATAAGTTCATCACACTCCATATCTAACATCAAAATACATGACTTGCTTGAAGCCATAGTATCCAAGATGTTGACCCTTCTAGCCAAGGAGTGCCCTTTGTTCTTTTTGAGACCTTAGAAGCTCTCCACAATCAACAAAAATATTTCCCTCATGATTTTATCACCGTAGGGAACTTCGGGAACCATTAGTCTTAAAACCTCATTAATACAACTAGTAACCAAGAGCCTTACCTCGTCATTTGTATCTTTCAAGAATTCATGTTGAACCAAGTAAGTCCTTGAGGGCTGTACTGCCCACTTCATGGATTCATAATGTGATTGATTTACCTTGGATAACCTCTTTTCTACTTCTTTCAAGGTGCTGATTATATCCTCCACCGATTGGCATAGGTTCCCTAGCCTTCTTCCTGCATTGTAGAGCTTTTCTTTTTCCATTTCTTCTATGGCTTCTTCCTCTTCCCTGATAACACCGTATCTTTTTATCTGCTTGCAACCAAACCTCACAGGTAGACAAGATTGGTGCTTTGATACCATTGTAAAGTCCTCAAATGGGACAATTCAACCAAAAAATGGTTTCTCCTAAAATCTACAAAATTATGAATTCTGAAATTAGCCAAATGAGCAAACCCTTGATCAAAGATATGTCTCAAAAATATGCAATATACTTCCAAACCCTAGATGCCAATGTGCAAATAATATATAGGTAATTTTCAGCAATTACTTTGAGCAAATAACACCTCAAAATTATTCAAAATAAGTCACGAACTAAAAATATGGATTTTATACCTTTTTACCTTTTGTATGTGGATAAAAATCAGATTTAACCTTGTTGTAAAAATATCTGATTTTACACATAAAACAATAGCTGAATATTTGTCAAACCCTTGTAAAAAATCATGAATAATTTACTAAAAATAGCCACACAAATCCAATGCCTTTTTTGGGCCTTCAAAGGGATCAAAACCCTCTTCCAACCTAGTCGCCCTAGTCAAACTCTGCATATAAAAATCAGAATAATTATTTGCCCTTCAACTAGGGTTTTAAACCCCTTCAAACAACAAACCCTCACTCTAATTCAAGGCGCCACACTTGAGAAAATTCGCTCAATAAATATTAGCCATAAATCCACAATTTATGAAGTCAAAACCCTCATAAAATCTGCCAAAAAATATAAATAAATAAATCAAAATTTATTATTTATTTATCCACTTGAAAAGACCTTGAAAACCTTGCCCAATCGCATAGAAAGTCAATGCCACACTACAGCCATATTCATCAATAAATTCTATCAATGAAACTAAGTCAATTTGATCTCAAATTATCCTTGAAATCTATACAAACAAGTCATCAAGCAAGTCACCCCACTCCAGAGCAATTATCAAATCCACCTTTGCAAAGGTGGCGTCAAAAGACACCATTTTGTCATATAATCAGCTCCAAAAACCTGCAAACACTTGTTGGGCATGCATCCCAATATATTCTTCAAGCATGAAGAATCAATATCAATTTTTAACAAATCTTTCAAAGGAGAACTACACCATGTACTTGTACCCTTCAAAAGGGAGGTGAACCACCTTGGGAAGGCCAAATACTTATTTTTAACTCTCCTTGCTGACTTTTAGAATATCTCCTCTTTGCCTTGATCACTTATAAGCTAACATTTCGTTTTTACCAAAAATAATATTAAATTAATAGCCTAAATAATAAATAGTAATTAAAATTACTTTTAGGCAATAATCCAATAATTATTTCTATTAAATACTTTAGTGGTAAAAACCACTTTTATAAAACATTCTATTAATCAACTAAAATTGCCTTATATGAGCAAATGATTAAAATCACTATTCGGACAATTATAATTAATTAATAAATAAAACCCTAAAATGAATTAGTTTATGGGAAAAGTAGACTAAAGGTCTTCAATACCTGCTCATAAATGATGTCGAAATGGGGACATTACATCGCAGGCCGCTACAACACATGAGGACTCTATGTTGCTTTGAATCGAATGAACCCAATTTTGCATACAGGTTGTGAAAGGCATCGGTGTAGGCTTGGACTGAGTGGTCATGTCCTTGCAATAGTTGTGACCATTGAATGTAGGAATTGTCATTGACATCTTCAAGATAATATTCATCCTTGAAGGCTTCTAGGAATTTATCCTAGCTAGCTTAGATTGTCTTGTGTCTGGTCTGTCTCCCATAGAGTGTGCACTTGCCACCACTTCTTGATGAGTGAAGACACTTTTAGATGTGGAATCTTGATCATCTCTTCATTAGAGAAGTCATTCATAGAAAAATATGACTCTAACTGATCAATATGACTCTAACTGATCTGACTAGTTATCTACAACATCTGCATTAATTTTTCTCTCAAACACCAAAATGCCTATATTTACTTGAAACTTAGGGGTGACTCGACCTCCAAAATCTTTACTTGATGTGTGAACCAATGGAACCGCCCATTCAAGGATTTCAACAAATTGGCAGAACAAGAACGCCTTTTGTTCTTGAAGAGCCCTTTTAATTTCATGCTTGATCATTGTGTGGACATCATCTTGTTTTGCGTTATCTCTCACTACTGAACTTTGTAGATACAACATGCTAGGTAGTTTGAGGGATTGTGTGGTTTGATGTCGAACTTTAGGTACCTTGACCTTGTTCCATGGGACATACAAGATCAACCACTCTAATACCAATGATCTGGATCCCAGGGGTCCAGAGTGTTGGAGCCCAAAATGTCCCATGACATTTTGGGATCCCTATGTTTACAAGATATGCAAATCTTTTAGATGTTGAGAAGTGTGTGATCTCTTACATATGTTTTCTAATGCCTTTGCCTCAATAATTACCCTTTTCTCTTGTTCGAGCTTCATAGTTTCCACAAGGTCACAGAGTTGCAGGTCTTCAATGGCAGTTCACATGGCTTCGTTGGCTCCTTGGAGTCTCAAAAGTATCACTTGTGGCCTTAGAGTTTTGACTTGATTTAATTAGCCACACAAAATAACCCTTGCGAAGCTTTAAGCTTATTGGTGGTCACTTAGATATATCCTAAATCCGAAGTTCACACTTTATATTCCATTCCACAACCGTTCAATTGACCAATGAACCTGTCCAATGTCTAATGCAAAATTTATAAACCAACGTGTTCATAGGATCTCCCTTTCACTTTAATGTTTGAATTGTGAAGTCCGTTACTCCATGGCCCCATGGGCTTGTTTCACATGCTGCGTGTCTTCCTTTTGGTCACATATAAATCTTCCACAAATCAACTTTATTTGCAGCCTAGGTCCACTTTGTTGTAATAAGTCTATTTGTGGCCACTTAGTCTAGGATAACTTTATAAATGTTTAGTCGGATGCCCACTCTCAAATATGCCTAAGTTTGGGTTCGCCTTACTTCATTAATGTTTGCCTTGCTATATTAATTTTGAGAAAGGTTTGCCTCCAATGCTAAAAAAAAAATTCATTCAAGAGCAACCACATAATCGGGAGAAAGGACTAGCACATGATGAGTCAAATGATAAGGGAAAGAGGCCATTTCACCAAGAAAGGAGATCTGATCACAAGAATGCTGAGAGACAAATGCCTAACCCGCTTGCTACTAATGTCAATGAGATTGATGAAATGGGCGAATCTGAAAGGAGCGATGAATGTTTTATGCTAGATCCTTCTTGTGTTGTTGCTGCAGCTGTGACCTACACTGATAATGATGCTGATAGTGACTAGGAAAGGTGAGTTTGTTCACATGTTTGATATCAATGAAAGATTCAATTAACATGACACAAACCTATGGGATGCTTGCTTATGATTTTTACTATTTGTGGGTTAAAATGATTAAAAAATAAAACGGTAAGAGTCCATTTGATGAAGATATTCAAGCTTTTGTAAATGCTGAGAGGTATCATGTGAAAAGTGATTATAATTTGAGAAACACGCAGGAAAAGCAAGAAGCGAAAGGGAAAGTAGAAACTACAAAAGGTGCTGCTGCTGCGAAAAATGACTCCACAAACAAAGACCCTGCTGCTGTTCCACAAAAGAATTTTGCTCCACCATAGCTGGCTAGGCAGAAAAGATTTGTGAAAAAACCCAAAGGTAAAATGCCTCTTCTCACAAACGTGGTCAAAGATCCATCTCCATCCAAAGGTCCAGTTGAAAACAAGAGACAAAGAGGTGAAGATACCCTTGCTGTAACAAATAAAAATGTTTTGCCTCAGCCTTGTGATGTAGGACAGTCATTAGTGCATGCTTTGACCTCATGTATCCCGGATGTGAATGCTGTTACTCTACCTCCAAACAGCCCCCATGCCCAAATATATATTGTGAGATGGCTTTATTGTTAAGCCAATTGAAAATCACTGTCCTTAAGATTGAAATGTTGAGAATTCCTGAGCATAGGGATAGAGAATTCGCTTACCTCGGTGTTCAAAATTTTGTTGGTTTACTCACTCTTGCTATAGAAGTCAAAGAGGTGGATGAAGAAGGAGAGGAAGCGCTTGAGATATATTTGGGGACATCATTAATAGGAAGCTAGTTGGATGTGGAACCATTTTATACTACTTTGCTTGTCAATGGGTGGCTATTACACAATTGTATGTTAGATTATGTAGCTTCATGTAATATTATGCTGCTTGATGTTATGAATGAACTTAGTGTAAGGATTTCTACAGTACATGGTAAATGTTATACTATGGATTGACGCAAACATGCTGGTGGTGGGATGTTTAAGAGGTCTAGTAATTCAGCTTGCTGCCTATCCTGAAAAGTTTCTCACCATGGATGTTATAATTGTGGATTGTCCTCCTAAGTGGGCAACGTTGCTGTCACGAAAATGGGCTGCTTCAGTTGTAGACAGTGCTCAGATAGACATGTCATATGCCACTATCCCTCTGGAAGGAGAACAAATTAAGCTGTATGGAGAGCATAGGATGATGCATTTGAGAGAATATCCTCAAAGAGAATTGAATGAATTGTTATATATTGATTGTTGATGTGGAATTTTTTTTGGGAAACACTGATTTCGTTGAAAATCAAATTGATCCATGCTTTTTTCTGCAGGTTTGTTATTCAAATCTTTGGTGCATGTTTTTCGGTGGAACTTGTTCTAGAGAAGGGGCAGGAGAAGGGATTCTATTGTGTTCTCTGCATGGGTCCTCTCTCAAATTTGCATACAAATTAGATTTTGAATGCACAAATAATGTGGTAGAATATGAAGCCTTGCTGTTGGGTCTTAATTTGTCCTCAAAATCTAATATAAAAATCTCACTGTGAAAGGTGACTTAGAATTAGTGTAGTAGGTGAGGAAAGTGTACACAACCAAGAATGAGAGACTGGAGCAGCATAGAGACGTAGTGTGGGGTTCACTTGAGTTCTTTGACTCATTTAATATCACCCACATCGAAAGGTCACTCAAATGCATCTCTTTACAAATAATGTGGCTGCACCCTTTTGTATGTATGATGGGGAAATTCTTGTGAGACCTTTAGTACGTAATAACATTAATCACTGGCAGATGTTGAAAATGATAATCAAATTGCCAGGTTCATGGATATTGCGGCTGAGTTTGAAAATTAGGTGATTGTTTTGGAACCTTATGTTGAAAAACATGAAGAAAAAGGGGTTCTCTTGGGGCAAGAAATGATTCAATTGAAGACTAACACAATCCCAAGGGGTTTGGTGACATTTGAAAGGTCATTTGATAATGTTGATAGAATTAAGCAACAGACTGTTCCAACATTACAAGCCGTTGTGAATGTCATTTTGGGTACAACCACTTTGCCCAAACCAATATTCATTGGTAAATGCTGGAAGGAAGATGAAGTTAAAGCGTTTATCAAGATGCAGAGGAAATATAAAGACTGTCTTGTGTGGTCCTATGATGAATTAAAATCATATAGGTAGGATGTGTTTCAGCATGCAATCCCTTTGCAGCCCAATATGAAACCTTGAAGACAAAAACAGAGACCCATTAATCCTACTTTGGCAACAAAGATGGAAAGTGAATTGAAAAAATTAAAAAAGGGTGGAATTATTCAGTCCGTGAGGTGGATTGCAAACCTTGTTCTAGTAAAAAAATAAGGATGGTGATGCTAGGGTATGTGTGGAATTTAGGAATTTGAATAAAATGTCTTTAAAAGAAAACTATCCTCTGCCCACATAAATCACTTGCTGCAGAAGGTGATTGGATCAGAGCTGATGTCATTGCCAGATGGTTTTTTTGGGTACAATCAAGTTGTTGTGAAGGAATCAAACAGAGAACAACATTCACAACACTTTGGGGCACTTATGTGCATGTGAGGATGCCCTTTGGGCTTATGAATGAGGCAACATTTCAAAGAGCCATGGATTATGCATTTGCCGATTTGATTAATGAGGTTATGGTGGTTTATCAAGATAATATTATTGTTTATTCAAAGAAGAGATCAAACCGCTTGGATCACCTTGAAAAAGATTTTCAGAGATGTAGGGAGCATGGGATCTCTCTCAATCCCAAAAAATACATTTTTGGTGTGGAAAAGGGGAAACTATGGGGTCACATCATTACAAAAGGAGTTGTGATTGATTTGGAAAGAGTGAAAGCTAAAGATGACATTCCTATTCCATGCTCCAAGAAAGGTATTCAATAATTTTTTGGGCAAATTAATTTTGTTAGATGTTTTGTTTGTAATTTTGCAGAGATCACAATCTGAATTACAAGAATGTTGAAGAAAGATCCGACTGTTAAGTGGATTGCTGAAGCTGATAAGTCGTTCACTAACGTCAAAGAAGCTCTTAAGCAAGCCCCTGTGCTGGGAAGTCCAGACTATAATAAATAATTTTAGATATTTTCCTTTTCCTTTCCACATACAGTGGCTTCTTTCCTTCTTCCAAAGAATTCAAAGGGACATGAACAACCCATAGTGTTTTATAGTAAAACATTACAACATGCTAAGCTCAAGTACACCATCATGGAGAAACAAGCATACACACTTGTCAAAGTTGTGAGAGCTTTCAGGTCGTATATTATGAGTTCCACCATGAAGGCATTTGTCCCACACATTATGATTAAGGATATTTTAACCCAATTGAGACTTCAGGTAAAAGAAGTAGACGGTTTAATAAATTTCAGGAGTTTGATCTTGAAGTGCCCATTTCTAAGCTGGGGCATGGGTTAGCCATGTTGATGGCAAAATCAAATCTTGATGCTGCTGAAGTAAACATCTCAGAAGGGAAGATCACTACAAACAAGGATAAATTGAGTGAATTAGTTTGGTACAAAGACATTATATATTATTTGAAATATCTGATTTTTCCTCCTGATTTAAATAAGTCATAGTGAAGAACTCTTAGGCTAGCTGCCCAAAAGTATGTGTTGATTGAGAGTGCATTAGCTTGGAGGAATATTGAGGGTGTCCTCATGAGGTGTGTCAATGAGGATGAAGCACTGAAGTTAATCAGATAATTTCATAATGGATTGTGTGGAGGTCATTACACAACATAAGTTATAGTGCATAAAATTATCAGAGTTGGTTATTGGCGGCCATGAATTTTTTTAAATGTTGCCAAAACAATGATGAAGTGTGATTCATGTCAATGGTTAATTGGAAGAATGAAAGAGTCTAGAGCTCTCCCTCTCATGCTTGTGATCACAAAAGCTCCATTTCAGTAATGGGGAATTGATTTTATTGGTGAGATCAATGATAAATCCAGTTGTGGCCATAGGTGGATCTTAGTTGCCATTGACTCTTTAACAAAATGGGTAGAGGCTGTCCAAACCAAGGATGCAACTCACAAGGTAGTGATGGATTGTTTGCGGAATGACATTGTTACAAGGTTTGGGGTTTCTGCAAAGATTGTTGTTGATATTGTTGTTTGTTTTAGTGTGAGGCCTTTGCAAAAGATGTGTAAAAGTTTTGGTAATGACTTATTCCTCAAATTACTGTCCGTAAGAAAATGGACAGGCTGAGTCTAGTAATAAAAATTTGATTAGGATTGTGAAAAGGACTCTTGAAATGAATGAGGGAAAGTGGAAAGAGAAGCTGAGATTTGCTATATGGGTGGATAGAATAACCTCGAAGAAGTCTACAAGCAAAAGTCCTTTGAATTGGTGTACGATATGAATGTTACATCACCTGCTAACTTGGAGCTGCCCACTTTTCAGCTCTTGCAAGAGATGAATGAAGAAGAATCTGATCCCTATGCTGAAAAAATAAATCAGATCATAGAATTGGATGAAATCAAAAGGAATTCACATGACAACTGCCTGAAAATCAAAGAACAAATGAAAAGGCTGTTTGATAAAGAACAAGGGATTTTGAGTTGGGTGATCTAGTATTGCTCTAGGCCAACAAACACGAGGAAAAGGGCAAGCATGGAAAGTTTGATGCATTGTGGACTGGACCTTATGCAATTGACATCAGAATTGGGATCACATTTTCTTAGAGATTTGCATGGTAAAGTGTTGGAGTTCCCTGTCAATGGCCGACATCTCAAACGTTTTTAACAGTTAAAGGCTGCACTAGAATATTTTGTACAATTATGCTTTTTATCTTTGTGGTTTTTGCTTTCTTTTGTGTTTTCAAATAAGTGATGCAGTATTACATTGGTATGCAACTTACTTAGATCTTAGTTCAGTCTGGCCAAATTTTCAATTGAAGGATTCAAGGCAGTTTTGAGCCCATTCGATAAGGCATAGGCCTACTTCTACCAAGAGGATTCCAGGATCTCTGCATACCCACAGGGGATGTCTGACCCGCAGTCGGAGCCTAACATGTCCTATGGCATTTTGAGATCCTTGTGTTGAAAAGATATGCAAATATTTTAGATGTTGAGAAGTTTGTGATCTCCCAGATATGCTTTCTAATGCCTTTGCCTCAAGAATTATTCATTTCTCTTGTCTGAGGTTCATGGTTTCCATGAGGTCACAAAGTTGCAGGTCTTCAATGGTGGTTCACATGGCTTCATTGGCTCTTTGAAGTCTCAAAAGTACCACTTGTGGCCTTAGGGTTTTGACTTGATTTAATTAGCCACACAAAATGATCCTTACAAAACTTTAAGATTGTCGTTGGCCACTTAGATATATTCTAAGTCCTAAGTTCACACTTTATATTCCATGCCACGCAACCATTCAAGTGACCAATGGACCCGACCAATGTCAAATGCGAAATTTATAAACTGACATATCCACAGGATCTCCCTTTCATTTTATTGTTTGAACTGTGAAGTTCATGACACCATGACACTGTGGGTCCGTTTCGTATGCTGCACGTCTTCCTTTTGGCCACAAATAATTCTTCCACAAACTAACTGTATTTGTGGCCACTTTTATATGCCTAGGTCTACGTTGACTTTGTTTTAATAAGTCCATCCATAGTCACTTAGTTTAGGATCACTTTTATTAATATTTAGTCTCTTGGCCATGCTCACATATGGCTAAGTTTGGGTTCGCCTTACTATATTAATGTTTGCTTGTGGCCACGTTTATACTTAAGTCTATAAGTCACTTTATTGTATTGCTTTTTTGGACCCAATGAAGGTCTTAATCACAATGGAGAGTATAATGTGTCCACGGAGATCATAGTGGCTACCTTAAGTTCAAATGGGACTCCATGGGCAATAGAAAGTTGCTGTGTGGAATGTTGTGGACAGAAAAAGGATATAAAACAAATTGGAAGAGTTCATGGATTCACGCAATTCAACCAAGACATTTTCAAAGCAAATGAGCTCCATGGCATAGAGACCATGTGGAGATGCCACTTGTTTGGATCAAAGCGATGCGACAAAGGAAGCATGATGATGTGAGTTTGGTTAGGCCGCTAGTTTTGTGCCACATCACTGTGATCAAGTCAAGTGTAAAGGCATAGATGTTAAATGATCAAAATGGATCTAATGTTTCAATGGGTTAGTAGACTGTGGCAAATGCATTGGTAAGCCTAAGGAACTCCGTTAGGTCCGTGACCTTGAGCTAATTAGCGGCCATCACGTGTTATTTTTTGAATGGTGCGATTCAACAGACCCATGGACTATGCATAGAGGTGTTTGGAAGCCATGGAGACTCCATGAGCCTGTGACCAGGGACCAACTAACGATCGCCACATGGACCAATCAAAGGTTTCCATGTGTTTTGTCCCATTGGGCATGATCCAATGAAGCCACCTTGAAACATCACAAAACAACGAGGACAAAACAACACGTTTGTGCAACTTGGAAACAAGAAGAGTATGGTGGAGGGGTTGCCATATAAGAGCAATTTTAGAGGTAAATTTATTTAGGTGATTCAACCCACAAAGTAGAAGGTGAATGACAAAGCAAAAAGGGCTCTCTGTGAACTTCGTGATTGGGTGGCCAATCGGAAGAGCTTGTGTCTCTCACTCCCATTGGCCATGGAATGGCAAGTGAAGAACAAAGGCTTAAAGCCCTCAATGGACTTCGTTACAATGATTAAATGGGGAACGACCATGTGTCTGAGCATTTTTGAAGACGGTAAGTAAAAAATGAAGTGGGCCTGTGCACTTGGTGGCCTCGAGGCTACTAAATTGTGGCATATGGATGATTGAGATTCTCACCATTCACTAAAGTTATAGAGGCAACAATTTGAAAGGCATCTTCACGTCAACCGCATGTCATTTGGTCATAGTGAACAAGGTTGTAGGTTATGCCACTTAGAATTACAAGGGATTGGTTTTTTGCCCATAACTTGAGTTTTACAACTCCATTTTGGCCCCGTTTGTCACATTGGAAAGGTCTCGACAAGTGCTATGCAATGATCTCAAGTTTAAACACAATTGATGGGAATTCAGAGACATGTTCACACTTGAAGTTATCGGCTATGTTGTTCCTCATGTTCAAATAACAATGCGCGGAATGAGGTGATCACTTGAATTAAAATGGGAATTGGTGCATAGTTAATTGTAGAAGCTGCTAGGTGTGACAAATTGCCCCACTGTGAGGTTTTGAGTGATCCTTGTGTTCTCCTATGAGTTAAATGATTGGTCCCTATGGATAGAGCTAAGATCTTGTGGCAAGTGTCACTGCCTCAGCTCCTTTTCTCCATCCTTTTAATTTCACGCAACTACACATTCTCCATGGGGTATTCCTATTATTTCTCAAGTGACTCTTGTGTTTCTTGGAGGCTAAAATTTGCACTACAAATAACTTGTTCTCAGGTGAATTTTGTGTTTTCTCTAATCATATGTGATCACAAGTGTCTTATTCTTTAGTGAGCCTGAGATTGGAGGCCACTTGTCACTTGATGCCGCATGAAGTTGTATTTGAGTAATTTGTGATTTAACAATGAAGAGTGGTTATTGGTTGGGAGTGTGATGCATTCTAATTAGACAATTGTTCATTGGAATATAAATTATATTAATTTGTGCATTCTGTACATGGCATACTTTTGAATAAGATGTCTTGTTGATTACTTCACTACTATCTGTTATCTAACGAATACTACAAATGTGTATACATAGATTATAATACTAGAAGGCTAAAGAACCATTATGGAAGTTAAACCATTTGGTCTTCCATGTGTGACTCTTCAGCTTTTGGTGGTTATGTGGCTTGATTGACAGGTTTGTGGTATGTTGACAAATGCTATGACATAATGTAGATTCTGGAAGTGCTACATGGCGTGGCGTAAAATGTCCTCTTCGCTGTCGTGTAATCTAGCAACTGTTGTGCAATATGTTGGGAGGTGTTGCACCGTTGGCTGACGCTGTGTCTATAGAGGTTGTGCGCATGGCACTGTGTAATTTCCCCTTTTCTAAATTAGAAATATTTAATATATTTTTATTAAAATAAAAAGTATTTTTAAATACTTAAATTTAAAATAATAATATGACTAAGTTAGCCAAAAGGTAACTTATTGTCGACAACTTATGTTTAATCTTAAAATAAATGAGAGTCTAGAGATTGAGTTGAGGAAATGATATAAAAGAGAAAAAGGAGGTTCATTTTAGGCATCATGTTATTTTTATCAATTAAAATCATAAGTTTGAGCACGTTTTGCTCGACTTGCATCCATTGAAGACGAAACCCTTCATTGGACGACTGAAGTCAGGACGAAAACCCTTAACCTTCAATGGGGTAACTCTATTTCAAGGGTTACATTGAGTTGAAATTGGTACTTTCAGATTACTAGCGCAGTTTGGGTGTGGGGCACCGCTGTTGGAGGGTCATTGAACGCTGAGCGCAACTGTTGGAGGGTTTTGAAAGGGCAGCAGTTGGGAGCCCTCTCCTAGGGTAGCGAATCCCCTTGTGGGTTAGAAATTGCAGTTTTTGGGGCGATTTCATGGCAATTTGGATGTCTGATCATATATACCTCCAGTAAATATTTTTATAATATTTTCCAGTCATATATGTGGTACAAAAATTCAGATGTAGAGGTATTTTGTATGGCTGTATTTTTCTGATTTTTGACAAGGGTTTGTGAAAACTGAACATTCCTACATTCAACTAGTGTTTATTTGTAATTTTCAGTCCTATATTTAATTTAGAAAAATAAGGTTTGAAGGTACTATATTCAGTTGTAATATTTATAATTTTAACAAGTATTTTGATGAATGAAATATTGTATTTTGTGCTCTAAAATTGACATCTACAAATTTTTGAGTTTTATTTGCTTAGGGTATGAATTAAAAAATCAGAAATCACATGTGTTTATATTAGGATTTGTTGGAAAACTCAAATTGTTCTAATTCTGCCCTAAAAGGGACATTCCAGTGGTATTAGAGCCATTTTCTGGCTAGCTATGGCTAGCAAGTTGTTTGTACACTCTTCATCATGCAGGGTAGTGACAGAAAGATGAAGTCAACACTGAAAGTCATGGAAGATATGTTGCAAGCTATGCAAGAATATCAGAAGGAACTAAGGGCAGTGTGTCCCAAGGCATGGATGAAGTTTGTAGGGTTAAGCCCTAGACCTCAAGAGTCTCTCTTAGAAAAAAAGAAAACAAAAAAGTCAAGGTTTGAATTCCAAAACCCTAAAAAAGAGCAAAAGAATGAGGAAGTTAAGGAAAAAATCCTGAAAAAGGAAACACCATTCGCTGATTGCCCTAAGAGTTTAGTGGAAAAGATGTCCATAAATTACATACGTGAGGCATAATATAATGATACACCATCAACAACAAAAGTGGATCCTAGGGTTGAAAGAAAACCAACTACCCTGTAGGAAAGCATGGAAGATGTGATGAGGACCCAGAGGTGTGATGATTGGCTAAGAAGATGAAATGTTCATTTTCAATCCATTCCAACATTCTTAGAAAGTTTCAAGATTCTTGGAGAATTCCAATTTTTTCGAAAAGGAATTGCGATGATGGCGGTGAGTTCAGGAAATCAAGACGAGTTCAACGGTACTTTTCAGATGCAATTTCGACATTCTAGGCACTCTCCACACTTCTTGGAGAAGTTTGCTATTTTTGGAAAGCACTAATTTTCATAAAGTTCGATATCCTGAGAGCTTGAGAGTCTTTTGGCATGGTCAGAATTCATATTTGGTCCATTTTAATATTTTTCGTAACATTGGGCGAATGTGTAGAAAATAATTAAATGTTTAATTTGTCAAAAAAGTAAAATTAAAAAGACAACTTATATTTAATTATTTAAAAGAGACATAAAAGTGATGTTAATGGGCCAAAATATAAAGTTTTTAAAAATTATAAAGTCACTTTAAGCGGGAAAATTAAAGGTTATGGGAAATGATATTTTATTATTGCCGAAAAGTTAAAAAAAAGGAGTGGAGACAAGAGAGATTATTCTTGGTATTTGCATATTCTTGAAACCCTAATGTGGAGGTTGAGCAAGGTTTGATCAACAACAGCCCTAGGACCAAAACGCTACGGTGAAGATCGGTTTCGGGAGTGAAAGATCTTCCCTAGCCAATATGACATGGTTCATTCAGGATCATGGTTTGTGCTGAATGCAGGAAATATATCGAGTGGATTCATACGGAGTTCACCGTTGTGTTGAACGTTTGTGCCATTTGATTCTGTAGTGTTTGGTTCGGTGATTTTGTGGAGTTGGTTTTGTGCTAAGAGGTGTGGGCATTAAAATGCATATAGAAAGGCTCTATTTTAGACCCCCCATTCTGAGTCGAAGTTGCTGATTCATTTTCCTTGGTTCCAGCCACCCAAGGAAAGAGGAATGTGGGTTTCTTAAAGAGAGTTGTTGCACTTTCTAGAGATATTTGGATGCTATTGCATTTGTTGCCCATGCTAAGGCATTAATTGGTGTTTAGAAGATGTGGCGCTACCATTTGGAGGTATAAGGGTTTTAATATTGCTGTTAATATTGCAAAGGTGTCCAGAATCTGCAAAAATGCAAAGAGCTGTTCAAATTTCAGTGTACAAATTTAATGATACCGTTGTACTTGTTTCATTGGAGTGTTGGAAATCAGTCCATCAACATTAATAGACTGTGCAACAATTATTTTAAGGTCAAAGATTGATTTTATCATTGTTTTTAGATTAATGATGAATGTAAATAAAATTTAATACATGTTTAGCCAACTGTTTGTTTAAATACTCAAGTGCCCATTATTTGCATACCAAGTGTTTGTGAAAATGTCCATGTTCTAAAAGAGTTGCAGCTGTCCTGATTTTATTATTGTGAAAAGTTGAATGATTTACATATATTGCCAACTGATTGACCAAATGTCCTTGGGAACTCTATGAACAATGGCATGATTTTATGATGGATTTATGTCTTAGAATTCTAGTTGCAGCAGTTCTAAGTGTTTGCATTCAAGAATACTTCATATTGGATTATATGCAAAGTGTTTGACAAAATGTCAGATGAGTAAAAATTAGAAATTTTGTGAATTTGAGTTGAAATCCAGGTAAGGGATATTACATAAATGGCTCAACACCTAAAGGAATTTAAAGAGAAGGGTAAGCAATTTGATTATCTTCATAACAAAGATTTATTGTATCACCATCATACTATGTCCTTACAATATTTTGATCATCATAAGAATCATTTTAACAATGAGGATAAGCTGAAGGGTACCGAATGGAAAGAGGATCTTTTCCATGAAACCTCTATCCATTTTCTGAGCATTCCAATGATTGAGCCATTGCCATATGAGATGGATGTTCAGGATAGCTTTGGGAAGGTATTTGACAAGATTAATAGTGTGGAGGCAAATCTACCAAAGACTCCTACTTCAGCCAAAGGAGATGAGCATTCTAAATATGAGCTCAAGGAAGAAGGAAAGTCAGAATTGCAAGTTTGGGGAGAGAATTTTGTGGTTAAAGTCCAATTGCTAGATGATAATGGTGATGTTAAGCTTGCTGGAATTTTCAGAACAACATTCAATAAGAAGCTAGTTGATGGTTTCGTGACCTTGGCAAGAACCAAGAAAATGCTCCATGCATGTGTCAACAAAATATGGATGAAACCAAGGCGGATAAGGCTTCACTTGTTGAATACAAAGACCTCAAAGTGGAGGAACACGCACGATCCTTCTAACATCCTAAGGATGAGCCATTGATTGATTTTCAGAACAACATTGTGGAGAGACGTGTTTGAAGAAAATATTGGGAATCACAAGGATAGAAGGGTTGGAGGTACCTCCACAAAACCCTTTCACCAAAGGTGAATGAATTTTTTGTTGGCAACCCAAGGTATGATAATGATGATCATATTTCAGATCTATTGCTCCCTCCTATGTCATTGCAATTTTTTCGTCATCATGAACAACATGCTAAAAAGGAATAAGGTAAAGGAGACAACTTGTAATATAGAGCACATAGATCTTTTTGATCAATTTCAAATTTGTTTGTGCATAATAGTGTGGGATACCAGGGTTGTCTGGAGACCCATTAAGGTTAGAATTCTGATTTCAGAATCAATATTGTTTATAATGTCACTATCACATGTTCTGGGTTCGAAAGAAGGTCACACCTCACCTTGGAGGAACATAAGAAATATGTGGTGAACACTAGCCGGATCATGAAAATCTAGTAGTTGTAGCTCATGGGACAAATGCAAGGTCCAAAGACATGTCACCTCACATCCAAAGGTGCTCTTAAAGAGACCAACAATGAGACAACTCAAAATTGGGGCCAACAAATTCAGAATAATGTTGATGATTTCAGATTTGATGTCCAAGCTATGATTGCTTATGTGTTGGATATTGGAGATGACTACCCTCTCGTCAAAATCCATGGTATGCTTGATAGGACATAAACATTTTTCCTTCATATTGTTGTTAATTCAGCTGATAAGCATGCTCTTAGGAGGTATTCTAAGATGTGTATTGAGGCCAAGAACAAAATTTGCAGTGGTGAGCACGTAGGTTCTCCGATTCAAGTCCAAGGTTGTTTGTGCATGTGGGATCCAGATGGTTTAGTGAGGATCAAGTAAGTGTCACTATTGAGTTCTCCATCTCTTGCACTTGGCATGTAAAAAGAATTAGGAAGAGTCATGTAAAATTTCTCCGAAGGATGAGTCACTACAAAGGGGCTTCATCATTCCTTACACCATGGAGATACAAATTTTCAATGCTTGGGGTGGACGGTGGACACAAGGTAAATCCCACATTTTCATTCTTAGAACAATTATATCATAGAGGTTTTCAGCTCCTAATCCATGCACATGCTTTTAGAACAAGTCTTCCAATAAAAGGGGATGTAGAGTTAATGATTTTTATATCTGGAAGTGAGCAAGATGGATGTTATCTTGCTGCCTTCAGCATTGTAACCTAGCTGGAAATTGGTGGTATGATTGTAAGTAGTAGAAGTCATGTTTTATGGGTTTTAAGATATGCTATCATAAATAATTGTAATACTATTATCATCATTTTCAGTTGGCCCAACATATTGTTTGTTGCCACACAAATAGGGACAGTCATGAAATGGAATAATCTTTAGTCATTGGGAGAATTTTCAGTCAATAATGGGATGCTTCTAGCACCCATAACATTGTCATTGCATAATTTCATGAGAGGTTTTTAGTGGGACAGTTGTTGTACCATCGTTTCACCTGCTGCACGCAACATTTTCTTTCCCCTTCTCACTTTGTTGACAGCCGTAGAAGAGTTTCCAACCACTATCACTATGATTTTGGAGATGGAAATGCAAGGTTACAACTATGTTTGGGACAACGTGATTGAGTTTTCAGACATCCATAATTTGAGTGGAGGTTATGGGATGGTTGCAAGCATTGAGAGAGAGCTGGCCATCATGTTTTTAAGGCATGAAGAAGTGATAATGGGAGCCCTTGTTTTCCTTAATGAGTTTGTTCCACGTGTAGATACATGGATAAGAAAAGAAGAGTAGCTGAGTTTGTTTCCCACCGAAGCAAATGGTGGAGCATATGGCATTGCAGCTGAAGATGGAGACGACACAATGAAGGTTGACAAGTTCGTGATTACAAAAGATCTCATTTTGTATGGAAATAGAGTCTTTTCAATGATTGGATTGGAAAGGGAAAAAAACATTTGATTGAATGTACAGCCCTGCCAAGCACATCAGCAAGAAGGCAGCCTAGAAACTCATTATGGCGGCCTCAAATGGCAATTTTTGGACAACCAAGAAGATTGGTACAACAAGGTAACTCTCTCAAGTGGTCTACTTTGGGTCAGCTTTGCATAATGTTTTCAAGTTTGCCACTGAGTGAAGAATGCCATCAAGATTTGGAGAATGGTTTGATATACATCCCTCCTAATGAAGAAACCAAAAGCATCAAAGAAAGATCCTAAGGGGCAGCCCACTTGAATATCAGAGCAGCGCAACAGAAGCATGGTGAAAGGGCTCCTAACTTGAATCTTCATGCAAAGGGTCTCCAACAAGGCACGAAGGAAACACGGGACGATGAATTACTACCTCCAAATGCTAGAGAAAGTACTTTCATGACAGCCATAAGCCAAATTGCCACCATTAACGCTGATGTCATCATCACTACGAGCCACCATATTATCTCAATCACACTCATATTTGTGAATATGAGATGTCCTTCCACCATAGTTGACAAGGTTGGAACGAAGAATGAAGATGCCACTTTGGAATATGTTTTAGCTTGTCAAGTTGCTAATTATTCATCAATTCCTTGCTCCAAGATTGAAGTTACAACATTTTGGAAGGTTTTTAGTACAACTGAGTATGCAAACAATAAATTTGTTGATGCTATTTTTAAAGGAGAAAATGAAGATGGCAGGTCTAAGGCAATAGTCGATCTCTGCTTCAAGGAAGTTTTTAAACTTCACAGGCTACCAAAGAACAGCATTAGGGAGAAAAACAACAAATATATGAGCTTGTTTTGGCAAGAGCTCTTTCATTTGATAGGTATATGATCCGGATTATTGGAGCATAACAACATATTCCTTCACTTTGGCATGATGGTACTTGGGCATGGGAGCTTGCATTTGCTTGAGGGCAAGCAAATTTGGGGAGGGAAGACTGTAATATCCTCTTTTCTAAATTAGAAATACTTAATAATATTTTTATTAAAATAAAAAATATTTTTAAATACTTAAAGTAAAAATAATAATATGACTAAGTTAGCCAAAAAGTAACTTATTGTCGGCAACTTATGTTTAATCTTAAAATTAAGGAGAGTTTGGAGCTTGATTTCAGGAAAGGATATAAAAGGGAAAAATGATGTTTATTTTAGGCATCGTGTTATTTTAATCAATGGAAATCATAAGTTTGAGCATGTTTTGCTTGACTTGCATCCATTGGAGACGAAACCCTTCATTGGAAAACTTAAGTAAGGAGGAAAACCCTTAACATTCAGCAGGGTAACTCTATTTCAAGGGTTGCATTGAGTTGAAATTGGCACTTTCAGATTACTAGTGCAATTTGGGTGTGGAGCGCAACTGTTGGAGGGTTATTGAAGGCTGAGTGCAGCTGTTGGAGGGTCTTGAAAGGACAACACAACAGTTGGGAGCCCTCTCCTAGGGCGGTGAACCCCCTTGTAGGTTAGAAATTGCAGTTTTGGGGGTGATTTCATGGTGATTTGGATGTTTGATCATGATTAAATGTGGATTTAAGAGGCATTAATATCGATGTATTGTAGGCATGAAGACAATGTATTTTATGGCAAATTAAATGTATTTAATTTGTCATCAAGGAGGCTAAGTATGGCGCAAGTATCCATGCATAAATCAAAGCAACTAAAGCAGATTTTGAACAAGTCCCCAAATCCTGTTCGACTAGGAGCAAGGAATCAGAGTGAGTCTTGAGGCATTTACAAGCATGGTCGACTAAGGAAAGGAAAGGGACATGACCTTTGGGCAGCGAACAACTTTATGAAGGGGTGTATCCCTTGTCAATAGGCATTAGAAGCCTATAAAAGGCAGCAAAGGGAGGCTTTCAAAGGCAGATACGAATGGCGAATTAAACAAAGAAGAGCAGAAATATTTCAGACAAAAAGTGGTTGTTGAAACAAAGAAGCATAAGCAAAGTATAAAGTCATATAGCAACAAAGCTATATTGTAATTGATCGGATCTAAAAGAGTGAAGAAGCAAAGTCCTATCATCTGTTGTGTAAGCAACAAGTCAAAGATAAAAGTGTTATTTGGTCCAAAGGGTTGGTGCCTTCATTCAAAGGGGCTGGTGCTCCTGTGAGTTGGTGCTCACGAAGATTCGCTGAGTTGGTGCTCCTGTAAGTTGGTGCTTACAAAATTGTTTTGGGGTTGGTGTTCTAGTAGGTTGGTGCCTACGAATATTTTTTGCGATCTATTTCTCCGTGGTTTTCTCCCGAAAGGGTTTCCACGTATAAATCTTTTGTCACTATTACTTTGTGTTGTGTGAATTGTGATTTGATTATATTGCACATCTTAAGTGGAATAATTGTTTATGTAAAAATTATAAAAGATATCTAGTACTGATTCACCCCCCCCCTTAGTAATACCCTGTGCTTCACACTATATTCAGCTGTAATATTTATAATTTTGGCAAGTATTTTGGTAAATGAAATATTTATTTTATGCTCTAAAATTGGCATCTGTAATGTCCCCTTCCAGTTGACATCTCTCAATACTTGAGATTAGCCTATTATGTGGCCCTTGTAGGCTAATATGGAGGATAGAGGGTCTTGTTGAGGCATGGCTTGGCTTCAATTGTCAGAATTTTTCAGTTTGGCTTTCGCTCGGGGTCTTTTGGACACCATTTGCTTGACTTACTATTTTTAGTAAGTGGAGACACTCAATGGAGCACCCCTGCTATTTTTAGCAGTATGGTCTGGTCATATGCAGATTCAGTCACTTATCATCCGTCTTCAAACGGCTTGTCATTTGGACTTATATTGAGGGAGATATTAATATTTATTTGCCAAAATAAATATTAATTTAATTGAAGCTTATATTATAGAGTTATAATTTAAATTTATGTTATAACTTAAGTGACTTAATGAAGGGGTCGACCATCATGAAGAAGGGGCCATATTTCAATTAATTATTATAATTAAATGGGCGCTTGAACTATTGGAAAATTAAAAGTGAAATTCAAAGTTAATTTAAAGGATGCTTTTGAAGGAAATCAACTTGCTTGAGGAGATATAAGGTTTTCTTTTGAAGAAATTCAGATTATTGCATTTTGAGAACATTTTTGAGGAGTTTTGAACTTGCTTGGAGAACGAGGGTTTCTACCTGCAGCAGCCATTGAAGAACGTAGTTCTTCTGTGAGCAACCATCTGAGCTGGTGAAATACCCAGTGAACTTGGTGATTTTGGGGGGTCTCAATCAGAGGCTCTATTTGGGATTTCAATTGGATGAATTTGGTGAAGTTTGGATCAGATTTAAGAGACTGGAGTTGCAGAGTATTTTCTGATTGAAAGGGAGTATTTTCAAAGGTTTTATTTGCTGCTACAATACCGTGAATAGTGATGTGCTACAGTACTTGTGAATAGTGACGTGCTACATTACCCGTGAATAGTGATGCACTACAGTACCATGAATAGTGACGTGCTACAGTACATGTGAATAGAGAGGAATTGCTGGTCATAGAAGACAAAGTGTTCACAACTTCTTTTAGAGGTAAACATATGATGGTATCTGTAGATCACAATCATATCAAGTTCATTCAATTATCGGAATTTGTTTTTTCATATTGTATTTATTATCAATAAGGCCTTGGACTCTTATTCAGTGAATGGAATAATATATGGCAATAAAAGAAGTCTCAATATTGTTCAAAATTTATTCTCAATAGACTAGTTTTACTTTCAGTATGTGTTTTTTTGTTCAAACCCCCTGAAAACACAAAAAAACTCATAAAACCTTCAAAACAAAACAAAAAAAAAGTGAAGTTCAGCAATAGAACTTGTGAAGGGTTCTTACAGCATCTACAGAATTCTGAATTTTATTTGCTCAGGGTTTGAATAAAAAAATGAGAAATTGCATGTGTTTATGTTATGGTTTGTTGGAAAACCCAAATTGTTCTAATTCTTCCCTAAAAGGGATGTTTCAAAGTGGTGCAGTGTTGAGTAGGTTGTGTAGGGTGAGTGCAGGTTCTACCACATGTGATGTGGAGTTGCACCAAATGGCATTGAGATTGATTATTGGGAGAAGTGTGTGGTTTAGTTCTTTGAGTTGTGCGACATGTTTGCATGATGTTGGGCACTGTGCAAAGTTGCTCAACGTGTAAGAGCTTTGCGAAATGTTCCCTAGCACTACGTGGAAGGCACATGATGCAAAGGGCTGCACGGAGTTGCCAAGGCACTCAAGGTGATAGTGTAGGTCTGTGTGGCTGCATGCAGATCATTAGTAGCAGATTCACCGTGGCCCCATTCGTACCGGTCCATGGTTGGTACACATCGAGATTGCCTCAGGTATGGCCCAAACAGTCCATGTATGCCCAAATTCTTCTACTGTAGAACTTGGGCATGCGAACTCACATGGATTTTCGTATTTTTATTTTTAATCAATGTTTCAAATGTAGACTTAAATAATAATAATAAACACACACAAACCCTAAAGGTTACTAAAAACTCGAAAAAAATCATATAACTCTTGACTAGAATATTAATATTTGTATTCTTTTTATTATTTGTATGGTCATTCCGAAGTTGTACCAGGGATAAAAGAAAATCATTGTACTGGCGACCCCGAATTTGAACCAAGACCCAAAATGAACTGGCTATGTAGGTTTAGATCAATGTTCAATTGAAAGCGCGACATTAAGTAGGAGGCTACATCCAAGTTAAATTTTACTTCTTGTGCACTTTTTTATTGTTTTTTGTTAAATCTCTCATGACAGTAATATCATGAAAATGAGTCATGACAAGCATCTATGGTGCCTAGTAAATGAGGTGGGTATGGAAGTAAATAATCCAAATGTATGTAGAGATGTGTTGGTGATTTTGATCTATCATTTTTTATAGTTTGAATGGTCGCAATTAGTGGTAGTGTGTGTTGTGGGTACGTAAAAGGACTGCGTTGTAGAAATAATCCATCCATGCACACAAATAAATTTGAGGTCAAAGCAAAACACGTGTCCATTCCAAATATCAATCATGAATTTTTAAATCTATTTAGGAAGTTTGTCTTTCCTAAGGTTTGGTTTATATATATATATATATATATATATATATATATATATATATAAGATGGGGCAAATCAAGCATTAAAATATTTTCTATAAGATATTTTTAAGAGTGTGTGATGGCTTGGTGGGGAAATCTAGTTAGTCGTTAATGGTCAAGAGGTGATATTCACATTCATAAATTGAAATGGTGCCATGATATAAACACTTGAAGGTATTGAAGTTGTCATATCAAAGGTCTAGGAGTTTCTGTTGATATTACCTCAACAATTGTATCGAAAGAATTGTGAAGGTAGTACCATTTTTATTGGGTGACTATAGCCATAATTCAATGTTTGGAGAACAAATATATAGTACACTTGCAGAGGTAAAAGTTAGCCATACTCCAATGTTTGGAGAACAAATATTTATTACACTTGAAGAGGTAAAGTGAGCCTAGTATCTAGCACTACTGCCTAGTTTACTCATTGATTGCAAAAGCTAGTTTCATATGTAGTTTGGTGAGATACTATTGTGGTTATAGGGCATTGAGAAATGGTTATTGCCTTGGGAAGCTCCTTGAACCATTTAGGTTAAGAGGTGCATTGCAACATTGATTGGAAAAATCAAAGGATTTATGGATCATACCCAACTTCCTTGAAAAAGTTCTTGAACTCTTCAACATTTTTATAAATTTTCGAAGCTGGTAATTTCAACCCATTTTTGGAATCCCTGAAGTGGCCAATGACATTTGTATATTGTGATTAGGTATTTGGTCTAAGTATTGTCGGGACCCATACGAGAGTGCTTTCATAATCAATCCTATCCAAATAAACGATAAGGTGATATGTTGGAATCAAATAATGCTTGTTTTAGTGTAGAGAAACCTAATTGTTACTGATAGACATATCTAGTTGGTGGCTGGCATATCTAGCTATGGCTCGCCTTCTATAGTCTTGATGCAATACGGGAAACCTCTACAATGATCCTAAAGAGATTAGGAAGAAAGATTAACTAAGTAGATCCATTGCATGTTCAACATAATTCATATATTAACTAAGTAAATCCATCTTTTTATTAGTTTGTGGTTTGTCACATGTGTAGCTCTTAGACTTGGCACAAATCATCGGTATCAATGCACTAATCCACACCATTCTCTTGGTTGGTCTATGTACTAATTGAGGGAATTGGTATTAGAGCAGCAATTGCTATCCTGCCGCATGGTTTCCATAATGAGTTCTAGTCGTGCATGACTACTTGTTTGCAATATCAAAAAGAAGTCATACGACCTAGTTCCATTTAAGTCTATCATGAAGAGCAACAACACAAAGCCAAGATGTATGATGATGTGAAGAAACCTATTTCAACATAATTCCAAAACCTTGTCTAGGAAGCTTTGGAAAAGCAAAGAAGAGATTTTTTCTGTCATTTCTGAGACCTAATGCTCCAACTAGGTCCCACAATATTTGTAGTCCCAACTAGCTCTTTTCACAATAGAATTTGTTCAAGTGCAAGTCAATCTCGACATCCTGGTGTTCCAAGGCAAAATCAATGCCGAGGCGTTGGATGAATGGCTTCAACAATCGGAGGCTTATTACACCATTAATAAATTCACGAATGCAAAGAAGATAACCTTTTTAACTCTAAAGATGCTCAATCTATTTCTTAAGGGTTGGAAGTATTTTAGTGCGAAGAAAGAGAGGCAATTCAAAATCGTTGACACCTAGTCAAAGTTCATTGAGGTACATGCACAATACCATCCTCTCAAACATTGCCATGATGTGTATAAGAAGCTCCAATTTTTTGTGAAAAAAGGATTTGTCAATTCCATATTACACCAATAATTTCCATGACTCCTACACTTGTCTAAATCTTCACAAAACAAACCTACACAAAGTCCTAAAATATACTAGTCGTTTTCACCATTATATGCAAGCCACTATGGAGTTTCTTCTGTTTGAAACTTTGGGGGAAGCTTACTAACATGTTGTCTACATTGAGGAACAATACAAGATGAAGCAAAAATGATGAGCATTCTCTTTTGGCCCCTCACACAAGAACAAGTCTTTAGGTAACAACAATAAAGTTTGCATTTTACATGTTGGCCATTTTTGGCCCACATATCAAAATTTGCCCAAGTATGAAAAAAGGAGCTTTCAGGGAAGAAAATGGCAAGTCTTTGGGAGGACTTCGGGTTTTCCAGCAGTGACAACCTCAGGTTTCTGAGGGCACAATGCAAATCAGGTTTCCAGCAGTGCTTGACTTCTAAATGTTTTATAAGTAGAAGTAATTCGGGTTTACGAACCCGAATTATTTATGGACATTGTATTTCGGGTTCTCCAAGGAGCACTACTTGATTATTTCATAAGTTGAGCAGTGAGAAGCCCTAAATAAGTAAAGGGGCTTGACAAACCCGATTTGGTCTCAAAAAATAGTGCTTCTCGGGTTCTTCAAGGGACAAGTCTTCTCCAAAAATCGAAAGTCCTCACTTTTCCAAAGGGTCTTTCAAAAAAACCCGAAGGTACACTTCAAAAATCTGAAGGGCCTTTTTTAGGGAAAAGGGAACTTTTCAACATTTCCGAAAGACCAGTCAACTTTTTCGAAGGTCAATTTCATAAATCCGAAGGGCTTTTCCTTCTCCAAGTGGATAGTTGCAAGTTTCCCAAAGGGTATGTTACCCTTTGGAAGGACCATTTCAAAATTCCCGAAGGGTATCTTTCCCTTCAAGAGGATCATTTGCAAAAGTCCAAAACGACGATAGGGAGCCCGAAGGGTCTATCACCCTTCGGGAAAGTCCATTTTGAAAAGTCCGAAAGGTATTTTCCAAAGGAAGAGAGCAAGAAGGAATCTTTGGACAAAAAGTCAAAAGGAATTCCTTCGGACAAATTGTCCCAAGGAAATACTTAGGGAGATTTGCCCGAGACAAATAGGAGCCCGCACAATAAAGAAGACTTCTAGATGCAGAAGCCCAAAGACTTCAAGATGGAGAAACCCAAAGTAGACTTGAAGAACCCGAATTACTCTACATAGAGTAAATCGGGTTTCTCCAAGTACTTTACTTAAAAGGCTTTATAAGTCAAGGATCTGGGAAAGTCCGAAATTGGAGAGTTCAAAGAACCCGAATTACTCTGCATAGAGTAAATCGGGATTCTTCAAGTGCTTGACTCAAGCTTGGTCCAACAACATGAGAATCATGATGCAACGAATGAAACGCTGCCACGTGGCGTAAGCTAGAGCAGAAAGGGCCAATCAGTAAAAGACAAGTGGCACAAGGATGACCAATGAGCATGGGAGAGTCCAAGCGGCTAGTAGCTGGAAATTATAAAGGCCCTCATCCGTCATAGTTCACTCTCCACAATTGCCGCTCGATGCTTAAATGTAGCATGGCTGAAACACATGGAGACCCGCATCCTTTCAGCAGGGCACGTAAAGAGAAAGAAGCCACGTCAATCTTGAGTGCAAAGATTAAATGCGACATGCCAAGAAGCGACATTCCAGTTGCTAACAACATGGCTTTTCAGATGCACCAAAGAAATACTTAAAGATGGGAGGGGCTCGAGAGGATTGTTTTAGTGATCCTGAGCGGTGCATTTAGGGACAACAAGGAAGTACAACATTAGAGTTCCAGCCATCAACGACTTCTTTCTTCCCCTTCTCTCTCCCCCCTTTTCTATATAAATAGGGGCCTTGGAGCCAAGCGAAGGATCCTCGGATTGGCGATAGAATTACTCTGCAGAAATCGCTTTGTAAAAGACTCTTTTGAAGCAAGGAAGACTTTTCTATTTCTGGTTAAAACAAGTGTGCACATTTGGTTTCATTTGCAGAATGTTGATTGTCATTCATCACCTGCGATTTTTTCTAGCACCTTGCTTTTGATTCTTTCGGTTTTATGCAGGATTGCATGAAGTGTCTGTGTCGAGCTCTCTTTGAAGTGTTACCAGTTCATAGTGTCTCCCGTAGACCTATTTTTGTTATCCTTCAAAGCGCAAGGCTTCCCTTCAACCTCCACACAAAAGCTCCATGCCTATGGCCTTGAGATAGAACTAGAATACCCTGTGTCCTGTTTGGGTTCATCAGTAGTTGGCTCTTTTCCCAGACCAAGTGGATCACGTCTTTTGGTGCATCACCTCCGTTAGCTTAGATTTCTTTTTCAGTCATTCTCCTACCCCTTTTCCTTAGCTAATAGTAGTATGAGAATCAAGCGCTGAAGTGAAGCACCTAAGGAACTAGCCTCATTAAAAAGCCTAGAGGTTCAACCTCACCATAGGATACCCACATCCTGAGGTTGTCCCCATACTTGTAGCTGGAAGTGAGGGAACTTGAAGAACTCTCTCACATGGGTGCAATTCAAAGTTATAACAATACAATAACAACCTGTCAATGAGCAACCTTCCTTTAAGATGTAGCTGACTACACAACCAAAATCTCCCGCCCTAGAGCAAGGGAAAGGGAAGGGAAAGAAATGGTGTAGTCATCACAAGGTTGACACCCATTTGCAATACTTTACCAATACCGTCATCATTCTTCACATAGATGACATCCTCATCCACAACAAGACTTGGGAAGAGCACATTGCACATGCTCAAAACGTTGTTGACACACTTCACACCCACAAGTTGTCAACCAACTTGGGTGAGTGTACCCTTGGTGTTGCACAGGGTCATTACTTAGGCTTCATCATTGAATGTGAAGGAATTCATGCAAATCCGAAAAAGATCAAAATTATCCAAGACTGGCCAACTCCTCACAACCACATGGAACTGCAAAGTGTTTTTGGAATCGCCAATTTTTATCAACTTGTACTTGGACTTTTTCACATCTCCTGACTACTAAATTATGTTAATTGAGTTAGCATTTCAGTGGACACCTGCATGACATTAAGCATTTGAAGAATTCAAAACTAGACTATCAGCAAACAAACCCGTCCTCAGAATGCCTATCATCAAACAAACCCTTTGAAATCGAGACTGATGCATTCGATTTTGTACTCAGTGTCATAATCACTCAACATGGATTTTTTGTTGACTGCCATTCAAAGACATTTAGTGATACTGTGCGAAGGTACTCTACCTTTGAGAGGGAGCTCTACGCAATTGTTCCAGCAGAGAAGCAATGGTGACACTATCTCTTTGGTAAGTAGGCCATCAATCACTTTGAACATAAGCCTCTTTAGTTTCTTCATACTTAAAGTAAGCTGGAGAATGCAAAGCACATGAAGTGGATGACATACTTGATTCCATCTAGTGATCAAACACAAGAAAGAGAAAGATAACAAAGCAACTAATTGCTCGATCCAAGCTCTAGTCATCTTTTTGCTCACTGTGCTCGATACTTGAGGCCACAACACTGTGGATTGGGACTCACATTACTCTATAGATTTAGAATTGACACTTACCCACAATGCCCTTTCTCAAGGACATTAGGTTGAAGATTTCTATCTGCTGGACAAGCTTCTCTACAAGCATGGTCATGTTTGTGTTCCCTCATGCACACCTTGCAGGCTCATCTCGGAGGCATACTAGTCTAAATCAGCTGGCTATTTTGGAGTCATGAAAACATTGGCAACACTTCAGCAACACTTAGATTTGTCACACATGGACAAACATTGAAACTCACATCAAATGTTGTTTTCCTTGCAACGTTGCCAAGCCAGCCAATTACGAACTGGTCACCATTGAAATCTATTAGCATGGATTTCTTATTTGGATTGTAGATGGCCAAGCATCAACACAACTTCGTGTTTATTGTTGTTGATTGTTTCTCAAATATGGAGATTATAGTAACAAGCAAGAATTCAATCAATGCACTTGAAACAATCTAACTCTTCTTCTAGCATGTTTGGATACACTTTGGGGTTCCTCTTTCCGTTGAATCTAATCGAGATCCCAGGTTTGTTAGTCACTTTTGGCAATCTTTGCTGGGAATGTTAGACATACAACTAGAAAGATGTTGATGAAATATTTGACACTTTGACAAATATGGGATTTCACAATAGTGAAGGAGACAAAAGTATCTATTCTATTCGGAGGGGAGATTCCCTTTATCAAAAATAGAAAAAAAACTGAAATAAACTTATTTACAATATCTATAGGTTGAATGGAGTATTGGGTTGTACTGCTTTCAACCAAAAATAAAAATAAAACGGAGACGAAGGGTCATGGACGAATGAACAAACACAGATTTCATCCTATGCATGACAAAAATAATTTCTAGAAAGTAACGTGCTTGTTTGAGATTAATACACGTATTGCTTGAATTGAGAGATATGCATTAACATAAGAAAAATACACATCCACAAAGAAAATGCTAGACACGAAGTTCTGGAATTTCACCTATGTTCTCTATATGAAGAACAAACACAAAGTTTGATTCATCTTAATTTGAAGCTAAATTAAAACGAGCATCAAACAACCCTATGTACAATTGCCATTTCTCCTATTTATAGAGATAGGAGGGAATGGATTGACTCTTCACATTACAATGTGACCTTTGGTATTCATATTTTTGTCCTATTTTATTTTTACTAATTTTCAAATTTTCACAAAAGAAAAATATAGCTTTCCCAAAATAGAATATAGATAAAAATAGACCAAGCGGCCCTGAGCATCCTAGGAAGATTTCCCTCGAGTAGAAGTTGATTTAGATAAGCTTGGAGGTTGAGTAGCAATTGAACTCTTGGCTTGCTCTGTCCTTGGCAGCTTTGAATATTCGAAATTTCTTTACTGCTTTAGAGATTTCATTCCCCTTAGGCACTGCCACATGTTTACAATGTGTCAACCATTTATCAGATACCATCATCATGGTATTTGAGACTTTCATGAACTCAGTTAGTTGATTGTTCATCTCTTTGAGTGAGACATGGATTTCACTGAGCATTGTCATTGAAGCGACATTGAAGGAATTTTATTTGAATAATTCTTTTTTGATCAGCTTTTTGAATTGATCTTTGACTTCCTACACAGTAAACTGTCTAGTCCCATCTTCTTTCAATAGGTCACAATGCAATTCTCTCAGATTAGAAGAAAGCACTTTCTATTTTCCTCTTCCAATTTGAACCTGTTCTTGCAACTCACCTATCACTTGCTTCAGAATTTTCTTTTTTTGAAGGATACATTCTAACCATTTGCAAGAGGCATCATCTTCAATCTTATAAGAAATCCCAGCTTTTACCATTTGTTTAGTGTCAATGGTAATCATTTGTCCATTATCTCCTTTAACATTTTCCCAAAGCTACAACTCATTATCATGGCACTTGATCTGTTGATTAATCTCGACAATTTCGAAATCAATCGTCCCATTCAGGTTTACCAACTCCTCAATATATTTCATACCATCTAATAGCAGTTGCTCAACTCAAGCTTCAAGAGTTTTCCCTTAGGTGTTATATTTGATGATGGTTGCTATTGCCTCTTTATTGATTCCAAGAACTTGAGTAGGAGCCTCCACTTGGGGAGCTATTAGAGTCTCAATTGGATTGAAGAGATTGTTGACATATCTGACCAACTTTTGAACATGGTCTTTCAATTGCTCTTGATTGGGTTCATCTTGCTCAGATTTCTTGATCATTCATTCTGTGGTCTCCCGCAAATTATGAACATCATTGTCCCTGGTTGGCTCTCCAAGTGATACTCGTTTTAGAGTAATCACTCAAGGTCATCTCTTCCTCGTTCTTGTCAACATTTGGCTTGGCAATTTCCACAAATTGAGCTCCTGATGGATCTAAAACTAACCTTATTTTAGTTTTTGCCTTCGTGAGAGGAGTCTCAAGGAGACTAGTCACTGTATCGAAATTGGGCAAATCAGCCTCGACCACCTTCTTTTTGTTTGACTACATCCATTGAAATGACATCTGATTGAAACTTGTTAATTGGGAACTTGAAGGTGGTGGTGTAGGTTGCCTTGTAGGTGAAGGCTGCAGAGGAGGTGGAGTTAATGGGGGAACTGAGGGAGGAAGAGACCCAGAAGCTAGAATATTAACATCAATAACAACTGCTTGTTGAACTGCTCCTTGAGCATCCTTGAGCAGAGGCAATATATTGTTAAGTGGTGTTATCAATTAGCAGGGATGTGTCCCCAAGAGGAGAAGATGATTGCAACATGGCTGACTTTTTAGCTTTCAACTTCTTACCAATTGCATGGCTTTTTTCATAAGTCTTGCTAGTTTTCTTTGGCTGCTTGGGATCTTCATCAACTCCATCAGAACTCGAAGAGAAAGAAGACTGAATTGTAGTACCAGCACTGCCTTTTCCGTGTGTCCTAGGAGTCGCAACAGGTGCTTGCTTTGAAGGTGCTGAAGTCTTTGATCTTTTGGAGCCTCCTGCTTCTATGAACTCTGCCAGATTATTGTTGAACCATTGCATGGATTGATCCAACACGTTCTTATTTCTAACTTACAAATTTGCTAGCTCTCTAATAGACCAATTGATGGTTGGCAATGGGTCGACCATGATTCTTTCAACATAGATGGGATCTGGGAGATCACTTTTGTTGTCAATCATGCCATCTGGGCCCCATGTATCACTGAAGGCTTTGATGTGCTCCAAGCTCTCCCTACCCCAGACTCGCCTCACTACTTCGTATTCATTAGAACAATCTACCCAATAGTCTTCCAAATGTGGCTCATGCTCATAGGAAGAGCCAATAACAAGGCGAGTTTGCACAAACCTCTTGTTGTCAAGAGAAGATCGGTTGGCATATGAATGCATTGTAAATTGCACAATTGTAGATTTGATGCTTTGAGCATCTGTGGCATTTCTACATGTGAGATGACCCAAAGAAATAGGAAACACAACACCCAACACATGTTTGTCCCTACGATGCTTGTGTATTGTACCCAATTGTTTGCACAATTCAATCAATATTATTGTCATTGGCCAACCTGGGTAGTCGCAAAGGAGAACCTTTAAACTCTCCAACTCTTATGTATTTGAATTTCTAAAATTGAATGAAGTAGCTTCTGTATTGTGAAATCAGGTTGACTGCTTCATCTGAAATCCTTCTTCTCCAATTCTCATCCATGCCCTGTACCATTCTCGTTGTGAATGCATCGTTGACCTGTAAGTGCTTGTTGTTTTGTTCTAGAGTCATTTGGGAATAAAATTCGTACACTTGAGTAGTTGCATTACCATTTGCTACGTGAGTGAGCCCTGGGTATACTCTTTGAAAAGCTAAAGAGTATACCAAGTAGGAAGTCATGAAGAATTGTTTGGTCACCTCTACATTCATCAACTACTAATGCAAAGCTTCACTAATCAACTCACCCCATTCGATGTACTATTTTCCATTGCAAATAATGTTCATAGCCATGAACATCCATGGATAGAAGTTCATGGTACTCTAGAGCATTGCCAACCACTCGGTTGAGAAGAGTTATCATGTTGGATAGCTCTTCTTTGAAATTAGACCAAAAGAAGTCCTTTGGGAGATTAGAAAGACTCCTTTTATGCTTCAACAATGAATCATTGGTGGTGGTTAGGTGTTTATTTGGGTTTTTGTCCCAATAGCATTGACCAACTATCACACTCATCCTTGCATAGGTTTCTCAAATTGGAATCCTCAGAGTCATTTCTATTGTTATTCCATCCAATTTATCCATCAGAGACCCATCGATCGATTTTATCTCTTTGGTTGTTGGGTCATAGTGTTGAGTGCAGGAAAACATCAGATCTGAGCATTGTACACAGATAGGGAAACCAACTACTTCTAGGGAACCGCTCTTTGAGAGGTGAACCATCAAACAATTCTAATTTTCTGCATTGAGCCTTTTATGGAAATCCTCTAGGTCTACATGACCAATCTGCAAATTACAAATTTTGGGAATATTGCTCTCCAATACCAACAATGGTTCAAATCCCATGTATTTGTACTTCGTCTTCGTTGTTTTAGCAATTAGAAAGGTTGCTTTAGTAAGAACTTGCAGATTGGGCAGATCATGAGGCAAGAAATGCTGATGTGGTTGCAAAGAGAAAATTGTGGTGGTCATGAAAATACCTTTGGCTTCTTTGGATTGTTCACTGTGTCGAAATGGTGATATTTTGGAACTCTGTAGAACCCGAGGCATTGCAAATCTCCCTTTGGCTGGAAATAGTTGAACAAATGAATGAATGTTGCTAAAAACTTTGTCACTGTGGAGTACTTGGAATACTAGAAGATTTGACTATCCTTTCGCAAAAATCTGCCTTTGTGAGAGAGAATGGGAGTAATCCAGAGGTTTGTGATGCGCTAGGATGAAAGTTATGCTCAAATTGGGCCTTGCATTGTTCATTTCAAGAATTTGTTGGGGTTATCGACGCACTTGGGCAGGCTTAAGGGGCGCTCAAAAGTGCAGTCCGCAGATCCCGCGTTTCCAAATCCAATGCGTCCCAGAGGTTGGGCAAGCCTAACCTTCTGGACGTGTGTGGCATAAAAACGCGCTTGGTGTTGTTTAAACTTTTTCAAAATACTCACCAACACTTGGATTTTTCTTTGAAAACTCACATCTTGGTTTTGACTTGGAAATTTGACTCAATTTTTCATGTTGTTCCTGACTGGGACAAAATTGATCTTGACAATTTTAGTGACAATTTTAGGGAATAACAAAAGGTCAATGGTGTTCCATCTTCAAAAAAATGGGAAAAATTAAGTGGTGAATCACACACTTGTCCAATTGTTGTAAATGTACAACAATGTTCATTCTCACACTTGGGATGATCACTTAGCATGCATTCAATACGCCTACAATAGGGCTATTCACAATTCTATAGGACATAGTCCATTCTAGACATGTTATGGGTTCCAATCTACGACACCTTTTGACTTAGCTTTTCATAACCCTACAGTTCCAGAAACTAGTGCAAAGGCCAAAGAATTGGACAAAGTGAAGAAATTCTTCCAACATAGTCAATAAGTGCATCACCAGGTTAGTGAGTTCTGATTTGCCAACAACAAAATTACAAGGATTGTCATAATTCGCATCATACGGCACACACTTTTTCAGATTGGTGACAAAGTTTGGTTGCACATGTAGAAAGAGATATTCGAATGTCCTCACTGCAAGCTCAGACCATTGCAATATGGTGTATACACCATACATGACACTATTGTTGAGAGCACATTTGTCCTAGTTCTCCCTTTGTACCTAGGCATGCATCTTGTATTCAATGTATAATTACTTAAACTATATATCCCACCTCTACTCGAGCTTTTTGTAGTCCAACATTTTGCAGATTTGGATCCTACATGCTTGAGCCAATAGAGAAAGAAGAAGAAGGGATTTTATGCAATGGCACTTGCTATGGCACTCATGAATTGTTTCGAGTTGTGAAGAAGGGGCAATATGCAGATCCAACAAAGGGGTATACTTTCTTGTTGATCCAAGTTTATCAGGTGCGTTGGTTACGACTTGTGACAAGACATTAGCGAATTGTTTCATCATCTCCTCCCTCTGTTTCTCGAGGCCATCATTGAACAACAATTTGAATGGATCTCCCTTTCCCTCTTTTTTCCATTTGAGATCATTTGAACCAATAAGGAAGATATTCTAAAAGGTTATGTGTCTCAAGATTATGCTTTGCAGAGTCCGATCTTGTTCAATAGGACACATAAGAATGGAACAAACAACTTTGGTACCACTGATCCAAATTACAGGTGCAATTCGGTGGGCAACATACTAGTTACAAAACTTAATCTGTTATGAAAATAGAATCAGAATTTACAGAAACTGAAATTGCAAAAACAAAAGATTTTATTGTAAAATGAGTGTAAAAATAGAGGACTCTTTGTGCGAGAGATGCATGCTTTGAACTCTGCGTTCTTCATTTAATTTTATTTATTTTATATCTATACAATGTAAAGACCAAAAGGTTACTAAAAATAGTAAATGAAGGGTTCTCCTTGAGAACTGAAGAGTCATCCCACATGGGGATGCCATGCATCCTCCTTGGAAATGGAAAATAATTGCCGGATAAGGACAAATATCTGGGTATTAGTTGACGAAGTTATTATGGGGGTTATTTTGGAAGTGCCTCTTGTTGGGATCATATCTCCTTGACTGTTGTTCGGAATTTGAAACCACAACATGAATTAGAAAGCTCAAGAAACAAGCAAGTTTTAGATGCCATTAAAGGTAGCTCAACATCCTTTAGGGGCATCTGGCCAAAGTTTTGAGGCCAAATTCCACTCTGAAGGGCCCTGGAAATGCAAAATATGAAAACATAGAAAATACTTTTTTTTTTAAATTTTTGGCAGTGTTGCAGGGAGATGCGTCCCCCAACCCCTGGGATGCGTCTCGGGTTCGGGTACACGTCTCCCGTACGAGAGATGAGTACCAAGATGTCACCTGTGTAAGGAGATGTTTTTCTGTCTGTTCCCACGTTTCCTGAAAAAAAGAGCAAAAAAACGTACAAAAAAACGTTACAAAAAACAATCGAAGGTCATTTGCAGTCGTTAAAGATCAATTATAGTGAACAGGTTGATTTTTAGGTTTTTTTTATTAAAAGAAATGAAGGGCAGTGTTGTTCACGGCACTGTCCGTCACTGCCACGAACGGTAGCGCTAGGGACTGCCGTGAACGACACTACCATTTGTTTAGTTTTTATTTTTTAATATTTTTAATTTTTTTTTAATGTTCGTTGATCATGTTAATTCTTTTTTAATGTTGTTTTTTTATTTCTTTTTTTAATTTGTTCATTTTTTTTTAATTGTTTTTAATTATTTTTAAAATGCTTATAAGTTAATATTAAATAAATATTAAAAGTTTTCATTTTATAAATTTTAATTTTATTAGTTATTAATTTAATAATTCATTATTTAACATTTTAATTTTTAATTTTTTTTAATTTTTTTAAATTTTTATTTTTATTTTAATAATATATAAATAATAAATATATATTGCCGTCTCCCCATACCTCCGTCTCCTATTGTTTTAAATGGCGTACTAGTACTCTTACCTGTCTCCCCGTACCCGTCTTTTGGCAACTATGATTTTTGGAAATTCTCTGAAATTTGTCTTGAAATGCTTCCTGGATTATTTATGCAAGCTATCTATTTGAGTTAGATGGCCCATAAAAGGGTCTTGATTGGATTTTTATACAGATTTGTAGAGTATGTAGCTGCTGTAAGTTTAATTCTCTAAATGCTTTGTGATACTTCTCCTTAGAGGGTATATTGGAAAATGAAATAATTATCTACCAATGTCTAGATATACAACTGCTATTTCATTGAAATATGAGTCTTCGGAAGTAACTGACAATATCTGTGCTGAATCAGTCATTTGGTGATCGAAACATCGCAGCAAATGAATGATATACCCTATGGAGATTATTTCCGTGTTGAGGTATGTACTATGGACGATAGAAATCATTGATGCCATATTATAAATTGTGTCAAATTTTTTCATTCTTAGAGCACATGCTTGCTATTATATCCAGTATAATTCAATTGTTCTGCATTTCTTGTTGCCATTTTAGATGTTAGCTGCGAAATTAAATGTAGAATCTTAGAGGTGACAACTATGAAAAAGGATATATAGCATAAAAAACTTACCGTAAAATGCAAAGGCTGATGCTTTTATCAGTTCCTTGACATCTCTTGTTATGACTGATAATATCCTTAAGGTGGTTTTAACTTTTTATAGCTTGGATTATGTTTTGCTAAGCCTTACCTAATATTTTTTATTTTTGTGTTTACAGCTATTATCTTACCATTTTATTTTTTATTTTTGTGTTTACAGCTATTTTCTTTTTTTGGGGATGTTTCAAAGACACCCACTTATATGTAATTTATTATAGTGGTTGTATTTTGCAGTTCTATGAACCAACTTTTGTCATTTGTAGGCAATGGTATAATTTCTTTATTACTTTCATTCTTTTGATGAAAAGTTCTTCAGTGTTTAGGAATGCAGAATATACCCCAAAACACTAAATTACCATATGTTGTGTAAATATAAAATTGCCTTTTGACTGTCATCATTTATGAAACCTCAGAAATATAATCATTACATCAAAGTTTCTTACTTTTACCCTTGACAACTATAATTTGTCTTTATAGGTAGCAATATGAATTAAATTGGTGTTCATTATGGCTTTTGTTTTTGGTGTTTGGCATATAGCTATTTCAGTTCTATGCAGAACTTAGTGAATGTTAAGGAGATGCCATAAGATGATTTTTTTAGTAAATTCTTATAAAATTATACAGCAGGGCACACAGGCATTGAGTTCTGGTGGAACAGACATACTCACTCGATGGTGCATCTAACCCAAGGTCTTCATGATGGCATGTCATAAATGCCTCAAATAGATTTGATCCCAGATTGAAGGGTCCACTTCACCCATAATGTGGTTTTTGTGTCCTCAGCTGTTGCAATTCATGGTGACCTGTTGCTTGATTTATATCCAGAGACGTCACATACCCAGCCGATGTCAAGCCCTGATATGACCTAATACAAGCTCTATGTTTACAAGCTTGACCTGGAGATTTTCGGGCTTGAAAGATGATCAACTGATTGCTTAAGTCCAGTTACTGCATATCGGAGAAACTGTACCCAATTAGGTCAATCAAATAGTTTTCCCATTCTTAATGGGATTTTCTAGTTCCCTAGCTCTAATCGGTACATCTATTTTCCTCAAATCACATCCTTAAAAACATGATGCCGGTCCTCCAAATTTTGGACTTCCACATTTCAGGCTTGCCCCCTCCAGGCTGTCATCACCCCTATCTTGTGCAGATGTAGAGTCACATTCAACTAGCTCATCTAGATATCCTTCCAGGGTCCTGCCATGGATTTAAGGAATCTATTCACCTAGACAATGATCTATACGAGCCAACCTATCCAAGTATCTGGAAGTCATCAAGACTATGTAGAATGCCATTTCCTCTTCACTGTCATTTTATGCTTGTGCAGCAATCTCTTTTGCATAAAGACTAGCATATTCCTTTTTCATGTTGGCTTTACCTTTATTAATTGTCTTCTCCTCCCCTTGTAGAAAGTCTGCTGCTCTGACCCTGTAGTTGTGGGCTATGTGATCTGACTTCTTACAACAGTAACAAGTCCTGTTATCAATATTTGCGCTTTCTTTACCTTGTTTTGTACAAAGATATTTATTCTGCTACCACTTCTAAATCAACACGTAGATGCTTCTCTTGTCAAGAAGTGGTGTGATCATGTTTTCTCAAATTTGAGTCGGTAATTGATGCAATGTAAAATCAACATAAATTGTTAAACAAAACTGCCTTGGTATCCTCCTCCTCAACCTTTGCTCGCACTTCAACAAGTTTTTTTATTAACTTGTTTATCTGCCATGTCATTATGATATCACTTTTCTCCCAAAGCTTTTCTGCTTTAGATCGGATTTCGCATTTTGGGCTATTGTTACAAACAATTTGTTCATCTCATCTTAAATATCCTTCGACGATTCACCTAAGTCTAGAAAATGT
Organism: Torreya grandis; assembly: GCA_037957365.1. Lineage (NCBI taxonomy): Eukaryota > Viridiplantae > Streptophyta > Pinopsida > Cupressales > Taxaceae > Torreya > Torreya grandis. The sequence continues at coordinate 1,521,560 of JARHVA010001388.1, forward strand.
TACAAAGTGACTGCTATTCCTAGACCACTTACTGATTTTGCAATATCTTTAATTTTCCATTTTACCATGTTATCAGCTATTGTTGGTTTATAACTTTATTCTCAATTAATCAGAGTTATTTTTTTTCACATAATATGTAACTGCATGTTTGCTTTCCATGCATGAGAATTAAACCCATTAAATTTTTTACTGTAATATTAAATCCTATTTTCTGTGTTTTTTATTTTGTTTATTTTTTCTTATATAGACTTTTTGCATATATAATAATTCTCTGCAAAAAAAAAATGCTTCTAATTTTTTGAAATTTCTGTTTCAGCTTTTCATCTTATGTAAGTGCAAGCTTACAACTGAACACCAAACAACTCTGTACAAAATGAAATTTTGCAACTCCAAATGACATCCCCTTCAGTATTGTCGAATTCTTTAAAATATAACTTGTCTCTGCATGTCTTCATGCTGCTTGATCTGCATTGTCCTTACTCAAGTGGCCTAATTCCCCATCTGTAATCAATTTAGGATTATATAGAACGAATGCTAAAACTCTATAGTTTAACAGTATTTTCCTATCTGCTAGCACTGAAGCCCTCTGCAAGAAATTTGATCACAAAAATCTTAAAAGAACTTTTGAGACATCTATTTGAATAGAAAATAAAGGTTTTGAAATTTTGTCTATCAAACTTGATGTTGCTCTGCTCTGCCTTATAGAAAACTTTATACTACAAATATCTTTATACTGAACATCTCATACAAGTTTTGGCTTTAATCTTTTGTTTGTGGCATCTCTCAAAAGCAAAATCATGACGGAGTCAATATCATCTTAGAAAGAAAGAAATAATATAAATCCAATTACTATAAGATTGTTTTAGGATCTGAGAAATAATCAAAACACAAACAATTTACACATAACTACAGGGGGTAAACCCAAAGCGTGTGAACCCAAACCATATGATCGAAGTGCAAGTAGCCATGTGAGGAGGGGACCCCTCGAGGAAACAAGGAGGGGACGCCCAAGATGGAGACTAAGGGTGGAAAGCTGGGAAAAAATGAAACGACATCACTACCATCCACCACCATGATAGGGATAGTACAGGCTATAATATTGAAGACTTGAAATCAGCCTTGATTTGTTTGTAGTGAAGCTTCGAGAAAAACAAATAACAACACCCAACATCCACCACCATGATATGGCCAATATAGGATTTAATATTATCCATAGGATAATGTCCAATGCTAAGAGGTACAAGGTCAACAATTTTGGGAGGAAGCAGGGTACTCCTAGAACCTCTCATACCACCCGAGGTTGACGAGTCTCTTGGAGGTAGAAAGAAAACTGGCAATGTGTGAATGCCATAGTGGCCCAAGTTGTAATCAAAGAGAACTTGATGGCTCTCAATAGAAGCAAATACATGACATTGGTACGAGAGTGAGAGGACTTGGGTAGCCTCATAGTAGCACATGGAAATGGATGTCTCACAATTCACTGACTTGCCCCCACTAGTGTGTGGATCGAAAACATTGAAAGGGATCTTAATGGCCCCAACCGTTGGTGTAGGATGAAAGGAGAAAATCATCCTGGTAGTCCTAGGGGTCTTTGCAAACCCCTATATGAAATTGATGACCTCCTCAAGGAAAAGGAGGAATAAGGCCAAGTGTTTTTTTATCAAGATAACAGGAGAAGGTGCACGGGGAACCTTGTGAATCTTTGTACAGATAGTGATGCCTCTCGAGGTTCTTATTGTAGAAAGGACAACCTAGAAATAAAGTTCTCATTCCCCAACTCTTGGAGATAATAAAGCTGGAAAATACTATCACCACAAGGGATATGGTGGTTAGTTCAATTCGTAAATTGTGGCGAGAACGAACACTCACTTGGCAAAGGGAAATCCAATGATGTTGGAGATAGTCAAGATATATTACGTTGCCCCAACAATTTGTAAAAAATGTTCAACACCGATATCCATGGGGCTAAGAGGTTTTAGAGGAGATGTCCAAGTTACCTGAATGTAGTGTGGTTATATATCTTCTCTAGCAACTCTATTGATCACATCCTCAGAGAAAAGAAGGTGAGGAGCGGTGTCCAAGGAGTATCTAAATGGAGGATGTTGATCAATAGATATGTGATGGAACAAAGAAGTAAATTGCTATTGAAATACTAACTATGTTGACATCTAGTGACACCTAGGGATGCAACCCTCTTAAAAGTGTAAAGTGCAAAATATGGGTATCTCTCACTACTTGATGTTGAGTCAGCTACGGTCCAAAGTTTATGAAGATAGAAAATGAGTTTGTGGACACTTTGAAGATGAAGGGATTGGGAAGAAAAGCATCTATTTACAATGGATCATATGTTGAAGCACGATGTGTGAACCCTTTCAATGAGCGTCTTGTCCATAGATCCTAAAATGGCACCCAACACTATCCCTAAAAATTTGATTGAGAGGTGTGCTTCAAATTGAGATGGTCAATAAATTGATTACCCAAGTGTTGTGATTTCCATAGGATCTCTTTTAGAGAACTAAAACCTGGAAAAAATATCCCTTGTGGCATTGAAGATCATGACAGTAGTTTTACTTTTGTTTACCATTAGCTAGTGAAGTGAATATAAGAAAGCAAGGGCACACAATTGTCTTTGTAAACCATCAAGAGGGTGAAAGAGGACCACCTCATTAGAAAAAATTAGTTTAGTAATCAAAATATGTAGTGTGCAACCATCACCAACATGAGTATGTTGTCACATGATGTCTTTCAGCTCATCTATGTAAACACCATGAGAGATGGAACCTCTATTTGACTGCAATAACACTCCTTAAAAATCCTGAGAGTCCATGGCTAGTCCATAATTGGTCAATGCCTCATAGAGCCTTAAGCTGGTAGGAATGAAGGTATTTGAAATATGAGAGTAGAGAGTTTTCATGATCATCATACGAAGTCGTACTAAATGAAGAAATAAATGAGTTTGAATTTAATAAAGAGTGGCTATCTCATATTATGATGTAGAGAGAATGAGAGCGGCGTCGTCAACAAGAGTGGAGTCAATAGTTATACCTACTCCTTTGCTAGATATTTATGAGTTGCACACAATGGTTAGGGTATCTCCACTTGCTTTCATTAATAGATCATTATGCAAGAGTTTAGGCCTTACAATATTGGAGATCATACATCATACGCTATTTAATGGACTCAACTTTTCATATTGTGTTATGCATATTGATTTGATGTTTCTTTGTCAATAATATTCCATTTATTTCTGTAAATAGTTCATTGTGTTCATTCCACTATTCTTCATATTGTGTTATGCATATTGATTTGATGTTTCTTTGTGAATAATATTCCATCTGTTTGTAAATTGTTCATTATGTTCATTCCAATATTCTCCATTTTATCTAAGTTCTTATAAGATTTTGTTCTTCATTTTTGGTGTCGTCATTATGATTCTACATTGTTTGCAAGTGTGACAACAAACCCATTGACACCCCATGAATTTGTGTTGTCTATAAGTGTGGCAACTAGCCCATTGACACCCTTTTGTCCATGCATTGTCACCCACTTGTGCACTATAGTCATTGTTGTTGAATTGTTGTGTTTGTATTATTGATCTGAAATGGATATTGAAAATAAGTTGGATTTAGTTCAACTAAGCCACTAATCTCATTTACTAATCAAAATGACTAAGTAATGTAACTTGAAAAACTTCCATTACATCGAAAGGGTTGTAGTCCAATTGGTGTAGATGATGGTAAAGTGTGTTTGCATGCCATCCACCAAAGTACAAATCCGAGGAGACACAAAAAGGAAGCCCAAAATTTAATGGAATGGATAACCCCTTAGTCCTTGGCTCTAAGCCGAAGAAGGTCGATTATTCGTGCATTCGATTCCAACGGGCGTCAAGGTTTTCAGATTCAAGATGTTTATCCTTCAATTTAAAAAAATAAAAATAAAAGATCCATTACTTCTAACAAGGCAATTCAATAGGGAAATAGAGTTTGTAAAAGACGCAAAAGCATGACGTGTGTGGAATGTCTCAAAAGGCAGTTGCAACAACAACATACCTAACATGTTTGTCTGTAACTGAAGTCATCAGATAATTTTGTACCATGGCAAACAGAGTTATCAAATCCGGCCGGATTTGCACAAAATCCGTTCGGATCCAGATTTTTCGGCTAGCTTGGATAAGTTCATCCGGGTCGGCTCTGTTTTTTTTCAAAAAAATGTTTTTTTATTTTATAGGTTTTATGTGGAAAAAAATGCCCAGAAACCATAGATATTATATAATATTAACATTTTATATTACTTTATTAATGTTTTTCATTGTATTTGTCATTTTTTCATATTTATAAAACTGCTCTCTCACACACATATTCCAAATCGGATTTTTCCGAACTTTTTCAAGAATACCTGATTTCAGATTTTTTTGCCCCTTCAAACGAATCCGGATTTCCGAACTTGGTAACTATGGTGGCAAAATTGCCTTGCATATAACATGACTGATGGATGCATTTGTACCATGTCAAACCTGTGCAAAAAAGAAAAAAATAGCAAACTTCACAAAATTAAAGGAAGCTTAAATGCTTGGAGATTCATCTTTTCGAAGGTTAATGTCATTTGGATTGTCTACTTGGTCAATTTGCTGACTTTGTGTATATGTATACCCTTGGGGAGTCATGTAATTCTTCTTGGTTAAGTGTTTTGGGGGTTGGAGTATGTAAGTGCAGTGTAGGGAAGTGTGCTGAAGCAAGTTGCAGAGCAAGGCAAACTAGAATAACATTGTTGTTGTGTTGTTGATGATCTTAGAGGCCACGAGGAGGCAATTGGCTTGTAAAATTGCAAGGAGATAGTGGCAAGAGAAGTCATCGTCATTAATCTTTTGGAATTTCCCCACATTAGGTTTCGCCATGGTAATTCCTCTGTGTTGAGCTTTATCGTTCAGCATGTTTTCAGTTATTTGCTTGTTTCATTTCATGTGTGCAGCAACCTACAATAAATGCACCACTTAAGCAACTAGTTTCTAAGCATAATTTACTAGTTTCTTAAGCAAAACACCAAGAAGAAAGCAAGCATATCATTTCATTTGTTTTCTCATAAGATTCATGTTGGTGAATTAGTTATAGAATATCTAGGCTAATTATAAACTAATTATGGAGCGAGAAAATCAAAAGAAAAAAAAGATGGAGGAAATTAAAAAAAGTGATGGGTTGCAAAGCAAACGAGTAAGAAGTTTATCATAAAAGAAGAGCAACTGGTAGAGGGCCTTAGTTTGTTTTGGGACTTGATTGTGAATAAATGTTTCCTCTAGGAGTTTAGATAGACTAATGTTACAAACATTTTGGACAACCTTGTATGGAAGGATTATGTTGAGTGGATGATAACACATTTGTTGACATCCGTGGCTCATCACTACTTTGACTTGAAGAAGCACAAAGAAGAGTGCCAACAAGAAGTTGTATGACATTGTCATCTTTGACGATATGAAAAATGGAGCAAGATAGAGAACAAGAGCAACGTCATTTGAGAGATTCATGATTTTTTGTTCAAAACTCTTAAGAATCACCTCATCCTAATTGTTTGAAGAAATGAAAAGAATGTTGTTATGAGAAGGTTTGCAAGGATAATGGAAAGGGAGTAAATAAGCGAAACACTTTTAAAACTAGAGACATTGAAGGAACCACATGTCTTGATGGTGTTAGAAACTAGAGAGAAAGGGACAAGAGTTTGTGACCCTTGGTATGAAAATACTTGAGATTGACATTAAAGGAGCGGATGACAAGACTGTCAACAAGGAGATGACCACCAATGACAATGAAAATTTCCAAAGTCAAAAGACTATCAATGATAGTGAGGAGCAGACTAACGATGGGATGATCGCCAAAGTTGAAGATGGTAGGCCTAAGAGTGGGAGGATTGTTGACAGTGAGGATTGGCTTGATGGTGAAGGTGAGGGAAGGATCTATGCTACAGGGAAAACATTGCACCAAGTGGCGACTGCAAGTTTGAGATTGCACCTTTATGCATGGGAGATTGTGGGGCAGAGAGTAGTACTTTCGGTGTTGACAAAGAACCAATGTATGGTCCATCGAATTCTCTACCATAGGAGACAAGTTCGGTAGGCTAGAAGACTAAGGGAAGCTAGGTGGGGCCAATTGAATCATAGAAGCAAAGATAACATCGAGATTGTCAAGAACACCCAAACAACCTAAGTTACCTATTTGTTTTTGGTTCAGGTTCAAATAACCGGGTTCACCAATACGACAATTGTTTTTCCTTGGTTCGTCCATACAAAAAATATATAAAAAATAAAAAAATATAGTGATTATAGCTTATTACATAGGAAATTAGTGACATTGTCATTAACCATATAGTATGCATATTGTTATCAAAAACAAAATTTGAAAATAATCACAATATTGAAAATAGTAAATATTAACTGAATGGCAAATGTCATGATAATATTTAAACATAAATGATAACTATTAAACATTAATAATTATGATATTATCCTGTGGCTGTAATTAATTACATCAGACTTAGTCTTAAAACTTAAATGTTAATTTTCATAGTCATCTTGCTCTTCATCTAGAGCATCAACATCAACATCATGTTGTGGTTTATTAGAACCACATGGACTACCACCACTGCCACTCCCACTAGCTAAGTTGTGTGCCGTCAACGCTGAAGGAGTGTCAATGCCATCTAATGAGAAGCAATAAATGGAAGTATTTGTTGGAATATTGTCATTGATGTCAAAGGCAAAGTGAAGGGCGAGTTACGGACTCGCTCAGAGCTCTGGACTAGCTCGGTAGCTTCAGACTCCGCCAGAGCTTCGAACTCGCTCAGTAGCTTTGGACTCGCCTAGAGCTTCGGACTCGCTCAGTAGCTTCGGACTTGTCCAATTAGCAGCGACAAACTTGCGCCCAGTGTGACGGACAACAATTAACAAGGCCGACCAACAATAAAATGTTTTTAACTTGCAATCATATATGTATTAATGATGGTCAACCACCTTTGGAGAGATCGTATCCCTTGGGATAAATCACACCCTTTCCAAAAGGCATGAAGAGGTATAAAAGAGAAATGAATGGAAGTTGAAGTGTGAGATATGTGAAGATTAATAAAGAAGAGAAGTGTGTGGAGAATAAAAAGATATATCATACAAACACATGCAGATTTGAAGAAGAAGAAATAATTCTTTCTAAGATATACAAGGAGAAGAAGAGGAAGAAGAGAGAGAGGAGGGAGAAGAGTGAAACTTAATTGTGCCATCATTTGTTGAAAAAACAACAGTGAGAAGGTGGAAATTGTTTAAGTGAGATTGGTGTCTCAAAACAGAAAGATCGGTGTCTTTCGCTAAGTTGGTACTTGGCAATGAAGTTGGTAATTCAATTCAAAGAGATCGGTGTCTTTCGCTAAGTCGATGCTTGGCAGTGAAACTGGTGCTTCAATTCAAAGAGATCGGTGTCTTTCGCTAAGTTGGTGCTTGGCATTGGGGATTAGTGTCTCCAAGTAGGTTGGTGCCTACAGAACTTTTGTAAAAAGAATTATTAATGTTATGGATGGATTTGGATAGTTGATCCAAGCATCCTTTCAAGTGTGGTTTTTCTCCACCGAGGGTTTTCCATGTAAATTCTGTGTTGTGCATTTATTTGTTCTTATGTGAATGGTTTCTTTATGAAAGTTAATTAGAAAGAAAGTAGATTATTATTACACACTGATTCACCCCCTCCCCCTCTCAGTGTGGTGTGTGCTCAACAATTGGTATCAGATCGAGGTTCCTTTAGGATCAGTTTAACCACTAGAAGGTAGATCCTAGAAGCACACATGGTCAGTCATTAGGGTCAGGAAGATTTCTCCACCAACAAGGCTCCATTGTTCAATGGGACAAATTACGCATTCTAGAGTATAAGGATGAGGACATATCTAATTGCCCTTCGTTTTGACATTTGGCGAGCAGTTGTGGATGGATACAGAGTGCCACAAACTCCACCAATAGATACAACAAGAAAGAAGGCTAGTGAAAATAACTCAAAAGCCATGAATGCTATTCTGTGTGGTTTGTCAGAATTTGAGTTTGTAAAAGTAATGCAGTGTGACTCAACTAAGGAGATTTGGGATAAACTTAAGACCATCTATGAGGGAGATAACAAAGTAAAGATGGCCAAGCTTCAAACTCCCAGGAAACAATTTGAAAGTTTGAAGATGAGAGAGGATAAAAACATTGCGGCCTATCTACTTCGTGTAGATGAAATTGTCAACATTATTAGAGGGCTTGGTGAAAAAGTCAAAGAATCTGTAATCGTCCAAAAGTTACTAAGGTCTCTACCTTTAAGATCTGATGCAAAAATTTCTGCGATCGAAAAAATAAAGGATCTAAACAAATTAACCATGGATGAGTTACATGGAATTCTCATGGCATATGAGATGAGGACTGAAAAGGAAAAATCATCTAAGAAGGAAGCAACCTTCAAAACTTCTAAGAAAGGGAAATATAAAGAGCCTGAATCAAGCGATAACACCAGCAATGAAGAAGATGAGGAGGCCTTGTTTGTTAGAAAGGTTAAAAAGGGATCTGACAAATACAAAGGTAAGTTACCTTTCAAGTGTTTCAATTGTGGTAAAATAGGGCACTTTGATACTAAATGTCCACATAAGGATGATAGCGATGATGAGGAAAATCATAATGAGGAAAGAAATAAAAAGGAAAGCAAACCTAAATACAAGAAAAACTTCAAACAAAACGAAAATAAGAAAAAAATTGGTAAGCACAAGAAAAGTCTCTATTCTAAAAAGGATAGCAGCTCAGTTGAGGAGAGTGATGAGAGCATTTCAGGGAGTGACAGAGATGAAACTTTGTTCATGGCTATAGAAATAATGGATGATGCCTCTACAAGTGAAGACACCTCAAAAGAGGAGGAAGATGTTGATGATGAAGGAGAAGTAAATCTTGAAGAACTCATATGTGCTTTAGGTGAGATAAAAGTTCTTAAGAAGAAGAATCTGAAACAAAGATTACATATTCAAAAATACGAAGAAGAAAATCGTGACCTAAAAACATAAATGTCTCATAGCCTTGAAGAGTCAGAAAAGGTCATCATTAGTCTAAACACTGAAATAGAAGAAGCCAAGAAGACAGAGGAGGAAGAGTCCAGCTTAATTCAAAAGAAGACCACATTGCCAAGCTAGAATCAGAAGTTGATTTCTTAAAGAAAAAATTGGATAAGACATGTGCTAAATTGAAAAGCACCAAAGTACTAGATGAGATTTTCAATTGCATAGGTCATCATGCATCAAGACTGGTCTTGGTTATGAAGAGAACCAGAAGAGCACTAAAGAAGAGCAAAGTGCAAAAACTACAGAACCACCTAAGAGGATAAATATGGAGAAGCCAAAGAGCTATGCAGATGCACTTAAGAGGTTTGTGAATATAGAAAGTGAAAAGAAGACAGAGCATGTCAATTTTCATAGAGAAAACAGAGGCAAGAACATCCCTGTTAGAGATCTCAGAAGATCATTTCCGTCAAGGCAGAACAATGTGATAAGGTACACAAGCTACTTCTATTGTTATTGTTATTCTTGCAATCAATTTGGTCATAGAGCAATAGAGTGTAATGCACATGCAAGAAATGAATATGCATGGAACTATGAAAAAGACGAAGTTTCCAATAGAAACTATAATTCATTTGCCCCACTATTGAATTACAATGAGAATAATACTATATGTTATAATTGTAACTATGGACATATAGCTCGATTCTGTAGGAGTGTTTTCATAGAAACCCCTGAATAGGACAAGAAGGTGAATACCCCGGTTATAAGGAAAAAGGAATCTACAAAAATATGGAGAGAGAAGCAAGAGGAAGTTAATAAAAAAAAAGAAAAATCTATGCTTGTTCAAACAACGTTTCATGCACAAGATGAAGGGCAACAATGGTATATTGACAGTGGGTGTTCAAGCCACATGACAGGGGATAAAAACAAATTTCTCACTCTAAAGAAAATGAGTGAAGGTACGGTAAAGTTTGGAGATAATGCTACAACTAGGATTGTCAGAAAAGGTACCCTCAGCCTTGATAATGGAAAGAGAAAAACTGAAAATGTTTTGTATGTTGAAGGGTTGAAGCATGACCTATTGAGTGTCAATCAAATGTGTGATCAATGACACATGCTCACATTTTATGCTCAAGGTTGCAAGATCAGGAGAGCAGACACAGGAAAATTAGTTGCAGATGCAAACAAAACATCAAATAATTTGTATATACTCAGTGAATTAAAAGGAGAGGGATGCTACATGAGTCAAGTTGATGAAAGCCGGCTATGGCATAAAATAATGGGCCATATGAATTTTGACAATTTAGTGAAAATCAACACTAAGAGTGTTGTAACAGACATGCCGAAAAACACAAAACCTTCAAACACTATTTGTAAGCAATGTCAGCATGGGAAGCAGACACGAGTGAGTTTCAGATCAAAAGAGTAATTGACAACCAAGCCATTGGAATTGATCCATACAGATCTGTGTGGACCCACAAGAACGCAAAGCATACAAGGTGAGATTTATTTTATGCTGCTTATTGATGATTATTCTAGAATGACATGGGTTGCCTTTCTATAAGAGAAATCCGAGGCGTTTGATTAAATCTTTTTAAGCGTTGGTTGAAAATGAAATGGATCTAAAGATCAAATGCCTAAGGTCAAATCGAGGTGGTGAGTTTCTCTCAAATGAATTCAATGGATTCTGTGAAGAGAATGGAATAAAGAGACATTTCTTAGTCGTTAGGACTCCATAGCAAAATGGAGTTGTAGAGAGAGAATCAAATTGTGCAAGAAATGGCAAGAACAATGCTAAACGAATCCATGCTTTCAAATAGATATTGAAGAGAGGCAGTCAACACCGCAATTTACATCTTGATCAAAGGACAAATCAGGGTAAACAATAGTAAAACACCCTATGAGCTGTGGAAGGGTAGACCAGCTTCAGTCAAATACTTCAAAGTGTTTGGAAGCAAATGCTACATCAAAAGAGATGATGAAGACTTGGGGAAGTTCGACTCAAGAGCCCATGAAGGTATTTTTCTTGGTATTCCTCAAAGAGTAAAGCCCATAAATGTTATAATAAAAAGATGCAAACAATTATAGAGAGTGTCATCATTAGATTGGATGAAACTAGGCCTAAACAAGGGAGTGTACCAACTAATATTCATTCAAAAGAATCAGACTTCAAGAAAGAAGTAGCAGAAGAAAGTCAAGAAGAAGAAAGGGAAGATACAAGGGTACCATCCAGATTCATTCAGAAAAAATATGCAGAAAATCAAATCATCAGTGATATTGATGCTAGAGTGCAAACTTGGAGAAGGTTAATGAATACATCAAAAAATGTAAACTTCTCTCTATTGTCGAAGATAGAACCGAAGAGCTTTTCAGAAGCCAATAATGATAAGCATTGGATCAATGCCATGGAAGAAGAATTGAACCAAATAGAGAAAAATGAAACTTGGAACTTGTTTCTAGACCAAAGGATAAGAATGTAATTGGAACGAAATGGGTCTCTAGGAACAAACTGAATGAAGATGGCAAGGTAACAAGGAATAAGGCAAGACTAGTCTTTAAAGGCTATGCTCAAGTATAAGGTGTTGACTTTGAGGAGACTTTTCACTTGTGGCAAGATTAGAAGCCATAAGACTATTCTTAGCATATGCTGGATTCAAGAATTTCAAGGTCTATCAGCTGGATGTGAAGTCTGCATTTCTCAATGAGAATCTTGAAGAAGAGGTTTACATAGAGCAACCTAAAAGTTTTTCTCTATCAGGGAATAAGGACTACGTGTGTAGGCTGAAGAAAGCATTGTATGGACTAAAGCAAGCCCCTAGAGCTTGGCATGTTAAGCTTGACAGATGCTTGATCAAGATTTCAAGAGAGGAGTGGGTGATAGTAACCTATACATCAAGACTGAAGGTGAGAACCAATTAATTGTGGTTGTGTATGTTGATGACATTATTTTTGGTGGAGACAATGAGATGTCTCAAGAATTTTCAGGGGTAATGCAACAAGAATTTGAAATGTCTATGTTAGGAGAGTTATCATTTTTCCTTGGGTTGCAAATTACTCAGTCAAGTAAAGGAATCTCCATCTCTCAGACCAAATACATTAAGGAAATGTTGAAGAAATTCAATATGGACGATTGTAAATCAATAAGTACTTCAATGGTAACAGGGTGTAAGTTGAGCAAAGATGATGAGTCAACAAAAGTCAATCGGACTTTGTATCAATCAATGATTGGAAGTCTATTGTATGCTACTGCATCAAGACTAGATATCATGTAGGCAGTAGGTCTAGTGGCTAGATTTCAGGCAACACCAAAAGAAACACACTTGTAGGCAATCAAAAGGATATTCAGGTATCTCAAAGGCACTATGGATCTTGGTTGGTGGTACCCAAGAGGAAAGGACTTCACTTTGACAATTTCTACTGATGCAGATTGGACAGATAGCATTGATGACAAAAAGAGCACAAGTGGAGGTGCATTCTTTCTTGGAAAGAGTCTTGTGTCATGGTTGAGTAAGAAACAACCCTCAGTTTCTTTGTCCACTGCTAATGCTGAGTACATAGCAACAACATCATGTTGTACACAGGTCCTTTGGATGAAACAAACCTTGAATGATTTTAGAATTGAGTATGTCAATCCAATTTCTATTTCTTGTGACAATACAAGTGCAATAAACATCTCTAAGACTCCAGTTATGCATTCAAGAAGTAAGCATATTTCCATCAAATATCATTTTCTAAGAGAACAGGTTGCAGATCAACAAGTAAAGATGGAGTACATTGCCACAGAGGAACATATAGCAAATATCTTTACGAAGCCCCTCCCAAAAAAAACTTGAGTTTTTAACGCAAAAATTGGGAGTGATCCATTCTTTATCTAGTCTTTAAATCCATCAAGAAAAACATGGATTAAGGGGGAGCTAATCATAGTATTATTCAGCTCCATGGATATTTTGGTGATACACATTGTGATTATGTCGTACGTCTCTTTGCCACTGATGTTAAAGGGGGAGAATTAAAGAAAGGGGGAGCAAAGGAGGAGAACTACAACAAGGGGGAGTTCATGTACTATTTTTTCTACCTAATTGTCATCAAGGACAGGGGGAGATTGTTAGAATATTATCATTGATGTCAAAGGCAAAGTGAAGGGCAAGCTACGAACTTGCTTAGAGCTCTGGACTAGCTTAGTAGCTTCGGACTCGTCTAGAGCTTTGGACTCGCTCAGTAGCTTCGGACTTGCCCAGAGCTTCAGACTCGCTCAATAGTTTCAAACTCGCCCAATAGCTTCGGACTCGTCCAAAGCTCCGGACTCGCCCAGTAGCTCCGGACTCACCCAATAGCTCCGGACTTGCCCAATCAGCAGTTACGAACTCGCCCAACTGATGGACAACAATTAACAAGGCCGACCAGCAATAAAATGTTTTTAATTGCAGTCAGATATGTATTAATGATGGCCGACCACCTTTGGAGAGATCATATCCCTTGGGAGAAATCACACCCTTTCCAAAAGGCATGAAGAGGTATAAAAGAGAAATGAATGGAAGTTGAAGTGTGAGATATGTGAAGATTAATAAAGAAGAGAAGCAAGCAAGTGTGTGGAGAATAAAAAGACATATCATACAAACACATGCAGATGTGAAGAAGAAGAAATAATTCTTTCTAAGATATACAAGGAGAAGAAGAGGAAGAATAGAGAGAAGCGGGAGAAGAGCGAAACTTGATTGTGCTATCATTTGTTGAAAAAACAACAGTGAGAAGGTGGAAATTGTTTAAGTGAGATTGGTTTCTGAAAACAAAAATATCGGTGTCTTTCGCTAAGTCGATGCCTAGCAATGAAGTTGGTGCTTCAATTCAAAGAGATCGGTGTCTTTCACTAAGTCGGTGCTTGGCAGTGAAGTTGGTGCTTCAATTCAAAGAGATTAGTGTTTAGAGTTAAGCTGGTGCTTCAATTCAAAGAGATTAGTGTTTAGAGTTAAGCTGGTGCTTAGCATTGGGAATTGGTGTTTCCAAGTAGGTTGGTGCCTACAAAACTTTTGTAAAAAGAATTATTATTCTTATGGTTGGATTTGGATAGTAGATCCAAGCAGAATTTCAAGTGTGGTTTTTCCCCATTGAGGGTTTTCCACGTAAATTTTGTGTTGTGCATTTACTTGTTCTTATGCAAATGGTTTCTTTATGAAAGTTAATTAGAAAGAAAGTAGATTATTATCACACACTTATTCACCCCCCCTCTCAGTGTGGAGTGTGCTCAATAGTGTCCAAGTCAACGACCTCTAGATCTATATCCCAATGCTTTGATGTCCCCTCCTTGTACTCTGGGTTCTTGAGAGGCAGGTGGTTTTGCTTTTGTCACTTTGTTTTTATCATTTGTGTTTCTTTTAGGTTTAGATTTTGTTTTTACTTGCCTTTTAAGGTGTATAAATGTGTTTTTTATTATTTAAATTCATTTGTTTTGATGAAAATATGATAAAAATATTTTAAAATGTCGGGTTTGACCGTTTTTTATTGCAATTTCCTGTGGATTTGTGACCCCAAAGCCCAAGGTTCATCCTTGGGCACCTGGGTTTGCTTGGGTTCTTCTGGTAGAACCCTGGTGAACCCAAGTGCCTAGGGATGAACCCGGGGTTTTGGGGACCGTGAATTGAATCCGCTACCGTGCACGGTGTGTTTTCAGCCTCCCAACGCTTGTTGAATACCGCGAACCGGTAACTTAGCAAATAACCTATCATCATGGCAAGAGCGACATTAGATAGAAATAAATTGCCAAAATTTATGAGGGAGGGTAATCAATAACCTATCAAATGTTGGAACATTTGTGTTACAATTTGGACATCTGGTGGATAGATGAAGGATATTGATTTTGGATTTTCCTAGCAAACCAAAGATTTGTAGCTAATGACTGATACTTCAAGCAAAACAAGAGGGAGACCAGTAATTGGATGAAGTTGCAAAAGGGCCTCGAAAAAGAGTTCAAATTATTGCGCGTGGAAAATGAAATCTTCGTTGAGCTTCACAATGCGATACAAGGGAAAAAATGGTTTCATTTTAGAATATAATAGATGATTGAAGGTGTTGATATCTAAGAAAATTCTCCAACAGATGGACTAAAGAAAAGGTGATTCAATTCTATAAAATCTCTAGGGTTATCAGTGATTGTTAAGGCTTGTCCTTTCAATTTAAAGGCAAGGAAGAATTAAAAAGTTTTGTTCAATGTTGGCAGATTGGTAGTTTAAGAAAAAAATAAGTGAGAGATTTAGAAGTCCTCACCAAGGTCGATGCCAAAACTAACAAGCTGGCAACGAATAACATATCTAGTATGATGTGAGTGGCCATCATATGCCTCGATGTTGCAAGTGCAATGAATGAGAACATTTTTAGGGACTATCATAACTAACCCAACACATTTTTATAACTAACGTGTCATTAGTGTAGGCTTGTTGATCACAATAATAGAAGGTTCCCAAAGCAAAAGATTTCTAATGTCAACCTTGTGCAAATGGATTGAGAGGAATCCTTTTGTTTGTTATAAAAGCCCAATCAAGGATAGTTGCTTATCCAAACTCAATCCATGAGGAGCAAAGACTGTTAAATTCAAGGTGATTGGTGTGCAAACGTGTTATTTTATTTCTTCAAGATTGATTAACTCCATAAAGCAATGGAATAAAGATGCAAGAGGAAGAGAGAGGTAATAGGAGAACCCAAGGTATGGATTGGTACACATAATGTACAAAATTATCACCCTAGCACAATAGATCAAGACAATCTAAATGAGGCACAAACTTCATCTATTTTTATGTGTGAAGTTATCTAACCTTGCTTGTTATAATACACATTGACCTTCTATTATACAAAGGTAGGCCACTGTGATTCAACCATACCAAGGTAGGGCCAAATAAACTTGGATCCCAATGTACCCCAAACTTGTAGCCAGTTGGGTCTGAGAGGCAATAAGCCCAAGAAACACCAAAACTTGGTGTCTCGAGTGTCTAAATGAACCCTAATCCTGAGCCTCCTAAGGTACAACTACAATAGGGGACCCAAGGGGGCTGACAAGGCAGGTTTACATCAAACATGCACTAACAATGGTTAGAAGGCAATAGTAGAAGTCAAAGCTAATATTGTAATGAAATTACATAGAGAGATAAAGTGTAATCAAAGCAATGTATCTCAATTTAAATATCCAAAGCATAATAACAATAACTCACAATAATAAAGGCATAATAGTGCAAATCCACACAAGATGATTTCAAGCAGAGCAGAATAATAGAAATATTGAACTAAGAAACTTTGAGGGGCAACCTACACAACCTTGCAATAAGAACAAAATGCATAGTATCATCCTTTAATTCTAAGCACTACCTCATATATATACCCTACTAAGGCTATGGATACTCCATAGGCCAACACTACTACCAATATGAAGATTTAGAAATTATGATATGACTAAGTAAACGGTTATGCTAGCCACAAGTTGGCCACACATATCCCAATACACGCTAGTAGTTAAGGGCGTAGCAAATATGTTGCAACATCCCACACATGTACCCCAAACTCAATAAAAGAAAAAGAAAAAGGAAAAGGTTGTCTTTAGACGTGCCCAAAAGCGCAATGGTGTTGTAGAAAAAGTGCTTAAGATTAAGGTGCTTGTTACAATTAATGACCTATGACAATCCATGCTAGATGCTCACTATGTTATGCCAATTGTTTAATAGTGATGAATACTAATAAATGTGGTTGTGGATCGAGCGCAAGGAGAACTTATATTTTTTAGATAATACTTGGCATAAGTTAGCTAATCCCACTTTGTGGCCACCAAGTTTCAGACTCTGATGGAATATCACTTTGGGTCTTGGAATCTTAGCTACTCAAAGAGTATAACTTGGAGGGAAGACTTTTGTGGTAGAAATTGTTGTATGTAGTCTCCTTTCTGTGGCTTAGATGTGATGCTTTACTTAGTCATTAATGGCTTTGCTCTGCCAACGTCATGAATTACTAGAAACTTAATTGTTTGAATGTGAATAAAAAGGTAAACACATAATGTTGAATTGAAACACACAAGCAATGAATGAAGAGCCGACCACATCATATTCAAAAGAACATATTGATGAGGGATCCGATAATCCTACTGATGAGGACATACTCCATTTGGAGGATTGCTTGAAGGATATAGTTCAAATTGATAGTGTATTAGTGCATTTGGAAAATGGAAGATTACAAGATCTCCCTACTCCTTGCTTCTACATTGAAGTGGTGACAGAGTGACTAGTTGATCATCATCCGCTGCCACAATAGAAGGCAGGCTAAAGAGTTATTGTTTGGCTTCAATGAAACATGAGATTATAGATAATGATAGTTATTCTCTCCATTTCATGTTTGAAATTGAAAATGTGCAAGTAGGTAATCTACCTAAGCATTCCATTTTTTGGTAAGAACAACATAAAAAAACGTGGTCCCACCACAATGTAAACTAATTGGGGTTCAGAAGGATAAGTTAAAATTATAAATGTCAAAGATTATTGGGTTCATATATTGAAAGAAACCACTTTTTGCATAGTTATGGATCACAAAGATATCTCTGCATGGACTTTTAAGGGAGTGCCATCCGAAATTAGCATCCATAGAATTCTACTTATATCAGGGGCATATCTAGTTAGGAGAAGGCCTTATTGAATGAATCCAAAGTATGTGGAGAAGGTACAAGCAGAAATAGATGGTTGTTGGAAGTTGGTGCTACCTACAAAGTAATCTCCAATGAATTGGGTTTTCCCATGGTTAACCTATAGAAGGAAATGGCACAGATCTGCATCCATCTCGATTTTATATCTTGAATGTAGTTATTATTATGGATACATTCCATATACCCTTATTTCATTTTGTTCGAAGTGGTAGGTTATTAAATTTAATCCTTTCTCGATGGCCTCTTAGGGTGCAACAAGATTAGCACATGCATCTTACACCTAGATTCCCTTTTGCCTAGAGAAAAGAGCAACATAAATCTTTTGAAAACCCCTAGTAAAGATTAATAAATGCACCCACCCTTGCTCTTCTGATTGGAGCATAGAATTCTGTTTGCACGTAGAAGCTTCAAAGCATGCCATAGGATGTACTGTGTGGTTCAGAACAGTATTCACGATCTAGATCGTCCTATCTACTTTGCAAGGATATTGTTGTCCACAGTGGAGGTAAAGTATAGCACCGCTGAACATTAAGCATTGGGCAAAGTCAGTGCAAAAGCTGAGGCATGATTTATTGGAAATTTCTGGCATTTTTTGCTGACATTGGGCTTTGGTCTATCTGGTTGAATAAAATATATAAGATGAAGTCAGCCGATGGTTGATATTATTTATGAAATATAAATTTTGAATAATAGTGTTACATCAATTATAGCATATTTGATATTAAATTAAAAGTTACTGTATACGGTGTGTGCTGTCATCGCCAAAAAATTGTTAATTGCCAACACAACATTCATTAGATCAAAAACATAAGCATTCACTCAGAGATCAAATCTCAAGTCCGTCTACCTTATGAAAATTATTCATGATCAAAATGAATGCTCCAAAAGAGACATTATACAAAATTTATAACCAATTTGAAAAGGCCAAATATTTTTCAAAAATATATAGGCATCAAAATGTCATTGATATGAAATCCAATGCAGATATACTAGATGGCTCAAGACTTAACCAGATGTACGGTTGGCACTGATTATGCTTGCCAACAGGTACACCCATGTTTCACTTTATTACACCTTAAGCTTAATTAATCTCTGTTGCACATATATCTCAATGGCAATTACCGTCACCTTCAAAATCATACATGAACACAGCCATTAATTTTTTTTATTGCGTATGCATGTCATTAAAGTCTTAAGATATACCAATGCAATGGTACTTCAATGGACACTGTTCACCAAGAATAAAAATTACTATACGCTGTAAAACACTAGAACACTATTAAACTAAGGCTTCAGAAAAGGCATATATCTCCTTATCACTGATGCTCAATTATCCTCAAGTGTGAAAAGCCTAAACGAAAAAAATCCTGCTATTAACTGGGCAATTCTTTATGGAAAAGCAGCTTATTGGCAACTCAAAAACTTAATCACTTCATACACTAAATCTTTATTCAGAAACCAAGGTGGAGGGCAGATTTGCATTCTTCAAAATATCAATTCAGAGAGGGAGAGAGGTTAGGATATGGCTCTGATGCTCTGACAGCATATGGTATTGGTCAGCAACAAACACAAGGAAATATAATCCACCATATCACCATAAACTGATGTTATTCAAAATGATAGCATGAAGTATACATCTTCATCTCCACCCACCTTGTACAAGCAAACTTCATTGTGATTTATTGGAATTCCATGACTCTTAATATCTCAAATCTGTATGACTTCTGGTTTAAACTTCTACCTCACATTTCAGATTCTCTCATGTACAAGAAAACTGTCACTGCATTGAAGACATTATGACACTATAACTAAAGACTCATCAGCGACTCAGACAAAATGACTTAACACAATATTTCCTAACAAATTGACAACCGACATACATCCTAATGCTGATACATCATGGCTTGCGAGTGGGGGAGACTAATAAATATTACATAAAAGAATAGAAATACAGACTAACATTCTTCATTCAATGCTGAGAGATCATGTTGAAAACATTTATATGAGTCCCATATGTTACTTTCAGTTATCTTTTAAAGTTGATAGCATGATAATGTGATTGAACAACTGATATAGCAAGAGATGGGATACCAATCTTTCTTGGCAAGTTTTTGGTATATTTATTATTTTATTAATACTTATCCAAATTTGATGTAATGTCAATATTCAGGGCCTATGGGATGTGCAAAGTGTGTCTGACAGAGAAAGTAATCGATGCATACTACAGATCTTTGTTAATGTTGCATTTTCAAAGAAGACACTTTGGAAAGGTAACTATTCCCTTATTACTATATCAGAGCACAAGAGCCAAAATGAGTTCTAGGAACTTGTTAGATTTCACTAGATCCATTCTTTATGTTGTGAATTGCCTGAAAATTAAATGCTTTAACACATTATTGTAAGTGATGGACCCACAAGCACACGGTTTATACAGAAAACATGGTTGAGAGAGAAAACATAGTTTTACAGAAAAAGCAAAGTGAACCGTAATCAACTATTTTCAAGCTACATTTTTATTCTGCTTACCAGAAAGCTATATAAAGCCTTTGTTTTCTTAACCATGCTACCCGACTACAACCTACCAATATCTTAATCAAAGTTGATTAAGGTTAGTTTATTTCACATGTACAAAACATAAACTATAATATAAGCTTTTAGATCTTTTGGATCACAAAAACCAACAAACCCCATTGACCTAAAAGGGATAACGAAGATGATCTGGAGCAATAATACTTTAGAGCTATCCAACAAAACCACTACAACCTGCCACCTGGCAAATTGTACTTTGGCATCGATCAACCTATGTTGACACATCATGTGCCTTGTGTCCCTTCCTCTTTGCAGTTGCTGACACTACCTGACATGACCATTTTGATGTATCTCGCTCAAGCATCAGCCTCTGATCTATGTACTTGTACATGCAGTAAAAAAATCATCATGGATACCCAATCACATTGATATTTATCTCGATTATCTTTTACTTGAAGTATGGCATACCATTCATGATGCCCAACAACACTGAACACTTTGCAAACATTCTTGTGCTTGCAACACCTGCCAACAACCTTAACCACTTTGCAAAAATTCTTGTGCTTACAACAACTATCAGTAATGTAAAACCACCCAAATATTGACCAAATCACCCTTCCCTCACTATTAGTTGAGAGGGGAGAAGTATGCAGCATAAATACCACCAGATGACTGGTTTGCTCATTAATGATATCAATAAATAAAAACCTAAATTTGGACATAAACGACAATAACACCAAAAAGGCTATCACCTAGGCAAAAAACGCCGCCACATCAAACCCAATGTTAGAGCTAGCAACGAACTCAAGATGGGTGTCTTCTAGCTCTCTTTGTTGTGTCAATCCTGATGGCCCTATAGACTACAAGATGCTACATTTTGGTTTTTGATGGTTCAGACAACATGAAAGTGTAGTGTTATAAGTTACAACCATGGTGTTCAAATAGGTACTGCCCGTTTACAAGTTCAAAGTAAGACCAGGGTGTAGGGTATTGCTAAGGTTGTACTGTTTATACAATAAAATGCCTTATATCTCTGTTCAAAATGTTTTTTCAATACATTTCTCTAAACACTCGAAAGGGAGACTCTAAAAAAATTTAACTCTTCTAGTGGATTCAGAATGTGCCAAAACCCCCAAGACGAGTGGTTTCACACCTATCTCCATGTAAATGGGCTCAAAATTTCAAAATCATTGGTTATATGCACTTAAAAAATCGTGATTTTCATATCATCTTTGTACTTGATGAGGTTTGATATCTTGACATTCTACACACTCAATATCTTACTGAAACACCGTTTGACTGATTCCTCTAGGCAACAATATGAGACATAAATCTTAAACTGTTTATATAACCAGCATATGCTCTCTTTTGGCATTAAAAAATTGCATTTTGATCAACACAAACTAGGGAGGGATTAGAACTTGTGACCTGTGGATTTTTAGTGTCTTCGCAAGATGCTAATACCAAATCTTCTACACAATAGTTTGAGACGTGGATTGTAAAACTTTGATACTACCTTGCTTTTGAAACTTGCCAGATTTAAAATAATAAAAAAAGTCTTAATGATGACATAATTGGCAATGGAAAGGTAGAGAGAAGATACCTGGCAATAAACATAAAATTAATTCCGGGACCCACACACAAACATTATAAGGTTTCAAAACTTTTAATAGCCAGATATTTTAAACACGATTCCTTTAGCATATGTGCCTTTGCACATCATGCTAAACAACACATCATGCCAAAACAAAACTCAGAAATATGCGCCTTTACATATCACACTTCTGACATAATTTTGCTGCATCGCATCTCTTGGAAAGATTGTTGCATCACACCTCAGCACTCAGCAAAACGAATCACTTCTTTCCTTACATCCGTACAGCTGTACGACAATAGTAATCAAGCCTCTTTTCGCCTCTCTAACATTTCTTCCCTGAAATACCTTCACGTTTCAGCAATAAATCTGTACGGTTATGCCCATGTCCACACAGCGCATATGATACAGCTGTGCTAATGCTCTTAACAAAAAATATCTTTATTTTGCAAAAAAACACCTTCATTCATAAAAATAACTCTTCATTTTTCCCGAAACACCCTTCTGACAAATAGCTGGCTTAATACATACTGCTTCCAAACAGTTTGCAGCACAAGACTGATTTAAAAAATGACAACAAAATAAATGTTGACAACGTTGTCCACCTTAAGAAAAAAGAAATTTTAGTAGAAAACAGTACACATCCTCTTCTTTTCTTCATCCACAAATAATCTCTCTCAGGCAACAAAATACTGCTGCTGCCCCTTGACAAATGTATGTCATCTTCCAACTGCCTTCCATTTCACATATCTAGCTTCATGAAGGTTCTGATACCACTGATAGATCAACAAGCACACGGTAAACAGAAATAACAAAGTGAACCGTAATCAACTATTTTCAGCCTTCATCTTTCTTTTTTTTACAAGCAGGTTGTATAGAGCCTTTTTTTTCATAACCACCCTACCAAAACTAGAACTACCAATATATTAAAGAGAAATCATAAATGTACAAACTCTACTATGCCAGGCATGGTAACTATTACTCCAAAACTGGGCAGTAGAAACCAGTCTTTTCATAATTAACTCACTCATCAGAGAAAATAAGTCTAATCTGGCTCTAAAATGTGACTAAGTTCCTCTTGAAGTATATTCAACCACCAATGCAGTGGAAGGCCATAACATATAAGATCACTGTTGTCCAGGGCCCAATTGGCCAACCCATCAGCCACGCTATTTTGACATCGAGGAACATGCCTGAAACAACTCTCCTCAAAATACCGTATGAGCCTTTGACTGGTTTCCAATTCCCTTAAAATCTGCCAATTTTTCACATTTGCTTGGAATCTGATTCCACATAAATCCTTCTCAAACCTATTTTCAAAGCTTCTTGGAGGCCTTTAACTACAGTCTTAACCTCAGCAAGATTATTCGTTGCATATCCTAATTTTTTCACAAAGAAGAAAGCAACCAATCCATCAGATAATCAACCAATACCTCCCATACTTGCATTCTCTGGGTTACCTCTGGAAGCCCCATCTATGTTCAATTTTCCTACCCCTTTTGGGGGTTTTATCCATGTTGTAATACCTGGATCTTTGCTATTGAGGGAACTAGCCCCATTTATATCTTTTGATATGTCAAAATGCAACTTTGTACATAAGGCTACCCATTTTGCAGAAAGCCGTTTGGGAAGTTTCATTTTATATTTAAGTGACTTTACCATGTTACTCCTAGTTTTTTCCCAAATGGACGACAAATCTCTGCTCTCCTGCTGAAATATTCTTCTATTTCTTTCTTTCCATAAGTTCCAAAGCAATAGTGTTATCCCACTATTCTTAGTTGATTAAGATTAATTCGTTTTAACTTTTACCTATACAAAACATAAACTATAGGATTTAGTAATAGCTTTTAGATTACAAAAACCAGCAGTAAGAAAAGAAATCTGCAGGATATAAATCTGGAATGAGAAGTAACACATTTTTCAAATTGTCATAAATATATAAAAAGAAAATTTTAAACAATTTCATTCTATTATGCACCAAATTACAAGAGCAATCTTAGACCTGGAGCAAGAATTCGTAAGGCTTCTCAGTTTTTCATCATGCGTGCTTCCAAGATCAACCTTTATAATTCAATAGATTACACGGTCCATTGGATTCAATACATTGTTACTTGAGAGTTGGCTGTTTCTGTAACTAGTCATTGACTGGTTATCTGTGGCTTTGCAGGAAAAATTGAGCAGGGTACATGTGAAGAATGCAAGGAAGCTTATGCTTCTTGGATACATGATGTATGATTCTCAATGCCTTTACATCTTATACAATACCTGCACTCTCAATTCAATTAATTTTACTAAGGTAAAAACCCACTATAATGGCTTACTCAATATGTTCTGATACATGGCAGGCTCATGCTGTACTGAAACAAATGAACAAACATAATGTCAAAACAACGGATTGTGAGCTTCCCTTTACTGGCATGCCAAACAACCCACTTCCTCAAAAACTTGAGCTTACTTCACATGGTGTAAAATTGAACTATTTATCATGCTTGCTATAAAATAAAAATGGTACACATTTATTGTTATTTTCACTGACTGGAATTGTTTTTAATGAAGGAATTGGATTGTCAGCTATTCCAGAACAAGGACAAAGTGATTATACCATTGCAAAAGCATGTAATAGGGCACAAGATGCTACAAGTAGAAATATTTCTGGAAATTCTGAAGGGGAGCCACCACAAGAGTCTAATCTTATACTCAATAAGGCACAAAGCACTGTGGAAACTTTGCTGACTAAAACATATATCTGCAGATCGTCACTGCTGCTATCAAATGTTTATTCTAGTCTGCCATTACACTGGAAACCTGGGGGACAGTTTATTCTAATTTTGGCTCTGATTTTAATAGCTATGTTTTCTGTTACACAGGTATTTAATGCACCAAACTCATCTTCTGTTTTCATCAATTTCAATTCCCTGGCTCATGTACATAAAATTCATTGAAAGCGATTCTGATTCAAATTGGGCATATGAGACATTTTGATATCTTAGTATCGCATTTTTTGTGAATGTGGATGTGAACTCTTTTGCACCCAAATGTATTGGTTTTCATCTTGCACATGTAGAAAAAACACTCTTTCTACATCTTTCTTCCTCACAGTGTCTGTACTATGTAGGGCCATAAATGATTTAATAATGGAATTCAATTTATGTTTCTTATTTTAATTTATAGACCCTTTCTTTGTGGTTCAATGAGGACCCTTTAAACATGTTCCTTTTCTGTTTAGTTGGAGTTTGTAGGTCAGTAATCTGTAAGTGCTCCGTACTCATTTATTGACAAGTTTAGGACCCAACCCAGATTCCACAGGCCTAGGGTCCATAGAAAGGTAATTTGTTCTTACATTATAAGTCAGGGTACAAATCCCTCATTAATGAAGACATTAGTGCAAGAATGCTCTCACCACACTAGCAATACCTGTTGTTTTACTTGGCTCTCACCTTAAAGTTTACATTATTTACCTCTGGCATAATAAATCCTCTAACAACTTTATGCAATCCCTAATAGCATTCATAGAAAAATTTACTCGTTCTCTCTCTGTTTATGTATCATCCTCTCATTCTCTCTCAATTTATGTATTATCCTCTTTCTTTCTATTATCCTCTTATTTTCTTTCTATATATGTATTATCCTCTCTTTATACTACTTAAAGGCAATTTGAAACTTATACAAACTAATGAAACAACAAAATATTCTATTATGCATGTGCATGTAGATACTTGAAACCCTAGGCATTGGTATTGGATTCGCCTCAGGTTCTCTTTTTGGTTTGATCTGCATGTTAAAAGATGGACAGGAGCAGCTTTACAATGAATTCACTAAGGATTCTCTTAGGTGTGAAAATTGTATCAAGAAAAAGCTCCCAAGTCATGGAAATGCTAAAATATACATGCTAATCATGCTATGTTATATGCCTAACCCAGGTTCATATTATTGCTATGATATCTCTCTTCTTTTTTTGTCTACTACTTCAGGTTCTCTTATGGATTGTTAGTATGTTAATAGATAGTCCTATTTCTTCCTTTGTGTGTGTGTGTGTGTGTATGTATGTATGTATGTTTGGAGACTCATGGAGATCTTGTGTTGTGTTTTAACTTTTACTCTATTGTAATTAGGAGGTTGTGCCCTCAAAGTCGCATGGGCATAATACTTTCAATGGCTATTCCTTCTTAAATGTTAACTGTTTTGGACAATATCAGAGTGACATGTATGAGATATTATAACAAGTTATATCAAATGGGCATGATGTCATATTAGATGGTTTACAAATTTACAGAGAATCAAGATCTTTAATTGGATTCTTGTACATTTTTGTGTTTTTTTTTGCAAACGTGTCGCTTCTTTACCCAATCATAATGTTTTGGAGGTGTTTCAAAGGTCATTTGAGGAATATAAGACCCAAATTAATTACCATTTTGGAGTTGTAACACCATTGAGTGGCATATCTCCAAGCGTTCTCTCTCTGGATTCCAGTTTTTCTATAGAGGGGAACTTCTTGAGATACATCAGCCTACACTTATTTGGGGGTCCAATTTTATGGTCCATGCCTTGACATGAAGATTTTTGCTCAACCATGCCTTTGCAAGGGGTACGCTGCTCTTTTTGTTTTGGAACATTAGTGTTTCCAGATCCACTTCCAGGACATCCCTTCCAAATTACGCTTGTTTGATTCTATCATCAAACCTATAGTTTTGCATGGTTTAGAGGTTTGGAGACCTAGCTTGGGGGCCGTTGACTGGGCCCATATTGAGAGGGTCCAAACTCTCATGTTGCAGTGCATGATCCATTGCAAATAGGCAGTTTCTCAGTGCATCATCCAGGTCGAGTTTGCTGCTCACTTGCTACGCCTTGAGACTATCTTCGGGCTTGCGTTCTACATCCACGTACTTAGATTCTTGGGGGACTTAGCTTTTGGTCATGCGAGAAATCCCTACTTAGCACTTTTCTCTTCAAAGAGGATTGCTTCACTAGTCCCCACTAGACGTTGGCACTGTTGGTACTTTGAGATTAGACTACTCCTTTCTATTAACATCTCTATTGACAGATTACCCCCTTTCATGGATTCCTTGGATGCCCCTCTTGGGTTCCATCCCACTCAGGATGTCATCACTAGGGCTGCCAGAGAGGACATTTATAGATAGTATATCCAAACCCCTTGGATATCTCCCCATGAGCCGCTCAATCCCAAGCTTGCTTTCTATGCCGATCATTTCTTATAGGGGGTGGATGGTATCATTCGTCGCCTTCATTATCTCCAACATCATTGTTCTCACGGCTTGAGGTTTCCCCTTGGCTAGATGAGAGGTTGTTCCCACTAGTTACGGGTTGAAACAGACTATCGCATTCTCTGTCGGGACCGAATCTGTCTTTGCTCCATCCAAGAGGTGGAGACCGAGGGCCACTTCATTTTCAGATGCCCCATTTATTAAGAGATCCGGAGAAGATATCACTGCATCTACAGAGACTCAAACAACACTCTAGCTACTTTCTTCAAATATCTTCGCAAGTGAAATATTCCGGACCAATTTTTTTTAGATTCTGGATTACAATCAAGATTAGAAGTTAATCTCAAATAAACTGAAATAACTCTGCCACTAGAATGCAAGAAATGGAACTCAACGTCCAGTATGTGCTACCCAGTCCAAGGCGGAGTAGGGGCGACCATAAGACGGAGTAATTACAAATAAGGAACTCTACGTCCAGTATGTGCTACCCAATCCAAGGCGGAATAGGGGCGACCATAAGACGGAGTAAATTACTTAACAAAGGAACTCTACGTCAAGTATGTGCTACCCAATCCAAGGAGGAATAAGGGGCTACCATATGACGGAGTGAGCTTAATAACAATGCTTTAATGGGAAATACTGAAAATGAAACTACTCCACACCCAGCATGTGCTTGCTAACCCAGAAGGGAAAGTAGCTACCATAGGGCGGATGCTCTACACCTAGAATGTGCTTGCTAACCCAATAGGGAAAGTAGCTACCATAAGGCGGAGCTGTAAACTATTACAATATTCTAAAGGAAAATTGAACTTTTGAAATCAGCTTTGAACAAATAGAGAAGGGCTGCCAGTACTACTGTCAGCTTACAAAAATAAGAGAAATTTGCTCTTAGAAAGAAGAAAAACCAGCCACCTATTAATTTCTTCGGATGTTCATAACTCACAAAATTTGCTCAATCTTCCTGATTTCTGTTGCAAAGTCTCTTCTTAAAGATGGCGCCCAAGCTAGCACCCAAGATCTGATCCAATCTGCATCCAATAATTAATACACGGATTCCAATGCAAACCCCAAGGGGCGTCCTAGCTGAATGGGGCGATTTGCTCTAGGAAATAATTGCAAGCTTTAAAAATTCTGAAAATATGAGAAAAGGGGCGCCTAGGCCTAACCAAGACAATGAGATGATACCCAGAACTGTTTTTTTTGTATTTTTTGATTTATGAATGAAAACCTAGGTCTGTCTTATACAAAATACAATATCTAAAACTCTAATAATACCAAAGGAACTGACAATGAAATAACTGAAAGCAATACGTAAGCAAATACAAATATCAATGACTAATTCACCACTAGATGCTGTCTTGCAAGCATGAAGAGATGCCCTTGCTAGGAGGCCTTCATTTCCCGAAGCAGTTCCAGAGCCAAAGCTGCAGCATAACAATGCATTAAAACCAAGATAAAGAAATGATAACCCAATGCCTTCTTTTATAGGCTTCAATTGGCTTTCCCTTGAAGCTTATCCCCAAAAGTGGCACCCCCTTCCATGTCATGATGGCGCCCCCCTTCAAGTCCCTCTTTTAAAACAACATTAAGTTATTTTGTCTAGGCCAAGGTCAACGTTAAAATATAACGTTATTATTATTTTTTTAAATGAAATTCACTTATTCCACCAAGATGGAATTCTGAAGCCCAAAACTGAATGAGTCAACTTAAAAAGGAAAGTTAACTCCTTGTGACAATCCTGCTAGCTGCCAAAAATAGAATTTACTATAAATAGTAAATTCCTGGGAATGCTCAGAAAACTGAAACAGACATACCTCCGCGAAGCTCTCGAAAAACCCAGAAAGAATTTGCCATCAAAACTTCGAACAAAGACATCCTAAAAAATAGGAAACCCTCATTTGCACCTTCCGAATAGCCTACGGATTTCCAGGAATAGGCCAACGGTCATTATGAGATCAGATTCGAGAAGGGGTCATTACAGCAAGGCTATCACTTTCCGATGCAGATCCCTACGGGAAAAGCCTAGAGGCTTTAGAGCTCCCATATTGATCACCTCTTTCTTTTAGCCCATTTAGAATTTTGGCAACACTAAGCGTCATTTGGACATCGATACATCACACATCAGAGTTGATAGATCAGTTAGGCAACGCTTCTCCCTAGACTACTCAGATCTCCAAGCCTACAATCTCTCAGCATCATGGCTCTACCCCTCTCTGACGACATGGATCTACTACTTGCCATTTACCCCCTAGACCACAGGGGAAAACTAATATTACAAGCTTCTTCTCTACTATGGGAGTTACATCGGCCTTGGATGTTAGGGGAGATTCTAGATGAAGTGTCTTGCTTCCTCCTAGGATCCCCCAACCTGGCTCCTTCGACCTTGTATACTCAATGGACGACATTATTAGATCTCTCACAGTGATCGATAATGGCTCAGATGATTCCTCTACTTTAGGCACAGACAAAGACATTCGATGAGATTTGCCTCCAATCTTCATTGGCACATGCTCTTGGGGATTTTGTTCGCCCCTCATTACTATTTGTATTGGTTTCTTTGCCACTTGTGTTAGTGGCATGCTATTCTATTTTGTCTTTGTACTTTATTTATTTGGTTCACCTCTAGGATTCTCTTTTCCTAGAATTTTCTATTGCTAATGGTCATATCTTTCAGTCCCATTGACCTACTTTTGGTTATTTGTGGACATTAATATGATTTCTTTCTTATTTCTAGAAAGTGGAGATGGAGGAGCATGCTATTTTAGTTGTTTTGGACAATATCGAAATGACATGTATGAGATATTTTAACAAGTTATATCAGATGGCCAAGATGTCGTTATAGATGGTTTGCATGCAAGGGTGCTCTCCCACTGAGCTACTGACCCTTTTGTGACCGGTGCTTTTTGGTAGGCTCCTTGTTACAATTCGGGTGTGGCTCATTATTTCCAACACCATCCCTCAAGCCACACTTGGGTGTGTGGGGCTCCTAGTCTAACTTTGATACCATGTTATTTTTCCATAGACCAGCGAGGACTTGAATTTAGAACCTCCCATTTGCATGTTGGCTGCTCTACCATTGAGCTATCAACTCTTTTGTGACTGGTGCTTTTTGGTAGGCACTTTGTTACGGTTTGGGTGTGGCTCATTTGTTCCAACATCTTCCTCCTTACTATCTCTAGGAAGTGGAGATGGAGGAGCATGCTATTTTGGTTATTTTGGACAATATCAGAATGATATTTATGAGATATTATAACAAGTTATATTAGATGGCCATGATGTTGTTATAGATGGTTTACAAAGTTACAAAGCTCTTTAATCGGATTCTTGGACAGTTTTGGGGGCTTGTTTGCAAATGTGTGGCTTGTTTGCCCAATCATATTGTTTTGGAGTGTTTCAAAGGCCATTTGAGGAATATAAGTGCCAAATTAATTACCATTTTGGAGTTGTAACACCATTGAGTGGCTTCTTCCTACTTGTTATCTCTAGGAAGTGGAGATGGAGGAACATGTTAGTTTAATTTATTTGGACAATATTGGAATGACCTATATAAGATATTGTGACAAGTTATATCAGATAGCCATGATGTCGTATTAGATGCTTTTGCAGAGTTTTTTTAACTTGATCTTTGGACAGTTTTGGGGGCTTCTTTGCAATGGTGCCTTCATCACCCATTCATATTGTTTTGGACCATTTCAAAGGCCATTTGAGGAGTGTTAAGTGCCAAATTGATTAACATTTTGGAGTTGTAACATGATTGACTTACTTCTTCCTGCTGGTTATCTCTAGTAAGTGGAGTTGGAGGAGCATTTTAATTTTAGGTGTCCTATATATAATGAAATCCAAGGGAGTTATCATTTTTTGTACAAAAACACAGGAGAGCTATCACTACTTTATGTCCTTGTCTAGACCAAAGGTGTTTGTACCTTCACCTTCGGAAAAAAATTAATTTGAATTGTCAGGCTCTATGGGGAACTTTTAGAACCACTTGGTTGACTTCCTTCTTTGAGCCTATTTAAGCCGATGTGCATGTTAAGTGCTAGTTGGCTACTCTAAGTACTAGCACAAATGGTATATATCCATGAGATGAAGTCTCCCTTTTCAATTGGACATCAAGGCACCTCAAATTTATTATTCTTGCTCTTGGCTTAGAGGCTTATCTCCCCTCCCCCCTCTATTCAAAGTCTAGGCTATATGGGAAAATGTGCATTACCTTTTTCCTTTCAATGTAAAAAGGATTTGAAAGGTTTGGGACAAAATAAAGCCAAACCAACACACAAATAACTTGCATTATTAAACAATATAGGAGCATATACATATATAGGGATTGGATTCCATGAAATAAGGAATCCCATGTTATCTCGAAGGCAAAAATAGCGAGTCTACCTAACTCACGTAACAACCGTACTGAAATATCCCATCATTCCCTCCCCTAGTGTGATAATAAATCAAAAATTCACACTAATGAAATATAGCATGTAGTCACGGGACTTACACATGGGTATGATAGAAACAAAGATTGTGGGAACTACATCTAACATGAATAGGGGCCCATCAACCTATTCACGTGAATACATGTTTTATGAATTGGGACCCATCAACCAACTCGTACAAACACTTAACTAATCAGTCACACTTCTTACATGTTTGCTACATTAAGATGATCCTTCAGACTATTTCATCGTTGAGAGATACAATTTTTTATTGTTTTCACACCACACATGTGAACATGAATGCTTTTCTATTCTTATTCAAACACACACACACTTAAAAGATATAGTCTTCATCACTATGTTGAGAGGAATCTTCTCCACTAGTGTAGGGCAGATATTCATCTCAATCAGTCTCTTCAATAACAAAAGATTTTTGTTCCAATTTATCATCTATGAGATCTTGAGCTCATTTCTTGTAGTACATAACATGATGGCCTGGTTGTTTACAATAGTGACAAAGAAGCTTCTTGAAGATTTGTTTCTATCACTTCTTATGGGAAAAGATGAGCTGGCCTTATATTTCGCTATTGCTGCACTTTTCTCTTCAATGTCTTCACTTGTTCTCTTTTCTTCAGCTAGAAGAGCTGAAATCATGTCTTCCAAGGTTTGAGACAGCATCTGTCCAAGAGTAAAAATTACATTGTTATATTTTGAGGGCAAATTGTTTAACATGATAGCTTTTGCATCTTCATCTTCTACTATATCTTTGACTTCTGCTAGTTGTCTGATGAGAGACCTTAGATTGTTTATATGACTTGTCATGGAGTATCCATCACCCATTTTGAACCTAAATAATTGGAGTTTTAGTGAGAACTTCACATTTACTGCTTTTGCTCCAAACAATTTATTTAGACTATCCCATATCTTTGTGGATGACTTTTTTAAGTCTACGTAATGTAGCTTAGAGTTTGAAAGAGAAAGACCAATAATGGCCTTTGCTTTGTCATCCCTATTCTGCCATTCCAATAGCTTATTTTGCTCTGTAGGTGGTTTTTCTTTTCTGCTTACAATTACCCATAAATTCTTATTCATCAATTGCATCTGGATTTTCACCTTCCAGATGCGAAAATTGAGACCAGAATATTTTTCTAGTGGAATATCCATTGCTAGAGACAACCTAAGGATGTCAGTTTCAACCGAAAATGCCCGTACAAAATATAACACTTAACAAACAAGAATCTTGATATATTTTACTAACACACTAATTTTTATTTTACTCTTTTGATATATTGACGACACAATTTTTGACAAATAACTTTCTAACATGACGTTAACCTCTATAAACCTTCAAACTTTTAACAATAATTCAACCTCCTATATTACACCATGTGTTATAGCTATATAGAGTATAGACTTAAAACTTATGATAATATAATTACTCAAAGGATGTCTCAGTAAAAGACATATATGCCTTGATATCAACAAGATTATACTTACAGATCAACACGACTGCAGAAGATTATAGCAAAACACTTATGGTATAATTTGGGAACCACAGATTAAGAATCTCAAATGTATTTGCATTTGAAATCTCAAGCTGTTTTGTGCAAGATTCGGTGATCAAAACAGCAAGTAATGCGATACCAAGGCAATGAATTCAAGTGAATCTCTGGACTATATGAGCTGAGCATGTAGGAAACAGATCTGAGATTTTTTTTTTAAACGTATGTCTTCTAGCTGCGCTGCTCGAGCTTAGCACATTGAAGCCAGAAATATCTCGAGACTATTAAAAACTGCACAAGCATATAGAAGCACCAATGTACAATTACAAAATCAGTTTAGAGTTGGTGCAACATCTTTTGATCTGTTGATCTAATCCTCAAGAGACTTCTAAGACAAGTGCATTACTATATCAGCTATGGGGTGCTCGACACAAGTCCACAAACCAAACGACTTCCTACGGGTCTACAGTTCTAGCTAACCCATACTATCTTTGAAATCGAATGAAAGATTTGGGACAGAATAAAACCAAACCAACACATGAATAACTTGCATTATTAAACAATATAGGAGCATACACATATATAGGGATTGGATTCCATGAAATAAGGAATCCCATGCTATCTCGAAGGCAAAAATAGTGAGTCTACCTAACTCACGTAACGACCATACTGAAATATCCCATCAGGGTTATTGGTTGCAAATATTAGGAGTGGCATTAGGACTAACTTGTGTTCTCCAAGGATTGTTTAGCTAGGCCCTTTTAGCCGAAGCCATTCTCTTGAGAACATTATTAGACTCTCTATTGGATGATCGACAAGGATGCAACATTCCTACTCCTAAATCTTTTGTAGATAAGAGCATTATTC
This sequence comes from Torreya grandis, assembly GCA_037957365.1. Taxonomy (NCBI): domain Eukaryota; kingdom Viridiplantae; phylum Streptophyta; class Pinopsida; order Cupressales; family Taxaceae; genus Torreya; species Torreya grandis. The sequence continues at coordinate 1,555,414 of JARHVA010001388.1, forward strand.
TCATGTTGTCACCTGTCTCCTGGGTCTATAAGTGGTTCCTTTTGACAATGGCCTTCCTTCCACATGATTGATTTCTCTGTTTCAAATCTCGGCGATTTCGCGTTGTTTCTTGACATTTCTCACAGTACAATCGGCAGCTGAGATATCGAGGTGTTTCTCGCAAGACGAGAAACCTCATTTTTTTCATCGATTTTGTCGAGAAACCCCCATTCCTCGGCAAATAAACGAAAAGTGGCAATGCATTAAAAGTTAATACTGTACATGGATTTTTTTATCGTGTTTTCTCATTGTAAGCTTAATGCATAGTTCATCGTTCACCTTTTGCACAAACAGTAGACTATTAAGTGAAAACGTGCCTTCGAAGTGCAAGCTTTAAGTTTTACAGTGCCCTCATTGCAGTTCACAGTTCCCCTGATGCCATTAATGATTAAAGTTGACAGTGATATTGTAAGTTTGTAAGTGTAGTCTATGCATAGGGCTGCGGGTATACTACTTGTGTAGCCTAGGCCCTATATATACTTTATATTATAACTATATACTATATAGTATATACAGTATATTGTATACTTATAGACTATTGACTGCTTTGATTCTTGAATGAAGGTAAATACTAAATAGTAAAACACAGATTGCAATATACAGTTACATAGACTGCAATATACAATTATGCAGTTATATACTTTATAGTATTTGGCAAGCTGCAATATGCAGTTACACAATGTGACTAGTGATAGTATACTCATTGACTGCTTTGCAAAGGGTAAAGAGTTAACAACACAGACTGCAATTTTATAGTATTTGCAGCTGCATCAAACTTATTCTAGAGCTAGAGATGAAATATAATATGTATATTTGATATTTCATGATTTCATGAGCATTGTAGTTTGTAACTTTGTACTTTGTAGTTATTTGCAGCCACATCAAACTTATTCTAGGGCTAGAGATGAAATATAATATGTATATATGATATTTCATGATTTTATGAGCATTGTAGTTTGTAACTTTGTACTTTGTAGTTTGCAACTTTGTGGTATTTTTACTATTGTAATCTTTTTTGATCTCACATTGATAGAAAATATGCTTATGGGCCTATGGCATTCTCTACATTCATTTCTCATGTCATTTAACAATGTTTTACATTTAATTTAAGTTTATTTTATGAATTTATATGTTTTTTAAAGTAGCGATAAAGTTGCTGAGAAATGTCGAGAAATTCCCAAGATTTGAGATCCAGTTCAAATTTTGCCCTCCCGAGAAATCGCCGAGAACAAGATTTTGAACTATGATTGATTTGTATTCTGCTACTTATGTATACATTTTTATGATTTTATTTGGCTCTATTTCTTCCTAGATTTAGTTTCAGATACTTTCTTTTAGTTGTTGGATTTCCTTTTAGTACTCTTGACTAGCTATTGTAGCTTGTTGTACTTAATCCCATTGACCTCCTTTGGTCGTTCGTTGACACTAATACAATTTCTTTCTTTCTTTTCTATTCTTTGTGCCTTGTCAATGGGATTTTTGTATCCTTCCCGGGAATTTGTGGCTAATATATTATTGATTGTTATATCATAAGTTAGCTCGTTTAGCAATTTGAAAATTAAAATTGAATTTCAAAGATTTTCAAAGGTGCAGAAAAATATTTCCCATATTCGGTGAAATTAATCATCCAATAAAATATTAAATAATTGATCAAAATAAAAAAGTATTTCATTAAATATCTAACTAATAGCAACCTACTAACTTTGTGTGTTGGTTTCCACCATGAAATAATGAACAGGATTACTAACATGCATTGGGTCCAAGTGTTCTTTTAACAGCAAAGAGAGTATTCAGCACACAACTATGAAGCAATGCACAGCAATTATGCAAAAATAAACATGTAAAAGAGATAATTTCATCCAGAATAGGAGTTCAACACTTATACAATTCAAGGCCCATCACTAAGAGCAACTTTACATTATTCTAATTTTCACCATGTAATTGAGATTACAACCTTTATATTATTCTATGTTTCATTTCTCAGTTCACTATTTGTTATATGCCCATTGGCACCATAAAGGCAGAGAACACTATATATATTTATAAGGTTGTAAATTGTTTCCTGTCCCAAGTATATTTCTGTAATTTTATTTGTAAATCTAGATCGCTTCTATGGTGTTTCTGCAGAACTCTTGTTCTGATTCTATCTTGATCTCATTAGAAGAAAAAATAAGTAGATCTATAATAATATTAGGATTGATTGGCCATTAAAAATCTCCCATGAGAGTAGGTCATGGCCTCCTCCAGCATCCCATCTAATCTTACATGGCAGTGGTAGGGCGGGAATCACTGCAGAGTTCAAGCGATGATCTCCTGAGATTTCCCTAACAGCATGCCAAGGAAACAGTTATTCAGCTCAGTGTTCTAGCCAGAATTGCTAACGGATGTTATCAGAGGTTGGAAACTCCAACAAGAATTCAACGCCCTTTGGAAATGGTTGAACAAAGACTTTGAAGTAAAGGGAAAAGTGTTAATGGATGTACCAATACTTATCCAGGATCAATGACACTCAGAGAATGGATTTATACACAATGGAAACCAATAGGCCCTAGATATGATGATGATGCCTGGAGGATACTTCATAGCTGTTTTTGCCACAAGAGCAAAGAAAGATAGTGTTTTCCAGGAGGGTCTCTAGTTTATGAACAATTCCAATTTATTCATGAAGGATTGGATACCAACTTTCAGGCTTAGAAGAATTACTAAACACCTGTGCCAGTCTGGCTCGGATTGCACCTCCTCCTTAGCAATTTTTGGGGAGAAGCCACTTTGACAAGAATTGGAGATGCAATAGGAGGATGTATTACTACCTCAGAACTCACTCTCCAACAAATGGGTCGGAACCATGTTTGAATTTGCATCAACATGGACTTGGTAAAACCCATGTCAGATATAATCCGACTAGAACTTGCAGTAATAGTTTAGGAGTAGCCATTGGATTATGAATATGCTCCCTTCAAATGTAGAAATTACCATCAATAGTCATTTAGCCAAGGTCTGTCCATTTCTATACCATGTAAGAACAGGGAGACAGGAAAATCCCATGGAGAGGAACAAAGAAGGCAAGAAGCAGAGAAGCGGAGAGAGGGCAAATCAAGAAGACAAAATAGGAGCTTCATCAGAAAGACAGCAAGAAAGTCTTCTTACAAAGGCTTATAGAAAAACTGAGAATTCATCTGCGAAAAAGGTATGATTTGAAACTTAAAACCCTCTTTTAGTTTTAGAACAGTTAAGTACTCAGGTTGATGGTGGGAGCCAAATGCAAGAAGTCAGAAAAAACAATTCTGCTATCACCTCAGATAATCAGATGAAAGAATAATCACAAAGCTAGAATATATGTCAGCACTATGAGAAACAAAAGAAATGCAGATGGTTGAAAACAACAATGAAACTTCCATCGTACCTTCTGAAAATATATAAGGATGGCAACAACCAGTTAAAAAGGGAATCCAAGATCTTCCAAACAGGGTAGCGCTGCTTCTTCACTAGAATCTATGAAAATTGAGTAAAAAATAAAATCGGCTGTTGCAAATTTAGTACCCATAGCAGCCCTGTCAGAAAGAAATAATTTCCACCTAATTAAGCAAACATGCAAGCAGTGGGAGGAAAACTGACACCACAGAAAGTCCTGGAGCAATATAAAAACAAAAATTAGGCATAAAATTTGTCTTCGTAGAATGTAAGATATCTGGGACCAGAGGAAAAACAGAGCTACCAAAAGATAAAATAGAGAACAAAAAGGCCGATTTAATCCTCCTCGAGGAAACAAGGATCGGCACAAAGAAAATGGAGGAAAATAGGAAATTAATATGGAAAATAACGGAGAGTGCTATCTCAAAAACTTCAAACAGAAGAGGAACAAGATTGCTTTGAAATCCATCCAAACTAGTGGTTGAATCAGTACAAGATTCTTTTGGGGATTAGAGGGTGTGTTCTCATATGAATTTAGAATAGAAATCATAGGTAGCCTCAATATACACTTCAGATTTAGGCCCAGTAAAGGCTAAATCTCTGCAAGCCATATCCAGTTAGATGGCATTACAAAGAGGAATGCTATTAATATTGGAAAGTATTCAGAAGAAAAGAAACGAGGAAAAAAATTCAATCAAGGATTACCAGATCAATTGAATACCAAAATAGAAGACAATGGCCTGATCAAAACATGGAATTTTGCCAAGGAGAATCAGTTGTTACAACAAAAGGACGGGAAAAAATAGATAGGTCCCTTAATCTTTGAAGAATGGATTAATGGGAGATGGTAAGTAGCAACACATACTCATTTATCTAACCATCCCTGGTCATTGGGAATCAGTTGGAAATAAATACTCCTTCCCAAATAAAGAAAACATTATTTTTCTATGAGAACATCTGGCTATAGCATCAGCAATGCATCATCTGATCCAGAATTGATGGAAAGGTTACAAGATGTACAAGTTTGTTGGAAGTCTTAGGACTGCCAAAAGTAGAATGAAAGACAAACAAATCAGTTTTTTGGCAACATCTTGTAGGCATTAAGTAAATTTTAGAAAAACTAAAAGCATTGCAAGCCAAAGTTAGGGATGAGAAGTTCAGCTGAAGCCTCAAGAAGCATGAAAACCAACTTTAGCTTTAAAACCACATGGATAAAGGAGGGAGACAGCAAGACAATTCTTCTGCAAAACAATTTTCAAAAGGAAACATATTAAGAACATCAACCATCCTAAAAAATGTTACTAGGGTACTCATTCCTTAACCTAGGAAACTTGTTTTTGGATTGCTTTTCCAAGGACTTGAAAACTTGCGGGTAACCTCTCCCACGTCCCCACAACATTCCCCAAAAAGGGGAGCTTTGAGGAATTTTTCTCCCTTTCCTCCTAGATACCCCCCATAAAAAGAAGGCTCCAAGGAGACTTCTTGCATCTCCATTCCAAGGAAATGTGTCCGCAATTCAATGGAATTATCTCCTATGCAAAGGGAAACTTGACATGGTAGGGAGTGGTCAATTTGGGGAGACTCCATGTTCGACAAGGAGAAGGTCAAGGCCCTTTTGTTGAATGATGATTTGTTGAATGGTCGATTCCGGGGTTAAGGTAATTTTCATAATTTATTTTAGTCATTTGGTGAATTGTTTGGAACAATTTGCATGCGTGAAAGGACATTCTAGGTCCTAAAATATTCCAAAAAATATTACAATATTTTTTGCACTTGGGCAACTTGATTGGTGAGCTGCGGGAGGTGATTTAGTGAGTGAAATTCAAGGGATAATTTTCAGAATTGTTCCTCTTTTTTTTCTGAGGTATGGCGACCCACTTGGGAAGTGTTTTGAAGTGTTTAAAGGTTGAAAAATATAGTTGTACCTTCAAAGAAAAATCAGATTATTTTTGGGAGGTATTTTCAGCTATTCATCAATTTATTTGACCCCAAAAAAAGTACTTAATTTTCTAAATAATTTTCAGCCTGTTGTGGAATTAATTGGATGCTCTTTAGCTTGAATTTCGTATAATTTTTCCAGCTAGGTTTGGCTGGTTATAAAGTTTTCAGATTTCAATTTGGTGCTTAGATTGGCTAGGGTTTGTTGGAAAACACTCTTAATTTTGCCTGTCCCAAATTGAGGATATTATAGTGGTATCAGAGCCATATCTTGGCCATATGTGGGATTCAAAATAGGAACAAGGATGAAAGGTAATACACAGGTCCAGGATCATGAGGACCAACGTTTGATTCGTCAAAATCTCATGGAGGATTATGATGAGTACTTGACTCTTGCACCTATATATCGCAAGGGAAGGAGCTTCGAAGCTTGGCTAGGCTTGAGGTATGGTAAGATGCACTATGGGTATATGGATACGCAGGATGGTTTGGGGAAGATAGCTCTTCCAACTTTTGATGGCGATCCAGGTAATTTGGTAAGGGTTTGGGTTGATATGATGATCGAGTACCTCGACTTGAGGTCTAAAGGTTGAAAGGAGGCACTAATTTTTGTTATTCAATATTTGGATGGGGCTGCCCATAAGTGGTGGCATCAAGAAAGGATGACACAAAGGCCTAGTATGATGGGAACACATGAAGATTTGTTGGAAGAGATAATCGAAAAGTTTGAAAGGAAAAAGGAACTAACCACGCGTAGATCAACAAAGGCGTATGATAAAGAATTCCTATCAAAGGAAAGGCAGCCATTAAAGCAAGTGTCAAAACTGAATTTCCAATTGTACAAGGGGCAGCCACTTCACGAGCTTGCCAATAACCAAAAATCAGTCAAACAAAGATCCTCTATGAGGTACGAACAGCTGGGATTTAATTCAAAAACGTTCAAGAAATCATTGGCCAAAGAAGCTGAATTTGAAAGGCACCCACCCAGTGGAGAGACCTTAATGATTAAGCATAAAAAATCGGCCAATAATGGACCCAAAAAAACAAGCAATCAACTGAAGTTAAAAACAGAAAATTTGGAAGGGTCAAAGACACACGAAAAGAGCATAGGAGGGCAGCCATCTAAGGAAGAACAAGCTGAAAATGGGGAGCAAGGAAAGGTGTATGAGAAGGCAAAACAAATTGAAGATGGAAGTGTTGACAATTTTGACCCTACAAGTCAAATTGTCACCCCTATCATTTAAAGCTTTCTATATCATTAAAGTGGAAGGATCCAAACAGGTTTTCAGGGTGTTGAGAAGATTTGCAAGGCAAAAGGCGCTGAACGTTTGAGGTGCTTAGTGCAAATTGGGTTTTGAGAAGTGCTTTACTATTTTAATGCAAGTCGGGTTTCTCAACTAGCTTTACTTGTGAAGTTGCATGAAGGGAAGCAGGTCAGGGTCAAAACTCCGATTTACTCCTAGTGTAAATCGAGTTTTTCAAGTTATTTGTGAAGTTTAAGCAGAAGTAATTCAGGTTCAAAAACCCAAATTACTCTTTACAGTGCAAAACGGGTTTTCAAAGGTGCTTTACTTCTCAAGGTTTTATGAGTAGAAGTAATTCGGGTTCAAAAACCCGAATTACCCTGGATAGTGCTTATCGGGTTTCTAGTGATGCTTTACTCCTTAAAATTTTACAAGTAAAAGTAAGTCGGTTTTCCAAACCCTACTTACTCATGGCAGTGTTTATTGGGTTTTTGGGGGTGCATGACTTATCTCTTTTTCCGAAGTTGTAAGCATGGGAAAGTCCGAAGTTGAGGACCATGAAATGTCCGAAGTCGCAAGTGAGAAGAAGTCCGGGACTCAATTCCTGCAAACCTTTTGTCCACGGGAAAATGGAAGGAACAGGGGCCCGAAACAATTCCCGTGGACATTTTGTCTACGGGGAATTCACTTGGGAAAAGGGCCGAAGAAAGGGACAAGCAGGAATCCCGAAGGGCACTTGCCCTTCGGGAAGGTACATTACATAAATCCCGAAGGGTAGTTGCCCTTCGAGAAAGATCAAAGCAATCTCGAAGGGCACTTGCCCTTTAGAAAGGTGCATTTACAGAATCTTGAAGGGTAGGTACCCTTCGGGAAGGTTCATTTTCAAAGGGCCGAAGGGCAGGTGCCCTTCGACAAAGATCATTCCAAGAGAAGAAGGGACACTTCCAAAAGTTTCGAAGGGTACCTGCCCTTCGAAAAAGAATGCAAAGAGAAACCCGAAGGGTAAATACCCTTTGGGAAGGCTACGAACAGGAAACCCGAAGGGCACTTGCCCTTCAGAAAGGACCAAGACACAGATCCCAAAGGGTGCCCTTCGGGAAGGTTCAAAAGACAAATTCCCGCGGAAGAAGATAAAGCCAAGGAAAGGACAATAGTCCAAAAGAATTATTTCAGACAAATTGTCCGAAAGAATTCTTTCAAAAAATTGTTCGAGGAAGTATAAGCCGAAGGAAAAGAGAGGAGATAATTCCCGCGGACAATTTTTCCAGGGGAAAGTAAGAAGAAATAAACCCAAAGGGAGGATAAATCCGAGAGGAGAAAGAAGGAAAAGGAAAAGACAAAGGTAATTCTTGCAGACATTTTGTCTGCGGGGAAAAGACAACAAAAAACCCCGAGGAAATAAAGAGCCCGAAAGAAAGAAAGCCGCGGAATAGTGTGAAGAACAAGAAGTCCAAGATACAGAAGTCCGAATAAATTAAGGAAGAAGACAAGACAAAGGGCCACGGGACATAAGACTAGACAGAGAGTAATCCGCTTGCAAAAGTCCGAAGACTTGAGCAAAGAGAAGTTCGAAGAATTCAATTGCCAGAAGTCTGAAGACTTGAGCATGAAAAAGTCCGAAGACTTGAAGAGATCTGAAGTAAAGTCCGAAGCAAAAGAAAGATAAGCGCGATTAAATTAAATAAATAAAGATAGGTCTGCAAGGTGCAAATAAAGACAGAGAAGACAAATACATGCAAAGTGGCCCAGGAATAGACACGCCGAGCAGCAGCACGAACATGCAGAAAACACAAAGAAAGCGCCAAACCTCAGATCGACAAAACATGCAACTGCAGTTCCAGAATAAAAGAGCGCATAAAAGACAGAGAAGAATAGATGGAAGGCTATTTTCAGTGGCCTAAGCTTCAGCTAGCTATTCATATAGATCACGCTGCTCATGCAAGTCGTGCCTGCCAAACGTTTCATGCAGACTGATAAATTCAATTTTGCATCATTCTTCATGCAAAGGGATGGCTCTCTCAATCCAGCAGCTCGAGGAGTCTATTTCTGAAGATTGGCATAGCTCTCATGCAAGGAGCAGAAAAGGTCAAGCTTGGACTCACCGTCCATTCCTAAAACGCCAAGGAGCTTCATGCAAGATAAAAGACAAAATAGACTTTATTGTAAAGACTAAGTCGGATTGAGTTAACTCCTTTCATATTTTCCAACGTCAATCTCTTGGCTTTTGTAATTTTCTATATAAGTTGGCTTTTCAGCCTTAGATTTTTATCCCCTCTTTTGGCAAGTTTTAAGCCAAAAATTGTGCTGTAACCTTTTTCAGAATCAATAAGATGATTGTTTTCAATTTTCAGCTGGTATAGTGTACGTTTGTCTTTGATTTGTCTAAGTGATAGAATTTTCTTTCTTGTCAAGTTTTGATTCGTACTTAGTTACTAACTGGTCATTTATGCAGGGCACGTTTTGTGTTTGAAACATTTTTTGTTGAGTTTATAGTGGATATTAGTGGCTGTTTAGTGCTTTCCATCAGGCCTATTTTTCCATTTCCCTCAAACTTAGATCATTAGATAAAACCTTTTCGTGAAATACTTATGCGTATTGATCAATTGGAATTGAAGTTCACCTTTTTCCTTGTCTGAATCAGTGTTCTTAGAAGCTCAATTTGAGTGGATCAAGCAAATCAGGGGTATCACCATTTTAGCTAGGATTTTTCTTTTAAGTTTTTTTCTTCCCTTTTTCCTAGGTAGTTTGTAGCAATGAAGCAACGATCTTCATTGATACATCAAAGGGAGCTAGCCCTTACAACTTAGAGATTCAATCCAATAAGTAGGTCACCCACAGCCTAGGATTGTTTCCATTGTTTCAGCAAACTGTGACCAAAGAAGAAGTGATCGCCACCCTATCAAGCGCCAATAGATGCCACAATTTTCGTATTAGAGGAACCATTAATGGAAAAAGGGTTATCACATCAATGGACAATGGAGCCACTCATAATTTTATAAATGCCAAAATCGTTGCAAGACATAAGCTGCCCACTAAAGCAAATGAAGGATTTAAGGTAACCGTGGGGGATGGCTCCTCCATCTCATGCAATTCCAGCACTTTGGGGTTAAAACTAACCTTGGATGGATATACCTTTGAAGGAGAATTCAATGTGATTGATCATGGTGAGTTAGATGTTGTGCTTGGAGCCGAATGGTTCAAATTCCTTGGTGAATACACTCATAACTTGCAAAAATCAGAACTGAAATTTATGGCAGCCAACAAGGAAATTGTTTTCCATGGTTTAAGTAATGGGACACCCATGTTGGTGACCTCCAAAAGGATGGATGAACCTAAAGAGATGAACTCTAAATGCACCATGGAAGAAGGATCAAGTGGGGCAGCCACTTATGATAAGAAACAAGTCATGCAAGAGGAAGGAAAGAAGAGTAGAGCAAAACTTCATGAGGACTCACATAAAGGAAGCCATAAAAATTCAAGGGAAGTGGACACACTATGAAGACACTCTTTATGCCAAAGAAGGGAGAGGAAAATATGCTCAACCAAAGAGAGGAAAATTGTGCCCTTATGTCAAGGACACAAGCAAGGTGTGATGAGTGGATGAGGAGGGCAAAGCAAGCAAAGATGATAGCCTTCCTAGCTAGGCAACACCTAAGGAAATTCAAGGAGGAAGGTGAATCCCTTAAATACCTACATAATCATGCCAAAGATAAAGAGAAATCAGTATTGCACATTGATGAAGGGAAATCGGTGAACAAGGTCCACACCACCAAGGCTAATGATCATTATCAGCTTGCTGTAATTTCTGGAACAGCAAATAAAGGTAAGCCATTTAATTATTTTTTTGGCAATTCATCAGTGCACAACCTTCCTACTATGCTCCTACATCACTTGGGAGGTTATGAGGATCATGTCAAGGGTGAGGGCAAGGTGAAGGGCATGCCAAAAAGCATGCAAACACATCATGAAATTGATTTATTTTGGAGACCCCTTGCAATGGGCAATACAAGGAATGAGTTGGCTTCCATACATGGGCAACCAATTGGAAGGGATGATATGGAAAACATGGAAGAAAGTTTAAGGTCTATCATAGATTGGGCAAAGGCTCAAATCATGAGCAGCAATTGGCAAGGTAAATTGGTGAAGAAAAATTTGTCTATTTCCTTTTCGGAAAATTCAAAAAATTGTTGGCAACAATCTTGGTCATTGACCTCCCAAAAAGGGCACATTGTTTGTACATGGCAGCCAACAAAGAAGCTTAAAATTGTTGATAAGAACCCTGAAAATTGTCTTTAAAAATTTTGAGTGGTATCATTCATCACAGCCACCCAATATACATATAAAAATTAGTTTTGGAGGTACTTTGTTACTCATGACAAGGACAGATAATATCCTTGTGTTTCTAATTTTGTGCACTCAAAAAAATCAGATTTTTTGCTTCTACAGCGCCCTTATGGGAACATGACTGATTTAATTGTTTACTTCCAGCTGTTTTTGAGTGTTGAAAATGACATCTTCAGAGGCCACGGTTTGCACAAGAAGTGGGTAAATTTTTTGAGAATGAAACAACAATGTACCTGGTTTTTTTAATAACATTCCTTTGATGTTTGCATGGTCACATACTTACATAATAGTCATGAGAAGGGGCAGCCTTGGATAAAACATGTTTTGAATATGATGGGGACCACTCATAGTGGATTTCATATGGTGATGAGTTGCTTCAGAGGTCTGTGGTACCTGATAATTCTTTTGGCTACTCCTTTGCACATTAGAGAGTCTTCTTTGAGGCATAGAGGGATGAATAAGGACAGCAGTTTGACATCTTCCAGAGGCCATGATTGTATTGATGGGATGAAGGTAAGTGCGAGTTTTGAAAGTTATTTCTCAGAAAAATCAGATATGGGAAAGCAAGCACAACCATGTTTAGAGGGGAGAAATTCTGAAATTTATGAAGAGAAGTATGCATGTATCAATTCTCGATTTTGTCAACATGAAAAATCAGAGATGTGCATGCATGTACAGCCATATTACAAGGGAGAAAAGACTGAATCTGTTAATACAGTCCAGCTCTTGCAAGGTCTTAGAAAAATGCATATGTTGGCACCTTTGGTGGATGATAGAGGAAGCATATACATGAAGAAGGTACAGTTATATTTGGTAAGTGTTGGAAAGCTATTGTTGAGTTTTTGGAGGGTCTTATGCTTGCATGGGATGATTGACAAGGGGTAGCTTTTTGGAAGGCATATGGTTTGCACAAAGATGCCTATATATGGTGAGTGGCATGCTTTAGAGGCCTCACATCATGATAGGTGCCTTGTTGGGTTCTTTTTGCATATTGGGATAGTCATGGCTTGGCATTTGGGAGGTCTTTGTCCACGGGGCAGCAAGGTAATCATATTCTCTCATGTTTATTGTTGCAACTTTGGGTTACATGACACTCCCTTTGAAGGTATAAGGGAAAAGAGTTTGCCTATCTTCCACTCGGTATTGAAAGGGATGGTTGATTGGGAACATATGGAGCCTTTGAAGGGCTATGAGAACACCTTCAGCTCTTGGGGGCAGCCCCCAAAACATAGGTACAACAGGGTAAGGTTTTGGTTTGGAGCGTCCATTTCATGGGAGGCATTGACAAAAAAAGCTTACATAGTAAAGAGTGTTGGGACAGTCCTGTGGCTTTTGCAATTGCTTGAGGACAAGCAATTTTGGGTAAGGAGGATTGTAATGTCCCTCTTTTTGGTATAAACTTGCTTATGTCCTTAGCCTTGAATTGTTCCTAAAAAGGCTAAGGGAAGAAGAGAAAAAGGGGACATTTGAGGACTTCAAAGGCATTTAATAGAAAAACACTTTATAATCTAATTTTCATTTAAGTTGGGGTCTTTTTAAGGGTCATGGGCACTTAAGGCCTAAAGTGTTTTTATAAGGAATCTTGTAATATATCTTTATGTAAAAAAGAAAAAGGTAAACTCTCCCTGTCTATTTTGGGTGCTACATTTGAAGGAATGATATAAAAGGAAAGTGAAGGCTCATTTGAAAAGGTTATGCAATTTGGATATTGAAATTCTTGTGCAAGTGTGTGAAGCTTGAACAAGTGCCCTGAGGACAAAACCCTTTAAGTGCACCAAAAAGTTTGGGGACAAAAACCTTCATTCTCTACTACGACAATTTTATTCAAGGACTATAATTGCACCATAATTGTGCATAAGTAGATGCAAAAAATTCTACAAAGGTGTCTTTTGACACCACTTTCATCAAAGAATTGGTACTATCTTTCGGAAAGCTGGAAATATTCAATTTGCAGGTAAAATAAAAGTGGGCAAACTTTGTAGAGAAGCCCTAGAATGAGTTTGAAGTCTTCCAAGGTGTGACGACCCCCTTTGGGAGGGTGGCAACCACTCACAAGTGGGAAATTTGGTATTAGGGGGTTAAAGTAATTTTCATAATTTATTTCAGTCATTTGGTGAATTGTTTGGAACAATTGGCATGCATGAAAAGACATTCTATGTCCTAAAACATTCTAAAAATTATTACAATAATTTTTGCACTTGGACGACTTGATTGGCGAGCTCTGGGAGGTGATTTGGTGAATGAAATTCAAGGGATAATTTTCAAAATTGTTCCTTTTTTTCTAAGGTGTGGTGACTCACTTGGGAAGTGTTTTGAAGTGTTTAAGCGTTGAAAAATACAATTGTACCTTCAAGAAAAAATCAAATTATTTTTGGGAGGTATTTTCAGCTATTCGTCAATTTATTTGACCCCAAAAAGGATAATTTTTTAAATAATTTTCAGCTTCTTGTGGAATTAATTGGATGCTCTTTAACTTGAATTTCATATAATTTTTTTAGCTAGGGTTTGACTGGTTATAAATTTTTAGATTTCAGTTTGGTGCTTGGATTGGCTAGGGTTTGTTGGAAAACCCTCTTAATTTTGCTTTCGTCCCAAATTGGGGACATTACATCATAACACCTTGAGTCCATGGAGGCAGCCTCTAAGATACACATTTAGCAAGTGGGGAGTTCAAGTTGGAGCTTCAATTCAGTGGGAAGCCATTTCAATTGGTAAGTGCATCATGAAGAATGTGGGGACAACTCCATGGCTTTTGCTTGAGGACAAGCAATTTTAGGTGGAGAGGACTGTAATGTCCCCCGTTTAACATAACTTGCTTATAGATAGTTTGGTTTTGTTCCCACAAGACTAAGAGAAATAAAGAGAAGGGAATTATGTGAGAGCTATTCAAAGAGCAAAAAGGTGAAAAGTATTTTAATTTTCAGTTGAGTTATGCAAAAAGTGTTTTTTATCTAATTTTCATTTAAGTTGGGACCTTTTGAGGGTCATGGACTCTTAAGTCCTAAAAGTGTTTTTATAAGAAAGCTTATAATATATCTTTTTATGAAAAGGAAAAAGTAACTCCCTCTCTATTTTGGGCACCCACAATTGTAGGAAGGATATAAAAAGAAAGGGAAGGCTCATTTGAAAAGGTTATGCATTTTTAATATTGAAATTCTTGTGCAAGTATGTCCAGCTTGAACAAGTGATTTGAGGACGAAAACCTTCAAGTACACTAAGGAGTTTGGGGAGAAAAACTTTTATTTTTCTACCAGGGCAGCTCTATTCAAGGGCTATAATTGCGCATCAATTTTGCATAGTTGTATGCAAGTGGATCTACAAAGGTGTTTTTGGACACCACGTTCAACAAGGAATTATTACAAACCCTTCAGTGAGCTGGAAATACCAAACTTGCAAGTCAAAGAGGAGGGCGATCTGGATGGAGGAGCTTGATCGAGTTTGGAGGCCATCCCAAGGGTGGCAACACCTCTCAAAAGTGTTAATTTGTGTATGAAACCTCTTTCAAGGGCCAAGTGCTTGAAAAATGCAGCTTTACCTTCACATAAAAATCAAATTATTAGCAAGGATATTTTCAGCCACTGTCAATTTATTTCGGTCCAAAAAAGGTACATTGTTTTCCAAATATTTTTCAGCTATTTATGGAGTTATTTTGGCATGTTTTGCTTGGGTATTCTATATCAGCTAGGGCTAGCTAGTTTGTGAAGCATAAATTTTAGTTGTTTGGCAATTTAATTCAAGGGTTTGTTGGGTAAACCCCAATTAGGTCTAATTGCCCCATTTGGGGACATTACAACCATCGAGGTTGGTTGAGATGGGTTTTCATCCAATCAACCAAGAATCCAAGGGTTTTCATTCTAGGGTTTGTTGAACTGAAAGCACAAGCTCTTAAAGAAACTCTCCAAAGAAATAACAAGTGAGAATGAATTGTTTTTGGCTACCATCACTTTTATATCCTTCTTTGAGAGAATTACTTTATTTATTTTAATTTATTTCATTTTCCCGCTCACATAAGTGACCCACTTTATAATTTTCCATTGACATAAAATAAAGTCACTTTATTAAAATTCCAAGGTTAGGCCTTTTAATTAATTAAATATAAATAATCTTTAGGAACTCAAGCCCAAAGTCTTCCTAGACTTAAAATTCAGTTCATCATTTTCCCCCTATCCCCTACTGACACAGAGAACACATTAAGTGCATCAATAGGATGGGGAATTCATTGGGGCTAGATGGATGGCCTTATGCAGTTACTTTCATACATTTTGATGAAATTGTAGTGTATATCGTTAAATACATGCATAATCATTTCAAAGTGCACAAATATATAACACTAAAGATTTGCATTTTTTACATAAATATTTGCATCCTTTATAGGAATATTTGCATTCTTTGAAGGATTTCATCAAAAATAGTGATCGTTAGAGGAAATATGGTAAATAATCTGGATATTTATCTAAATTTATGTCAAGATAGGTGAAATGCACACACACATATTCTCTTAATTATTCTCAAAGATGACAACATATATCTAATTAATTATTCTCTTATATCATTCGACTTAGCCTATGGGAATTAAATAGGTTAACGATCTTTTGCAATTGTCTCATTCATATGAAGGGGACATTACAGTCCTTCCTTCCCGAAATTGCTTGCCCACAAGCAACTGCAAATTCGGGTGCTGAAAAGCCTACTCTCCCTCCCAAATAGCATTCTCTAAGGGCAAGTCCTTCCATCTAATCAAGTACTCCTTGAGCACTCTGCTCCGCAACCTCCTCTCTCTAACATCCAGGATAGCATCAGGAACCAAGACCAATCTACCCTCCTCATCCAACAGTGGAAGCTCATGAGATGTAGTGATATGTTGCCCAAGTGCCTTTTTGAGGCAAGAAACATGAATACATTATGAATTATGCTACTCTTAGGCAACTCCAATTCATATGCCACCTCGCCAACTCTCCACACAATCCTGTAGACTGTCTATACAGTTGTAGGCACAAGAAAACTAAGTCTCCAACTTCAAAACTCCTCTCAACTTTGTGCCTATCTGCATAAATCTTTTGTTGATTCTAGGCACGATGAAGATTATCCTTAAGTGACTTAAGGATGTCCTAACTCTCCTGAATCCAATCCTTCGCCTTAGGAGCCTTGCTATCATCAAATGCTAAGTCTACAAAAGACATAGGATCATACCCATACAATGCTTGGAAAGGAGTCATGCCAATCGACATGTGATAGGTGGTATTGTAACAATGCTCGCCCAAATATAACCACTTGATCCAAGCCTTTTGCTATCCCGCAACATAATTGTGCAAATAATCTTCCACCCATTTGTTCACAATCTCTATCTGACTATCCGTTTGGGGGTGGTAATTAGTGCTCGTGGTCAATTCCTTGCTAGCTAGTTTGAATAGCTCTTGCCAAAATATACTAAGAAACATGCTATCTCGATCACTGACAATATTCTTCGACAATCCATGGAGTATGAACACCTCTCTAAAGAACAACTCCGCAACCTAAGGTGCCTTGTACTTAGAAGATATGGCAAAGAAACGTGCATATTTGGTCAACATGTCAATTACCACAAAGATGCAATCTTTGTCCTGCACTCTAAGAAGACCTGTAATAAAATCCATGGATATACTCTCCCACTTCTACTCAGGAATAGGCAATGGCTGCAACAATCCTATTGGGAAAGTATGCTTTGACTTGTTCTGTTGACAAGTCATACACTTTTTGACATGGCACAAGATGTCATCTTTGAGACCCTTCCATGAGAATCTCTCTCTGATCTGCCTGTAGGTTTTGAAATAACCTAGATGTTTGCAAGAGGTGTGTCATGAATGGCCCTCAAAAATTTCTCCTTCAATTTCGATTCAGGCACCAAATAATTCCTGTCCTTGTAGTAGATGACATCATCTACTACTCTGTACCTCTCATCCTGAATTTTGCCATTAGATAAGCTCGCATGCAAAATTATTTTTTGGAATACTCAACCAAGAGGTGAGCCTTCCAATCAGCTGAAATCTCTATCATGGAGCACAAAGTGAGTTTCTTGGAAAGGGCAATTGCTACAACATTCCTCTTCCCCTTTACATAATGTCAAATTCATAAACCTGAATTTTGCTTGCACACTTATGTTGCCTCTTGTTTAGATCCTTTTGCTCCAAGAAATATTTCAAGCTATTATGATTTGTTCTAACAAATCTTCCATCTACGAAATACTACCTGAACTTTGTCAACGCATACATGATGGCAAGCATCTCCTTATCATAGGTGGAGTACAATCTCTCTACATCATGGAGCTTCTTGCTCTCATAAGCAATGGGGTGCTTATTCTGCATAAGCACAATGCCTATCCCCTCACCTGAAGCATCACACTCCAAAGCAATGGGCTAAGAGAAATCAGGTAATGCTAAAACATGACAAGTGTTCATTATCTCCTTGAGCTTGTTGAACGTACTGTGAGCCCTCATCTGTACATTTGAAAGCTTATTTCTTAGTGAGATTTGCAAGAGGTGCACCCAACTGAGAAAACCCCTTAACAAACCTCTTGTAGTAACTACAAAGGCCGAAGAATCCCCTCAAATCTAACAATGTCTTCGGCGATGGCCATTCCAAGATGGCCTGAATTTTTTCCTGATGGACTTTCACTCCATCATTACTGATCACATGCCCCAAGTAAAGGATCTTTGTCAGCCAAACTCACACTTGGAAGCTTTGCGAACAAAGACTGTGCCTCCATAATACCCAACACCTCATCAAGATCCTTGAGGTAGTCCTCTCATGTCCTGCTGTATATCAGTTTATCAACAAAGAATACCAGTAAAAACTTCGCAGTGGCTTGTTGAAAATATGGTTCATGCAAGACTGAAAGGTAGCGGGAGCATTGTTCAAACCGAAAGGCATGACCAAAAACTCATAGTGTCCATAATGACACCTGAAGGTCGTCTTGTGTATGCCCTGCTCACGGACTCTGATCTGATGGTACCCCAAACGAAGATCAATCTTTGAAAAATACACAACACCATCCAGCTCATCCAATAACTCATCAATCCTAGGGACCGGGAACCTATTCTTTATAGTCTTCTTGTTGAGTGCACAATAGTCAATGCACATCTGCATGGTCCCATCCTTGTTCACTAAAACAACTGAAGAAGCAAAGGGACTCGATTTAAGTCTGATGTGACCCATATCCAACAACTTCTTAATTGTTATCTCAATTTCCTCTTTGAACCTCTTCGAGTGCCGATCAAGAGTCGTGATAATGAGCTTGGAGCCCTCCTCTAGCTCTATCACATGCTCAAAACCCCTGTCAAGTAGTCTACCAGGAGGAATCTCACTGGAAACCACACTCAGCTTATCCCATATGGATTGGATATGCACATGATACTAACCATCTCCATCAAAAGGGGTTTTAGAAGAAATCAAACATTGGGTTGCCCAAGCAACCTCTCCATGTCGGAATAGTGTCTCCATCCTCTTCACAGTAACCACTCTAGGTGTTCCATTCGACACTACTCGAAGAACAACCTTTTTGCCCTCATGGTTGAATTTGAGCTCCATAGTTTGAAAGTTTTGTGTATATTTCCCAAGGGAGTGCAACCACTGAATGCCGAAAACCATGTCAGTCTCCCCAATTCTGACAACATAAAAAGCATCAGTGACCTGATGGTCACCCAAGGTAATGCTCAACTACAAAATCTTCTTGCAACTCATAGTGAATCCATCAACAACCATAACATTAAACCCTGGAAAATCCTCTACCTGAAGACCACTTTTCATTACCAAACCTTCATCTATGAAATTGTGGGTTGCCCCACTATCAATCAAAGGTGTCACATGCTATCCCTGTAAGACTCCTCTCACCTTGAAAAGGTGATATCTAGGTGTACCTGAAAGAGAAGCAATAGTACCTCCCACAGGGTCTCCTGTAGTCCTCTCCTCATGTTTTGCATTAGCCTCCTCCTGATCACTATCTGAGCTAGAATCAGCCTTCACCTCCTCACAGTCAGAAGTGACATCAATATAATGAACCTTGCCTTTCCCAAGGCATTTGTGTCCCGACTCCCAAGGTTCTCTACATGATAAGCAAAGCTTCTTCCTCCTGAGTTCATTTTTTGCCTCTGTATCCAAATTTGTCCTCTTAGGTCAATCTTTCTGAAAGTTTTTCTTATTATCTTTCTTAGAGGAAGAAAATGATTTGTTTCGAAATTTGTTTTTGGGAGGTGCTGAAAAATCCATGTTCCTAGCTCTTTTTATGGCATCCTGCAAAGTAGGTGGGTCTAATGCTTTCACCCAACCACGGAGTGGCTCCTTTAAGCCTTCAATGAAGAGATAAGACAATTTGTCCTCTGAAACATTAGGAACCATAATTGCAAGCCTCTGAAAATTAGATATGTAAGCATCTATTGAATCCTTCTGTTTGAGATGGGCCAACTTTCTGAATATTGTTTGGGATATGCTGTGTCAAATCAGTCTATCAATATCTGAGTAAAATCAACGTATGAAGTGACAAGGCTATGACCCTGCATAACCATCCCATGGTACCACCAATCATGTGCATCACCCTCCAAATGCAAAGTAGCAAACTGGATGGCCTCCCTCTCAAGCATGGGGTACAAACTGAGATAATTGTCTAAATTTTGTATCCATGCACGTGCAGTGCATTTACCCGAACCATCAAAAGGTGAAAGAGACACCTTACCCAACTTCCGTTGTAACTCTTGGTTGTGCCCTCTGTCTCCTCTAGGCCTGTTCCTATATTTTAACTGACAGAAATCCTGTAATGACATGGCATTCTGAAACTCATCACCCAAAGACTACCACTCACGTATATAATCTACAAAACTCTCTCTTGCAGTCTATCGTCCACCACCCTTCTGATCTAAGAAATTAGGCATAAGAGGCCTAACTATGATACCTAGGTGGTTCTAGTGTGATTATGAGCGCGTACATTGTTTCCCAAGTTACTCATTTCACTGTTGTTTCCACCATTATGATTATTATTCATGTTATTACTCTGATTGGCATTATTATTTACCGCATTTTGTTACATCAACTGGGTCAAAATTTGTACCATCTCTCGTTGCCCTCTAGCGATATCATTGAGAATATCCCTAGTGCTAGGATCCTCATGATCTCTATCACTCATGTTCATTTCTACCCGCTCAACTCCAACAAAAGGATCAAGCTCCTCAAGGATTTCTAGTGGATCACCGTGTGTTCTTTTCAAATAATATCTAGTATTACCTTCTATGGGCTACATATGAACCAATTTTCACACAGGCTGGCAAGATCACCTTCTCATACCGCTGTAATAACCCCTTCTAGATTCTATCCAAAATTTTCACAAAATCTCTGATTTTATAGTGCTGCATTTTGTCAAACATTTTGTATTATATTCATTGCAAGGATGATCAAAGAAGAGGTTGCTATAGAATAATTTGTTTGCAGTTTTGGAGCTCAGCATTCAACAATCCACATAAGTCTCAAACATATAGTATAGACATTATATCAAATAGTTTGCTGCTGCACCATTATCACTATAATAGAGTATGATGAACATTATATGGCTGTCATAAAACAGAAGTACAATAATATTAAATACCAGCAAATTCTGACCTTGTGATGATCACATGCAATGCTATATTGCTAATGGAGGAAGTGTACAGCTATGTGCAACTGATATCTTCTTCGAGGTGGCTGATATGGTTATGACAAATCTGCCCAAATGGCAGTGCCAATCTTTCTAAGTTCCCCACGTCCTTGTTTATGCTCCAAACATCTTAATCTATATACAAACGATCCTCAATGAAGGCGTATAAGTCAGGAATCTCTCCTTATTGGCTGCGGCTGATACTAGGAGTGTTACGACTTGAAGGAAAGGGGTTGTGCTGAGCTATAGGAGGAAGTCGACCCTTCCTTGCATACACACAATCCTCACCATGAGGCGCCAATCTCAAGGAAGCCCTATGTGAAGATGATATATCTTTCCATGCTCAATCTCTCCGAAATCTAAACCAAATAGAAGCATCTGTGAATCTTGAGTGAATCCACTGAGGTTGGTTGAGATGGGTTTTCATCCAATCAATCAAGAACCCAATGGTTTTCGGCCTAGGGTTTGCTGAACCGAAAGCACAAGAGAAACTCTCCAAAGAAATAACAAGTGAGAATGAATTGTCTTTGGCTACCATCATTTTTATATCCTTCTATGAGAAAATTACTTTATTTTTTTTAATTTATTTCAATTTTCCTGCTCACATAAAGTGACCCACTTTATAATTTTCCATTGACATAAAATAAAGTTACTTTATTAAAATTACAAGGTTCGGCTTTTTAATTAATTAAATATAAATAATCCTTACGAACTTAGGAATATTTAAAATTTAATTAATTAATTATTCCCTTATATCACCTGACTTAGCCTATGGGAATTAAATAGGCTAACTGTCTTCCGCAATTGTCTCATTCGGAAGAAGGGGACATTTCAGTATCAAGCAACTGTTTACATTGGTTTGATATCAAAATAGTAACAATGAATGAACTTGACGACTTAAACACAATCTTGGGTAAAGATCAAATCAGAGTTGGCACATGTACAATTAGTTTCACAACTCACACTCTATTACCTCATATTGTTAGAATGAAATATAAGAATTGCAAAAACGAACTTAAACCACCAAATAAAGCTCTGAGCTACAATACAGACCCAAATTCAAATTAAGGTGGTAGTCCACAAAAGTAGGAGTTTCTTCCTGGTCTCTAACATGTTTTATTATGCCTTCCTGGTAATGATAGGCTCCCAAAATTTTACAATCCCCATTAGCCCATCTGGATCCCTCCCCCTCCACTATTTTCCAAACTCAACTTCAATGGTTCTAGCCAAAAGAAAGCCAGGGAAAGCTGGCATATTATGAATCCTTAATGATCACAATGGCCATGTGATTAAGGTCTCTATGGCCAGTGTAGGAGAAAATGCAAACGACCTTGTCAAGTCTTTGGCCTTGTTAAAAGGTTTAAGAATGGCTAAGCAATTATGTCTCCCATTATGGTTGGGGCGGGGGGCAAAAATTGTCCTTGTAAATATTACTTGTGTGTGTGTGTGTGTGTGTGTGTGTGTGAGAGAGAGAGAGAGAGAACCTACATTGCCGGATGGGCCCCCCCGCACCCGGTCTGATACGGATACGGGCTGGATACACGGGATATATATATATATATATATATTCCAATTTCGCTTAATAAAAAGTCAAACATGGACTTCAAAAAAAAATTAAAAACAAATAAAGTATGAAAACCTCTCTGCAGTTTTAATGGCTGGCTGTGTTTTCAAAACGTGAGCCTCAGTCGATTCATCTGTATCTTCTTCATTAGGGCTGTATCAGTGTATACAACAGCTATGAAGGTTGCCAGAGCAAATCAGCAAGTCTTCCAGTTATTGGATAGTGTTTCAGCCTAGCCAAAATAAAGGAAATAAATGTCTGTAACATGATCAAGATGAGGGAGAGGTTGAAATCAATAACGTATTTTTTGCTTATCCTTTATGTCCCAAAAAAATGCTTCTCTAGGACTCTTTTTGTGCAGTACATACGGTAAGATCATTTGCACAGGTATAATACAATAGCTCAACTCGTGAATAAGCTCAAAGAAGAGAACAGGCCATGGTCTTAAGTTGATTTAACACCAAGTCATCTCATTGTAATCTTCACAAACTGCAGACAGTACATTTTCTTGTCTTTATTTTTGTCCATGCATTGTAACATTTGCTCTATGTACTTGTAATAAGACTAATCTAAGTTCGACAATTGAATATTATGATATTTGGCATTGAATTATTAGTAGGTTTTGTGGTTATTTAATTATAATGTTTCCTCTATGCACATATTATGTGGTTAATTTTGCTCATATGGCTATATATTTTTTATTTTTTTATATTTTTGTATGGCCATATCCAAAA
The DNA here is from genome assembly GCA_037957365.1 of Torreya grandis. NCBI lineage: Eukaryota > Viridiplantae > Streptophyta > Pinopsida > Cupressales > Taxaceae > Torreya > Torreya grandis. The sequence continues at coordinate 1,578,343 of JARHVA010001388.1, forward strand.
CGTATCCAAGCCCCCCCAAAAAACCCCATATCCAACTATCCAATTCTTGTACCCGTATCCATATTGGTAACATAGGAAATAACTAAATCTCGGAAAATGCAATATTGTTTTTAGTTTCATTACATATTTGTCTAGAACCCATGGTGTGCCTGTCCACAACGCCCAGGGGGGTTCAACATTAACAGGCATCTAAGTAAGGCTGCAGGCTGGACCTGCTGATGCCTTTTACAAGGCTCAAGCCTGGGACCATGTTGGAAACAGTCGGTCCCTCTTCCACTGCTCTACAACTTAGTCGCAGACTTGCTAGTGAAAGCAGGGATGAATTTGGTTTATGAGAAGCCCATCAATGACCATTTTGGAGGCATAAAAACAAGGCATCTAGTCCAGGTTCCTTGAATTCTTTAAAAACCAATCACACAAGCTGATAATTCAGTACCAACAGTGATCACTGATACATATAGAAATCAGAAGAACACAGTAGGTACAGTGTAATTTGAAATGCAAAACTCATTAATTTCTATTAGTATGATCCTATTTGAAGTATTACAGCCTGCATTTACATGTTGGTTTTCCCTATTAAAGAACTCTGCTATTTTTGTAAAGCTACAAGTTGATGTATTTGAACACATGGCATAAGCATCAGATGAAAGTCTGTTTGTAGGTTCTTGATTTTAGTGTTTGAAGTTATATTTTCTTTGTTAGTCCAGGAATAACAGAACTTGGCTCCATTTTGCAAGTTTGCATATGCTAATTTTATATATTTAATAGAAATTCCTTTTTTTTTTTTATCAAGAAAAAAGATACATGGTCATCTATTCTCTTAGGTGGTGAATGATGTTTGTAACTAGTCACTCTCTACCAGCTACTGGCTACCCACTGTTAAACTTAAATCTTCCTCTGGAGAGGTTACAATAAGTCAAAAAAATGTAAGTTTCTCGCCCAACACCCCAGTTTTGTGTGGATTTGCATTTACAAGATAATTTATATATGTTTATGTCTCAGTTGTCTCAGTTGTAAATTGGTTTGATATAGGCTTTATGCTCTCAAAAAAATACAACTCTTTCTTATCCAGCTAAGATATATAATATGAACTACAATGTGTCAAAATCGGTAGTTACATGGTGAAAGTTCAATTTTTGTTAGCCCCAAATCTTGTTGGGTGTTGGTGGTTTAAATAAGGCTGGAGAGTTAGAAACCATTACCAACCAGTGTCCTGATCTCCTCCATCTTCTGAACCAAATATAATGCTTTTTTTATTTCCCATTTAAGAATTACTGTCAAAATGTTGGATCCGACCATCTTAGGTAGTGTTCCTTGGTAGATGTGTTTTTTTTAAATCTGATAACAGATACTATTTCTATTTAATAAGGTTGAATGTACCTTAAATGTTTGGGAATTCTCCAGTTTTAAACTAAACTTTGTTTTTGTCACTTGTATGAAATCATGAAAAAATTGTTTGTTTTTGCCTTCTGTATTAGAAAGATTTTTGTTTAAAGTTTGTTATGTTGCTTGGTAGTTTCTGAATTTTAAAACTCAGCAAGTATTCAAGTTCCACCTGCAGTCGAGTTTTAGATGTTTCTGGGGGTATTAATTGGGGATCTGAAGAGCAATAGTTTATGCAGTGTACTGAATTTTATAAAAACTTAGGAGTATTTATGTTGTTCTTCCTTAGTTCTCACGTGGTGACAATGTTTTTGGTGGAATGAATTGGGAAGAGGAAGGAAAATAGTCACTGCAAAATAGGAGGGACATCTCTTTTTGTTTGAGCTCCAGCTCTCACTAATTGACATTTATTGATGAAATACAGATTGGGATTATTATAATGCTGTCTAGAAATCCAACTGCTCAATATGCTGCTTCAGTTAGCCAAACAACTCATGAATACACAAGGCAAAGTCTCCAAGAGTCTAATAGTATTGAAGTGGCAGCTTGGTTAGAACAACGTGTTTACTATCTAGAAGAAGAGATGTCAATGATGGAAGCTCGATTCAAAAGCATCCATCATGAGTTGACATTGTTGAAGAGGCATCTGCAGGCACTGGATCGTTTTAATTCAAAAGGTCAGCCAGATTAAAACAGGCTCTAGATTTCAGAATATTCTGTTTAAATAGAAGAGTTTTCCCGTTGTAAATGGTGAAGATTACCCTCCATATTCAATTGCAGTTGGAAGGTCCCTGTCAGACCTGGGTTTTATTTCTTCAGTAACTTCCCAAGAGTAATCAATGCTGAATGAGGAGCCTATTATATCTGGAGCAAGCTGTTGTTCAGTCAAAATCGAAGCTGGACAAGACCAAGAGGCAGCTATGATTCTTAAAAAAGTTCCTTTTGTTTGGGATCTTCATGTGTGATCCCTTGACAGTTTTCTTGAATTTACCATAATTGTTCATTTAGCATGTTATATAGAGCTATGGTTTTTAGCAAGTGCAAAATCTGGGGGTCACTGTAAAAAAGCTATGATAGGGTAATGGTTGTATAACCATTTAAAATAAATCAAAGTCATGATAGGTATAGTAATTTATCTTCTGTGTATTTCAATGTAATATATATATATTTTTTTTAGAAACCAGTTGAAATTTGTAAAAAAGCTATGATCGGGTAAAATTTTTATAACCATTTAAAATAAATCAAAGTCATGATAGGTATAGTAATTTATCTTCTCTGTGTATTTCAATGTAATTTTTTTTAATTTTAGAAACCAGTTGAAATTTTGTTTTAAGCGCAAGAGTAGAATTTAATTATTAAACAATACCATGTTTTTTAAATAGCATTTCGTAAGTGACCCCACATTCAGGAGCCATAATATTATTTTCTTTTTTGATAGCATAAATATTTCTGAGATAACAGGAAAGATTTATAGACTCAAAATCGGATTGCAGTTAAATAAATTCTCAATCTTCAATATCGGTTGTAGTTGTTATTGAAACTAGTGTGTGTGTGTGTGTATATTCTGCTTCAATGTTTAAGTTTTTTAATGTTATTGGCAGTTGTGGATACACTACATGACTCCTCTAAATTTCAGAGGTAGACGGTCTCAAGTACTGATACGAACTTTGTCGCTCGCATTCTAAACTATTATGATTGAATTTGAAGAAAGCAGAACCATTCAAAATATTGTGGATTGTAAATGAAAATTTCTGTCATAGAGATGTAATGGGCGTTTTATGAATTGTGGTAGAACGTGGACATGAAACAAACTATTTATAAATGTTTAATAAACCTAATGTTTGCAGTCTAAGCTAAAGAAAGTTGGACTAAGATGATTATGTAAATAAGGTGAACAATTCTAATCAATTCAATCACTTGGGTGCATATTTTCTCCAAAATCGTTTGGAAGCCTAAGATCGTGCAATTATTTGTCACAATCAAGTGTTTCTTTTGAACTAATAGATCTGGTAGGTGAACAGACATCTTCCAGCAGTAATGGTATGATGCTGGTATTTTGAAGAAAGAGTAGAGGCAAAGGTACTGTAAAAAAATATATCCACAAGTTCTTAAGCAATTGTCATGTGACGAAGGAGACTCCAAAATAAGGAGATCAATGTTCTATTGTAAAATGTTAAAAATTTTGGACGTTATTAAAAAAAATTATATTGACATAAAGTTATCTAGTAGATGCTTGTACAATTGTTGTAAGCCAGGGTTACACAAATAAGATGTTTTACCTCCTTGATTATATGTAAGATTAAGGTTACACAAATAAGATTGTCTACCATCTTGATGATAAGTAAACATCAAAATAGAGAAAAAAATGCAAATTTATTTTATAGGTTATATTGATGTAGGCATGTAAGATGAGACGTGTAGGCATGGTTGAAATCAATGGAGAAATCAAGACTTACCAACCTACATGTATCCCAAACTTGAAAAACAAAGGAAAATGGTTATCACTAGAACTATCCACAAGCCCAACATTGTTGTTGCAGAACAAGTGCTCCAGACTTTAGTGCGTGTAAACATATATGAACATTGTGTTATGCCAAGTGTCTGCAATCACATAACAGTGGCATATGTCTTTGTGAATGGAGTAGGTAATAAATATCTTATCAAAATATAGGTTTATAAGATATGTACGTCCGCTTTGTGACCACCAAGTTTTAAAATTTAGATGGCAAACCTATTTTGTTTGGAACCTCGTTGAATATTATTTCCCTGAAGAGTCTTACTTGTAGGCAATTTTTGTAGTGGACTTTGTTGTGGGTAATCTCCTTATTTAGACCTATATAATATGTTTGATTCAGTCATTAATGTTTTTGTATCACAAAGGTCATGCATGACTATAAACATGACTTCATCTAATTGGGAAGAACGTATTGATGTTGTTGTTAATACTACCAACAAGCGCATACACTAATCAGAGGATTGCTTTAAAGTTCAATTTGATAATGGATTATTGCTTTGACAATGGGGGATTATAATATACTCCCATGTATGGGTGCTACATTAAAGTGGCTGACAAAGTGATTCATCAACTGTCATTGGTTACAATAGAGAGCAACCTAAACAAGGAATGTTTGGCTTGGGCAGAATGTGAAATTATAAACCAAAGGTTAGTTATCATTGTAGTACTTCCTTTTGCATCTTCATAGTTTTTAAAGCTCAAATGTCATTATCATAGGATATATTCTCCATATTGCCGTAATTGATTCAATTTCAAATGAAGTGGTTTATGAAATTTGTTCTTTTCTCAATGAATGTTTACTAGGGCACAACTAGATTATCAGCCTTATGAAAGGAAAACTGAAAACTAGTTTTCTTGTAGACAACCTCTCTAAGAGTGTTAACAATCTTTGTAACAAATATGTAAGATATTTAATGAATGCTCTTAATATTTTTATTTAAACATTATAAATTTGGAATATTTTTAGTGAAGCACCAAACACCTTTTGAGAAGATTGTGTATAGTGGTACTTTAGTCCATCCCACCATAAACACATTTTTTGGCCCATGTAGGCCATGCATAAATGTCAAGGACCAAAAATGTCAAGAATGCATCAAACAAGTGTGATCTATAAATTCTCAAGTCACTATCTTGCTAGAATTCACAAATAACAACCTGCTATTCTACTTTAAATTTATTCCAAAATGACAACTTAATTCATACAATGCTCTAGATTTAGTGTATGTTAATTCATTATGTTTGAAGATAATAATACTTAATAACTGAATATAGATGCAAATACTTATACATAACTCGCTACAATGGAGACAAATGACACCAAAGCTTTTAACTTGGAAAACCTGACAAAGTGTAGGAAAAAACTAGTTGGAATAGGCATTGGCTCGACTTCCTATCTTATATTGGGTAACAATGGGATCACAATGAGATATAAAACAAGTATAGCATACAACTACCATGTTCACAAAGTTTTTCTCACTATTTCCTCACTCCAATCCTTCCTACAACCATCTAGACACTTGTTTTGTTCAGCAATGTCTTCCTACATCTTTATCATCCTTCTTATAGCCTTTGGAGATGTACTTTCATGCACAAAAGGCTCTCCAACTGTTTGAAAAACAAAAGAGACATTGATTGTATTTTATAAGGGACCTTTTTGGTGGTTGTAGGTGGAATTGTTGTTTTAAGCAAACCAACTATTTTTAAATAGTCACTTGTAGGAATTGGCAATTGCACAACCACCGCCTACATAAAGCAGTAGTTTTGCCATTAATGTTATAACTCCTCCCTTTGAAGTTCTAATGATAGTTGAAACTAGTTCTACTATTTGTTGCTTGATGAATGGATTGTTTTTTGGATCCTTATGGATCATAGCTCCCTTATTGAAAGCCTTTTGTTCCCACAAAAACATTCTTAGTGTATGAGGAGATGTGAAAACAATTTTTCCACCTTTTCCTTGGATTGCCTTGTCATCTTCCCCTTGAATCCAATCTATCTAGACTCTTGTGATCCCATGTGTTTCTCTCTGACTTTTTGTTGTGGTACTCCATCCTCCAACTCTTTGTGTGCATCCACAACCAAGTCTTCTTTAGAAGGTAAAAACTATTCTTATTCATCATCATCTAGCATGGATGGCTCATACAATTGCAAGTACTCACAATTGACAACCAAATATATTCACATGAATGAGAGTAGGTCAAGTTTGAAAGCATTCTCACCAATTTCCTCCAAAATGGCAAATGGGTCATACCTTAGTAGCTTAAGCTTCCTAGTTTGTCCTTGGATTCTCTCTTTGCTTAAATACAACCATACCTTGTCAGCGACCTTTAATGTGTCTCTTGGTGGTGTTGGTCATGCTTGGCCTTGTACTTTGCTTGAGACTTCTCTGATTGATCTTTTACCTTGAGATGGATTTGTCTAATCCTCAAAATGAACTTTTCATCTCTTGTCACCTCTAAATCTTGCCTCTCTATTGCTACTTCTTCCAATGCAATATCAAGTGGATTAGTTGGCAAATTACCAAAACATGCTTCAAATTGTGACATATTGGTGGATGTGTATACTGCCATGTTGTATGAGTGCTAAATGTATGCTAAAGACTTATCCCAACTCCTTGGATACTTGTTATAACCTCTTATTAGTGAAATCAAATTATTATTACCACCTCTGTTTAACCATCAGTTTGAGGATGGAAAGTGGTACTTCACTATAGCTTAGTATCCATCTTTCCCCATAGTGTGGTCTAAGCTTTGCCCAAGAATCTTGAGTCTATCTGATACAATAGACTTAGATAATCCAAATACACCCAAACATTAGAAAAGAAGAGTTCAGTTGTTTCATGCCTTTTAACTATTTTTTTGCATGCAATCAAAACTACACATATCATTGAATCTATCTACAACAACATATAGATAGGCATGGTCATCCTTAGACATAGATATTCTACCTAGAAAATTCGTGGAAATGCCTTCCCATGACCTGGTAGGTATGGCATGTACAATCCCTCCTTCCTAACCTTAAACTTGCTTGTGCAACATAGGTTACATCCTCTAATGAATTTATAAAATTCTTCTTACATATCAAGCCAATACATGATACCTTTGCAAATGTGGCATGGTCTTACTAACACCAAAGTGCCTTGAAACCTTGGAAGTACGTGTTTCCCTTATCAAGATTAGTCTTTCCTCCTTTGGCGCACACAACTTATCCCACTTATAGAGTAACCCATCCTTGATATAACATCTATCATTGCCTTCATTTTCTGCCTTCTTGACTTGCCATAGTTGGAATGTCTTCCCAAAAATTGCATCTTGTGCATATGCTTCCTCATAAGCCTCTTTCGTGAAAGGCTCTATTTGTGAGATTGTTTTCAAAATTGAAATTTATCTATTAGTGGCCTATATAACATATATTCCACAACATTTGTGTTGCCCTTCTTCTGTTTTATCAACAAAAAGAATTGTTGGAGAAATCCCATGCACTCGTGATGTATTGCCCATTGCAATATGGTTTGTGCTTACAAATATTGAAGAGGTTTGTGGTTAGTGTGCACAATAGTTTCTTTACCCAATAAATACTACTATTTTTTTATTGCTTGAACCGGTGCCCCCTTACTACCAAATAAAATACTTATTAATGATAACAACTCAACTTACCTCCTTGTAACAAAAACATTGCCCCCATAGTGTATTCACTTGCATCCATTTCTACTTTGAAAGGTTTTTGCAAATTAGGAAGAGCAAGGATCGGTGCATGGTTGATTTTATATTTCAAAGAATCAAAAACACTACCATGTTCCTCACCCCATTGGAAATGTTGACCCAATGTTACAACCAAATGTAGAGGTGCAACTATCGTTGAGAAAGCTAGAATAAACTCTGTCATGTATTGTACTACTTCTACAAAGCTTCTTGTTTCAATGACACGCCTTGATGTGGGACAATTCACTATGGCCTCTGCCTTTATTGGGTCCACTCCTAGTCTCCTCCAACCACATACCCAAATAAACAAGTGATTGCTTTGTAAACTCGCATTTCTTCATATTACATACTAGTTTTTTTTTTCTAAACACTTGCAAGACTTGTTCCAAATGTATTAGATGTTCCTCCCATGTAGCACTAAAAATCAAAATATTATCTAGATACACTAGCACATGTATCTATGATATATTGTAATACATCATTCATTAATTTCATGAATGTTGCAAGTACATTGCATAACAAAAAGGAAGTACTAACCATTCATACAAACCTTGTTTTTTTCTTGAAGGCTATCTTCCATACATTCTCCTCCTTCATTTGAACTTGATGATAGCCTAATTTGATATCCAAATTTATGAAGCACTTAGCATGCTGAAATTGGTCTAGAAATCATGAATCCGTGGAAGTGAATATTAGTTCTTTATGGTGTCCCTATTCTAGGCACAATAGTTGATGCACACCCTTCAAGAGCCATCTTTCTTTCTCACCATGACAATGGGTGATCCACATGGTGAAATGATTAGGTGTATGGTCCCTTGTTCTAGTAATTCTTGAAGTTGCTTATTGACCTCAATATTCTCTAAAAGTGATTGCCTATACAAACCAATGTTAGATAGAGGAGATCAAACAATAATTGAATCCTAGATTCTACTTCCCTTTTTGGAGGCAAACTATCTAGAGTTTGGAACCCATTTTTAAAATATTGTAGCACTTCATCCAATCCCTTCAAGCCCCTGTTAGCACTATCAATTTAAGGTATTTCAAGCCCATCTTCTTTCTTATCTTTTAAAAGACATAAATACAACTATTTATTGGCTTGAATGAGTCTCTTTGCTTGGTTAGCACTTAACATTACAAGCTTGGGGTTGCTTTGATGTGCCTTGATATTATAATTTATTTCATCATTGACCTATCAATACATGTTAGCCCTCTTCAAGAATATTACATCCTTGAGATACAAGTAAGGACTTTCAAACACCGTATCAAATGCATAAAAAAGAATTAAATATGTTTTTAGCTCATCGACATAGTGTCGGTTAATCCCAAATTTGAATTTACATCTTTTTGTAACTTGAATTTAAACACCCTTTTTCACCCAAGTCATAGTATATGTATGTGGATGATCATATACATGTAAACCAAGTTTTTTCCTACTTCATCTGAAATCAAATTATATTGAGATCTAATATTAACAAATGCATTTATCTTTGTCTTCTTGATCTTAATTTTGATTTGGAATAGGTTGTTCATCTCTTGTTGTTCCTTCTTGTTCATGTTGGTTGTAGTGCAACCAAACTTCTCATCTACATTGGAATTGTCCTTAATCTCTATCTTTAATTTGCTCAAAGATGTCATTAGACTTCTTAGAGTCATCCTTGGTTTGATTCTTGGGATGCAACTTCTAACACTTAGCATCACTATAACCATATATAACACAATGATTAAAATGGTTCTTAAATCCTTATAACTATGCAAAGCTATGGGATTCCTCTTACCTTTCCATTTACCTTTCTTGAAGGTCTTGTAAGTTTGGTTTTGCTCTTTCTTGACTTGATTTGTGGATTGATTTTGCTTTGAAGATTCACCCTCTCCTCATTTCTTTTCTTTCTCAATGTAGTAAGCTTGAAAGCTTACTTCATTAAGATCTTGAGGCTTACGTGAGATGACCTACCCCCTCCACTAGATATGGAGATCACCCATGTACTTAGTCTAGTTGTCTTCATCTTCCAAGTCCAAGCCTATGAGCATGGATTGTCTACAAAAAAAATTGTGCTATAATCGTACAGACTTTGACCTTGTCCTTGCCTATATACTTCTACTTAATATGTTGATCAGTTCTATACCTAATTGGGTAAAAATTATTACACAATAAATCATTAAGACCATCCCACCTATCTACAATCGATTGTTTCTTCCTTTTGGAAGTTGCTAAATAGGCTTCCCACCAAACTTGACCATGACCTTCCATCTTGAGACATGCAAAGGTAATCCTTTGTGCCTTAATTACTTTATGCACACTAAATATACCCTCATTCACTTATACCATTTATCTAGAATTTTAGCATGTACTTGTCCTTCAAAGGATTTAATTTCAATTTTTGTTTCAACCTTGAAAGGAGCATGTTTAGATTTTACCTTAGCTTTGCCTTTTTATTTTAGACATTTTTCTTCATGCCCGTCCATGGACTCTTCTCCAGTTTCAAATTTATCTTTTTTATGGGGCTCTTCTATGCCAAGCTTCTTGACTATAGAGTGAACCATAGTGTCTATGGACTTTTTATTCCCAATTGTGAGCCTTTGTTGTTTAGTGATAGTGTCTTAGGACTTCATCACATTATTTTTGCATGGTTTCAATGTAGCTACTCTATTGACAAGACTATCTTCACCTTCGTGAGCCATTTCTCTCATTTGTCGATTCCACTTTCTTGTAGATATATTTGAATCACAAAGCAAAAAATCTCTCTCTTGAGATCTTGTTACTGTCATACAAATTAGTCAAACTTTTCCACAATGACCCAAAGATTAATATGTTCTTATACCAAAATGATCTATAAAATTCGAAGTCACTAACTTGTTAAAATTCATAAATCACAACCCGTTGTTTTACTTTGAATTTACTCCAAAATGATAACTTAATTCATATAATGATCTAGAGTTGATGTATATTCACTATGCTGGAAGATAATTATACTTAAGAACTAAATTACATGCAAATACACTTAGACAAAACTCACAACAATGGAAACAAATGACACCAAGACTTTTGACTTGGAAAACTCTACAAGGTTTATGGAAAAACTAGTTGGAGGAGGTAATAGCTTTGCTTCCTATCTTATATTGGTCAATAATAGAATTCAAACGAGATATAAAACAACTACAACATACAACTATCATACTCAAAAAGCTTTCATTACTGTTTCCTCACTCTAATTCGTCATATAACCATCTAGACACTTGCTTTATTCCCTGATACCTTTGTATATTTGTGTCATCCTTCTTATGGCCCTTGGAGATGTCTTTTCATGAATAAAAGACTCTTAAACCATCTATGAAACTTAAGAGACATTTGTTGTCTTTTATAAGGGACCCTTTTTGTTGTCACATGTGGAACCATAAATATGGCTATCACTTCGCATATGGAAATGTAACATAACAAAATATAGAATTTTCCATTATCAACTCATTATGAACACTTCTCCAGGAGTCAGACCTAAAGACACAATGATATAACAATGGAGCACTATGTGGAAATCCACAATCTATTACATATAATCCACAAATATATTTTTATGAGGATTAGGTACGGCAGTTTCCAATAACCACCATAAAAAACTATGTCAAGGCTACCAAAAAATTATATTAAGAACTCGTTGCATGCCATTGCACAAGATAACTATCTTTATTCAATTAACACTATATTTATTTATTAAGTGCATAATCATGGTCAACATTTGTTTTTCCTATTTAAGAGTGTTTGTTATTCTTGATGACTACGAGGTTGTGCAGTGGGAGATGAATTAGTGTCAATCTAAATCGGGTATGGTTATTTCAGTTGGAGATTCAAAGTGGGTGATGGTGTCATCATTAGTGGGCTCTATGAGTCTCAGCCAATGGAGGCAATGTTGAAACTCCTCCCTTGTACCAGGCTAACTCCCTTTTTTCTTATATAATTCCTTTACCACCATCTTTTCATTTGTATGAATCTTGACAATCAAAGGCTCATGCTCAAACTCCTCAACCTCTGGTTGCTTTTCCAACCCTAATTCCTTGTTATGAACTTTGGCTAGTTCCAACTCAAATCTTCTCTCTACTAGAAGTAACTTCACTTTGGTTTCTTGCTCCACTTGGTCTCATGTACTATTCAATTGATTCTCAAGTTACACATTAAGTTGTCCCTTCAATCTATTGAGCTCCATAGTCAAGATGAGGACACCCTCTCTGATGCAGAGGTATCCAACAAATTGATCACAATTGGTTATCTCTAGCAATTTCTCCTTCACAAGCTTATTAGGCCTTGTAGCCCTTTTTCTGAGTAAATTCCACTTAGCAGTAATAATAATAACTTTCAAATTGAAATGAAATGTAATATAGATACCCTTTAAGGTCATACACAACCTCCTAAAGTTTCAAGTGCTCACGGATCCTGTAGATTGCTTTTCTATCACTACTTTGCCTCTAATTAGGCCTAAAACTGACTTATAGCTCAAAATAGTACGGTCCCTTGAGATTACCTTCCTAAAAACTTGTGAATCAATTATACCTCCCTGAGAACATAATGGTTAAATCTCTTAGAATGAGCATAACCCTAATTCAGGGTTTCTAGGCTTACTTTGTAACCCGAGAGGTAATAAAATGACTTAAACTAAGTTTATGAGTATTTCAAAGGACCTGAACACATTGATAGGGTCTGTGCATGGTTATATAACCCTTCCAAATGACTATATTGATCTGACTAGTCCCTCAAGACTCGCTATATAAGAAAACTCAGACTATCTGGTCTTTCTCAACTGACTATGTATGCATGAAAGGATAGAATTGAAACAAAATTACCAAAAACAATAGATTGTTTTCAAAATGACTTACTTGATCATAATCAAAAACAAGGCACCATGTGAAACATCAATATACCTTTATCTCTTAGCAAAAAATAACTTTAACAAGATTCCAAATGTGATTTGCAACAAGAAATTCAACTCAGAATTTCATGTGTTGTCCACTTATGCTTTACTCATAAAATTCCACTTAGTTCCTTAAATACTAAACCATACAACAGTAGAAAATAATGATAAGCATAATATGAAGCATGTTCCATTCTATCTTTCACCTCTTATCCTTCTAACATTCATTGTATACACTGTATTTTCAGTTCTTTATAAAATATGGGTTCTTGCACAACACAATAGGGTTAACTTGTTAACTTCAAATCTTGGATCAAATTTTATTTATTCCTCTATCTTTCTCTATCTTGAATGCCTCATTACAACAAAATATACAATGTTAAATACTCCCTATAAAATATCATAATTGTCAACCATTTCTTGATTCAAGAACTAAGTCTTAAGAAGCCAACAAAGCCATATAGGCCAACGCACCAAAAAGCAAATAACTAGAGCTAGACTAAACCAAAAGCTAAATAACTCTGCCCTAAGTCTATTGAGACCCCAACAAGTCCCCAAGTGCCATTATAATTTGAATTTATTAACCTAATGGTTAATTTGCAAATTTGAATTTGAATTTAGGGATTTTGGCTAGAAACCCCTTAAGAGGGTCCTAGACACCAAACTATCTATCAAAAAGCTAGAAAATGACATTCAAATGACAACTCTAACCTAACTAAACATGATCACAACCAAAAATGGGCAAAATTGAAATTTTTCTAGGCCTAAGAGGATGCCCCTACATCAAACTCCCAGGGGGAGAAGGAAAAGACCTCAAGTGTTGTTGTTCAAGAGGTCCAATAGAGTACTCCCATGCTATTTAATGTCTTCTTCAATCATCCATGTTGCATATTTTGTTTTCTAATGCTTCCATTTGATCAAGTACTAATAGTACTCCTTGTTTCTTATCTTCTTAACTACCTTGTTGTCCAAGATAACTTCTATCTCTACCTTTGTAGCCTTGGGCAATTGGTCTGCCTAATCTTGTACTATTATAGGAGGTTCCCCTATTGTTTCATTAGTATTCATGCCTTCTTTGTAGGGATAAATGTTTGCAACATTAAAAATAGGAGAAATACCTACCCCACTAGGTAACTCCACTTCATATGCATTGTTGTCAAACTTTCTGATAATCTTGCATGGACCTATTTTCTTCATCTTTAGTTTATTGTAGGTGCCCTTGGGTAACCTCTTATTCTTCAAATGGACTAATACTAGATCACCAATCTGAAACTAAACTTCTCTTCTTGAGCAATTTGCTTGTTGTTTGTACTTAACAACACTAGTTTGAAGATGGTTCTTGACTTGATCATGTATTTCCTACATGGCAACAAAAAACTCCTCACCTGTAGCACTCCTCTTGTTCATTTGACTTATATCTCTCAATTTAAATATTCCCCTATGTTTCATACCATATACTACTTGAAAAGGGCTCATACCAATACTCCTGTTTGAGGAGTCATTATAAGCAACTTCAGCTTGGGGAATAACAAGATCCCACTGTTTGGGATGATCTTTGGACAAACATCTCAGTAAATTCCCTAAACTCCTATTCACTACTTCAGTCTGACCATCTATTTGGGGATGGTAGGCTAAGCTAAAATTGAGGTTGGTTCCAAGCTTCCTCCATAGAGTTATCTAGAATTGACCCAATAATTTGGTATCCCTATCAGAAATAATACTAAGTGGGAGTCCATGGAGTCTTACTACCTCCCTAAAAAACAAATTGGCCACATGGGTAGCATCATTAGTAGTTTTACAAGGGATAAAATGAGCCATTTTTTAGAACCTATCAACAACATAAATTGAATCAAAACCTCTTTGTGACTTGGGCAACCCCATCACAAATTCCATGCTTATAGAATCCCAAGGCCTATTTGGGATTGGTAGAGGCTGATATAAGCCTGCATTAGTACTTCTACCCTTAGCCATTTGACACACTTTGCATCTTTCTACATACTTCTCACCTCTGTTTGTATCTTGGGCCAAAAATAATGTTTGGAAAGTTGTTCTAAGGTTTTATCAAGGCCAAAATGACCTACTATATTGCCACAATACTTTTCTTTAATCAAATTCTCCCTCATTGAGATTTTAGGTGCACATAATTTTAACCCCTTGAAGAGTAAACCATCTTGCAGTAAGTAATCCAACCATGGTTCATTGTTTTGAATGGTTGGTTGTTGGCAAGCTCTATAAGCTTCTTGAAAATATGCATACTCTTCATACAAATCTTTGAGAGAGTCAATTCCAACACTTTACAACTAAATTTCTTGTATCATTAGAGTTATTCTACTCAAGGCATCTACCACTTTGTTATTTGTTCCCTTCTTATGATTTATAGTGAAAGTGAAATTTTGCAAGTACGCAATCCACTTGTCATGTCTTTGATTTAGCTTATGTCGATTGGTAATAAACTGAAGAGCATGGTTATCAGTATAGATAATAAATTATTTACGCTTGAGGTAATGCCTCCACTTTCTTAGTGTTTTCACCATAGCATAGAATTCTAAGTCATAAGAAGAGTACCTTTTTTGTTTGCATCATTTAATTTTTCACTGAAGTAGGTTATTGGTCTACCCTCTTGACTCAAAATAGCCCCTATTGCCACTCCACTAGCATCACACTCCACCTGAAAGACCTTGTTAAATTACAAAAGTGTTAAAATAGGTTGTTCTATGATCCTTTGTTTCAAATATTGAAAGCTTCTTTCTGCCTTATCTATCCATGCAAACTATTTCTTAGGTCCTCTTATTTTATCTATTATTGGGGCACATATCCCAGTGAAGTTTTTAATGAATTTTCTATAGAAACTAGCTAGTCCATGAAAACTTCTTACATCCCGAACTAATTTTGGAGTTGGCCACTCTAGTGTTGCCCTTACCTTGTCCTTGTCCATCTTGATCACTCCATGAGATATCATAAATCCTAAATACAGCAGCTTTGACTTCATAAAGACACATTTATTCAAGTTTATAAGTAATTTTTCTTCCTGTAATCTCTTCAAAACTAAATGCAAATGATGAATATGTTGCTCTTTACTATGACTAAAAATGAGTATGTCATCTAAGTAGACTACCAAAAAATTACCAATGAATGACTTCAATACCTAATTCATCAATATCATGAACTTACTTGGTGCATTTGTAAGCCCAAAGGACATAACCAACCACTCATATAAGCCTTCATTAGTCTTAAAGGTTATTTTGCACTCATCTCCCTATCTTATCTTGATCTGGTGATATCCACTCTTGAGATCTATCTTTGAAATGTAGCTTGCTCCACCTAAGAAATCCATCAAATCTTCAATTCTGGGAAGGGTAAATCTATATCTGATTGTGTTTTTGCTAATAGCCCTTAAATCAGTGCACATTCTCCACTCACCTCCCTTCTTGGGTGCCAACATTGTAGGAACAACACATGAGCTAAGACTTTATTTTATCAACCCCTTATTCAAAAGATCTTGTACTTGACTCTTGATGTCTACATTTTCCTTGGGTGTCATCTTGTATGTTACTTTGTTGGGTAAACTTGCTTCAATAATAAAGTCAATGTGATGACTGATGCTCCTTATAGGTGGCAATGTGCTAGGTAACTCATCCACTACAATATCTGCACATCATTTTAGTATTTCTTGAACCTTTTGAGGTAAATCATCCACTTTGGTAGATGTCACAACTATCCTAGGCTTGACCACCAATGCAAAGCCCAATTTTTCTTCCTCCATTGCATGCAGAAACTCTTTTTCATTTAATATCATAACACTATATCCAATCTATTTTTCACTACCCTCTTCTTTCATAGGTAGCAAAGTATGACTCACTCCATCCTTCTACAAGGTATAGACATTCCTTCTACCATCATGGTTTGTCTTCCTATCATATTTCCATGGCCTACCAAGGAGCAAATGACAAATGTCCATGGGAATTACATCATGAAGGACCTTGTCCTTATACCTCCCAATCTGAAATTCAACCCAACAGTGTTCATTTACCAAGAATTACTACCCCTTGTTCAACCATGATACTTTGTATGGAGTGGGGTGAGACAACCTTTTAAATCCTAATTTGCCCACCATTTTAGTTGAAACCAAATTATCTGTACTACCTGAATCTATGACAACTTTCCAACACTTGCCTTGACACTTGCAATAAGTCTTGAAAATCATTTTCCTTTGTGGTGGTTCTTTCTCCTTAGGGGTCTTGATCAAAATTCTCACCTTGAATAAAGGCTCCCCTTCTTCTGGTTCCTCCACATGTGATGGAGAAGCCACAGTTTCTTTATCTACTGGTTGTAATACTTGATTTCTACCTTCACTCTTATGGCTGCTAGTTGGATTGCCTTCAAGGCATTCCCAGAATCTATGGCCTAAAAATATGTTACATTTAAAATATTTTCTTGTGAACCCACCTGATCTTCTTCCTCTTTGACTATAGCTTCCTCTAGAATAAGGCCTTCTTCCTCTATAGCCACCTCTTTGACTAGGTGCTTGTTCTTGGGATGTATCATCTTTTGAATGAGTTATTTGGGAAAAGTGTTTACCTCCTTACTGAACTCTACTCTTATTATGTATGCCCCTTCCTCTACCTTGTTGATTATGTCTCCTATTCAATTTGTCTTTAGCCTTAAGTGCGAATTGGTAACACTCCTCTAGTGTTCTTGGGAAAACAAGTGTTAATTCATCTTGTAGATTGTACCTTAGGCCATTCAAATACCTTGAAATATTTTCTTTGTCTTCTTCAACATGTCATGACCTGATATTAATCTTATATAACTCTTTTGTATATTCTTTTATAGACGTTTCTTTTTGCTTCAAATTTTACAACTTTATAAAAAGGTTTATCTCATAGTCACCTCGTAAGAATTTGCCCTTGAGCTTAACAACCATCCTATCCCAAGAAGTTATCTTGTTCTTTCCCTTGTTTCTTCTCTCATCTTGAGTGAAATCCCACCATAATGAAGCATGCCCTTTCAATTTGGTTCTTGCAAACTTAACCTTATTCACATTAGGTACCTCCTCATACTCAAAGTACTTGTCTAGTTCATTCACCTAATCCATGATTTCTTCTCCATTAAGACCACCTACATAAGTGAGCAATTCCACCTTTGGTTTGGATCCCTGACCCATGATTACCTTCAAGAGTTTATCTATACTGTTCTTTAGGTCCTTTAACTATTTCTTCTTCTTCCTCCTCATGAGTTTGTGGCTCATCTTCTCTATCACTCAAGTCCCATGTTAAGACTCCTCTCATTTGATTCTATTCTATTGCAGTCAACCTAGCATCCAAACTGACTATGAGGTCCCTCAACTCTACCAATACAACATCCTGATTCCCTCGATTCCTTTCACCTCCTTTGTTTTTCCTAGGTGGCATCTTGTTACACTTGTTTTGTCCAACCAATAAAAGACTAATTCTCTCTTTTTCCCAAATAATCCCAATGGAACTCTCTTTCACTAGGTGTCTAGCCTACTCTAATACCACTTTGATGCATAGGTATCCAACAAATTGCCCACAATGGGTTATCTCTAGAAATTTCTCCTTCACAACCTTATTAGGCCTTGTAGCCATTTTTTTGAGTAAATTTCACTTTGCAGTAATAATAAAAACTTTCAAATTGAAATGAAATGCAATAGAGATACCCTTTAAGGTCATACACAACCTCCTAAATTTTCAAGTTGATCCAAAAATTAGAAGTTTTGATTGAAAGATATTTCAAGAACACGAAAATAACATAGTAACAATGAATTCTCTGAGAAGAAATGTTTTATTACTCAAGATTGCAATACAACCATATGCTTATCTTCGAGAAGAGATGTATGATTTACATTTTGGGTTACATCTTCATTTATACACATTTTTAAGGTAGGAGGAGGATGTGGAAGGTCACCAATCTCGAGGGAGATTAAGTGGTTTGACTTCCATGATTTAAAACAATACAAAATTTGAGGAATTATTATTTTTAGAAACTTACTATTTTTAGACTGCACTACTAAAATTGAAATTTTGGGCACTTATATTGAGTTTTCAAGGGTCAAAAACCATTGATAAAAGATCATTTCCATGTTCTCCTTGTTATTATCTTTCCAACGGTTCAAACAGGGAGTCAATCAGAGCTATGGTGCAAAAGTTATGGCTCTCGAAAGTTCTATCATCAATTGGGGTAGAACCATTGCCCGAATTGTCACCTGAATTGTTTCTTAGATCATTCCTCCCTCCTTGAGAAGCAATGGTCCCCATTGCATTAATATTCTTCATCAGGTGTGGTATTTGTGTCTTAATTTGATTCTCTGTGAGCCACTCACCTTGGTGGCTAAGTTAGCCCCTTTTGACCACCCGATAAAGCAGAATAAAGCATCTTCTTATTGTCTGTATCCAGGTGTCCACAATCTGATCCTCCTCCACTAGAGAAAAACTCTACGGATTAAGCTCTTCAATGTCTAGTTGTTCTGCTATGAATGAGGTGTCTAATAGAGGTAGATAATATGGTTTGAGGAGGTCCATGTTGAATATTGGATGCATACCAAGGTAGGTTGGTAGGTTCAACTCAAAAGCATTTTATCCAACTTTTTTAGTGATGGTGTATGGATCATATCGTAAAGGCTAAATTTTTTTGTGTGGGCCTGCATGTCATTCCTTTTGAAGTCACAACCAAATATTGTCACCCATAGCAAAATGGTGTGCAATCCTATGTTTCTCATGGCATTGCTTATACTTCTGATTCATCTTCTCCAAGATGTCATGAACTTGTTGTTGGATGTGTTGCTTTTGTTCAATGAACTTTATTACTTTTGTTGCCTTAGATCTCCCATGAGGTGTGTATTCCATGGTGGAGAATGGAAAAGCTATATCAATTGGTGCCATGGGTTGGAACCTAAATCATGCTTGGAATGGATTGTGCTTGGTCGAGCTATGTAGGGCATGATTGTATCCATGTTGTATGAAAATAAGCCCCTCATCCCATGTGTGTGGATGTTTAGAGTGATACATCTAAATCATGTGAACAATCAATTAGTTCACCAATTCTATCTGACCATCAGTCTATGGATGGAAGGCTGTGGACTTCATCAGCTTGGTATCCATCATCTTCCATAGAGTGGACTAGAAGATGCTCAGGAACCTGCTATCTCTATTTGAGACAATGGACTTAGGGAGACCAAAATGGAGTCATACATGACTAAAATATAGTTGAGCAGTTTCTTTAGTAGATATATTTTTCTTAAAAGCAATCATGATATCCATTTTTGAAAAATGATCAACTACAACAAAAATACAGTATTTTCCATGTTTTAAAGTGGGCAAACCTGAGAGAAAATCCATTGAGACAAATTCCCAAGGCCTAGTTGGTTCTAGCAATGGCATGTAAAATCCTTGCTTCTTATTTATTGGCTTGGCTATTGCACATGGGGTGCAATATTTGAGGTACCTTTCCACATCCTTTCACATATGGGGCCAATATAAGTGTTTTTGAAGAACTGCCAATGTCTTTTCTACACCAAAGTGTCCAGCTATCTTACTGAAATGTGCTTTTCATATCATCTTCTGTTGCTCTACAGTTGGAACACAAATGTGCCCCATATGACAAAGGACATTATCTTACAAATATAAATTAGAAACATGTTTACCTTCTTAAATCACCTGATGTATATCAGCAAAGGCAGGATCTGCTTCATACAGAACACCCAAAGTGGTAGTCTCATGTCTGCATAGGTCAAGAACGGTTGTGAGTGTAGTAATTGGTGGGTGGCTCAGATAATCTGTGGTCGTATTTGAGTTCCCATTTTTGTATTTGATTATCAGATGGAATTGTTTCATATATGTGGCCCACTTTTGGTTCCTTTCATTTCACAGTTTGCTCTATGTCTGGATGAATTCCAATGGTCTGTGGTTAGTGTGGATGACCATCTCTTTCCCCAAGATGTAGTGTTTCCATTGCTTGCAGGCTTGCACAATGGCATAGAGCTCCTTTTCATATGTCATGTATTTCCTGACTGTATCAGTGAAAGTTTCACTATGATATGCAACAGGATGGCCATGTTGCATGATGACAGCTCCCATGACATATTCGATGCATCTGTCATCAACTCAAAAGGTTGATGCAAATTTGGCAAGGCAAGAATAGGGGCTGAACAAAGTCTACTCTTCAAATTCTCAAATTCCCTTTGTTGTATTTCACCCCACTAAAATGTAGCTTTAGCTCCTCCTTTAGTCACTTGGGTTAGTGGCCAAGCAACATGTGAGAATCCAAGAACAAACCTGTGATAAAAATTTGCAAGACCCAAGAAGCTGTGAAGTTTTGTGAGGGTCCTTGGTGTAGGCCATTCTTGAATAACTTGAATCTTATCTGGATCAACATGGACCCCTTCCTCATTCATAACATACCCCAGGTAATAAATTATTTGCATCTTGAATTTGCATTTATCAATATTTACATACAAATTGTGCTCCTAAAGAGTTTGAAGCACCTTACAAACATGTTGCAGATGTTCCTCCCATGTTCTATTGTAGATGAGTATGTCATCTAGGTAGACAACCATGAATGATTTGGTGAAGGGTCACAATATGTCATCCATCATCCTCATGAAGGTTTTAGGTGTGTTAGTTAAGCCAAAAGGCATAACCAACCATTCGAAGAGCCCCTCCTTAGATTTGAATGCAGTCTTCTAGAAATCGATGGGATCGATGGGAATTTAGTGATAGCTAGATTTGAGATCAATTTTGGTGAATAAATTTACACCATGGAGTTGGTCCAGTAGGTCATCAATCCTGGGGAGGGGGTAGTGATTCTTCATAGTGATTTTATTCAAGGATCGATAGTCAATGCAAAGCCTCCATGTTCCATCTTTATTTGGTTCCAAGATAATTAGGCTACCACAGGGTGAAGAGCTTGGCCTGATGTGACCCTTTTGAATCAATTCTTGAATCTATCTTTTTATCTCATCATTCTCCAAAATTGATCTATGATACACAAGACTGTTATGCAAAGGTGATCCTGGGATCAAATCGATAGAATGTTTTACTTGGAAGTGAAGGGGAACTCCTGTGGGTGACTTGAATAAGTCATCATATTCTCATGTGATTTGTCCCATCTGCTTCTATTGTTGTGTTGATTGTGTAGTCAGGAATGCAACATTAGCCTTTTTGGATTTTTGTGGTTTGACCACCATAAGAACAAATTGCTTTGTCTTTTCCACCAATCTCTTACATTGCTTGGCACTAATTAGGGAGACAAATGTGGGAGGTAGTACCTCTGGTACCTTATATCACTGTATTCTAAGAGTGAGGGTGATTATTTGAGTTCATGATTAATAGATGCCATATTGATCATACATGAATGGCCGACCAAGGAGCACATCAAAAACATCACACAAGACTTCATCTTGGAAAGGTTTTATTGCATATAAAAGAAGACACTGATGGGTGACACGGAGGTCTCTCCCTGGGCTCAACCATCCAATATGTATGGCTTTGGGTGAGGCTTCATGGATAGATTTAGACTTTTCACAACTTTAGTAGATATTAAATTCTTTTGACTCCCATTATCAAGAATGAAATGTAGAGGCTTACCTTTTACCCATAATTTGGAGTGAAACAACCTTTCCTTGTCATCTGGCCTTTCCTCGTGGGTCTGTGATGAAGCAATGATGGTATCAGGCTCAACATCTACAATCTCTTCTTCATCCTCTTCAACTATAATTGTGTATGATATAGAGTAGTATATGTCGAGTATTGTGACTCAAAAATTAGTGACTTGATGGCTCGACATTCTTCTTTGGAGTGAGTTCTAGTTTTGTGGTAGTCACACCATTTTCTAGTCTTCCCCTTCTAAGGTTTCTTATCTTGAAACTCCTTTTGCTTCTAATTTTGGCCTCATGTTTGACCTTCCTTATCACTTTTTCATTTCAAAGGTTGACTCTTCATATTATTTCTTCCATGCTTCTTCTCAATCTTCACTGCGAACTTGTATGCCTCACTAAGGGTTTCCAAATTGAAGAGTTTCATTTCCCCCCGTATGTACCATTGTAGTCCACCACAATTTTTGAGAGTCTTATGTTTCTCATTTTCTTGGATGCCCAATCTTACAAAAAGAGAATTAAAAATATCAATGTAATCTTAAATAGATTGGTCCTTACCTTGGTGAAGTTGTTTCCACTGTATGTACAAATCATCATATGCTCCAATGGGATAGTATTCTTCCTTTACCACTTCCATGAAATCATTCCATGTAGGTTCCACCTCAAGGCCAATGTCATCTGTGTTGAACCTCTTTTTGTACACTTCCCACCAATTTTTCATGGGCAATGATGCTTCCAAAAGAGCAAAAGTGATCTTTTCTCCATTGATGAATTTATTTTTTAAAAAGTAGGAAGACAATTGATCCAACCAATTTTTTACTACATCATCATTGATTTTGCCTTCAAATGTAGGGATATCAAAATTCACCTGAACCTTGAAGGGTATTGGGGCACTAAAAAGATGTTCCATGGATGAGGAGCTAGGAAGTGCAGATGAGGAGCTAGAATTTCCCATCAAGCTTTGTTGGAGAATTTGGGTGAATTATTGCAACATCTATGCTTGTTGTCATTGGAGGGCTTCATTCACCATTTATTTGAATGGATCTAATGTTTCAGTGTCATCTGCCATTTGAAGTTGTTTGAAGTGAATAGGTGGATAGTTTGGAAGCTCTGTTGTTTTCCACCCAAGCTTCTTGTAGCCTGACCTCATCCTCAGGATCATACACTCTCAAGACAAACCACTCTGATACCATTGATCCAAAACTCAAAAGTTTTGATTGATATATATTTCAAGAACATGAAAATAAAATAGTAACAATGAATTCTCTAAGAAGAGATGTTTTATTACTCAAGATTGCAATACAACCATATGCTTATCTCTGGGAAGGGATGTCTGATTTCCATTTTGGGTTAAATCTTCATTTATACACATTTTGAAGATAAGAGGAGGATGTGGAAGGTCACCAATCTTGAGGGAGATTAAGTGGTTTGACTTCCACAATTTAAAACAATATAGAATTCGAAGAATTACTATTTTTAGAAACTTACTATTTTTAGACTGCACTACTAAAATTGAAATTTGGGGGACTTCCATTGGGTTTTTAGGGGGCTAAAACCACTAAGCAAATCTCCATGCCATCTCACCACATTCTCCTCATTCTTAGATTTCCAACAGTTCAAACAGGGAGTCAATCAGAGCTATAGTACAAAAGCTATGGCTCCTAGAAGTATTTTCATCAATTGGGGTAGAACCATTGCCTGAATTATTGCCCGAATCACAAGTACTCATGAATCCTGTAGATTGATTTTATCTCACTACCTTGCCCCTAGTTAGGCCTAAAATTGACCTATAGCTCAAAATAATATGGTCCCTTGAGATTACCTTCCTAAAAACTTATGAATCAATTAGACCTCCTTGTACAAAGATTTGGAAATTTTGAACAGTTAAGTCTCTTAGAATTAGCAAAACCCTAATTCAAGGTTTTTAGGCCTATTGTATAACCTAAGAGGTAATAAAATGACTTAAAATAAGTTTTTGAGTATTTAAAAGGACTTAAACACATTGATAGGGTATGTGCATGGTTATAGAACCCTTCCAAATGACTGGATTGATCTGACTAGTCCCTCAAGACTCACTATATAAGAAAACTCAGACTGTCTGGTCTTTCTCAACTGATTGTGTATGCATGAAAGGATATAATTGAAATAAAATCACCAAAAACAATAGATTGTTTTGAAAAGGACTTACCTAATCATAATAAAAAACAAGTCACCATGTGAAACATAAATATACCTTTATCTTTTAGCAAAAAATAACTTTAACAGGATTCCAAATGTGATTTGCAACAAGAAGTTCAACTCATAATTTCTTGTGTTGTCCACTTATGCTTTACTCATAAAATTCCACTTAGTTCCTTAAATACTGAACCATACAATAGTATAAAATAATGATAAGCATACTATGAAGCACATTCCATTCTATCTTTCACCTCTTATCCTTGTAACAATCACTGTATACACTATATTTTTAGTTCTTTATAAAATATGGGTTCTTGCACAACACAATAGGGTTAACTGTCAACTTCAAATCTTAGAGAAAATTTTCTTTATTCCTCTATATTTATCTATCTTGAATGCCTCGTTACAACACAATATCCAATGTTAAATACTCCCTAGAAAATAGTATAACTATCAACCATTTCTTGATTCAAGAACTACGTAAGTCTTAAGAAGCCAACAAAGCCATATAGGACAAAGCACCAACAAGTAAATAACTAGAACTAGACTAAACCAAAAACTAAACAACTCTACCTTAAGTCTATTGAGACCCTAACAAGTCCCCAAGTGCCATTATAACTTGAATTTGATAGCCTAATGATTAGTTTATAAATTTAAATTTAAATTTAGAGATTTTGGCGGGAAACCCCTTAAGAACATCATAGACACCAAACTATCTATCAAAAAGCTAACAAATGACATTCAAATGACAACTCTAATCTAACTAAACATGATCACAACCAAAAATGGGCAAAATTTAAAGTTTTCTAGGCCTAGGAGGATGCCCTTGCATCACTCTCCACCTGCATTTTTCATAATTGATGCCATTTCAACTTTTTTGATGGTTGTGTCATGCCTATTTTTGAGATTTTTTATTTTTATTTTGTGGCATCCCGGATTTGATAGTGTCATTTTGTATGTGGATCAATGTGGGATAGTTTATCACAATTTCCAAGTTTACCTCGTCATTAACATCCTTTTTTAATACCATGTTTTTCTTTAATATGGAGTGATGGATGTGCCAAAATTGAGTATGGATAATGCAATACTCAACTTGTTCCTCATTCTTATATCTTGCATTCATGTAAAAATTTTGACCATACTAATCAGTATTTCAACCATGCTCTACCATTATATTATATTTGAACTTGTCATCTCAACCTCTAACTTGGCATGCAATAATGATAATTGTAGGTTTAGTCCCACTCGTCTACAAGGCTTCCTCTTCTTACTACAAGAAAATGGTGTGGCAACAAGTACCATATGCTAATGCTCAACAGGGGTATCCTCAATCACTAGTGTTCTAGTAAAGGGTTACACCACGATGGTCCCTTATGTAATTAAAGACTCCTCCCATGTCTAAATAACTCTTTCTCTCTGAGCGCCATCTATCACATCATCCTTAATATCAACATCACTATTCATGAATGCTCTAGGCATACCTCTCCCTCTAGTTCCAAAATAGTTTTCTCAAGCTCAATATAATTGTGGAGGATTTCTCTTCTTGGCCAATATCTATGGCAAAAGACTCTTTAAAAAAATCTCAATTTCATCATTAACATAAGCAAACAATTTTTAAAGGTGTCAGGTCTAAATCCATAAAGTAGTGTTAAGTGTTTGCTTAATGGGCTTGGGAGTCTTAGCCCTTGAAAGTGGAAGAGAATAAGGAGGTGAAGCATTCTTTCCCAAAATATAAATTGTTGAATTAGTATGCAAAGTACATGAGGAAAATTTTCTAAGAGGGGGTGTTCCTCAACTTCTCAAGGCATAACTAATGTCCACTCACTGACTCTGTTCATTGATACTTCATGATGAATCCTTGTCTAAGTGATTCTTATCCTCCTCCTCACCAACTCCATCATCACCCTCATTATTATCATCCTTATTGGTTCTTTATGGTTGTTTTTCATAAGTATCTTCTCTTGGTTGACCATAGAAAGTCCTCCTCACTCAATCATTATCTTCATACTCCTATATCCATCCACACCTTCACTTGTATCATCTTCACATCTCCCTCTTATTTCACTTCATATCTTTTCCACTTTTATCATCAAATTTGTATGTGTTTTTTTTCCATGGAATTCATAACATTTACACCTTTAACTCCTAGTCATGTAGGTCTTCATCCTATAGTAGCTTCTTGATAACCAAAATTCTACCCTTATAACCCAGACTTGTTACATATGATCTTATTTTCTATATTTTTTTCTTCAACAATACTAGATGGTTCTTTTCTTTTTCTATCTAAAACATTACATCCATCTCCTTTTCTCCCTCAATTTGCCTAGTTTTGGTGTTCTCTATTTAAACCCCTAGGAGTTGGAACTTCAATCTCCACACATTTGATATGATATATTATGGTTTGATTTAGATATTTCAATCAAATAGGGTAATTTATAACCCTCTCCTCATGAACTCTATTTTAGAAATATCCCATACATGCAATTACATATAAAAGTATTTGGAACATTGACCACAACATCCAACTTGTTTGAAAAGAACTAAATCCAATTGAATATCTCTCCTTTAATCAACCCATGTATGTAGGGAATAACCAATCACAAGGTCATGTCCTAATTCCTTTTAATCAACAACATATCAGGTCTTGGGGACATTGAATGTAAGATCTATGTTTTTAAGACAAGATGTATCTCTATGTTAATGATCGTGATGATTGAGAATAGTGTGATACCAAGTGTGCATACGAGTAATGCTTGTGATGTTGGGATGCTAAGTGGGTCCACTTGCCTTGTGTTTGATATGATTATAATAATGATATATATAATGTGAATGGAAATGCCATTAGGATAATTAATTCTCATAAAAGTCATCTTGAGATAGGTAAATGATGTGGAATAATAATAATAGTGTGAGAATGAGTATTATTATTATAAAGTAAATAATTAAAAATGTCCTTGGGTGCCTTAACATGAAAACTTAGGGAGCATGCAAATCTAAGTAACTCAACTAATTAATTAGGTTATCACAAAAACACTTGACTATTTTATAAGAGAAAAATTTTGGTTGATGTCTCTTGTTTAGAGTAAAAGGAGTGTTGGTCAAAGAAATATTTGAGGATTCTAACATAGACGATGACAAAGGAAAAAGAGAGCTGCATGGAGTTATGCAAGGAAATTGAAAGGTATAAAATATTTAGATATGCCTCGATTGTTAAGGGAACAAGTTTTACGACATGTAACACATAAAGAAGAAAATAATATATTTGCATGGCATATAAAAAATGCATGTTTTTTTAATCTAGGAGAAAGATACTTTCCTCTGAGGTAGGGGTTTTATGGAGGGGGAAACTATAACTATAATTTAGGGATAGGGGATCCCATGCAACTCCAATTTTAACTTAACAATAAAATTATATAATATTTACCACAAAATCAAGAATAGTGGTTACATAATAGGACCATTTCCAAATAAGGGCAGCAGTGGGGGTTGCCACAAAATCAGGGGCAACAATTGCATAGGAGGACCATTTCTAGGGAAGGGTTGCAGTGTGGGGTTGAGAATTTGCTATTATTACAATGCATTATTTGATGTCAACTATCATGTTGTGTATGTTGTGAATATCTATTGTATTGCTTAGGTGTATGTCTTGTATTAAAAAAATGGTGTCAGTGATCAAAAGATGTAGAATGACTAGTAACTTCTGAATTTGGCTTCAGTTACAACTTGGCAATGTTAACAAATAATTTCATTCTAATTCTTAGTTACAACAATGCTAATGCTATCATACCCTTAAAAAAAGTTTAAAAAAATGAAAGGGTTATGGGAAGATCACAAAATAAAACAACATCCAAGATCCAAATATTAGTAACTAAAATCTACCAAACATATAATTTTTAAAGAGTGTTTGAGTTATCTTTGTTATAGTGGAAAAAATTAGAATAGTCTTTTTCCTATAACCCTATTTTATTTAATTACTATATTATTTGCTTTAATTCTATTTGTGCTCATAGTCAAGTTTTACTTTGTGTCATTGGTGAGTGTCAACGACCTTTTCCTTCATTTCTATGTTTCCTCTCTTTTGTTAATGTATTTTCTTTAATTTAGTCATTTTAAGAAATCTACTTTGAGACCATGTTTAGGCCATTTATATCATATAAGTGTCATCTTATCATCAAATGATCATTGTTTAACATGACAATTCTTTTAATATATTATAAATTAATGTGACAATTATTTTAATCTATTAACGATGGGCCTCCATGCATCACTCAACCCTAAGCCCTCATCTCTATTCAAATTATGTGTGCTTACATATCTCAATGGCTTCTCTTAATTTTTGCTTGTGATAATGATTTTATACAACAAGTACCTTAGCATATTCAATGCAAATAAAATGGTTGGTTTTATAAGAGTGCTCAACCAAATAGTACTTCTCTTTCTTCCCCAGTCTTATATTTGCAACATGCTCCTTAATCCTTGTCTACGTAAACCTCCATGTTTTCCCAATGTAAGTAACACCACACAAACACTTGATTCTATAAACACTGATTTTTAAACTTGGCTCCAAATGATCCTTAGCTAACTTCAAATATTTCCTTAACTTATTGTTAGGTAAGAAAGTGTTCTTATATTTTGCATCTTAGAATTTTTGAAAGGCTATGGAAAGCCCTTAAATGTAAGGTAATAAAGCCACCTAGCTTGAATCCACCCTTTGTTGTTGGTCGTGACTATCTCTTATTTGTTTAAGATCCCTAGCAATTTGCTTTCAATCATATCCAGTTCTCTTAAAGACCATTTTAAATTCCCAATCTCCTCTTTTAATTTTTCCTCATCACAAATCCTAAAATCCTTAGTAGTTAGTGTCTTCAACAACCTTGCTTTCTATGTCAGTTGATGGTGTGAAGAAACATGCATATATAGGTCTATGTGGATGCATTTTTTGAATACTTTTCAAGTCAAAGAGCCATCTTCTGTGTGATAAAGTAGGACATCTAAGAAGGACATGGTACCTTTTTCCTCAACCTCCTTGGTAAATTTTATACTTGGCCCCAAATTGTTGATATGTGAGTAGAAGTCCTATAGACTATCTCAACCATCTTACTAACATAGATTTATTTCATCGACAAACCTCTTTCACCATTTGGGTCTAAGAGGAAAGGAATCAAGAGCCCTTGATTAAAATTTCTCCATGAATAAGTTGGCCACCATTGGTGATAGAGGTGAACCTATTGCCATCCCTGCAATTTGCTTAAAAATAATATCTTTAAATGAGAAGAATGTAGACCTTAAAAAAAATGCTACCAACCTTTCCATTTCCTCTTAGTGCATGCTCTAACTACCTCAGCTGCATCTCCAATTAGAATATTGGTGAAGAGGAAAACTATATCAAAGCTAATTAATAACTCATTTTCCTCCACCCTTTTGTCCTTAACAAATTCTACAAAGTGAATTAAATTGCAGAGAAAGGAAGATGACTTTCCAACCAAGAGTTTCAACCTTTTGGCCAAGAATGCTATAAGATTTTAGAGTGTTGAATCAATAGCATCCACAATTGTTTGTAAACATACACCTTCTTTATGGATCTTTGGAGCACCATATATTCTTTAGATCACCTCTTTGTGTATGATCAGGTTTCTTATTCTAATAGATGTTTTATTCCTATTGATGGATCACATAATGTGGTCCAAAACATCATCAAAATTCATGTCATAGTGTTTTTCCAAAAAACTATCCAAATATAATACATTTTGTGTATTTTAAAGCTCTAAAGAGTATATTATTGCTTAGAAAACAAAATACCATCTTTTTTGTATTTGAAAGCTTTAAAATTTTATTTTTGCTTAGAAACACTATAGCACATTATATGTAATTGAAAACTTTAAAAATTATATTGTTTCTTAGAAATAAATATAACATCTTTCATGTGTTTTAAATATTTAAAATTTTATTGTTGCATAGGAAAAAATATAGCGCATTTTATGTATTTAAAAGTTTAAAATATATTTTTACATAGAAAATAATATAGAGTATATTATGTAGTCCAAATCTATAAGTGTGTATTGTCATATATTGAAACAATATAAGTGTATATTGATTATATCATTTTAGTAGAAAATAATAAGTGTTGAAACAATAGAAGTGTATTTCAATTACATTGTTTTATGAGAAAAAAACTAATTAATATTGTAATTGTGAAAAAAAAGTGTTGCGATGAAGGTTGGAGATGAGCTCTGGTAGGGTTTCATAGCTTTTTTTATTTTTTCCATACTTCCATTAACATTGGTAAAAAAAATTTCATAAGGGTTTTGCATTTATTTCATTGCATCTATCAACACACCACCTTTTGGGTGGTGACCTGGTCTATGTGATGTCCTCCTCCTTGACTCACACATTAGTTGATGTAGTTGTAAATGACAAAGCTTTAATTTTCAATGATGCCAAAAGAGTTAGGAAGTTCATGCTACAAGTATTCCATGAGGTAATGAACATATCCTAGACTCTTTTCCTAATGTATCATAGATTGTCCTGAATATAATAACTTGCCATTGGTTTGAAAATTTTAAACTTGTTTCTTATTTATTGGTTAAGTCCCCTCAGAAAGCACATTGAAATCATGGATTCATAATACATGGGCATCCCCACATGATATCAAATTGGAGGATGTGCAAAATATGACTATGGAAATTTGTATATTTAAATTAATAATTTTAAGCATCATCGATCCATAGTTTCCAATGGCACTTGATTCATTTTCAACATGTTAGTTGTTTATTCACACTAGATTTGAGATTTTATAGTCTATCAACATGCCAAAGTAAAAATATCAATCTAGAATAATTTTCATTAGCCTTTGGGGTGTTTCATTAGACATGAGCAATCCAAGTTTTACATGACAGGACCACAAAAATGTGTTTATGTAGAAGATGATATTTCCATAGATCTTAAAGAGTCCATTGATTTTTAAATTTTTTATAAATGTATTATGTCATGCATATTATATATTAACAATTTTAATACATGTTTGTATTGCCAAGCCACGAATCATAAAATCAATGAGTTCCCTTTAATGACCAACTCATGGCCATCTTATTTGTCCAAGAACTCACATGAGCTAAGTAAATATATGCAAACATACATAGATGGATGGACTAGTGTGACTAAGAAGAAAATATATCAACAAATTCACATGACAGGATAAGCCCTATCCTTTGTGTACAAACCCACAAGTAGTTCAACGACGTCTAGAAAGCAACATGTTCTTGTCATTACTCAATTGACATCACATATTATTTTCACACAAAAAGCAATGGAGATTTTTTTTAGTCCTTAAATCCAACCAATTATTTATTAATCATCACAACCTCTCCTTGAGGTGAAATATTTAGGCTCTGGTGATAGTATAGTGGATTTTATCACAAATCAGTAATTTGCCACTCTTGTAACTTTTTCTAACACCCAAAAATGGTGAATATGTGTAAGATAAATGAAGGTCAATTTTATTAAGTGACTCTATGCAAGACAATCATCAATCATACATTTATAATAGATTATCGGTATTATCAAGCAATGATGAGGAATCCAATATGAATTTAGATGTTCCCACTATTTATATACTCATGGAATGTGTGAGGTCTTACTGACATGTCCCAAAAATTAATTGTAATGGACACTTGTTAGTTTTTTAATAAAATGAATATATTATGTTTGTAAGATGTTAAAATTGTTGGATTCTATCTTAACTCTGCCACCAATTCTATTTGGCTAGGAGTTGTTTACCAGATGTCATACCATGAATGCAAAGGTGATGTCATTTATTTCCCCTTATTTAATGTCTAATATTTTAAGTTTGATATCGGACCCTACATATTGGTTAGTATTAATATTTTTTAATTTTAATAGCCACTCCCTTAGTATTTCCAACATTTATGCCTCTAATGATGTTGTTATAAGGGAAACATTTTATTAGTGGATTGTTTCCACACTCCTTGATTCCAACTTGATCCTACATGATAATCTCAATATGATTAAATCTCAAGAAGACAAATAAGGGATCCTCCAAATGTGTTGGTGTATTGTAAAAATAGAAGTATGGTTTTACATTCGCAATAGACTTGGGCTTTAAGATCCCAACCACCACCAATAACTCCCCACCACCTCACTATGATTCACCTAGTCTAATTTTAGACAAGGTGGTGACTGCATGGAAAAATATTTAATGGAGATTTATTTTTAAATAAAAATATATTTACCTTTGCCAATAACTTTGATCACCATGTTAGTTTCATTATAGGAGCTTTGTTATTATTTCACCTCTTCATCCAATTTGAAATCGAGTGGCTAGCCCCCTAAGTCAATAATTTTAAGTCACGATTTTATCTCAACAGTGCTCATTTGCATCATTCATAGACTAATAATCACATTGCTATAATCTGTAACTTGTCCCCTTGACCTCTTGGATATTCTATATGGATTTAGTGGTGAGAATCCACCATTAATCAACTGCATCATTTTGGTCACATTTATGATAAACAAGTAGTTGAGTTTCATCGCAAAATTCATGATGCCTCATACTATGAATATCTTAAGGTTTCATAAGAATTGGATTTTTATCCTTTTAATGAGTATTTTAAAAAAGACACTACATTATGGTGACACAAACCGAAAGCATAAGATTGCTATCAAGCTCAGGGAGCTCAAATTAGAGCTTGTATGCACTAGTTAAAAATTGGATATAGACATCTAAGTAATTTTTTGCTTTCTTCCATTCCAAGAAATCAATTGATCTTGTGAAATCTATCAAATATTCCAACATGCATCTCACCCATTCAATTAATATTTTGTGAGAATTTGTCTATCACTACCATAATGTCTTTGTTTCTTAACCTTCCACACTTGCATGTGAAGATGCTCTTATGAAATGTCTATAAGTTATTCCCTACGAACTCACTAAGTGATAACATGTAGCTTGTTATCATATTCTCTCCATTAAGGATATCCAAGAGTTTTTTAAGCACATGGTTTTTTATAAAGCACCTAGTATCAATGGGTTTCTTTGTGACTTATACCAAGTTTTATGGAGTATTGTTGATCCAAATCTCCACAAAGTCTACCTTGAAGTTGTTTAGACCAACACACAAAGTAAATTTATCATCCAAGTAAATATTAATTTTATTCCCAAATCTAGGGACATATAACTTATTACCAACTAGAGGCCAATTACCATCCTTAATGTATCTTTCAAAATAATTTTCAAATCTCTTGCTCTTTAGGTTGGATACATCTTGACCCTCATTGTCTACCTTGAGCAATTTGGATTTATTCATAATAGGTACATCTTAGACAATATTATAGTTTTTTGGGAAGGAATGGATTGGGATCTTTCCTCACAGAAAAATGATTTGTTCATCAAAATAGACTATGAAAAAGCTTATAATAGGATTGAGTAGCTTTTTATTCTCGCCATGTTGTAGGCACTAGGATTTGGGTCTAGGTTTATTAAAATTGTGAACATGATTTTCTAATATGATAGTGTTTATATCACCATTAATGGTGTTTAATAAGATCGATTTATCTTGTTTATATGCATTTGTAAAGGGTTTATACTTGTTTCCTCTCTCTCTATGTTTTAGTTATCTGCTAGTTGATTGTACATATAGATTTTTGGTTAAAGGTATATCCCTCTCCCACTCCCAAATATAGATGCTTAATGGCCATTTTTTTGATGACTCATTTCTCACCTTGGTTGAAGAGGAGAATTCCATCACTAAAGCCATGAAATGTTTAGATATATTTTGTCTAGATTTTGGATCTTTTATTCAATGTGAAAAACATAATGCTATAAATAATCAAACTCTCATTTGCCATGTTGGTTATAATAGTATAAATGGTATTG
Organism: Torreya grandis; assembly: GCA_037957365.1. NCBI lineage: Eukaryota > Viridiplantae > Streptophyta > Pinopsida > Cupressales > Taxaceae > Torreya > Torreya grandis. The sequence continues at coordinate 1,612,517 of JARHVA010001388.1, forward strand.
GATACAATTGAGTGAATGATTTAAATTTCCTAGAAACCATTTTACTTCATAGGCTACCCCTTCAAACCTTTAGAATTATGTCATGCAAAGGGTGGAGAAAAAAATGGGTATTAGGTCACCAAACCTCTCTCCCTATCAAGAGGACTACTCTAAAGTGTTGATTACTACTCCTATTTATTACTCCTCTTGTTGGACTCATTGTAAGGTTAATTATGCCAATATTGAAAGACTTCTCAGGGATTTTCTTTGGAAAAACTCAAAAGGTTATAAAGGGTTTCACAGGGAAGTTTGGGAGATTTGTTGCAGACCTTGAGAAACAAAACAGTTAGGTCTTTTGGATAGAAAAATTCAAGGCCATGCCTTTATCCCAATTGGATTATCCATGTGTTGGAATGTGAGGAATATTGTAAAATTATTCTTAGGAATTGGATTACCTAAGGCAAACCCAATGGGCAAAAAGTCTTGGAATGGTTTAAATTTCCAAAGTCTTCTTCTCACACAACTTCCCATGAAAGTCGTTGACACTTTTGTTGCTAAAAATATTTGTAAATCTTGGGAAATTCTTAAGCCTCATTTGATATGGAATGGAGATAACTTCATAACTAAAGCCTATAAATTCACATTCTCTATGATGGTCTCTAGTTTTGACTTATTATGGAGTTTCATTTGCAATGGTCCCTTGGGTTAAAAGTCTATGGGTTTTCAAAAAGAGCATTAAAGTCATTATCTTATATTTTTTATGAACATTATGGGAACTAGATCACATGGACCATCTTACATGATAAATTACAATCATAAGCTGATGACCATGAATCAATTATGATAGGCAAAATTTCATACCTAATGTGCATCTACAGAAATGGCCTATTAAGACCCCTTTCCACTAGTACAAAATTTGATTAATTTATTAGCTCCTTTATTCTAAACAATATTCAAGAGGATTTTTTTAATTCTCATTATAAATTTAACTTCTTAGATGTAATTGTGGATATGTAGGTTTGCCAAAGTTTGGGAAACCATTATTGAGTCCAAACAAGCTCACTTCCTTTGCTGCATCATTCACCAAGGTTTGATAATTGTGAATCATTTAGTTCATTTAGGTGTGGCCCATCCTATCTACCCTCTTTCAACAATTTCATTGGAAATGTTTGCTTGGAATATGGTGTTGATAGGGGACTAAGCCTAATTCATATAAAATTTACACAAATTTGGGGTATTTTTTGTTTTGAGATTATGTTTCATTTATGGAAATAAATCATAATGCAATATTCACGCATACTATGATGGAGGACTCTTTTTCTATTACTAACAGAGTTAAATCATTCTCCAATGTTATGTTACAAATCCAAATACAAGAAGAAAAGTCCCATGTGGAGGTGGAACACCTCTAAACTTTATTGGATCACTAGGGGAGTGCCTCATGTGTTATTAGTTGAGTCTCTTCAGACTCACCTCACCACCGATCTCCACCATGACCTATACATTTATAAATTGAGGAAGGGAAGTTCCCTCACTTAGCCATATCCATTTTTCCAACTAAGCAGGATATTATAGGGGAGGAAAAAAGAAAAGATAGGTGATGATTGGGATCCTTCACTTGACACTACAGATCCTCCTACTATAAGTGGTTTGGGGGCTAGGATGACAAACTAAATGATCCTTTGCCTATACCACCTTTGTTTATTGTTGTTCTTGTAGCCTAATTTTGTGTTTTGATTTTTTGGTTGGGCTTTTATTATGTTATCTTTGTTTGTCCCATTTTTTACTTGAAAATATATATCCTGTTGTAATATATATATATATATATATATATATATATATATATATATATATATATATAAAGTTAATTATATAGCCTTTCTTAGTGTTATGACCGATATGTTTTGAAGTGTGATATTATCCGGTCATTTTTTGTATGATTATTGATGTATACATTTTATTATTAATAGAGATGTGCTTTTCAATTTAAAACTATAGTTCATATTTTTAGTTGGAAAATAATGAGTTAACATTCTTCTTGAGGGAAACAATAGATTATATTATTGTTAAGTAAACAAAACAAGTTTTATAGTGAATAGGAGAAATATTAGTGTGTATTTGTTATTGTGATAAAATAAGAGCACATAGTTGTAGGTGGTAACAAGAAGAGCACATGTGATCCATTTTATAATTAGAGATGGCGTGGGATCCTTACATGTAATAAGAGTGTCAATACTCTATATTTGTAAATTAGAGAAAATCTCTAATAGTGGGAACATATAAAATACATGTATAATTGTACTTTGAATATCATTATTTTTTGTGGAAAACATACAGGCACGAGGTGTGTGCATGTGGACACTCAAACTTATTGTAATGGTGTAAAGTTTTTAGAATGATTTTATTTTTGTATAACATAAGGGTAGTTGTTATGTGCTCCACTAAGTGAATGGAATATGGGGGTGATTTATAAGGTAATTGTTAAGAGTTCCTTGCACCAGGATCCATTAATTATTAGCTTCATTATTCTAAGGATACTAACTTCATATGCTTGGCTTAAATGACTCTATCTATGTTTTAAAAATATAATTGTATTTAATAAGTGAGCCCACCCACTTATTTAAATAGAAGCCTTTTTAATTGAAAAATAAGAAGCTTATTTTAAAAGAGCCCATGTATTTAAAAATGAGAAACTAGCTAGAAAAAGGAAGTTATGGTTGAAAAGGCCCACCAAGGCCTTATTTAAATATTCAATAAAAGTTTATTTTTATAAAGGGGTTGATAAACTCAAATCTCAACAATAAGAACATAAGGAAGCATGGGCATCATGGGAAATTTTGGGAAGGTTTATTGAGCCACTAAAGATAAAATAGAGTTGGACACTAGTGGACAAACTACAGACTTTCATTTAATGCTTCTTTAATTTCATAATGAGTAGCTAAATTTTGAATGTTCTTCCCTCTATTTTCTCTTCCTTATCTTATATACATTTTAGTTTTCTCATTTAAGCAATGTGGATTTCCTGGAATTTTTAATTTTATTGGATTCTAGAATTCAGATATGAGCTCATATTATTTTTTATTTAAGAAATTATCGAGCCCTCGTTGAAATAGAATGTGATTGTGCATACTTTCTGCAAGAGATAAAGCTTTCATGGATCTTATTTGAATTCCTCTAGATTTTTAATTGTTGTTTCAACACCATATGGGTTGTATTTTGTCCTCTCACTGAGTTTTTATATGATTATGTTCATTTCCCTTCTTGCATATTGATAGCATTGTGTTTATGTAGATAGGGGATCAATTCATTTCTTATTATAGTGCATCATCATTTTATTTTCATTTATATTTCTAAATCTTTTATCCCCCAATTTTTCCCTTTATGCATTTAGTTTAGGTAGATTATCACTATTTTAGGAAACAAATCCAACTGACTTTGGAGGTTCTCTACAAGGAGCAGTCCTACACTAAGTAGGGATCCCATATTATGGTTGATATGTGGGTACAATAATCAAACATTTCATACCATTAACAAATTTTGCCACACCTAGTGGGACCTTATTTAAATATATTTGTTGTTTTTTTCAATTTTGAAACTTACTGTGTGATTATTCACAAACAAAATCACAAAAAATCTTCTTATACAACAATATATTATCCACCTTGGTGCCTTCAACCATTAATAATTTTTGGCATGCCCAGTAGAACAAGGATTTGATTTTAATTTTTGTAATATTATGAAAATCCTCCTTATTCATATTAAAATCTAAAATTTTGGTGATGATCTCATATTTATTTACCTTTTGAAGTACTTTTTCATCACCTGGTGACTCCCTTGGTCACTTATGTTGTTGCAATGAAATTTGAAAAATATGGCTAGTCAAATAACCTTTCCTTTCATTTCATGGAATTATGGAAACCCACTATAGCTGCAAAAATGGAATCCCATTCCTAAATCAACACTTAAAACACTTCTTGACTTCTATGGAGATGTCTTTGTCATCCCCATTGATCGCATCAAAAATGTTTCCAATTTGTGTTTAGTCCACAAACTTATCAATGATGATGTTGTACTTAGTATTTTAGCCACCTCATTCAAGGGAAAAGCCCTAGATTGATATAGATCTTTGCCTTCAAACTCAATGTCAACGTGGGATGGCTTGGAAATTTGTTTTTGAAATCAATTCAAAGAAAGGGTGGATGCTCTGGATTTAATTGAGAATTTAGATAAAATTAGAAAGGTTGCCTTAGAGCTTATTTTCATTTCAACCTTCAATTTAAAATTACATGATAAATGATACCTGTAGAGGTCCTTCCATCATTAGGTTTGGCCTATTTACACTTTTTAAAATATTTTGACCGTAATTTGGTTGTAATGATATAAGCAATATGAGGAGACACACTCGTAAAAGCTTTTTTTTTTTTAGCAACTTAAATTTCTCTCATACAAGCTAAGAAATTAACTCCTATTTATCCTTGTTCTCTCAAGCTTCCCAATCTTCCCATATGCAAAACATAAGTCCACCCAACATACCACCTAGTGCATCCTTTGTTCACAATGCAATGATGAGATAAAAGGCTTTATAGGATAGTTTGCAAATAGTTTTATGGCCTTCAAAAGGAAACATTTTATTAAAAAATCTCATTTTCAACTTTTTTTCCCAAGTATCCCAATGTTTAATCAAGCAAGAAGTCATGCCTGTTTCCCCCCCACTCAAAACACTTAATCAAACTCCTCAAAATTTTCAAGTAGAGGTGATGGAGACTTATTGTTTCAACAATGACTCACTTCCTCTCCAATGATTGATTTCTTAAGCTAAATATCAACAAATGGTTAAAAATCAAATATTTATCAATGCAAATGAATGGGTCAATGATGGTGTCATTTTATAGCATGATGTAAGATAATAGATTGAAGAATATGGTGATGTGCTCTCAAAAGAAATGACAGTAGAACCTGATCACCTTTATGGAGAATCAATAATATCAAGTATTCCTTTGAATCCTCTAGATTTTAATTCATTTGATAGCTTTTCTCAAGCCTATTGTAATGAGGAGATAAATAAAATAATTTTTTTTGAAAAAAAGAGACATCCACACAAATAGAACAAGTAGAGCAATGCTCTAATGTTGATGAGAAAATAATAGAGGATTGCTGCCATATATGCCTGAATATTGTTGAGGTATGGTGTGTAAACATTATTAATGTAATAATGTAAATATTTTTGTTATAACAATATTATGTTAATAGCTTGTGGTTAGTTTAATGAATATATTATTAGTCATAATATATTCGTATATAGTGGGTTAGTTGGGGTGTTTGTTAGTTTGAGTTATAATAGGGAGATTTGGATATTTCAGTGGAGATTGTGTCTCCCCAATTATAAGAATGATTTTACTATATAATATGTACTCCCGTATGGTTTCCATATAAAATAGAAATAATATAGAGTGTGAGATTATTATCATTTATTTATCATCTGTGTATTTGTCTCTCTGTGTAACTCTGGTTATACCAATATCTGGTATCAGAGTGGGCATTTTTTAGAGCGATATGAAGTTCTAAGATTTGTGAGGGGCATCTACAATTTTTGGTTTCCCCAATTGATGTATTATTATTATTTTGCATAGTCTTTTTCTTTCTATGTGAAATTAGAGAAAGGTGTTGCTCACCTATTCCCGTATATTCATCTACCTCGGATCTTGACTCACAACGATGCCATTAGGTATTTTTTGTATATGATATATTTTTTTCAAATATTCTATGTGTTACATTAACATCACTTTGACTCTGTAGACCTGCACATTTATTTTTGTTAGAACAGAGAGTGGATGAGCAAGAGATATACACTACCTTGGTTTATATTCAGAAATATCAGTTTGAGATTTTAAAGGTTAAGGAATCTGCATTGAAGATCCGATGCACCTGATGAATCCTAAGACAAAGACATAGCTCAGGCGCATATCTGAAGGAGATCAATTATTATTGGCAATTTTAATTAATATGCTACTATGAACTTGTGTGTCAATGTGCAAACCTATGATAGTACCTATTTTTTTCCATCTTTATTCCATCAATACTTATTTTTTAGGAGCGTGGAGATTTAAAAAGTTGATATTGATCCAGCATGATTATATATTACTCATGTTCACTTTCAGATTATGTTCATCCACCCATGTTCTATGTTTTACTTTTTTGGTATGCCAAAATGTGTTGTGTGCATTCCACCAAAAATTCATGTCTCGAGATACAATAAAGTCAAAAGTGGTATTAGTGTTTTTTAAGTATTTTATGATTTGTTATGTTTTTTAATAGTTTTATCAAATCATAGTGTAAAAGATATTTATAGTTTGGTCATTGTCAAGAGTTTAGAGTCAAGGTTTATGGGTCATAGTTATTATTTGTCTAGTTATAATAAAATCCAATTTTATGGTCATTATATAGCCATTGATTTTTGTAAAAGTTGTTCTATGTTAAAATAAAAAAAAAGTATCAAAAGTCAACAAAGGGTTTTTATCAATGTCCGTAAGAGTGTCTTTGAGTTCATTTATGTATATTATTTATCAAAATCATTTAGTTAGGGGTTTTCTAGTCAGTGTCCATGTATTGAAAAAGTCAAAGTCATTTAGGCTTAGAGTCATTGTAAAAAACAAATTGCCTCACAAATGCATTTTCGCTTGTACATAACGTCCAGCTTATGGGAGGAATTTCTCCTCAACTAAGATTCAAATCTTCATTTGCTAAATAAGTAGAAAATATTAGAGGAAGGAGGAAATGGAGGCTAGAGGTTTCATAGCCTCTTGTTGGCCACTAGCGATGGGGCCAATTTATGATGTAGTGGCATTTTTCTTTTCAATTGTGTGTTGTGTGTTTGTTTTCAGCATAGTGTGATTTTAAATAAGAATATATGTTGTATGCCTATTCAAATTTTTCATAAGTGAACTATATATTCCTATGTAACTTCTCTGAAATGTGATAGTGATGAGAACTATAATCTATACTACACATCGTGATGTGGTTTATGGTATGCCACTTGTAAAACCATTATTTTGTGGTTTTTGGTTCACTATTTGTAAAACCATTATTGTTTTGTGGTTTCTAGTTTGCCACTTGTAAAACCATTGTTGTTTTATGGTTTCTAGTTAGCCACTTTTAAATCCATTATTTTGTGGTTTCTGGTTCACCACTGATAAAACTATTGTTTTGTGGTTTATGGTTTGCCACTTATAAAACCATTGTTTTTGGTTGTTGGTTAGCCATCTGTAAAGCCATCAGGTATTGGTTTGGCTATTAGTTATCTATTTGTAAAAATAATCTGTAAGGTTTGTGATTGTCCTCTAAAAATCATGAATTACGAGTACAGGTGTAGATATGGGAGAGTTATTTTTCTCATGATCACATTAAGGGGGTGTAGACCAAGATTAATAATGTTCACAAGGGGGTGAATGTTGAGGTATGGTTTTTAAACATTATTAATATAATAACATAAATATTATTATTATAACAATATTACATTAATAGCTTGTGGTTAGTTTAATGAATATATTGTTATTCACAATATATTCATATATAGTGGGTTAGTTGGGGGTTTGTTAGTTTGAGTTATAATAGATATATTTGGAGATTTTGGTGGAGATTGTATCTCCCTAATTATAGGAATGATTTTTCTATATAATATGTACTCCAGTATGGTTTTTAAATACATTATAAATAATATAGAGTGTGAGATTATTATCATTTATTTATCATCTGTGTATTCAATTCTATGTGTAACTTTGGTTATACCAATAAATATATAATAATAAAAATGTTAATCTTTCCCAATGGGTCTCCCATATATAGTCATTTTGAATATTTTAATGATGGCAAGGACTCATGCTTTTAGGTTGGGCATGAAGGATGGCCTATAGAAGGCATGGTAATATTATTCATTTCTAGATACAAAATCTCTTCAAATTCCCACATTTCATCATCATTATGATCATCATACTACTCATGCTCTATAATTTTAGCTTTTCCCTATGCATTGTTCTGAATCTTATACATTTGTATAACATGTTGCTTCATTGTGTAGGAAGCTTCATGTGATGTTTTAGGAAAAATAAACTTTGAAATTTGCTTATCATTTCTGAATGTGTGGTTATCATCAATACCATCATGAAGAATATGAATTGTATTATCCTCAAATTTGAATGTAAGAGAATGTTGTAACTTATGAGTTATACATTCTATTTCTTGTAACTATTGTTAACTAAATGTAGCACTTATCTAATTTCATGTTTGCAGAACAAAAATAGTGTGTTTATAACTTAAGAGCTATAGCTTCTATTTCTTTTAACCATTGTTGACCAAAAATAGCACTTAACTTATTTCCTATTTGCAAAACAAAAATTAGTGTCTCCACAACTTTGGGACCGCATGCAACTGGTACTATAATATGCCCTATTTAAACTTGGCAATATATAGTTTTTTATAATTCATCTTGATCATGACCTATGTGCTGATGAAATGTAAGTGTACATACATTTGGCTCTATATTGTCATTTATTTTCACATGTTGCCTATCTTTATTCTCAATAAAAACATGAATAGTAAAAGGGTTCATTCTTGAATGCTTTAAATTTTTGTGTATTTGAACCTTATCATGAGCCCTAGTGGGTGGTAGTATGGGTTGTATAAAATGAATAATGCATTTATTATTATATTTCTAAGTCTTCTATTTTAATTTTGAACAATTATTAGTAGCATGCCCTATTATTTTATTAAAATGACAAAATGTATGCCTTATTGTAAGCAAATTCTTTATGAAGCAATATTTGTAACATAATGCATGGTCTATCTCATACATTGTTAGTTTGTATTCTAATAACTAGTTATATATTCATGAAGCCAACATTATTTACTGAATTATATATGTAATGCATTGGTCTATGTGTTGTGCCTCTTGATTTCTAGTAATGTTAAATTTGACAAAGATTTTAGTCCATGATACACTTGATAAAGTACCATTTTGTGTAGTATTTATATTGTAACAACTATTATTTCCTTCATTAATGTCTAAAATCACTATTTTTCCTTTATTTATGTTCTTGTGAATTATTGTCTTTGAATCATCTCAATATTCACCTGAGCCAAGTGGTGTAAAACTCAAACTACATAAATAAACATCAATGTTAATTTGTATTGCATTTGTATCATCATTAGTTTAGCCTATGAATAATCATCAATATATTTTACATATGCAAAATTTTGATGTTTTAAATTTACAAATAATGTTAATTCCTTTACATCATCTTCTTATTCTACATTTTTAGGTCAATGTATTTGATCTGAAACATCTATAGATTATAGCTTTTGATTATTTTCACTGGATTCACTAACCTCATATGTATGCATTTGCTCTATAGGTATGAACTTTTGTGGTGGAATTAGAGTAGATTGAGGTGCTTCTAACTATGATTTATCCTCATTAGTAAATTTTTTAATTGTATAATATATGAATGGTTGCTTATCAACAAGACATGTATATAAATATTCGTCATTTAAAAATTTAACACATTGATGTAAAGTAGAAGGTACAACTTTCATAGCATGTATCCAAAGCCTACCCAATGGTAAATTATAGTGCAAATGATTATGCATTACTTGAAACTTAGTAGATAATATTTTGGGCACTACTTGATATTCAAAGTGATAGAACCCAAAGCTTGGTGAGGCACATTATCAAATTTATGGATATTATTATATGTCTTTTGAAGAGAATACCTATTAATACCCATTGTATTTAAGAATTTAATAATGTAAATATTCAAGCCTAAACCATTATCTATCAAAACAATTTTGACTGCTGAATTTTTTATTTCAATTTATGTAAACAAAGGAATATTTTGACCAATAATAGACTAAGTAGGCAAACCATCATTTACAAAAGATATAACATCCTCAAAAAAATTCAATGTCTTTACAAAAAATGTAAAATAAGAAGGTTATGTGCCATGTGGCATAGATGTTTGATTCAATGCTTGATAACCAAATATCCTTGAAAAGGGTAGTTTTATGAAGCAATATTAATATATAAATCTTTGATGATGTATTCCTTAACTAATCAATAATATCATACCTTTTATATTGATTAATTGGTCTCATTATATTTAGTTGGGGATGAAAAGGGACTTCTTGAGTCTATTCTTCTTACCTTACCTAATGGGGCACCTAACCTTGTCTATCTCATACATTGTTAGCAATGTGTATGGCCTGCACACATTTGTCAAAACATAGCATATGTGCTTAAAATAACATCAGAAGGCTAAGTAATGGTTGCATGGAGTAGCTTTGATACCATGTTGGGGTGTTATATGCACTCATGTAATCACATGATCACACTTGCACACCATTACCATAAAAAAATCATCTCAGACATTATGCAGAAGCTAGCCTCTTCATTATTGCCTCAAGAATAAAAATATATAATCCATAGGCTCCTCTCTCTCTTAGACACTTAAGATAAATATAAGGAATTCCTAATAAATTAGAAAAGGATTTGGTTTCACAACAACCACTTAGTTATTTTGATCAACTTGAATATAGGTGGGTTGTTTTAAATAAGTGCACAAAAAAATATTATTCATGCATACAAACAAAACAATCCAACAAAATGTCCAAATCAAGCTTAACTTTGTGAGTGGGTATAAACACGATAAAAAATAGAATTGGTTTGGAAATAACTCAAACCACTAGCCAGTTTGAACATAACCACTCCAACACCCTCCCTTAAACATAGAATAGGGAGTGAGAAAAGAGATATCAAAGATATTAAATGGGTCCTAACAATTATGCCTAATCAAGTACCCATGTACAAATCATAGTGAAATACAAAGTGTCCCTATGGTAACCACTCCATCTTACCATAATACATGGATGTTGAGTCTTTATAACCACTAAGTCAAATAGGAAATGGTACTCTGTAAGAGGTCCACTCTGTAAAATACACTATTCACGTAATACTAGGAGAAAGAGTCGCCAAAGATGAAATATATAACCATAAGGTACCCAAAAACTATTAAAAATAGCTAAATTCGAAAGAGCAAAACATATGATGCAAGGCATCCAAATAAATCAAATGGATCAATACTCGAACATAATGTTGAATTAGGTGCACTTGATGGAATGAAGGCCATCAAATACAAATGCACTCTATGGACTTGAAATTATCAATTGAACTAAAATATGCATGAGTGGCCTGGATCCACTACTTGATCATAAAAAAACTAAAACTAGAATTCACCATAATAGCTCTTACAAAAAGAGACTATCAAAGGTGTTGATAGCATAAAAAGGCTTGCCAATTGAATGTGATCTACTACTAGAAGATGTGGTGCACCAAAGGTTATCAAGGAACATGACAACTAAAGAAGTAGGAGATACACCATACCCCCATACTACTGACTAGGTGGAGTGATGCAAAAACATTTTTATGAGTGGATTGAATCTGCTACTAGAACACTAACAAAATAACACTATATTCACCAGAATAGCTACTCTTCAGAAGGAGATCAAACTCCACAATAAATTTTAAGGAGACTATCAATTGCTAAAAAAGTGCCAAAGATATAAATCAAATATCTCTCAATAAGATGGCCCTGGTGGTGATGGGAAAGTTAAGCAACTAAAAGAGTGAAAAGATGTTCAAAATAGAGAACAAAAACACATGAAGGTAAACAAGATTAAATCAACAAACCCCCCATGGCACTTTATAACTCAGTGTGAGTAAAAAATATCTCATACACAAAAAACACCAGATGACGTAATAAATCCTAGAATGTTGTCAATATGTAGAGGACACCATCAAGAACAAGAGAGTTTCTCTTAAAATAAGGGAGTTGTGTGCAGACAAAAGAGATGAATAGTGGAGGAACCATACTATTAAAATCCTTTCAAGGAACATTAACACCACCACCACAATAAATCCATCCTAGATAAGCATGGATGGTGGATGAAGATGCTTACATTTAATTAGATCCAAAGTACATAACACAAGCATGCAAAAAAGCATATGAATGTGTGTCAAGTTGATCATGTCTAATAGATATAATCTTAGGTTTTTCAAGCCTAAGTAAAGGTGTAGAAGAGCTCATATATAACTCAATATCCTCATAAAGAGTGGAGTGAACAAAATATGGATCTCTATCAACATATCCCAATGAAGATGAAACACTTGTGTCATAACCAATGCCATGCCTAAAAATCCATGGAACAAGTTGGATATGGTGACCAAAGACCTATAGATAATTTTTAATGTCCACAAGTCTAGTAGTGTGACCTATGGAATGAAATATTTGAGAGCCAAAAAGTGGTATGCTTCTCAAAAAAATAGGCATGTATGCAAGTGGAATTAGCATGGGATATATAGATCATGAAATAATAGTAGTTCTAGAAGCATCAATTGCAATAATAATAGCACTGTTTAACCCAAAAAACATAAGTGTCATAAAAATGTACTCAAGAATGTAGAACATCAGGCTTTGCCAAAAATGCATCTATGAGTACAATAAGTGGCACCAAAAAAAACAATACACACTCAAAAATAGAACATCAAACTATGTTGATAATGCATCCATGAGTGCAATGAATGGTCAAATATAATGAAAACTCCCTAAAAAAATTAGGATGAAGATTTGAAAAAGACCAAATATGACAAAAGTCCCTCTTAACATAAATAATAATTCCTCGTTACAATAAAAGTGCCTCCACTTAATAATTTGCCTTCATAAAATAAACCCCATTTAGAAAATAGTTTTATCCCCCTTTTATAAAGTTTGCCACCATCCTTATTACATAAGGAAAAAATAAATTACTAAAGGAATGAGAGAGGAATTTGACCCTTTGACCTTTAGCAATACGAAAGCTTTAACAAAAACATATTTTGCCATCACACCATTGAATATCCTTACTAATTCACACCAACTGTATTTCATTTGAATTTTTAAACTAATTAATCATTCAAAACAAATAAAAGCAACCTTTTCAGTTGAATAGCAACCACTTAGCAAGGGTGGATTTGGATGTAGATGTCCACTTAGTAGAGTGAGGTGACAGTGTGTGGCAGATTAACAAATTGAGACATGTTATGTAGAGGCTAGTGTCACTTATAAATCACACAAAGATGAGCTTTGGCATGTCAAATGCCAAATCCAAAGTCATCAAGTTGGAGACATCATATCTTTGATCGATGGTAAAAAGTCTTGCGATAGGGGAAAGGTTCCAGTAGATGTGCACCCTAATTTTAGATAGTGAATTAAGGTGCCATAACATCACATTAGACTTCAAAAAAATTACCCATTTTAATATGTCATCTTAAATACTTATAACTAAGGTTTTAATATGTTCCATCAATAAAACGCATATTAACAAAAGCCTTATTCGACAATTGGAACATGCACAGTTATTGGGACCTTTCCCCTAGGATGTGGTCATTTGAGAAAAGACTTCACAATGGATCAGTGGCAAGGAACTGATAGTATGGGATAATAGGCATAGGTTAGCTACGTGTAGGCTAAAATAGGAGAAAATTGTGGAAGATTTATAGCACATTGTGAATACAATATCTAGGTGATAAAAACCAAAAATTAGGCATTGTATGGCATACAACCTAACATAAATCAATACTCAACCCACAAGTAGGTACTCAAGAGAAGGTTGATCCTAGTCCAATGTCAAATTCATTAATATCAAGGAGACTAATTGAATGAAATGATTAAAATATTAGTCTCAAAATGGTGTAAAGGCATAAAGTATATCTCATTCGATGCAATAAAAAAAGGTAGAACATTATTTCAAGGTCGATGATGTAATCACAACAAAACATTTGGATTTATCTCAGTAAACCTTATGCCCAAATTATTGTATTTTATATTAAAAATGGATCTAGATAACAAAAAAATGTCACGCCTATGAGCAGTTTGTTGTAATTGGTTTATGCAACCAGGAGGCTTATTTAGTGATGTTTGATTAAAAACACCAATAAATCTGATGTATAACATGGAATGATCTCAAGAAACTAATAATAGAATTCCTTTGAACTAAACGTGATCAGTCAAGATCTAATCCAAAAAATAGAGTATGCATTGTATAATTCGTAAATCAAACCCTTTAATGCAAATCCAATTACATCCAATACAAATGCTATATGAGGATCATCAATATAGCCAAGATTTAATGTAGAGATCATATGCTGAAGAGAGATCGATATCTCATAAATAGCCAAGCCAAGCTAGCAATGTGTACAACTTGAACAAATTTGTCAAAACATAGCATATGTGCTTAAAATAACACTAGGAGTATAAGTAATGGTTGCATGGAGTAGATTTGATACCATTTTAGAGTGCTATATGCACTAATTCAACCATAGGATCACTCTTGCACAACATTATCTCATAAAATTCATCTCAGACATTATGCACAAGCCAAACTCTTCATTATTGCCTCAAAAATAAAATATGAAATTCATAGATTCCTCTCTCTCTCAAACACTCAAGAGAAACACAAGGAATTTCTAATAAATAGGAAAAGGAGTTGGTTTCACAAAAACCACTTGGTTTTTATGATCAACCCAAATATAGGTGGATTGTCTTAAATAAGTGCACAACAAAATATTGATCGTGTACACAAACAAAATAGTCTAAAAAAACTTCCAAAATAAGATTAACTCTGTGAGTGGGTGTAAACATGACTAAAAATGAAATTGGTTTGGAAATAACTCAAACCACTAGCCAGTGTGAACACAACCACTCCAATATCTTAGACTGCAGGATCTGCTATAAAGGCAGGGCAAAAAGTTGAGGCAAGATATGAGCTAAGATAGTTGGGAGGTCTATTTGTAGGAGGAACAAATGGAAACATCTAAACCCTCTACATCTAGTAGTAACAAGTGGCATCTCAAAATTAGTAGAGAAACATTAAGAATCTAGGAGAGATTGAAATTGTTCATTATGATTTTCTTGACTTATTTTAAATTTTATCTTTTTCATTAAGTTTTGAAGCCATAGATTTATATGCAACTAAAATATTTTACATATTATAACCAAATAACACTAATAAACTTTGAACCAAAAATAATAGATAAATTTAATCATTATAATCATGATTAATATAAAATTTGAAATATGAAATATGAAACCCTAAAAAAAAGGATGGACGGAAACCCTAGGGCAATTCAAGGCTTGAAATTCTCTATGAGGATGTGGTTTCAACAAAATGTTTAATTAAAATTTTGATTATGGGTTAATCTAATTAAGATAAACTGATGAGTAAATTAGAATAAATAAGATATACAATAATCACACATAAACTGATTGTATGTTAGTATTTTTAGAAATTTGCTAGAAGGGGAAATACTGAAAGATAAATGACTTAGCTAGAACTTAGGTTTGCAAGACTACGATAGTGATTGTAAAACTAACTATGAGTTTTTGTGAGGTTGTTGTGAATCAAGAACAATGATCTACATTATCCTTGGACAAGGCCACGTTATTTTGACTTCCATAATTGCATTAGTGTTTGTAGGGCACAACTTTATCTTTTAGGGTTTTTTATCTCTATAAATTCTAAAAAATGTGTTTTCACATGTAGATCATGTGTGTCTATTCAGATGCCTTCACTTCACTATGGAAGTCATTTTGCCTTCTTCTTCACTCAAACCCTAAATCAATGATAAGAGGGAAAAACACTATAAAATGGGGGAAACGAGCAAGGGGTTGAGGTTGTGCTTGACCTCAACACCCCATGTGTTGATTATTTCCTACATATTGATGCTCTGAAGAGGGATCAAACTCCATGTATTTCTCCCATACTATGGGGTGTGTGTATAATACTAGTGAAATATTATATGTTGGTGCAATCTTAGCATGATTATATGCTTGAACAAATGAATTGTGATTTTGATATTGCATTAAAACATAGTTTAGGGCTTCTTGGACTATGGAGACTCATAATTGAAAAAAATAAGTACTTTCTTCTCAATGTGCAATTGTATATTTTGTTGATTGCAATGATATAAAACTCTTAGTCATCCTTCGTGAACAAATGGGTAGAAAATGTGCTTATATAGTGTACCTTTTGGGATTTCCTCTAATTGGGCTTGTGAAATGTGCATAATGACCCATAGAGATGAATTTGAATTTGGTAAATTAGCCACTAATTGGTAGGAGGATGAAACTAATGGCTTCAAACATGACCAGCCTATAGGATTATCCACGAGTGATTACATCTAAGGAGCATAGACATTCAAACTAGAAGTATGAATCAATCAAGAAATGAGCTTAGAATACTTGGAATGAGGCATAAGAACATTTAACATCATATGTTCCTTAATATAGAGGGTCATATGTATAGAAGTAGAGGAATGGTAATTTAAAACTATGGAATTGAGCATAGATTAAGTGTGTATAAGGGGTGGTCATAAGTGCATTGTTTTAGCATTAAATGTTAATTTTAGTGTATTATAAAAGAGCTCTTCAAGTGAAGCTAGACATTTTGGAATCTTGTTCCCTTTTAATCAAATTACGCCATCTTCATTATTTTCATGATCAATTCCATTCTCATTAGTTTATGAAGTATATTCTTTATATGTTGATTCGTTGTTTTAGAGAAGGAGATTTATGAAATTATCCATCTTGTCAAGAAATGTAATGATCTACTAGTTATCATTAAAATTTGATAATGTTTGGCATTATTAGAAACATAAGGGTGGAATACCATCTCAATGGTATACTTATCTTCACCAATTTTAGGATCAGGAATCATTCGTGAAGTAGAGACCGCTAGAATATCTACT
Organism: Torreya grandis; assembly: GCA_037957365.1. NCBI lineage: Eukaryota > Viridiplantae > Streptophyta > Pinopsida > Cupressales > Taxaceae > Torreya > Torreya grandis. The sequence goes on from JARHVA010001388.1 coordinate 1,629,327, forward strand.
TTATCATTCTCATTTCTCAAAACTACAACTATTAAAAATGACTTAAATTTTTATATGTAATCATAAACCCTATTTATATAATGTTTCAAACAATCATTCTTTACTTAAAACTAATTTTTTGTCTATTTGATGACTAACTCAGCATCACCTCATGCTCTTAGATTCTTGATTCACATTTATTCTACTACATTGAGGCCTAGAAGCAATGATTTGTACTCACCAGTGTTATTAGTGTTTGAAATTTTCAATTTTTAGGAGAAAGGAAACATTTCTTCATTTAGTGATACAATCACTATACATGTGTCATAGCTTACAGAAGAATGGATACCATCAAATTCTGAAGTACAAACATCATTTGGGTCACCTTCATTGAGCTCAGGGTCATTTAAATCATCTTCTAAAAATAGCATATAATTACCATCCATGTATCCTTATATAGGATATCATCACGTGGATACTAAATTTTCTATCATTGAACCTAGTTGTGAGTTCAAGCTATAATATTTGCTTTACTCATTTAATTGTGATCATGTCATGAGATATATCCATTTAAATTTCCACTCCAAGTTATCTATAGAGACTTTCTCCTGAAAAAATTTCATAAGTAGCAAAAATGTCTACAACAAGAATAGTCATCTTAATAATCTTTTATGGTTAGGTAGCCAAGACTACTTGGGCATCCTTGGTCTATTAACCAAGGGAATCTATTTAGTGTCCATTGAGTAATAGTGGTAAAATTTCCTTATACATGTGAGGTCTAGTGCATGGAAAACTTTGTTAGGCATAACATTTGTTGTTCTCAAAATCTGTCACTCATTTTTGGGGACAACATATCAACTATTTTGGTCCTACAAGACCAAAAATCTCTCTTCCCTTCTCAAAAAAAAAATTTTTGAGCGCTCCAATTCTTCAATTATTCAATATTTTTCAGCTAAGGGACTCACATGTTCAACAGGTTCAATGACTTCAACAGGTGAGCTCTCACAAAGGGACAAGTTCCAAACACTTAGGCATTTCAAGGTTGGTTCAACATCGAGATTCAACCAAAAGGTCCATCGACAGGCTTCAAACAAAAGATTGAACCATTGAACCATTGAACCCCACCTCCAAAATTTCAAAGGTTCAATGGGTTCAAAGGTTCAACGACATCGTTAGACTTAAAAGAGTTAAGTGCTTCGACAAGTTAAAATGTCAATAGCTTCAAAAGACTTAAAGAAAAGAAGGCTTCGAAGAGTAAAGATTGAACTGTTGAACCGTTGAACCTTGAACCATAATGGTTCAATGGGTTCAAAGGTTCAACGAGTTTAATAAGATTAAAAGACTTAAACAAAAGAAGACTTCGAAGAAGAAAGATTTAACCCATTGAACCATTGAACCTTAAACCAAAATGGTTCAAAGGTTCAAGGTTCAATAAGTTCAATAAAGTTTGAGAGACTTAGAAGAACAAATGATTCAAAGAGAAAAGAATGAACCATTGAACCCTTGAACCTTGAACCAAAAGAGTTCAAAGTTCAAAGGTTCAATGAGTTCAATAGAAAAGAAAAAGATCCAGAAACTTTGAAGGACCAAAGGATTCTGAGAAAGAGAATGAACCATTGAACTTTGAACCAAAATGGTTCAAAGTTCAAAGGTTCAAAGGTTTAAGGAATTTCAAACTTTGAAGGGAAGCTTTGAGCGAAGGAAGGAAGCAGAAGATTCAAGAGACAAGCTCGAAAAGATGGTTCAACCGATTGAACCAAGGAAGCAATTAAACCAAGGAGCTGATAAGACCACCCAAACCATTGAACCATTAAACCAATATACCTTAAAGGTTCAAAGTGGTTCAAGTGACCAATGACGTCCCCGTAGATGTCAAATTCAAGGTAATAAAATGCCCATTTATTTTCAAATATGGCACAAAATCTGAAGACAAAACTCAGCGAACAGTTGAAGAAAGAAGCTAAAAGAGCCTTTTGAAGGCAAAAAGATGGCTCAAGAGGTCAATTTACAATAATAAAAAGGGAAATCTACAAGAAATCTAGAAATATCTGCAGGAGAGTTATTTCTAGTAGGTGAAATAGTCCACCAGGTGGACATCAGAGAGTGCAAGCATTCAAAGGTGCAGCTTATTTTTCTTCCTTTGAATAAAAGTGAGTGGACAGGTGCACACATATCAGGAAGAGGACCAGGCAGCCCATACTTCAAAAGGAGACATTTGATATGAATTGACATGCCACAATTGAGGCTGATGCCCTGTTCTAACATGGCCCCTTGACATAACTGGAAATGCATTCAAGGCATTGAATGCAGCATGGGTCATTCCACAAAACAAAATGCCCAAGTCTTTCTTGGAGTGCTATATATTTTAATCTCTTATTTTATGCAAGTGAGATCTCTCTATTATAAAAGCAAAACTCTACCCAAATTTAAAGGCATTTCATGAGACTTTGAGCTCAGATTAATAATCATATTCCTTTATTTGAATGAGAAAACAAGTGACCTTTCAGAATTTGTGCTGGAATAGCTTGTGTTATTTAAATTTTTTTTCTTATGTCTATTTCCTAGAAGCATTCTTATCCATTTAATTTAACAAGTAGAACTAGTGGAAGTAATTAGGAAGGTGTCATGAAGCTGACTGTGGAAAGACTTTGTGCTGCCACAATTGTCTTTAGCATGTTTGTTTTTCTATTTCTATGTAAAAGATCTTGGGATGACTTTGTGCCCCCATTGTCCTTCATATATTTCACTCTTTGGCAGTTGAGGTGGAGACTTTGTGCTACACTTCATCCTACTATGTTTCTACGTCTAGTCACATATCCCTACTAGAAAGAATTCCTGCTTTTTGTTGTAGACCACTTATGAAAAAAGAGAAGTGCTTTTAGTGTTTTCACCAGAATTTTCCTATGTCTGTGAACATCATCTCTAAAAAAAGAGAGATGGATGGTGTTGTCCTACCCTTGAGTGTTATTTTCAGCTTATATATATATATATATATATAGTATATAGTACCTTATAGTTATAGGGAACCTCCCCTTGATGAGAGGAGAGATTTGTCCCATTTTGATGTGGTAAATCTACACGTTTTGGCTGATCAATATCCTTATGTTGTGGTTGAAACACCTATTTTGCCCATCAATTATCTGGTGACAAAATATTCACCGAACAGTTTTTGGTGACTTTGTTGGGGAAAAACGCACAGTTTGAAGCCTCAAGCTTCAATTTGAAGTAGTTCTAATTCTTTTCCATTTTTTACTTTACAATCTGGCAAATCCATAGTATACGCGAAGCTAGAGATCTAAAGGTATTATTGACCCTATATTTGAGTTAGTACATCAAAGTGATTTTGACCTATTTCTTTCTCCATCTCATCTTCAGCAAACTAGGAGTTTTCCTCCTACAAAAATTATGTCTCCAGTACCAGGCAAAGCATCCATTTCTGCTATTAGTAGAGCTTTGTCAATACATACCCCTCAGACATTTTTTATCACTCCCTTCAGTTTTCAAATCATGGCAGTTCAAGGCCCTTGGGGTAACTCTTTTGGTCCACTCAATCTAACTCCACCTCTACATGAGCTACCTCACATTTCAAGGAAGAATTTCCCCAAATTCTTTGGTGATGGGAGAGTTCATCCTAATGAACATATTGCAGCCTTCAACATAGCCTGTGGCATGATAGGTGTGGAGTATGAGGATGTAGCAGTCAAGTTGTTTGTGGAAACATTGCAAGGTGTTATTGTAGACTAGTTTTATCATCTACAAGTACAAACTGTGACTGACTGGAATACCATCAAAGCCAAATTCGAAACTAGGTTCAAACTTGTAGAAGATGTGCATGCCCTGCTGGCCCAACTCACACAAATGAAGAAGAAACCTCATGAGCCTATGAGAGATTTCATATCTAAGTTCTACAAGCTGAGGAACATGATTCCTACCATTACTCAGCCAACAACTAAGAATCTCAAATGCTTTTTCATCAACTCTCAGCTACCTGAAGTGAGTTTTTTGCTAAGACGTGCTGGCCACATAGACCTTATCACAGCTCAAGATTTGGCCACTGAGGTGGAAGATGATGTCATCTTGGTAGGAAAGATAAAGAGAGATCCTAATAGAGGTAAATATTCTTCATCCTTTGAATATCCATCTGCAGGCACCACTGATCATATGGTGCATAAGTTGGCAAATGAGTTATTAGCTCTCAGAAATCAAATGGTGCAAGGGATGTCTTTTGCTCCTTCGTACAGAGATATACCAAGGAGGACTTTTTTGAATCATTCATACCAAGACAATGCTTCCAAGAATCAAAGGCAGCCAAATCGCCTTCCTCCCCCATAGGGGAAATTTGCCATTAAAGCACCTCCAACCAACTTAGAAGTTGGATATCTTGAAATAGAATCTAATTTCTCCTTCCAGCCTGAGTTAAACCCAGAAGATGACACTGATCTCTTCACAAAAAACCAAGAAGAATCAGCTAGTGACTCTAACATTGGTTTCTTGAATTACCAAGATGAACTTGGAAGTAAAGGTGAAGCATTTGATGGATCATACGTAGTGTTTACCAGGTCACAGAACCAGTGAACTCAACAAGATGATAAGGGAAAAATAGGGGAAGGATCTCAGCCTACAATTTTAATTGCCAAACAAGGAACTTCTCTACCTTTCCAGCCAAAGGACCCAGTGAGTAATAAAAAATTAAGTACCTCAAGTACGCTTTCACCTTCAACTTCAATTTCATAGATCAGTACCCCCCTCCTAAAACCTAAAAGGATGAACTGCCTTCCCCTATTCCTAATTCATTTTAGACATTTGATATAATCAACCATGTCAAGAAAACCAAAATTCAAATGTCTAAATTTGAATTCCTGTAATCCAACTCTGAGCAATTGGATAAGTTGGTTCAATGTGTGAAGAATAAAATCATCCCTACAGGACTAGTTGTTCCAAAGGTGACTCCCACATCCACCTAGAATAACCTTGTCATTACTCCTCCTACTGCTCCCAGGAAGACAAGAACCATTTTATGTCTCCCTGCTGATAAATGGACACCAACTGAATAATTATATCATAGACTCAGGTGCGTCTGATAATATCATGTCTGCCAAAGTGGCAGAATCTCTTGGACTCACACTGACCAAGACATTTGGGAGATGTTTGTCCATGGAGAACAAACAAGTGCCACTGTTGGGATAAATTAGAGATGCCTAATTTGCATTTGCAACATTCCTAGATAAAAGGATCAAAATGATAGTCCTGGTGATCGACATCCTAGCCTCATACAACATTCTTCTTGGGTGAAATTTTTGCAAAGATGTTGGTGGAGAATTGAGCATGGACCTATCTAAAGTGAGGATCCCAGTCAAAGGCATCATGCAGCTGCTCCCTGAGAAGGAAGCAAAATATGTTGTCACTCAAACATCAGCGCCTGAAGCTCAAATTCTATTTGAGTCTTCAGGCATGGGTAATTACTTCTTGACTATGGAGGATGTTCTTGTCCTCACTGATGAAACTTTTGAAGATGACAATCTAAAAATTGGTTCAGACAGAACAACAAAAAGATTTGTAGAATGTAGTACAAGTGCAAAAGAATCCTCCCCTCCAATTAAAAGAAAATTTGAGGAAAGCATAGTTCCTGATGATGTATGGATACTGGAATTCGATGGCAGTTATTCTTCTACCAACTCAGGAGCTAAGATTGTGCTGATATCTCTTCAAGGAGATATTTTCTCCTATTCTTATAAATTATAGTTCAGTAATACCAATGATACTACTAAATATGAATCACTATTGCTCAGATTAAAGGCTGCTCAAGACAGGGGCATTAAACCCCTTCACACCAAAGGAGATGCTGAGTTGGTGGTTTTTCAGGTTAGGAACCTATACCAAACTAAAAATGAGAGAATGCGCCATTACCCTAATCTAGTTTGGGATCAAATTAAAAGTTTTGATGCTTTCAACATCTCTGCAATACCCAGGGAATTTAATGACTGAGCTGATGCATTAGCTATTTCTGCAAATTTTTTGGTTCCTCACCCAAATTTTAAGGGAGACAGGTACACTATCAAACTGGTCTTTTGACCAAGTGTGCCTGACAATGCCAATCATTGGCAAGTGTTCAATGGCGACAACTAAATCATCACCTTTTTGGAACAAAAAGATAGCTTTGAATAGCTTCACTTCGAAGGTAGTGAGCCTCAAAAACTTAAATCAGCCCCTAAAACAAGTTTAGATGCAGGTAAAGAATTCCTACAACTAAAAGGGAATAAAATTCCCAAAGGATTGGTTTCCCTTGAGAAGCTGTTTGACAAGCATGACAGGTTCATCAAATAGCAACAAATAGATTCAAGCTCCTCTCAGGAGTTTGATCAAATAAATTTGGGTACCAAGGAAAATCCCAAGATAGTGAACATTGGGAAGTGCTGCACTCTAGAGGAGAAACTCAAATTTACTAACCTGCTTCACCATTACATGGATGTTTTGGCATACTCCTATGATGATCTAAAGTCGCTCAGGCCTGAAGAAATTTGCCATGAAATTCCTCTCAAGAGTGATTCAGTGCCTTACAAGTAGAAATTTCAGCATTATAATCCAAAAATATCAGGTACTATCTTATCTGAAATACAAGAAATGTTGAACGCTAGAATAATTTTTCTAATCTATCATTCCACATGGATTGCAAACATAGTTCCTGTGAGGAAAAAGAATGGTGAAATTTGCCTCTGCATGGATTTTAGGAATTTGAATCAATCCTCCCTAAAGGATAATTACCCTCTGCCTATCATGGATCAAGTCCTTCAGATGGTGACTGGTTCAGAGATGTTATCAATGTTGGACAGCTTCTCAGGGTACAATCAAGTGGAAGTTGGTGAAGCAGACCAACATAAGAATGCCTTCACCACACCTTGGGGCACCTTTGCGTATCGAAGAATGCCATTTGGCTTGATAAATGTTGGCACCACTTTTTAAATAGCAATGGACCTTACTTTCAAAGATGAAATGGGTAAGTTCATTGTGGTGTACCTTGATGATTTAATAGTCTTTTCCAAGCATCGTCTTGATCATATGCACCATTTGCATCAAGTGCTAGAACGATGTTGCCAGAATGGCATTTCTCTAAATCCCAAGAAGTCTATTTTTGGGATAATAGAAGGAAAACTTCTCAGACACATTGTATCTTGAGAAGGTATAAAGATTGACTCAGAAAGATTCAAATCCATTCACGAGCTTAATCTGCCCACAAGTAAGACTGCAATTCACTCTTTCTTCAGAAAGGTGATTTTTTTACGAAGGTTCATTCCTAAGTTCATTGAGAAGACTCGCCACATTGTGAACATGATGAAGGGAAAGGCCACTTTTAGCTAGACTGAAGAAGGCAAATTGGCATTTCGAGACATCAAGACAGCTATCACCCATGCCCCAATTTTGGTTTCTCCAGATTATACCAAAGATTTCATAATGTACAATTATGCTTTTGAGCACACACTTTCAATAATTTTGGGTCAACAGAACAAAAAAGGTGTGGAATCTCCCATATCCTTCATGAGTTGTCCTCTCAAAGCTCATGAACTAAAATATTTAAATCTAGAGAAGCATGCTTATGCAGTGGTAAAGGCAGTAAAGCACTTCCATTTTTACATCCTAAACTCACACATTATTTCCCTGGTTCCTGATACCACAGTCAAATCCATATTAACTCAACAAGAGTTTGGAACAAAAAGGGGTAATTGGATTGCTAAAATCTAAGAGTTTGATCTCGTTATCAAACCAACAAAGCTTGTGTGGGGAAGGGGTCTCTGCCAATTGATTGATGATAACAAACTAGAAGAAATAGAGCATGAAAGAGCAAAAATTGAAGACATGCCAATAGTCCTCTTTGTCTCCACCATGAATGAGTGGTATTCAAGTATTTATCGTTTCCTTACTTATGGTGAGTGTCCTGCTCACCTGTTTCATAAAGAAAGGAGGACTGTCAAGTTAAAAGCTACCATTTTTGTCCTATGAAACAATGGTCTATATAAGAAGAACCTCGATGGGGTGTTCCTTCGTTGCATGGATAAAGAGAAGTAGAACCAACTTTTAGAGTCCTTCCATAATCTGGCCTATGGAGAACATTTTTCTATGCCTGTAACTACCTATAAGATTCTGAGAGCCAAGTATTACTGGCCTACTCTATTTTGAGATGCATATAAATGGGTACAAAGATGTGAACTGTGCCAACAGTTCATTGGAAGACCCAAGTTAGCTACTTTGCCTCTTAAGCCAGTGGTAATAGAAGAGCCATTTTAGCAATGGAGAATCAGTTTCATTAGTGTTGTAAACCCATCTTCAAGTGTTGGACATGATTATGTCCTCATAGCCATAGATTACTTCACCAAATGGGTGGAAGCTATTCCAGCCAAGCATGCTACTTCAAAAGTAGTATGCAATTTCTTCAAGGAAAACATCATTTCTAGGTTTGGGGTCCCAACCAAGATTGTAACAGACAATGCAACCTATTTTTCTTCTCATGAGATTACTCAGTTCTATTTTTATTATAGGATTACCCTCTCCCACTCCTCTTATTGTTTTCTACAAGGGAATGGCTAAGTAGAATCGAGAAACAAGAACCTGGTGACCATCATCAAGAAGCTAGTAGATGACAACCAATGAACATGGCATAAAGCATTGGTTGATACTTTATGGGCAGATAGAATTACACCCAAGAGGGTGATAGGAATGTCACCACTCCAACTTTTGTATGGTCTCAATGTAGAGATACCATTCACCCTAAAATTGCCAGCACTAAAATTGGCAAAGGCAATCGAAAATCAAACATATGAAAGCTCCATCGACAAAAGGATCATGTGCCTGATTGAGCTGGATGAGCAACGAACTATGGTGGTAGACTGAATCACTACGCATCAAAGTTTGGTGAAGAAGCTTTTTGACCAGAAAGTAAAAACCCATGATTTTCAGTTTAGAGACCAAGTCTTGTTATGGGACAAGAGAAGAAAACCAAAGGGAATGCATGGTAAATTTGATTCCCTATGGAGAGGCATGTTTGCTATTCATCAGCTCAATGGTGAAAATAATTTCCTAGTAAATTATCAAGATGGCACACCATTTTCTCTACCTCATAATGGGTAGCATCTGAAGCACTTCAATTTTGAAGTATCAGATATGATCAGTTTGTACATTTATATATTTGTAGTCTTTAGTTCTATTTTGTATTGTTCATTTTCATTTCTTATTGGTGCCTTTCTTTTTGGGTAGCATGACTCTTTAGCCGAATGGCATACTTCAAGGCACTGGAGATTCTGGATTCTACTCCCTTTGATTATTTTTACAATCGATGGAAGTTTTCCAACTGGATCTAGTTGTTGTTCCCAAAATCTGTCACTCATTTTTGGGGACAACATATCAACTATTTTGGTCCTATAGGACCAAAATTATCTCTTCCCTTCTCAAAACAAAAATGTTTTGAGCGCTCCAATTCTTCAATTATTCAAGTTTTTTCAGTTAAGGGACTCGCAGGTTCAACAGGTTTAATGACTTCAACAAGCGAGCTCTCACAAAGGGACAAGTTCCAAACACTTAGGCATTTCAAGGCTGGTTCAACGTCGAGGTTCAACCAAAAGGTCCATCGGTGGGCTTCAAACAAAATATTGAACCATTAAACTATTGAACCATTGAACCCCACCTCTAAAGGTTCAAAGGTTCAATGGGTTCAAAGGTTCAACGACATTGGTAGACTTAAAAGAGTTAAGCGCTTCAGCAAGTTCAAAGGTCAACAGCTTCAAAGGACTTAAAGAAAAGAAGGCTTCGAAGAGTAAAGGTTGAATGGTTGAACCATTGAACTTTGAACCAAAATGGTTCAATGGGTTTAAAGGTTCAATGAGTTCAATAAGATCAAAAGACTTAAACAAAAGAAGACTTCGAAGAAGAAATATTTAACTCGTTGAACCATTGAACCTTGAACCAAAATGTTTCAAAGGTTCAAGGTTCAATGAGTTCAATAAATTTTGAGAGACTTATAAGAACAAAAGATTCTAAGAGCAAAGAAGGAACCGTTGAACCTTGAACCAAAAGAGTTCAAAGTTCAAAGGTTTAATGAGTTCAACAGAAAAGAAAAGGATCCAAAAACTTTGAAGACCAAAGAATTTTGAAAAAGAGAATGAACCATTGAACTTTGAACCAAAATGGTTCAAAGTTCAAAGGTTCAAGGAATTTAAAATTTTGAAGGGAAGCTTCAAGCGAAGGAAGTGGAAGATTCAAGAGACAAGCTCAAAGAGATGGTTCAACTGATTGAACCAAGGAGCTGATAGGACCGCCTAAACCATTAAACCATTGAACCGATGCACCTTAAAGGTTTAAAGGTTTAAGGTTCAAAGTGGTTCAAGTGACCAAGTGACCAATGATGTCCCCACATACGTCAAATTCAAGGTAATAAAATGCCCATTTATTTTCAAATATGGCACAAAATTTGAAGACAAAACTCAGCGAACAGCTGAAGAAAGAAGCTGAAAGATCTTGTTGAAGGCAAGAAGATGGTTCAAGAGCTCAATTTGCAACAAGAAAAAGGGAAAGCTATAGGAAATCCAAAAAATATCTGCAAGAGATTTATTTTCAATAGGTGAAACAGTCCACCAGGTGGACATCAGAGAGTGCAAGCATTCAAAGGCACGGCCTATTTTTCTTCCTTTGAATAAAAGTGAGTGGACAGCTACACACATATCAGGAAGAGGACTAGGCAACCCATAATTCAAAAGGAGACATTTGAGATGAATTGACATGCCACAGTTAAGGCTGATGCCCTGTTCCAGCATGGCCCCTTGATAAAACTAAAAATGCATTCAAGGCATTGAATGCAACATGGGTCATTCCATGAAACAAAGTGCCCAAGTCTTTCTTGGAGTGCTATATATTGTAATCTCTTATTTTATGCAAGGGAGATCTCTCTGTTATAGAAGCAAAACTCTGCCCAAATTGAAAAGCATTTCATGAGACTTTGAGCTCAGATTGATAATCATATTCCTTTATTTGAATGAGAAAACAAGTGACCTTTTAGACTTTGTGCTGGAATAGCTTGTGTTATTTAGGAAATTTTCTTATGTCTATTTTCTAGAATCATTCTTATCCATTTAATTTAAAAAGCAGAACTAGTGGAAGTAATCAGGAAGGTGTCCTGAAGCTGACTGTGGAGAGACTTTGTGCTGCCACAATTGTCTTTAGTGTGTTTGTTTTTCTATTTCTGTGTAAAGGATCTTGGGACAACTTTGTGCCCCCATTGTCCCTTGTATATTTCATTCTTTGGCAGTTGAGGTGGAGACTTTGTGCTACACTTCATCCTGCTATGTTTTTGCATCCAGTCACATATCCCTACTAGAAACAATTCATGTTGTTTGTTGTAGACCACTTTTGAAAGAAGAGAAGTGCCTTCAGTGTTTTCACCAGAATTCTTCTATGTCTGTGAACATCATCTCTGAAAAAAGAGAGATGGATGGTGTTTTACTACCCCTAAGTGTTATTTTTAGCTTATATATATAGTATATAGTACCTTATAGTTATAAGGAACCTCCCCTTGATGAGAGGAGAGAATTGTCCCATTTTGATGTGGTAAACCTGCACATTTTGGCCGATCAATTTCCTTATGTTGTGGTTGAAACACCTATTTTTCCCATCAGTTAGCTGGTGATAAAATATTCACCCAACAACATTATCAAAATCTCTAGTATGAAACAATTACTCAATTAATAAACATTAATGAAAATGGAAACATAAAAATGTGAAAGTTTAACACAAACATGAAAAAACACAAACCCAAAAAACTAAATAATTGAGGAGTAGGTCCTCACTATCACATTTGTATCCACCATTCATAATCATTGCCACCTAATTATGAATAATATAATATGGTCACCATTACCACTTGGAAACTAATCTCGAATATAGTCAGTTTGGCACAGATGTTTTTCCACTATTACAATGTGCAACCCCCAAAGTTAGTAGCAAACTTGAGGTTCTTGATGGGACTTCTTTCCTCTATTTCCTCCAACTTTTGGTGTGTTTAATTGGCTAGGTTGACATCACTATATGCCATATTTTAAAATTCCCTCCACACGACTAACACACCCATTCCAAATGGATGTCGGGTTTGCCCAATATTTTGTCCTTATAGAGAATAAATTTTAAATCTTGAATTTTATTTTTGACAACATAAGATTACTTAATTTATATTAACAATCAAACAATTGAATCAGATAGAACTAAAAAATTATGAAACTAATCATTAGACTATATAATATTCTAAATGAAGTTTCTAATATCTATACCAATAAATTCAATAATCCCAAAATTTTAAAAGTGATAATATATTTTAACCTAACTTTATAAAATAATTACATAAAACTACCATAAAATTTTAAAACAATTTTTTTTATAGATTATTTAAAAAAAATTAACCATAGATGAAAAAACACTATATCATAATAAATTATTTAAAAAACTCACCATGTAATATAAATTATTATCTTTATATGCCTAATATCTATATATTACATGACATCAAGGGTTGATTTTTTATCAATGTGAGTAGATGGCACAAACCCTAACAAAAACTTTGACATCAAGGTTGAGTTGTTGTCAATGTGAGGAGATGGCACACACCTTAACAAAAACAATGACGTTGTGATTTCAAGGTGTTTATGAAAGTGAAGATGGATGGAAAGGGGAGAGTAAAGAGACTTGGTCACATGAACATGTTGAAAAACTTATATATCATTCAAAATTAACATGGCATTGATTGAATGAATGAATGAAAGATTTTAATAACGTCTATGAGACCAAGCAATCTATAAAAGTTGCATTAAATTTGTTTGTGATATCACAACCTAAAAATGAATGATTGAAATGCAAGTTGTAGGTCAAATGGTGAAGAATGAATACCTAACATAGTCACAATGTTAAGTGGTGGTAAGAATAGTGTTTAATGGTGGAAGAAAAATGTTGAATATCACCTAGTGTGGATAATATACCTGAATATCACTACCTCTTGAGAAACTAAATCACAGACATACGAGGATCAGACAAGAATGCAGACTATGCACACAAATGGTAAGGATATCAGAATAGAAGATACATGAGTTGATGGGTGTACAGAGTCTTTCAATTAATCTAAATATTTGTAGGACTATAGAGGGACACAACTGAAAGAAATCATTCAATTTCTAGGTATTTTTTGAGGAATAGGTGAAGATCAAATTGTATTGTACCCTCAAATGGACAGAATACACCACTTAGAAGCTCAATCTTATGTCCTAATCTCAATCACACTTTAACCTTGAATAATCCACACTTTAAAAAAAAATCTACAGTAATTCTTATCAAATAAGTAATCATCAATGAGGCAAAACAAAATAACAACAAATCTACCCCAGGGAAATCAATTATTCTTTCATGCTTTGGCTATGAGCAATGACCTACTTTGATACCAAATATTAAACTTGGTATTAAGATTAACACACACAAAGAATATTTAATTATTCAATAATGGAGAGCTTACATATATAGGCTTTATGGACTCCAACAATAGTTGAGTTAGGCATATCAGAAATCTATACAATCTATTTCTTACTCTAATCTACATGTGAGTATACATAAACTCATGTATAATTTAATATCAATTACATATATTCTTGTATACTAAACTATAAAATATTAAACAGAATCATATTGTCTTCAAGATGAAGATGATGGTGAATTTTTTCTCAAGGCAACATTAAATAAAATGTGGGAAAATTGTGTATAATCTATCCAATAATAATACTATCTAATGCAGGAGCATATGGGTTCACTTGTAATCATACATCAACCAAAAACATTTAGATTAGAAAATAATTTAATTTATGTTGTGTGTAAGTCTTATTGTGCACAAGATCCTTTGGTTTCTATTTTGAGTAGACTTTTATGCACACACATGTTTTTTATTTATTTTTCTAAGAAATTTTTTTGGTGCACATAGTTCGTATTAGTTTTTAGTTGATTTTGAAGCTTTGTGCAAGTATTTGTGAAGGTATTTGTTTTGGTTTACAAAGAATGATTGAAGTCTTGTGATGTTAAATATTTATAATGTGTAACTTTTATTTATGGATCTTGTGATATTAGTGTGCAACAGATTGGTTAAGGAATATTGCACAACCCATGCATTAATTCTAAACTTAGAGTTTTTTAAAACCACTGTGAGATGATCTTGTGCATTGCAATTTATGTACAACTTATGTAGTGTGCAATGTTCTTGTGATATTTTGTAAATGCCATCTCGATGTGGTGTGTTATGATATGATGTTCTACATTGTGATGTGTTATGGATTGCTATAATTTTAATGGGTATTTAATGATTATGGGGCATAATGATGTGTTATGGGCATGATGTGTTATTCATCCTTGGGATTAAATACTTTATTAAATGCTTATAGTGGGTTGTTAGGTTAGTTATTGTTGGGTATAGATGGAGGTCATAAAAAATGTGAAGTATAATTGGCTAGATATGTGTTTAAAATTTATGATTTTGTCTTTTTTTATCTTCTAGATGTATTTGACCTTATAAGGTTAATCAATGGTAGAAGAATGTAAAGAGTATTTCTATTTTGAGTATATGGAAAAGCTAGAATATAAAGAGACAGTGCTCTGGAATGATCTATATATAGTGCTCAAATGTAATGAAAGATGGTTCTGATGTGATAAAGGTTAATAGAATAGTCTTGATATGGTTCTTCAAATTACCTTTTATCATTGTACTATGCATAATGATTACTCTATTTCACTTTAACATATGTTTCTCATTTAGTATATGCTAGCTTGCTCTATATTTACTATTTTTATGATTATTCATTTGATAATTACATCTGTGTTTTCAAATATTTGATATCCTCCTAATTGACTGAAACCACTACTTTAAAGACAAAACAAGGTGTTTTCTTGCACAGGACTCACAAATCAAGAACCATTGCTACATCAATATTTCATATGGTAGATTCAAGAAGGTATATGATTCTTAAGAAGGAAATAAATGACCCAAAGAAAGATACAGTCATGAATCACTTTTAATATATCTCTACACTTAGAAAAGAATACTAGCAAAGACCTACAATAATCTCTTTTCTATAAATTGGTAGACTATCAAGAGTACAAGCTAGAAAAGACAATATTTCACTAGACTAGACCAACAATGATTCAATCATTACTCAATATTACAGCATATAAGAGGTAATCACACTTGTATATCTCTTTAAGAGTTCTTCAAGTACAAATCTGGCCAGAGTTTCCCTAATAACCAGCAGAGGATGATGAATGCACTAAGAGAATGCATATAGATAGCCTTTGAGAGAGAGGTCGAGCAAAGGGAGTTCAAAGGTCACTTGGACATGTGTCACCTTGAGAATAGAAACAATTACGTTACATTCTTTAAGATGCTTTCCCCATGGTTATATTAACAGAATCAAGATATTTTGAACTACATTTTTCTATAGATGAGTCCATCTATTAGAATTTCATTTTGATGTTAGTTGTTCTTTACTGGCTCATCAAGTTGTGTAATAGTGCAACAACTTGAACTATCAACCTACCTATTTATGCTTGTTGTGCACCAGATGCTCAGGATCATGCCATTTATCATTTCCACATTTATCTTCAGGTTCTTGTCAAACTTCTTTGACTCTAATGGCTTGTTCTTGTGGTTTGAAAATGATGTTATATGGGTCATCACCTTTTGGGTACTTCTTTTAGATAATTTGTTTTGTCCTTTTTTCTTGAAGTAAATCTACTCCTCGGATATCTTTTCCCATGGACAATTCTCCTAAATAGTCCCTTTGGACTTTATATTTGGCACTTCAAATTTTTTGAAGTGGACCTTCAGAACTCTGGAATGACCCTTCAATAATTTGCAAGTATCCCTTCAGAATTTTTGTTTTTTCCATTTCATAGAAGAATTCCTTTAGGGTTTTTTTGGACAATTTTTGCAGACAATTTTCTCGAGAGAATTCTTTTGGATTTTTTTATAAGTGCCCTTCGCAAAAATGAAAGTGCCCTTCACAAAAATGAAAGTGCCCTTCAACTTGTTGAAAACATCCCTTCAAAAAAATTGTAAGGTACCCTTTGAAAAGGCAAGTGTCCTTCAAAAAAAATGCAAGTGACCCTTCAGAAAAATGAAAGTGACCATTCAAAAGATTTGTAAGTGCCCACTTTCCAAAGAAAATACCCTTCAGGAAAGTTGCAAATGATCCTTTGGAAAAACTGAAGTGGACCTTTTCCTGATAAAATATACCCTTCAAAAAATTTGTGACATACCCTTCAAAAAGTTGCCTCGGATAATTTTTTCAAAAGAATTCTATCAAATGAAAAGTCTGAAAAATAATTGTTTGGGAAAATTAATTCAGACAATTTGTCTGAAAGAATTTTGACACTTAAACAAAAAACCAAAAACAAGACTTTTGAAAGAATAGACACTTAGGTTTTATGTGGAAAAGGCTTCAGGCTTTATATAAAGCACTCTTTTGATGAAACCCGCATACTGGACTTAGTCAAAGGCATCGACTTAGGTAGTTTTTCAGATAGGGATGCCTAATTTTAGCCTTACGGGCCAAAATTTGGTCAACAATTATATCACCAAATTCATAATACAAGGATACATAGCCTTTGAAACTACACAAGGCCAATTTGTTCCAAGAATAAGGGGGAAATGTTTGTAGTGACTACCTACATTGATAAAGATGTTGGTTGTAGAAAAGTTCACGGTGCTTACTCTAACTAACATGGAGTAGTCACTTCAGTCACCATGGGGGTGAGTGCGGATGAAGTGAACGATGTGAAGATGAGAAAAAAATTGAACCTGATCCCAAAAAATGGAGGACAAAAAGACTCTGAGTGAAAAGAAAATTTTGGGACTAGAAAGAGAATTGTGACAACAGAGACAGTTGAATAAAGCAAGAGATCCAAAATTAATTGCAAATAGGAGTAGAGATAGGGTAGATGATGTTGGATTTAAAAATATGCAGAGAGATGTTGTGAAGGATGTTAGAAGTAAAAAATGTGCAATGCCTGCATAAAGGTCTGATGAAGAGCAGGAATAAAATAGAAATGATACAGATATGGAGATAGTGTAGTAGGAAGAAGAAGATAATCTAGCAATAGAATAGTTATATGGTGGAAGTAGATCACAGTAAATGAAATAGTTTTTATCTAGACCTGGGAAGGAAAGTTCCTGAGAAGAAGTTAGATTAGAATGCATAAATATCATGGTTACAAGTTTAAGTTAGAATAAATTCAAACTATAAGTCATTCATTTCAGGAGTATGCATCCCCCAGCCTAATTTATTATTAGAAAGAAGTACAGGAGAAAACATGGATATATATTAGTTTGATTACTTTACGAACAAGTTTGAAAAGTTAAGTGCAAAGACAAAACAGGCATTAAATGGGAAGAAAATAGAAGAAATATAATTCCTATTTAAGACACCTAAAAATACTAGTGCATAAAAGGTCATAATCACAATTAACAGTGCATAATCCCATAAAGTCGCAAGCATTAGTGCACAGTTACCTTCAATCATAGTTACTAGTGTTCAACAACTTGTGGAAATAATCATAAGTGTACTAACTATGTCACTCATTGCAGTCATGTTTGTTAACTTAATGCAATATGATGGATCTACAGACCCTAAGTAGTATTTAGTAACTTGTGACATGAAATGGAATGTAAAAGAGATAACCTATGATGTTGTTAAGAGGTTTGAACTCATAGGGGATTTATCAGGATGGGATCTAGAGTACATCTATAAAATAAATGTAAATACCCTCAACTTTGGAAAAGTCATAAATCTTTTAATAAAAAAATTTAAGGTAAAGAAATATACCAACTAAACCATTCAAGATTTAAAAGAGATTTGGCAAAAGTGTGGTGAATTAGTTATCGAATATGATCAAATATTTTTTGATTTCATGAATAGAATTGAATTAATTTTGGAAGATGAAGACAAGGTTGTTTGGTTCATTAAAGGGCTATGACCAAGAATTAGATTTACAATTATGCAGACTCGGTACCCTAAAAAATCTGATGCTCAATCTGTTATTTTATGAGTAAAACAAATTGAGGATTATGGGGATGCTCCCTTATCTAGTTATAAGGTTGAGGCCAAGATAGATGCATTCATGAGAAGAATGGATGAGATGCATGAAAAAGATAAGCCTAAACTAAGTTTATGGTGCATAGAATGCGGATGAGAAGGACATCATAGAAATGATTTTCATAATCTTAACAATCAATTTTTTGAGATATGTAGAGTATTAGGGCATGTGACTTCCAAGTGCCATCTCTTACAACACTACATAAAAAAATTATAGTGTTTATTTTGTAATTTTTTTAAGTATACTAACTGTGATGAAAAGAATTGTTGAGAATTATAGGAGTTGAACGAAGATATTACTAAGAATGTCTTCGTAGAAGTAGCACAACAACTGCCAACTATGATGCAAGTGATTTTAGGACCAAAAGTGGAGATAACAAATGTGACTCAAGGTAGCCCTGGTTGGATGCCTTCATCACCCCAATGTCAACTATAGGCTCTAGCAAGTTGGAACAATACATCATCTCCATCTTATCAATACTATATTTAGTATCAACATCTTTGAACTAATAAAAATCTTCAATAACAACCATCCAATTAGGATCTGAGTTCACCTCAACACTAATATGATGGATATGATGTGTAACAAAGTCAACAAAGAGGGTATGGTGGGAAACAAACACAAGGTTGGGGATACCAACAAAATAAAGGTGGCTATAGGGGAGGATATCATTAGGGTAATTAAGGAGGCCATAATAATGAAAATTGACAAACCTGATCACCTGTGCGATGTTATCTATGTGGATCAGATGACCACTATGTGAGGAATTACTCCACTAATCCATAGAGACAAATATACTACATATACTATAGAGTTAAAGTTTAACACCAAATAAAATATTGTCTACTGCTTGAGCAACAAAAGAAGGAGAAGCCAATGTGTAACATAAACATGATTAATGTGAAACCCAAATAGAATGCCTTTGTACAACTAGTTAGTAGGAAACAAAGAGTAGAATAAGGGTTATCACCATTAGAAATGTCACTAGATCAAAAGATTAGAAAAGTACAGTAGTATAAATATCCCAATCCCAGTATTGAAAAAATTTAATGTACCAAGTTGTGCAAATTCTATAATAAATCCAATAACAACTAGCTTCAAAAGGTGATAATGTAGTCATTGATGATCAAATATATGAACAAATTTTAATAATCATGAGAAAAGAGGGTGTGGTAACTAGCTTGACAAGTCTGATGAAGTTACTCAACACTTTGTGTAATGAATATATTTCATAGAACATCACTAATCTCCTGCATAATCTTGTAGAGTACACATAATAAGGCCAACATAATCATAAAGTAGTATGGTATGTGAAGACCAAAAAACCTTGGGATGTTGATTATCTATGGACATTGAGTTGGTTGGATATGAGATTCAAAATGCAGTGTTTAACTTTGGTAGCATGATCAATATGATTTCATGATCAACATGGGAAGACATTGGTCGATCAACCTTAAGCTATAGTCTAGTTACTCTTAGTTTGGAATATTATGTTAGGGTGAAACCCATTAGAAGGTTAGAGGATGTTGAGATCAAAATAACAGAGCTCAGTTTGTATAGACATTTCAAGGTCATTAATATGAAGAGAATAGAAACCCATTATCCTACCTTAATCAATAAGAATTAAGCGTATTATGGCTAAATGACTATTAACACTATTCATAATTAGCTAGAGGCGAATTAAGGGGATAAGATAGTATTTATACCCCTTAATAAATCTGGAAAAAGTCATATATCATTCTAAAAGAGCCAAAGTCTCCTTACGTCTATAGGGATAATAGTTGGTTTAAGGTCAGTATAATATGAAAGTCAAACTGCTTTGTGATTTGTAGAGTATAAAGTTGGATAATCACACACTGCATAGCAAAAAGAGTGACCTATGTAAAATCCTGTTATCACTAATCTCTAGTCAAGCAAGTTTAGATAGAAGAACATGTTTCTCCGTCAATGTGCTCTCCCACAATATTTGAAGTAGATTTCCTATATAATACAGGTGTGATAATGATGGATTACATAAAGCTACTCCATAAGGTGTTATACTTTGATAAACAACATCATCCATAAGTGGTGACTCAAATATGCATATGTTGAATTGGGTTTGAAGAGATCATGAGATATGGATTTTACGCATGGTGTTCACTATTGAATGCTAGATACCTCAATACTTTGGGATAAAAGATCTTAATCCTTTCATATTAATGAGTGAACACCATGTATTATAGGTGGATTAATGAGTCAACATACTTAGCATAATGCATTGAAAAAGATTGCTACAAATTTGGTGGACAGTGCATCGAAACCCAAAAATTCATTGGGAGAAAGCATGTCAATTTTTGCATGTGAGATTCCAGTTATCAGCTATTGTGAAGTCAAAATGGTCTTTATTTTAAGAAGGTCAATGTCCTGAGTTACACATTCATCAATGTGTAGATATATGGACTAAGCAGGGAGTAGAACTAAGATATTGTGTGTACATTTTCAATCATACATTAGCACCTCTACCAATGCCTTGGTATACACACCAAGAGTGTAGAAAAGATACCAAGTATTAGGTGCAAGTGCATCAAGATTTTATTCAGAATTTTGTGTTTGAAGATGATAATCAAGTGGTACATAATGCCTTATAGAAGATCAAAATATTTATATGTCATGGATAAGTTGAAGACTTAGCCACTATAGTTGAATGAATCACCATCCTAGTAGAAGTTCCATAGGATTTGAATGTGGCACTTAAAAATTATAAGTCTAGTCAACAAGAACAAGATATTATTAAGCCATGCAATAGAATAATAGAGCAGTTGATAGATTCCAGTGGTAGTGATGGATATCTCGACCTAGAAGGATTCATTGAACCAGAATGGGGAATTTAATTAAAACTAGTTCAAAGCATAGAGCAAGTTGAAGATGAAATATTACACAGCATAAACATCCCACAATGGGAAGGTAAGCACATTATACAATATGATTTGCCTAGTAAAATCAAGTAAAGTATACCAAAAACCCTTGAGAAATATTGAAGAGAATATTAGAACAAAGTTGGCTCCCAAGCTTGTGATTGTGGGAGACTATAGGAAGCAAAAACAAATTTTGGAGGCTTTGCAGTTGCTAAAGGATTATCAAGATTTGTTCCTAAAAAAATTATTAGAAGTAAAAGGTGTACATCTATCTTTTGGAGAGATGCATTTATAATTGAAAGAGTGTGCATGGCTTATTAAAAAATTTCCCTATAGGCTCAACCCCAATATGAAGATCAAAGTAAATTTTGAACTAGATTCCATGTATGAAGCTAGAATCATTTATCTACTTGAAAAATCAGAATGGGTGAGCCCTATCATCATGTATCCAAAGAAAATAGGGGAGATTCAGGTGTATGGGGACTACCATGCACTCAATGATGCTTGTGTCAATGACCCATTCCCTATACCATTAACTAATGAAGTCCTTAAATTAATTGTAGGGCATGAGTTATCACAGATGGCTTTAGTGGATACCATCATATTCCCATCGTAAAGGAAGACCAAGATAAGACTACCGTCTCAATGGAATGGGATCATTTACATACAAGGTAATGCCTTCTGGCTTAAAGAATGTGCTCATAATATTTTCTAGGGAGGTAGTAAATGCATTCAAAGACTTCATCCATGAATTTTTGGAAGTCAATTTGGATGACTAGGATATTTTATCTCTATTTAAAGAAGATTTTTCAAAACTATGATTAATACTAGAATGATGTCATGCTTTGTGCATTGCTTTGAATCTAAATAAATGTTGTTCTTTACACCTTTTGGTGTTTTGTTGGGCCATGTAGTATGTAGCAATAGTATTTTGGTTAATCCAACTAAGATTTATATAATAATAGGAATGCCACCTCTGACTAGTTCTACATAAGTGCGCACATTTCTTGGTCATATGAGATATTATAAACATTTATTAAAGGATATGCAACTATATCAACAACAAGGAAAAAACTATTGTGCAAAGATACACATTTTAAATGGATAGTATAATGCCAAGTGGAATTCATTGAGATAAAACAAAGGCTAATAACAACACCAATTATATTTTTTCCTGATTGGAAGAAGCCATTCCTTGTACATGTGGACACTTTCGGCACTACAGTAAGAGTTATTTTAGCATAGCCAGGTGAAGGTGGGTTGGACCATCCTATACATTTTACCAGTAGGAAACTATCAACTATAGGAAATAACTATACAATTATTGAGAGAAAGGCATTAGCTATGGTGTTTTCACTACAAAAATTTCAACATTACTTTTTGGTTACACCATTTGAGTTATTTACAGATCACCAAGTGTTGCACTACCTACTTAACAAGCTAATGTTGGGAGGACTTATATCTAGGTGGCTTATGCTATTTTATGGATTTCAATTCTACATTAATGTTAATCTATGCCAAGAAAATGTTGGACTAGATCATCTTAGTAAGCTACATAATTGGGAAGAACTAGAAATACTAGAAGATGAATCTCTAGATGTGCACTTATTCAAGACTATTGTAATTCTACATAATATGGAGGATATTGCTGATTTCTTAGAGCACAAAACTTTCCATGTGAAATATTTAGAAAGGGACATAAAACAAATGGTCATCTAGGCTATACCATATGGTCTCATCAATGGCTTTTTGTATAAGCTAGGCAATGATGATATGTTGTGCAGAGTACCACTAGAGCATGAATGACCACAACTTATTCAAGAAGCTCATCAAGGAATTATAGGAAGTCACTTTTTAGTTGAATCCACTACGAGTAAAATATTACAAAGTGGTCTTTGGTGGCCTAGATTGTTTCAAGTTGTGCACAGATTAGCCAAACATTGTGATATATGCCAATGAATGGGCAAGCCAAATCAACATGACAAGATGCCATTGGTCCCAATCCTCATAGAGCAACCATTTAAACAATGGGGAATTAACTTTAATGTGCCTATAGCTCCTCCTAGTAAGTTAATTTATGCGTGGTATATTATTATTGCAATTTATTACTTTACCAAATAGGTGAAAGTAACTATGACCCCAAGTTGTGGTGCAAAAGATGCTACTAAGTTCTTATATCAAAATATCATCACAAGGTTGGGATACCCTATTAATCTGGTTAGTGATAGAAGAACACATTTTTTCAATAATACTATCAAGACTCTCACTAAAGAGTTTATGATTTTACATCACGAAAGTAGGACATATCATCCTTAAGCAAATGGATAGGCTGAATCATCAAATAAAGTGTTGGGGGAAATGCTAACAAAGATTTGTAATGTGAAAAGAGACGAATGGGAGGATGGAATTCCTATAGTTATCTGGGCATACATAAAAAATTATAAGTGCACAATTGGTTTCAGTCCCTTTTAGCTTATTTATGGTCTTAAAGCAATAATGCCTATGGAATACATAGTTTTGATCTTGCGCATTGCAATGATTATGAGGTTGGGTGATCATGACTTTTTAAAACAAAGATTTTTGGACTTGAGTAAGATGGAGTAAAGTCAACATAGGTCATTATGGACACAAAAAATACACAAGTTAAGTCAAAATGCATGGTATGATTTCAACTTGTGATCTAAATAATTTTATCCAGAGCAAGCAGTATTATTATATGATAGTAGATTTAAATAATTCTCAAGAAAATTGTGCATTAGATGGAAAGGACCCTATGTTATACATAAATTTTCATAATATGGTTCTATTCTATTAAAATATTTACAGGGAACCATACTTCCATGATGCATAAATGGTTGTAGACTTAATCCTTACCACCTTTCATATCTATTATTCTACTAATGATATGACTGGGTGATGAGTGGCACCATGTAGTTAGGATTTTATTTAATGTTTATTTTTTGTGTTTTTTGTTTTATTAGGATAGTATGTCTATATAGTGTGATCTTGGTATCACATCACATCACAGCCAACAAGAAGCAATTATAGTCACAATGTGTGAAAAGATTCCACACTAAGGATGGATAACTAGAACCAACTACCAGAGGCTATAAAATAAGTTTGGGAAGGTTGTGGTGACAGGATAAGTATGGTGAAAGGATAAGTAATGGTCATTCAAGACCATTAAATACATGGTGTTTCAATAGATTACATCTTTCTCAAGGTAGATTTAGTGGCAAATAGATAGCTAGAGTCATAAAATAAATAGGGGAGATGGAAGGATTTCACATCACATCAAGTAACCATTGAAGGATACATAGGTAGCTTTGATCTAAGAAGGATCACAATCACATCAAGCAAGCATCAAGTCATATAAATGTTGGAGCACAACTCATGTGCACCTAGTTTATTACATTTAAAATAGTCAGCTACATAGAATTAGGCACCAAAATATATAAAAATAAGGATCTTGACAACACTCAAACATTACACACTCTGGTCAATAAGTGAATTTTGTGATCTACCTTCAAAATCCCTATCACACACAAAGTACATACCAGAGTCTAAATTATCAAATCAGGTTTTCATCCCAAGATACAATAGAAACTATGGATCGATCCCCATTGTTGATCTTTTTGACAGATGCACAGAAAGAAAAAATGGGGATTGGCTTAGGTTTACAATAAACTAATTATGATCACCCAAATCCTTTTGATTTTATTGACCAAGAATAATATAATTGTTTTCTCCAAGATTAGAAGAAGTTACACAAGCCAAATCCCTAGTGCTCCCACATCCATTGTGAGGCTCAAATATAGAAAGGTTGATAAATCTCCCTACATTTGGGTAGCTAGAGGAGGTCATGCTCACTCTTTTGAGTCATTATAATCAAAGGGATATCCATTTATCCCAAGATATTATAATCTATATCTATGTTATAGCTATGCCAAGATCCATAGACCTCCCCAATCATGGAAAATCTCTCATCCAATATAAATCTACCACACCATCGATCTATTCAAACATTCAGGAGAAGTATACCATAAGAGTAGGCAAAGGAATCCTGATGGATGCAATAAAGGATGCTTTGGAACACCTTCTAGTGGAATGCATCACAAAAATATTTTAGCAAACAACTAAGGATGCCAAATAGGGAACAAAGGGGGTAATTGATATTACGTATCACATGAAACATCTATGAGAGAAATTTAATTGGTCCAAGTTTAAGCATCAAAACTCACCATCAACATTGAGAAGGTAAATGCAATTGGTTTGCAAACATTTCAATATTAGTTTTTGGTTTTACTATTGTGTTTTATGCATTGGGAATCTCCATTAAGACTAGTCAATGTTACTCCAAATTTTTGGCATGCCACTACCTTTGTAAACATCACTGGACAAAAATAGGTCAATACTATGAGCAATTGGGGTGGTTTAATACATGGTGGATGAAATTCCTAGCCCTGATCTAAATACACACAAGAATCCCATAAGATGTCATGCAATATTTGGGATAACATGCATTAGTTATAAAGCTACATAATGGTATTCATATCAAATTTTATGAGTTGGCCACTCTAACTGTGACCCTGATGTCATTCTTCATTACAATGGTAGAAGCACATGTGGAAGTATGGAGACAAAAATATCTATCTTTGATTAAGGTTTGACCTCTTTAATCCATTCCTTTATTAGGGAAACAACCAGCATCAGAGCAGCCAAAAGCACAACAACAAGCACAACCCACAACCACGGGTAGCTCCACAAGCCTTAACAACGCCATCCCAACATGAGAATGTAAAAATAAAGGCACCTGTGCAAAGAGCCTCACCTCCTCCACCCAAGAAGCAAATATGATAGACAAAGTCCTAGTTGGATAATCTGCATGTTCACAGTGTGACCTACCAAAAATGGGAATAAAGGAATAAGAAGTATTGAAGACCATGCTTGAGGACATTGGTACTGAATTTTATAACAAGGAGGAGGAAAAAGATTTTTTATTTTGTAAAGCAATGTGCACTTGTCAAGTGTGAAATTAGGTAAGGTAGGATATCTAGGTTGACATAACAAAATCCTCTTTCCATCATTATTGATACTGTAGGATAGGAAGCTACACAGTAAAAAATGGCAACTGAGATATTTCACACAAATTCAGCTAAGGAATCTTCAGCTACGTAAGAACAAGAGAAACCGGCACAAGAAAGTCCATTGCTAGATATAAATCACAAGACAAGGAATAATTTTTTGAAAAGGCTAGCACAACATGTTGACAAAATGATGGTGTCTTTTGGTGAAGTAGCAAAAGGGATTGGTGTGTAGCAAACACAAGCTTCATAGTGGAAACCATAGACCAAAGCTATGAAGAGAGTCAAGGAGTCCCTCACTCCTCTACCATTATCAAGGAAGAAGACTTTTATGCCATGAGGTAATTGATAAAATCATCCTCCTTAGAGGAAACTCAAATAGTAATCAGGCTCGATACACTAGAGGAAATGGAAGAGATGACAATAAGTTTACCTCATACTGAGTTACATGAAGAAGCTGCATAGCAACAAAAAAACCCAGAAGAGAAATAGAAGAAGGATGAAAATAAAATAATAAAGGAGGAGAAAAATAAAAATAAAAAAGAATTTAAAAAACAAGTAACTACAATGAAGTCACAATGTAAACAACATTAAACTGCACAAGATCAACAATGGAAACAATAGGTCATAGAAGTAGAGACTACACAAAAGTAGGCTAAATAAGTTGAGGATGCCAAGAAATAGTTCAAAGAATTTAAGGATGTAAACAAGAAAGATAAACAATAATAAGGCCACAAGAAACAAGCCAAAGAAGCAGAGGCTCAAAAACAACAAGATGAAGAAGTAGAGACAAGGAGAAAGCAACAAGAAGAGGCAAAACATAAGGCCAAGGAGGCACAAGTGAAGTAAGCAGCTCAATATAAATTGAAGGGTGAGATCGAGGCCAAAGTTAAGGCTGAGATGGATGCGAAAGCCAAAGTTAAAGTTGAAGCTAAGACTCAGGCCAAGGCACAAGCCAAAGCTCAAGTCAAGGTAAATGCTAAAGCCAAGGTTGAGGCTAAATCTAAGAATGAAACAAAGTCTATATCATAGCACAAACCATTAAAACAATTAGGTGTGTAGGATGATCCTTTGCAAACAAAACCTTAGTTTGTTATCCAGTGGTTGTGGGATGTTCTCACAACATCCACTTGATGAACCACTTTTGTTCTTCCATTGGGGCAATTCACATTGGATCTATCTACAACTCCTGCGACATTGATGGCACTTGATGCTACTTCTTTGGAAATAACTTTGGATGTGTCCCAACTACCATTATAAAAAGAAAATTAAAGTCACAGTTGTGTTCTAAGAGTCAATTAAGTAGAAGGCATCAAACTTGGAATAGGAAGATCTGAGGTTACGGGATCAACACAAACCTTAATAATCAACTCATAAATACACTTTAGCTAATAGATTCTACTTGTTCCAATTTGGTTATGTAGGTGTTAAGTGATCAGGTAATGTCTCTAAATAACCAACTCACTACCCTGTTGATGTATCTTACTAAAAATTGGTTAGATGTGCAACGACTACAAACACTGTGCACACAGGGGCATGCCTTAAGGATGGAGACAAAGGTAAATTTTGAGCTAATGGAAGAATATGTGCAAGTTATGGAGACCATTATGTAACAAGATAAATATACAAGCCAAGGAATAATCAATTGGAGGCATTACCTTAATTAATTATTGGCTACTACGAAACTTGAGTTCACATCAACTAATAAAGCCAAAGTGGTATTGGATGATCAAATAGCTACTCTAGGCACAATGAGCACTATACTCAAGAAAATGTTGGATGTTAGGGATAACACTATGAAAAATATAGAAACATGGTATGATGAGATAATGCATAACACATTTTTAGAAATTCAATCTCAAAGGGCTATAAACTAGTTGGATGAGCTAGTGTTGGACATTTTTAGCTAAATGTCAAATGCAAAATCACTCATCTCCATTGTGAAAGATGATGATTTATAAAATTTGATATTGATATAAACTCCATTGTGCATCTTACTTTCCCTGGTGCGTGAGACCCTCACAGATTGGAAGATGCTAAAGAAATATCTTGCACAATTTTATATTTGTATTGCTCAATTGGTGGAGGTACCACAATTCATTCCACCACAAATCTAATAAATACTTTAGTAGAGGAAGGCAATTGTGCAGACTCAAGCAGACACCTAGCAATAGCAACCTCTTCCAACACAACCTGTGTACCCAACAGATCTAACCACAGCCCAAGTAGAATCAATAATATAATAGCCTCTACCTAAGCCACTCCAAATCACACCACTACCTTCCAATAGGTATTGGACACTTCATTTTTGTAGCTTGCACCAATTTTGTACAAAGAATATATGATAGTCTTAAACATTAAAAGTGAGACCAAATTGGTTAAAAACTCATAAAGGGAATCCACCTTGTTATGTTAATCTATTGAAAACTCAAAATGGTGGTAGGCTAGTACGTTACTTGGTTGAAAACCTGAAAGGGTGGCTAAGTAGTGTGTAATGGGTGAAAATTGATAAACAACACCTAGAGCAATTAGTGCAACTAGTATTTAGAACTCATCCTCTCAGCTTCAAACAAGATTTTAGGGTTCAACTTTGTCTTGAGATAAGATAAAAAAAATTAAGTCTGAGAAAGTGTTGGGTATGCTTCGAATTCATCAAAACTATGAATTATAATTGGTTGGACATCTGTTTAAAATATATGATTTTGTATTTTATATAATCTTTCAGATTTATTTGACCTTGTAAGCGTAATCAATAGTAAAATAATGTGAAGAGTTCTTTCTTTTGAGTATATCAAAAGGTTGGAATATAAAGAGACAACGCTCTAGAATAATCTATATATAGTGCTCAGATGTAATGAAAGATGGTTCCAATATGATATAGGTTAATATAATAGTCATAATATAGTTCTTTGAATTATTTTTTATCATTTTAACATGCACAGTTATTGCTTTGTTTCACTTTAACATCCATTTCTCATTTAGTATATTCTAGCTTGTTCTATATTTACTATTTCTATGATTATTCCTTTAATAAGTACATCTATGATTTCAAATAAAAATACGTAATCATGATGTCTATGTCATGTGTGTGTGTGTGTGCACGCGCGCACGCGCGTGCAAGTTGTCCCTGTAATTAACATATTCTAGAGTCTTCTAGGAATCTTTGCTAACATTTATGATACATTATTACTAGTAGGTGGGACTTATGCCTATATAAACATGTGCCTACACTTGTAGTTTGGTAAGTTTTGAAGATAATTATATAATGATATAGAGAGTTAGGAGTAAGTTGAGTGATAAATAGCTAGACTTCCAAAGACCGTGAGTTAGTAAGTAGATATTTGAAGATCTGATGTTATAATGCATCTCATTTGAGAATGCATATTGTTCTAGTATGTGCACGTTATACTTCTAGTCTTTTAAAATCAATAAATAACATTGTGTTGTTTATGTATTTTATTACTTTCTATTTCCACATGTACTTTTTAAGGATGTTTGATCTAAGGCATCTCGTCATTGAGACCCCTATGATCCTTTATTGTAAGAATGTTGGTCTTATGCCTATATAAAAATGCCCCTAAACCAAGTTCTAGTGTAGTCTAGTAGATTTTAAATAGAACTATTGAATGATTTAGAGAGTTAGCAACAAGTTAAGTGATAGATGGCTAAACTTTCAAAGGTCATGAGTTAGCAATCAAAGATCTTCTTTCAAAATTTTATGTTGTTGTACTTTATTCATTTATTTTAAAGACTCACCTAACAGGAAATAGAATAACCTTACAACATTGGAAAAGTCACCATGGAACTGATGATTTTCCTTTGTGTTTAAGTGGGGAAACTACCTCATATGATATGGCATTTTTTTTTTTTGGTTTGGAGTACTTTTAACATGAAAGTACAAAAATACAGAACAAGAAAGAAATGGAAGAAAGATAACAAGATGGAAAAAGGAGAAATAATGGGAAACCCTTTAATGGAATAAATATAGAAAACTACCCAGGAAACCCAAAATGAATATTAATGAATGTATATTCTTCTTCTTATATGAAAATAAAAATATAGACAACACATGCAATGAAGGAAAATGATCATTTTTGAAGCTTAAAATATTCTTTAAAATTAGCAACAAGTTAAGTGATAGATGGCTAAACTTTCAAAGGTCATGAGTTAGCAATCAAAGATCTTCTTTCAAAATTTTATGTTGTTGTACTTTATTCATTTATTTTAAAGACTCACCTAACAGGCAATAGAATAACCTTACAACATTGGAGAAGTCACCATGGAACCAATGATTTTCCTTTGTGTTTAAGTGGGGAAACTACCTCATATGATATGGCATTTTTTTTTTTGGTTTGGAGTACTTTTAACATGAAAGTACAAAAATACAGAACAAGAAAGAAATGGAAGAAAGATAACAAGATGGAAAAAGGAGAAATAATGGGAAACCCTTTAATGGAATAAATATAGAAAACTACCCAAGAAACCCAAAATGAATATTAATGAATGTATATTCTTCTTCTTATATGAAAATAAAAATATAGACAACACATGCAATGAAGGAAAATGATCATTTTTGAAGCTTAAAATATTCTTTGAAATTAGCAACAAGTTAAGTGATAGATGGCTAAACTTTCAAAGGTCATGAGTTAGCAATCAAAGATCTTCTTTCAAAATTTTAAGTTGTTGTACTTTATTCATTTATTTTAAAGACTCACCTAACAGGCACTAGAATAACCTTACAACATTGGAGAAGTCACCATGGAACCGATGATTTTACTTTGTGTTTAAGTGGGGAAACTACCTCATATGATATGGCATTTTTTTTTTTGGTTTGGAGTACTTTTAACATGGAAGTACAAAAATACAGAACAAGAAAGAAATGGAAGAAAGATAACAAGATGGAAAAAGGAGAAATAATGGGAAACCCTTTAATGGAATAAATATAGAAAACTACCCAGGAAACCCAAAATGAATGTTAATGAATGTATATTCTTCTTCTTATATGAAAATAAAAATATAGACAACACATGCAATGAAGGAAAATGATCATTTTTGAAGCTTAAAATATTCTTTAAAATTAGATTATGTGCATTTGGCACAAAGTCCATTCATAAGGATTAACAACACAAAGTTTGTAAAATCCAAAGACTTGCACATAATATTAAAACACAAGGATTTAACATAGTACTTCATCTAAAAACAACAATGCACATTCCATAAATGAAGGACATCAAATATCCATAAAGTAATACATACATCTCCTAATGCTACTCACATCACATCTACAAATTCAATAAAATAGCAAGTTGTGCATAAAATTAAAGCGAGTTCTCTCTTAAGAATAAGAGAAATAAGAACCCCTATACAATGCAAAAATAATGTCTTATGTATATTTACACTTGCATGAGTAGTTACATAACTAATTTGAACTCATGCTTGACCTTAGCTCAACTTAACTTCACTTGAGTGGAGCCTCTTTTCTGATTTCACATTCACGTAAACTTTTACAATAAAATAATAATAAATGTTTTTACGATTTTTTGCTTGAATAATAATAACTAATTAAGTGCACTTTAGAAATCCACCTAGACTTGGACTTATCACACTACTTGTAGCTTACTAGATTTGACATTACTTACCCTTACTATAGCTAGGTCACTTTACATGCTTTATATATTCTAAGCATTTTACAAAAATCTTGGATATTGCATGATGAATTTGCAAATTTGTATAATGTTAATTAATTCTATAAAGAACTAGTTTAGCTCACCCTAGCTAAGTCACTTAATCTGTGCCCACATTTTTAAATATCTCTTGTGATATGCATAGTTGTCCCTCCTATATGACTTTACATAAGAATCAATTAATCGTACAAGAATTAATATGATTTAACTAAGTCATTTGATGTTCATTCTTCATCCTTGAATATTACTTAAGTTTTAAGCCCTTAACATATATCATGTCTAGGGATATTTATGTTTGACTTATGGCATACATAACCTTTTATATTATCATGTCACATTTATCTATGTTCTTATATTGTTAGTAGAATCAACCTATGGAATAACCATGGCTTAAGTAGATTATATATAGGAGGTAGTGGTTAGTATTTGATCATCATATTGTGAATTTGGCTCTTATTGTGCATTATTGTGGAGGTTGCCCCCTTGACGTGACTCAATCATATTTATCAATTATTATAATATTTCATTGATTATTGTTGTGGATATACTTATTATACTCATATTTATATGATATATTATTCCATTTATATGAATTATCTAAGTAGTTTCATTACAAGTGGTATCAAAGCTTTGATTTAGGCAAGTTTTTGTGGCATAGTTTTCAGATCTAGCATAGTTGTTGTATTGAGAGTTGAAGGATTAAAAAAACATAACTTGTGATCTGGAAATAAATATTTTTGTCACCGTGGGATTATGTGGTTTAAAAAATAAGATTCATTTTTTTCCACCCTTGTGCTAATTAGCAATCATTGGATTCATCATGGTGAAATGATCATAATGGTATAATCCTCTAGTACACTTTTTTCGGGCCCAAAACTCTACACCCTAGGGTTCATGCATCGGTGGTACAAACACTTGAAATCACAAGAACAAGCAAGATACTCCACATAAAATGCCTCACAAAGAATACATGGAGTCCAAAACTTTAAAATCTAGGGTTTATGGGTTAGTTTACCAACTTCAGTTAGATATGTAAAGCATGGTGAAGAAAGACAATCTTGATGTGGTAAAAGGGGACATCGATGTGGTAAAGGGGGACATGGATGATGTGAATTCCTAGTTTAAAACTATCAATGGGGAATTGACCACTCTTGTAGCTTGTATTTCATAGTCAAATAATCCTCCAGCATTAAAATTGAGCTCTCCTGACCAAAATAATCAAAACTCAAATACCGGATCGAAGAACATGCTATCAAAAGTGGATTTACACAAGTTTTATAGTAAGGAACCAGTTACTTGGATCAATCAAATGGAAAATTTATTTGATCTACATCAGACCCCATGTGCACAATAGGTGGTCATGGAATCTATGTATCTAGAATCAAGTAGTTCATTTGGTATATGTGGTTTTGCACCTAAAATTAAAAAAATGGCCTTATTGTTACCTATTCAATGTTTATTGATGCGATACAGATGCACTTTCATAATAACATCATAGAAAATTACTTTAGTTAGTTATAAAAGTTGTGACAAACAAAGCCTATCAATGATTA
This sequence comes from Torreya grandis, assembly GCA_037957365.1. Taxonomy (NCBI): domain Eukaryota; kingdom Viridiplantae; phylum Streptophyta; class Pinopsida; order Cupressales; family Taxaceae; genus Torreya; species Torreya grandis. Next base: position 1,662,674 of record JARHVA010001388.1, read on the forward strand.
TATTCATCGATTCTAAAATCTATCCTTATGCATGGATGGCATCAACAAGGACAACATGAATGACCTGTTCTTAGGTTGGCTCAAGGATAACATCCAATTTGATGTCTGTATGTTTAATCCAATTTCAGTAGTTGAATTCATAGTCTTTGTGCACAATGTAAAGGAAAGAGATATAGTAAAAATGAAGGTTTTTTTATGGTCAAGAATGTAATTTCCCAAAACAATCATTTTCTCATCCTACTAGATTGACCCCTCATCAAATTGAAGATAATCATGTAAAAGGGCTATGTTTCGATGATATCAAGTGGAGCAAGAACATAAATTTGATAAGAAGTTGTTCTACGTTGAAGGAGCTAATGAAGATGAAGAAGAAGATCATGCCTCAGGTGAGGGTGAGGAAGAGATAGATGAGGAATCTAAATAATCCCAACCTACTATCTCTTGTAATACACTTTCAAGTATTACTACTCCTCAAACCCTTTAAGATTATAGGTTTCCTCAAACAATAGAATGTGACAGTGTTGATTGACTCAGGGAGTACACATAAATTCATCAATAGTAAGTTGGTTAGTCATTTGAATTGTTTCATTTACCTAACCCTAGAATTTTAGGTCATGATTGCATATGGTGGCATAGTCAATTGTTTTATGAAATGCATTGTATTAAACTTGCTATGGGAGGCTATAGGATAGATTATCCTATGCTCAATATTCCCATGGGTGGGGTAGATATTGTTTTGGGAGATCAATGGCTCACATCCTTGGGCACAAGAGAGATTATTTTTTAAGAACTATTTATGTGTTATCATTCTTGAAGATAGGAAATTTGAGCTACGTTGAGTATGGAAAAAATTGCACAATTGGTTAGTTTTCATTAGATGATGAAGATTCTCAAAAAAGGGGTTGAAGGATTTGTAGCATTATTGTTTTCCATAGAATTTAAACCAACAAAGGAGTCTAAACATCCTAATCTACAAATGATTATTGATGATTACCCAACATTGTTTGGCACCATGATAAAAGAACTATCACCAAGCCGAGATCATGATCGTGCCATTTGACTGCTTCTAGGGATTCAACCACCAAACATCAAACCCTATAGGTATCTATATGCTTATAAGAGTGAAATTTAAAATATGGTACAATAGATGCTAGAGGTGTGTATTATCAGCGATAGCCAAAGTAAATATTTGTCCTCGATGGTCATGGTGGTCATTATTGTCATGGATCTTATTCTAATCATATTTCTACGGTATATTAGTCCATTGATGTGAATTATCTAAGTAATTTCATTGAAGTGCGTACCCTCTAGTAAACATCACATTCTTTAATACTTTTGAGTATGATAATTTTATTAGAACAATGAACCATTTTGTGACAAGTAGCATCTCTAGGATAATTTAGTATGTTGAATGGGACCCACTAAGCCTTTTGAATTTAGCTAATATTCATCAATATTAGCTCCTAAATTTTATGATTTTGACTTTGATTCCACCTTGATGTTGAATCAAATTGATGTCAAGCTTCACCCTGATGATTGAACCCACTTTGGTATTAAATCATTTTAGTACCAAATCAAACAAGCACTACATCGAAAAAAATGCTAAATTGAATAAACACCAAATCCAATAAGTGTTGAAGGGAATAAGCATCAAACTGAATAAGCACCAAATCTAATAAGTTTCAAATGGAATAAGTGTCAAATGTCACTGATGTTAAACACTACTAACACCAAATGCTTGACGTTGGCATTGATTTTTTTGTTGTCACATTCATGAGCATCTATAACTAATAACATTAAAAAATGTTTTTGTGATCCCTCACTTGTCATGACCTTGAATAAGAATCAATTAATTCCAAGAGAATTAATATGATTCAATATCACAAAATCACTCAAATTTGGTTCTATCCCATGATCACCAATTCCTAAATTTTCTCCATATAGAATTTCCCTCTGTGGATTTGCCTAGGCATGGGACTTTGAATGAGTTTTTCAAAGTTTTTTCATTGGGTGATAGATTCAACATCTTCATCCTATGATATTTTATTTGTCCTTGTCCTTGATTTACCTCCAATTGCTTATTATGAGTGAAATTGGGAGTGTTATGTTAAAGTTCAAAAATAGGGGATAACAGTGACTCTGCATTCCTTGGTAGAATGCAAGATAAATCTAGAATGTTTTGTGACTAGTGCCTTATCCATGCTCTGGACCTCTATAGTCAATGTATTGTAAGTGCTCACATGTTTTGATCTAGACAAATGTCACCCAATTCACTTTTCCCAGTCGCATGGAATTGAACATGTGCTAACAGGGCAGATCACATTTATTTTAAACAATTTACTTGTATTTTGAAAATTATACATGCTTGTTCATCTTCAGATGAATATTTCGAAAATTTATGTGCCCCAGATCTAACCAACCAGTATCTAGTTCACATATATCAATCATATTGAAATATGTACCTTGATCTAACTAACTAGTAGCCAATTCACCTATCTCAATTGTATAGAAATGAACACATGTAGACACTAAATTCAATTTTTTTGAACAACCCAAAAAGTCTTCAATGTGCTCAGGCATAATAGGAGTACAATCTTATAATCATAGTTGTGCAATTCATGCCTTTCTTGATCATGGTGTACCGTACAAACTGTAATGGAGAAATCATTCTGAAACTTGGAAAAGCGACTTCCTGGGGAAAACCACTATCATATACGCATTATGCGAAGATAGTCTCCTTCTCGGCTCTGATTCTCCGGGTTGATCTCTCACAGATTGACATGCCTAAGATTTGTATCGGTGATGTTTGCATGCTCTGAGTTCAATACTGACAAGGGAACGATTCATTGGAATTGATAATTCATTATCCCTCTATCAGACATCAAAGACAGAAGCCTTCAATTACTCCCAATATCATGACCCAAGAACATTATCGAGTTTCGAGATTTTGGAAGCCTGAGTATTCTTTGCAAGCAGAAGATCGAACCTGCAAGAAGTATAAAAGGAATGTCATTTTGCTTCATTAAAACTATGTTGAATTGCACAGGTGTTCAAGAAAGCTCAGATCCATTGATTTGTAAGCCACCATGCATATTGTTCAAATTAATTCCTGAGGACGTTGCTTTCAGATATGCAGATTTTATCCTCTGCAATACCTGAGTGTTCAGACTCTTTGAGTTGGTTCATTTATCATACCTTCCATTCTGAATTCATAACTTATTGTCTGGATCATTGTTGCTCAGCTTATTGCTCCTCTTCGGTTCACCAACTGGTGGTTTCCTGCTTCTACTTGCCATAGCCCAGTCCATCTCGATACTGAGGGTTCGTTGTCCCCATTCCATCTCATTTCCATTCTTGTTGTCTGAGATTAACCATCACGTACAAAACTGGTAGGATCCATACTTTCCACTAATTACAAAATTTATACCCAAAAAAAATGTTAAATATTAAAAAAAAAAAGTAATTAGTTTCCAAAATAAAATTAACAAATTTATAAATGCTCAATAAACTTACTGTTGACGCTGTGGATTGCACCCTTGAGAAGAAGGCTCACCTTCTCTCTTCCACGCGGCACAATGGAGACTTTTCTCTTGCTGTGGGCTTGGCAAAACTTAGGAAAGAATCTCTAGATAAGGGCTAGCTCCCTTTGATGCATCTTTGAGGGCTTTAGCTAACACTGTTAATAATGGGGGGGCGGGGGGAGGAGGGCAGGTGGGAGGCGGGAGGAGAGGTGAAAAGAGAGGAGGATATAACCAAAACAGAACCTACATAAATGGTGATGCACCAAATGATTTTGATCTACTCAACTGTATCAACACTTCAAAGCAAAAGGGCGAACAGACACCTCATCTGAACAAAAGACCAGACTGTAGGGCATTTTAACAAGGGGCTTAATGAAGATACAAAGAAAAAAAACTTATCACAGGTGCTGCAGAAGCACACTGTCAGATAAGTGCTCTTTTGTCTCTATGCTCCAACTTAGGCACTCCCTGTTAATCTACAGAAATGGTATTGGCTATACTAGATATGTTGGTGTCAACCTATGAAAGCATCAAGCTGAAATGACTGAACACAGAGTTGATACACAAACATATTCAAAAGTATAGCTAGACAAATAGAGGTAAAATGCGTTCTATTGATTCAAAGGTAAAATTTGGCAGGGCTTCACCTTACACAAGTGAGAGATACATTTCTCAGCTGAGAGGTTACAATATATAGCATGAAGAGAAAGACTTTTGGCACCTTCAGGGACAAGCGGCCCATGTTGTATTAAACACCTGGAGAAGAGGGAACCACTCATGCTGTTGTCATCCTCCTATAAATGCCCTGAAAGAACCATGTTATAGATGTCACAGGTCTTGACTTTACAGCTTAAACTGTATTAAACGTTCATGTTAAGCATCGGTCACTTTGTTTTTTAAATGACAAGGCCACTTCTCTGTGAAGTTTACGCAACTGTTTGCTTATTAACATAAAATGAAGAAAAATGGGTCACTCTATTGAATGTCTGCGCTCCTCTTGATGACCACTTGGTGGAGACTATTTCATCTGCAGCAATAACTTCCCCTGCCGACACTTTTTGTGCCACTTGGACTATTCTATTCATTTTTGCACTTGGCTTATCTTTTCCTGGCTCTTTGAGCTCCTTTCTCAATGGGTCACTGAGTTTCCTTTTGGCCTTAAGCCTTTGAATTCCTTCGGGCCCGCGCTCATGAGTTCTTTCGGTCACTTATCATGAGTTCTTTCAGGCACTTATCCAAAGGAATTGGTTCTTTAGCTTCTCTTCAACGACTGACGCATCCTATCAAAATTGACGTTTGTGGGCCTATCACTATTTGAAAACCAATGGCTATTTCATCACCGTAAAATTGACATCCGCAGGCCTGTCACCGTTTGAAAACCAACGGTTATTTTGTTGCCTTGAATTTGACATTAGCGCACACGTCACATGATGTTTAAACCTCCAACATCTAGTTCACTATGTTAAAGTTGATGTGCTTGGGCCCGTCATCACTTTGATAATTCCTTCAACCTTTTACAAAATGAACCCTCTCGAAGGGAAGGTGATCTTTCAAAAAAGTGGAGGGTCCCTTTTTGGCAGCCGAGAGGCCCCCGTAAGGGCACTTGTCTTTCAGACTCCTTTGTCTTTCCAATTCCTTCGGATAAAATGTCCGAAGGAATTCCTTCGGATATTTTACCTAAAGGAAATCTTGCCTTCAAAGTCTTGGCCTTTTCTTTGTAAATTCCTTCAGACCTTTGGGCATTTGTCTAAAGGAATTTGCCTTGGTTTCTTCTTTGGATTTTCTTCGAGCAAAAGTCTAAAGAAATCCTTTATCTTTTGCCTTGTCATTTTTTCGAAGGAAAACTCCCCTTCGGGCCTTCTACCTTGTTCTCTTTCAAATGTGCTCTCTGCCCTCTGCAAGGGCACTTTGGGTCCAAAATGTCTTTTAGAGCTTGCTTGAATGGCCCCATTTGCAACCTGTCTACCCTCCGCAAGGGCACCTAACTTTCAAAGCTTTGTGAAAGGCTTGCATCTCTTTGAAGTTGGTTGATTCCTCTACCAAAAAGGCTTGTCCAATGTGATTTGCTCAAAGTGAAATAAGCCCCATATCAAACTGAAAACCTACAGGACTTAGATCACTCAAATCTCTATAAGAACAAGGTTATTGCAAAGGGATATGACACAATTGCAGTAAGGTGAATACATCAAAGACTGACGGCTCAAGACAGCAGAGAAAGAAAGGAGACTGATTTTTTGGCCTGTAAAATTAAAATGGTCAACAAATTTGGTGATTTTTAGGGGAAGCATGCCTGTTATGCTTAAGAAAACCAGTGACTTACAAGTCCGTTGGGCACAGATTCAGAATACAACCTGAAACACTGACAATAACCTTGAGAGACTAAAGAATCAACATGAAGCTTTTACCCCAAATGGTAAATAAAATACACACAAGGCTAAAAAACTATGAACATGTGTAAAAGCACTTAGAGAAAATAGGGAAAATATGTATATAATGAGAGAAGGCTTAGTGACAATGCTTCAGATATATCCCATTAACTGGGATATATAGTTCTCCACCATCCAACTTAGAGAGTTAAAATGTGTTATGTTGCTTGCACTGAGTGATGACATACGAACCAATCCATAAAGCATCAAACTTTGTGTGTTTTTTGGGTTTAGCTCAGTCTTCATCCCATTTTAAGATGATGTCACCTTCTGAAAAGCCTTTTGATGAAGATTTCTTATCAAAATGCTTCTTTGTTTGTTGTTGATGACTGGTCATAGAAACCATGGTTTGGTCTCTTATCTCCTGAAGCTCCATCAATTCACAAACCCTGACCTCCATGTTGTCACTTTATTCCAATTGCAATTGGTGAGCAAGATCTAAGGCTGGTAATTCAAGTGAAATAAGAAGTTTAGCTTCCCTTCCATACACAAGCGTGTATAGTAAATTGCCAACTGCCCTTTTTGGAGTAACCCTATTTGCCCACAGGGCTATTTTCAGCGTGGCGTGCCAAGTTCTTTAATTTTCCTCCATTGTCCTTTTAATGATTCTAATCATATTCTTGTTGGTGGACTCAGCCAGCCCATTTCCTTGTGGGTAGTAATTGGAAGGAGTGCTAAGGTAGATGTCGTATCCCAATGCCCACTCGTTTGTTTTGGTTCTCAAGAAAGTCAATGCATTATCTGAGATGATGGTAGCTGAGACTCCAAATCTTGTCACCAGGGCTTTGTAAAAGTCTAGAACTGCACTTTCATTGGCTTCTTTCAAAGCAATAGCTTCTACCCATCTCGTGAAGTAGTCTGTAGTAGTCAAGACCCATTTATGGCTAATGTTGGAATGAGGGTTGATCATTTCTATGAAGTCTAGGCCCTATTATATGAATGGTTGTTCTACTTGAATAGGCTATAGAGGCATTGTAGCCAGTTGTTGCTTTCCATCAAAGAAAGCACATTTTTTGTACATCTATATTCAGGCATGAGTATCTTTGAATAAAGTGGGCCAAAAATAACTAGCACTCATAATCCTTGCAGTTGTAGGCTTAGGAGCAAAGTGACCACTAGTTGACCCGTCATGAAACCTAGACAGTGCTTTATCGACCTGATTTGAGTCTATGCATCTCAAGAGTACTCTTGAAAAATCCCTTCTAAATAGCACCCCATCAATCAGGATATAAGGAAGAGATTAGAGTATGAAATACCTCCTCTTACTCCTATCAAGGCCCTATGGGCACTCACTAATGAGAAAGAAATATGTCATGTCTTATGCCCAGTCCTTCATGACTGCTAGTTCCTCTGTTGTAACTTCATCATGGAGTGGCAAAATGCTCTCTTTCTATTGTTTAAGGTCTATAGCGAGGTGTTCACATATCCCTTTTCCCCTTACTAGCTTGGTGGTTTTGATATCTACGTCATATTCCATTACCTTGGTGATCCACCCTGCCTTCTTTTCATTTAAATCACGGCTCATCAAGAAATCTTTGATGTTGGAATGTGGCACCATGACATGAACCTTGATATTTGATAGCATATGTCTAAATTTCTTTAGGCTTTGTATGACCCGAAGAACTTGCTTTTCAACATATGTATACTTGATTTTAAAACCTTCTAGACCTTGGCTAAAGAACGTAAGAGGTTGTTCAAGTTTTTCATCATTTACTTGAGTAAGCATGGCATAGATTATCTCTTCATTTCCAAAGGTGTATAAGTTGAAATCTTTGGTGAAGTCAGGATTGATCAAGGTGGGAGCCTGGGCAATAGCTTGTTTAATCCCTTCAAAACTATCCTTTTTTTGTGCTGTCCACGCAAACCTCTCATCTTTCTTCAGCATGAAAGTTAGTGGCTCGACTATCTCGACAAAATTAGGGATAAATATTATAATAAAATTTATTCTGCCAAAGAAGCTTTGCAGACCTTTCTTGTGCTTGAGGACTGTTAGATTGTGGAGCTAAAAGCTTCACTGATGCAAACAGAGGAGGAGGTTTCAGGAAGGTTGTTGAGTGTTACTGTCGCCGGCATCGGTCAGGCCAACCGATGTCGACAGGGAGGAGACAGGAAGGCAACTGACGTCGGTCAGAAGTCGGCCAGCGTCGGCACCACCCAGGCAGACAAGGACCAACGTCGGTCACCTGTGTGGTTCGAGCTAAGTGTTTTACGGGTAGTTAGCTAACGAACCAGGTGTTTGCATGTCAAGAGCCAAATTTAGACTAGAAGCTACGGATCTAATTATTGTAATTGGATGTCTAATTATTGTTTGCATGAGATCTATTTAAGAGACTCATTGGTTGTATTGTAAACTTGTGCTATAGAATAAGAGAGCAATAATATAAGCTCCTTTTGTGTGTGAGGTGAGCAATGGTGTGTTCCTCCTAGTGCCACAGTACCAAGTGTGGGTGCTGGATTGGAGAATCAGCAGGGTTCTTCATGTATGTATGATCTTGGTCATCAGGTGAGCATGGCTACTTTAGGAGATCTACATGGGTAAGTAAGATCATTGATTTGTAGGTGTATGTGTGTGCAAGGTCAAGGTTCACAGGTGTGTAGAATCAGATTGATTTGCAGGTGTGCAAGATCAGATAGAACAGCAACACAACAGGGAGCAAAATCAGGTGGGATCTACTTGGAGTACAGTGGGTACTCATAGAGAGCAAAGAGGAAGGCAAGGAAGATCCTTCCATAAGTAAGGTCTGTTGAGGTGCAGGTTGTTGCAGGTTCAGGAGAGATCTACTTGAAGTACGATTATGTATTTGTGGAGTGCGTGGAGCACTTGTGGAGTGCGTGGAGCACAGGTGTAAGGTGAACACCAACTCTATGTTTGAGTTGGGTGTTGGGACCTAAGGGAGAGAGCTTTGAGGAAAGATTTATTGTTTATGCCCTAGAGGTGTGGGAGCCCTAGAGGTGTGTAAGGAAGAAGAACTGTGGCAGCCTTCTTTGTTGTATTTTCTTCTGAAAGAGTTTTAATACAAGTTGTGTATTGTCTCTCATAGCATGTGTTATTTTTGAATTCTAGTTACTTGTGTATTTTGGTTAATTTTCGCATATTTAGTTGCTTGGTAATCAATTGTGTGCTTCCGATATTTATCATAACACGTGGTATCAGAGCTAAGGTTGCAGGGAGCAGGTTTTGTGTTTGGTTACAAGTCACTCTCAGGGGTTTCTGATTGAGTGGGAGTAGAGCAATGACAGAAGAGAGTAAGCTAAGAATGGAGGAGTTGAAAAGCACAGATGGTCATTTACGGTCCTATGGAAAGAAAGAGCAGGGAAAAGAATATTGTTGATTGGTAGCAGATCAGCATGAAGGAACTGAAGATGCAGATGTTGCAGGTGTTGTTGCATAGGATGCTCTGAGAGGTTTTTTGGATAAAGTTGAATCTTGGTTAACAAATTATGTTACCTCTTTCCATGCAGCCCTAGGGAGAGGAGCTGGTGAGCCTTGTCAGATTATTGGCAAAGGGGAAGTGAAGCTGAAATTACAGGTGGTCAACACATGGGTGTTGAAGCAGGTCATGTAGGTCCCAAGTTTGGAGATGTGGCTAATTTCTTCAAAAAAGTTGGGTGATGAGAGATGCACAAGAACTCTCACAGCGGATGCACTTGAATTAGCTGGTGGCAAGAAAACAAGTACTCTTTATCTACTTATTTATATTACTGATTCTTCTTCTGTTGCGGAGACGTGGCTTTGTAGGCTTGGTCACATGAGCAAGAAGGAGATATATGTTCTTAAGAGGAAGACTGATATATTTGACAGGTTTAAGAACTGGAAAGCCTTGGTGTTTATGGAGGAGATGGCAGACAGAGACCAGTGGATGGGGTTGGATACTTCTGTGCAGGGCAGTTTGGACATGGGTTTTGATTCAAAGGAGCTCGCGAGTAAAAAGTCATCACTCATAGGCGTACATAGGTACCGGCATCGACAGGAAAACTGACGTCGGCAGTAGATAAGACCGACGTGGGTCAGGAGGACCGACGTCGACAGCAGGGGACACCGACATCGACAGGGTTGGTAGTTAGGACAGGCGCATGAAGCGGACGTCGATTAGATGCAGACTATGTGGTGACCAAGGTCGGTCACTGTAACGAATTTTGGGTGGACAGCAAGCTGTCAAGATGTCTCAAATGCCCATATGGAGGATTGAAAGTGGTAAGTAAGCCTCAAATTCATTGTTCCTCTTCTTTATACTAGTTACTGATTACAGAGCAGAAAGGATCCAGGAAACAGTGGGAGCATGGCAGGATTATGATGCAGAACCAAGCAGAGATTTGGTAGGGTTGCCAGCAGGTATGAAAGCATAGAGACGAATGGATACCTTAGTTGAAGAATAGAGAGAACGGACACGTGAGACGGAAGACCAGGTCATATGGTCTTGAGGAAGTTGTAGGACAGTGGTACAGGGTTTGACAGGTGGAGGACGAAGCAGGGCTTTAGTCAATGTCAGGGTAACTACTGTGGTTTGTCTTACTAGGGGGATGGTGATTGCAACATCATTCTATTGATGTATGTAGATGGTATGCTAGCTAGCAGGTTTGTACATACAGGGTTTTGTTGAACTAAGGGTAAGATTAGTTCAGTGGTTTGCTATGAAGAATTTGGAGCAGCAAAATTCTTTGGCATGGGAGACATGGGAGATCACAGGTTGATTTTGTCTCCAGTGGGAGCTGATGTGAATCAGGTGTTGGCGAGATTTAGGATGCAGAATCAGAGCACACTAAGGGTTGGACAGTTCAGTGTCTGAAATCACATGAGGTCTGATATAGGCCTGAGTTTGCCCAAGCAGTGGGAGCTGTCAGAGAGTTAAGAGCCAATTCAGAGAAGTGAGTTCTCAGGGATTTGAGAGGGACCAGCGGCAGGGATTCATGCTATGCAGGGTCAAGACTTCACTACATGGGTTTGTAGGTTCGGATGTGGCAGGGTATTCGGATGACAGGAGGTGCACCACAGGTTGTGTGGTGGGTTGTCTTCAGGATTGAGCTTGAAGAGGGATACAAGCCAGGAAACATATTAGATAGGGTACAGGTACAGGTATAGTGCAGCTATTTATCTCCAAGTGGGAGATTGTTAGGTTGTGGAGCTAAAAGCTTCACTGATGCAAACAGAGGAGGAGGTTTCAGGAAGGTTGCTGAGTGTTACTTTCACTGACGTCGGTCAGGCCAACCGACGTCGACAGGGAGGAGAGAGGAAGGCAACCGACGTTAGTCAGAAGTTGGCCAGCGTCGGCACCACCCAGAAAGACAGGGACTGACGTCGGTCACCTGTGTGGTTCGAGCTGAGTGTTTTACGGGCAGTTAGCTAACGAACCAAGTGTTTGCATGTTAAGAGCCAAATTTAGACTAGAAGCTGCAGATCTAATTATTGTAATTGGATGTCTAATTATTGTTTGCATGAGATCTATTTAAGAGACTCATTGGTTGTATTGTAAACTTGTGCTACAGAGTAAGAGAGCAATAATATAAGCTCTTTCTGTGTGTGAGGTGAGCAATGGTGTGTTCCTCCTAGTGCCACATTACCAAGTGTGGGTGCTGGATTGGAGAATCAATAGAGTTCTTCATGTATGTATGATCTTGGTCATCAGGTGGGCATGGCTACTTTAGGAGATCTACATGGGTAAGTAAGATCATTGATTTGCATGTGTATGTGTGTGTAAGGTCAAGGTTCACAGGGGTGTAGAACTAGATTGATTTGTAGGTGTGCAAGATCAGATAGGACAGCAACACAACAGAGAGCAGAATCAGGTGGGATCTACTTGGAGTACAGTGGGTACTCATAGAGAGCAAAGAGGAAGGGAAGGAAGATCCTTCCATAAGTAAGGTCTGTTGAAGTGCAGGTTGTTGCAGGTTCAGGGGAGATCTACTTGAAGTACGATTGTGTACTTATGGAGTGCGTGGAGCACTTGTGGAGTGTGTGGAGCACAAGTGTAAGGTGAACACCAACTCTGTGTTTGAGTTGGGTGTTGGGACCTAAGGGAGAGAGCTTTGAGGGAAGATTTATTGTTTATGCCCTAGAGGTGTGGGAGCCCTAGAGGTGTGTAAGGAAGAAGAACTGTGGCAGCCTTTTTTGTTGTATTTCTTTCTGAAAGAGTTTTAATACAAGTTATGTATTGTCTCTCATATCATGTGTTATTTTTGAATTCTAGTTACTTGTGTACTCTGGTTAATTTTCGCATATTTAGTTGCTTGGTAATCAATTGTGTGCTTCTGGTATTTATCCCAACAAAGACAGTACTAGGATGGCACGTACTCTTTCTGGATCAATGGTCAAGCCTCCTTTTGAAATAACATGACCAATGAATTTACAGCATATTTATTTGAGTTGAGAGAGATACCAAACTCTCTACACCTCTCAAAGATTTACCTCAGGTGTTTCAGATGTTGGCTTGCATCCTTAGAGAAAATTGTCATGTCATCAAGGTAGACCAATACAATATTATTTATCAGGCCATGAAAAGCCATGTCCATGGCTCGCTAAAAGGTGGATCCAGCATTTGACAGTCTGAATGGCATTTTTTTGTAGGCAAAAGTTTCCCATTTGGTAGTGAAAGTTGTCTTGCACTGATCACAGTCTTGCACTAGAATCTGATTATACCTTGAATATCCATCCAGTAGGGAGAAACGTTCACTGCCTATCACCATTTGGAGGATATACTCCATACTTGAGAGGGGATAGTGATATTTTAACGAGACCCTATTGAGGTCTTTAAAGTCTACACATAGTCTGATCTCTCCATTTTTCTTCTCAATATGAACTAGATTGGCCAGTCAAGAAGTGTGTTTGATAGAAAATATAATTCTGGATTCAATCAGCTTGGTGAGTTCCTTCTGCATGAGAGGCTTAATCTTCGGATTGATAGGCCTTTGTCTTTGTTTGATGGATTTAGTGCCTTCCTCCAGCTCAATGGTGTGTTGGGCCAAGCTTGGGTCAAAATCCTTCAACTCACTGTACTCCCAAGCAAAAACATCAGTGAACTCTTGGCATAGCAAAATGAAAGAATGTTTTTCATCATTTTTACATACATTCCCAAGTGCAAGCAGCCTGTTCTTGAATATTTTAACTCTTTCATAGTTTTCTTTCTTGGTTGTGATGCTTGCTTTATCATTTTTTAGTTGGTCATCATCATTGAAGATGCTTTTGAGGGTGACCAAACCTTTGGGAAGTTTGTTGTTCTTCAGTTGAACAATCTAGCCGCCATACTGTTGTCATAGCTTGGCTTGATTTTTAGAGGCAAACTCAGTGTCCTCTTGCAGGAAGAGTATTATTTGTTGATCACTATCAAACACCTACCAATTGGTGACGTTATTAGGTACAAAGGGTCTAATTACCACTTTTAAATGGCACAAACTGTTGTCCTAACCTATTTCCTTGGGAATGTCAAACTGAGCACCAATTGATGCTAGTCTATTTGTCTGCTTATTTTGCTCTCTTGAAATGGAAACAATGTTGAAAGCAAAAAAACTCTCCACTAGGTACCATACCCTATGCTTGTAAGACTTAAGCAAGGAATTCTTGGTCAAGTTTCAGCCTCTCACCTAGTTTGTAATTAACTCACTATCTTCAAAAACTTGCAACTCTTGTATTCCCCTTTTCCTTGCCCACTCTAAACCATGAATGAGAGACTCATATTCTGCAACATTGCAAGTGCAGGAGAATTGGAATTTGAAAGTTGAGAAGTATTTCTCCTTTAAGGGCAAAATTAACACTACTCCACCACCAGCTCCCAATTTGCTTCTTGAGCCATCAAAGAAGAGTTGCCATAAACTAGAGCTCTCTTGGTTTTTCTTCATTAAATTTGGCACAAAAGTACCCTTTTCATACATGCAATAAATTCCAAGACCTACCTCTTCGATGAACTTGTATGAGTCATGTTCAAAATTGTCACTTCCCCATTCGTCTAAGAGTAGGTCAGCAACTCCTTCAAGAGAAGAGAGTGGAGATTGGTCCATTTGAAATTCTTCTTCGTCAATGATGGCATAGCTAACGTTTGTTGCCTTAAGTGAGTATGGCTCTAGATGATCTCTATGGATTGGCTCTGACTCAATTTTCACTTTAGTTCCATATTTGGTTCTAAAAACCATGTAAGACTAGTTTGCAGCTAAGTACCCACCTATCTTAGACATGAAATCTTTGGATAAGTAGAGAGAAAAATAGGGAGGAACATTCACCACTACCATGTCATGAGAAATTGAGAAATTTGGATAGGCATGTAGTGTTATAATCAAGCCTCTTTACCACTCCTAAGGTCTTAGCTGGTGATCTATCTAACTGCAGGACTCCCTTGGTCATTTCCTCATATTTAAGTCCTAGCTTATCCGCTATACATTTGGGTATTACTAAGGTGCTTGCCCCACTATCAATAATGCAATTATGAACTAGGAAATATCCAATGACTAAGGATAAATAGAAAGGAGGAACCTTTTCATCCTTCTTTGCTTGGCCTGCTATGGAAGAGTGCCCATTCATAATCAAAACATTATCATCCTTTGCTAGGAGAGTTTGTCCATTCAGTCTGTGTAATTCCTTCTGGAGTATGTCTTTTTATCTCGATATTGCTAAGGAATCCCATAATGAGATATTCATGTGAAACTTCTTCATCAGTCTACCACATTGATCTAAGGGTTGTTCCCTTTTGAATTTTCTTTGGGGGTACTTGCAGCCTGAGGTGCAAGCTGAAGAGCTGAGGGTGCAACCAATGGCTTATAGTTTAGAAACTTCTGGTTCATTTGTGATGAATAAGATAGAGTAGATGTTTGATCAGCTGCCTGTGCTTCCTCCATAGGTCTCTTTTTGGATCTAGTATTGGCTGCAACATAATCATCTTAGTTGTTCAGACTACCCACATAATTGACTGCATAAAATTTACCTTCCAGGTGATTCATGAGAGTGGATTAGATTGAGCCTACCTGTTATCCATCCCAGGCTGTACTGACACCTCAAAACTTGGGAATTGGGTTGCTTGATTATCTTGTGTATTCATATATTAATTCGATAACTCATTAGTATATGCAACTTGTTCTTATCCATACCCCAAGGGTGGGCAATTAGGCCATTCCTATACCAAGTTATTTTGATTGGAAATAAGAGCTTTAGATGATGAAGGGGCACTTGGATTATAACCTTGATATGGTCTGGTTTGAGTCATCTGACCCTATCCTTGGTTATAATTCTGGAAAGGAGGTCTATTCATTTGTCCAAACTATTGGTATCTTTGATTCAGCCAATAGTTTTGAGCCTGTTGCCTCTTGAGAGCCACTAATTCATTGGTTACACTTTGTAACAAGCTCTTAACTTCATGGAGGTCATTGGGTGAGGTAGCAGTCACCTTTTCTATGCCAGGTAGAAGTGCTAAGGTGGGTATAGTAGTCTAAAATGGGGGTAAAAATTCAAGAAAGAGTGGCATATGAGGTTTAGGGGCTATCTTTCCTGCTTGTACCAGATAATTTTTGATGGCTATGGCTATTTTATAAGCAGCAGGTAACACTTGTCCTCCTATGCACTGTATCATGACAGCAATGTCACTATTCAAAGCCTTTAAGTAGCATAGGAAGGCATAGCTTGGGGTCAGCCTAACTAAAATGGGGATTCTATCCTAGGTCTTTTGAAACATGGTATTAAAATCTAGCATAAACTCATGCAGAACTCTTTTCATAGTGGTCAATTACTTAGCAAGAGAGAGATGGTCACACTTCTCCCTGAATCTATTTGTCAAGAGGATGCCTAATTCATTCTATGAGTAGATTAATTTCATAGGCAAGGTCCCATACCATTCCAGAACTTTGCCATTAAAAGACAACGCCAGTACCCTGAAGGCTATGTTCTCTTCAGTGACATTATGAATGTTACAAAGGTTGGAAATATTTTTGATATGCTCAATAGTGGTAATAGGCCCCTCTCCATTAAAGGGAGATACTATTAAGGGTTGTCCCTGGGATTGGGTCTTAATACAGAAGGTTTAAAAGGCTCTAACCATGGAAGGCTACAAAAGGTAAAGCCATGGCGATGACAGAGTTCAACCGGGGCCTTCTTGTGTAAGTATAATTTATGGCAGGTCTAGGAAAATGGTTTGTTGTATAGGTATGAGTCCTTACAAACCTTAGCCACTTTGTTGAGTTTAAGATCAGCTCATGAATTCAAAAGGGACACCCTTGGCAGAAGATCTTATGGTGACCTTAGGCATGGGATGTCAGGTTGATCTCTAACTAGAGACTGATGTTCTTAAAAATGGAGTCTCCAGATGTCGGGTTAATTATTTATGCTTGCATTAATAGGACCATCACCAATCCTAGAACTTCTTTGAGCATTAAAAGTTGGTCCCACTAGGCATGCCAAAAATTGTTGACATAGTGGATTGCACCCTTGAGAATAAGGCTTAGATTCTCTCTTCCACGCAGTACAATGGAGACTTTCCTCTTGTTGTGGGCTTGGCAAAACTGAGGAAAGAATCTCTAGATAAGGGCTAGCTTCCTTTGATGCATCTTTGAGGTCTTTAGCTACCACTGTTAATAATGGGGGAGTGAAAAGAGAGGAGGATATAACCAAAACAGAACCTATCTAAACGGTGATGCACCAAATGATTTTGATCTACTCAGATATATCAACACTTCAAACCAAAAGGGTGAACATACACTTCATTTGAATAAAAGACCAGACTATAGGGCACTTTAATAGAGGGATAAATGAAGATACAAAGAAAAAGAACTTATCACAGGTGCTGCAAAGGCACACTGTCAAATAACTACTCTTGTATCTCTATGCTCCAACTTGGGCACTTCTTTTTAACCTGCAAAAATGGTCTTGGCTATACTAGATATGTTGGTGTCAACCTATGAAAACATCAAGCTGAAATGACTGAACACAAAGTTGATACATAGATATATTTAGAAGTATAACCAGTCAGATAGAGGTAAAACATGTTTTATTGATTCAAATGTAAAATTTGGTAGGGCTTTGCCTTACACAAGTGAGAGATACATTTCTCAACTGAGAGGTTACAATATATAGCATGAAGAGAAAGACTTTTGGTGCCTTCAGGAACAAGCGGCCCATGATGTATTATACACTTGGGGAAGAGGAAACCACTCGTACTACTATCATCCTTCTATAAATGGCCTAAAAGAACCATGTTGTACATGTCACATGTCTTGAATTTATAGCTTAAACTATATTAAACATTCCTGCTAAACATGGGTTGCTTTGTTTCCTAAATGACAAGGTTGCTTCTCTGTGAAGTTTACGTAACTGTCTACTCATTAATGTAAAATGAAGAAAAATGGGCCACTCTATTGAATGCATGTGCTCCCCTTGATGACCACTTGGTGGAGAATATTTCATCTACAACAATGACTTCTCTTACCGATGCTTTATGTGCCACCTGGACTATTCTATTCATTTTTGCACTTGGCTTCTATATTTTCCTGGCTCTTCAGGCTCCTTTCTCAGCGGGTCACTAAGTTTCCTTTTGGCCTTAATCCTTTAAATTCCTTTGGGCCCATGCTCATGAGTTATTTCAGTCACTTATCATGAGTTCTTTCAAGCAAAATGCCTAAAATAAATCTTTTAGGCGGTTGTCTAAAGGAATTAGTCCTTTGGCTTCTCTTCAATGGTCAATGCATCCTATCAAAATTGACGTCTGCAGGCCTATCACTATTTGAACAACCAATGGCTATTTCATCACCATAAAATTGACATCCATAGGCCTGTCACTATTTGAAAACCAATAGCTATTTTACTGCCTTGAATTTGACATTCTCACGCACGTCACCAGACGTTTGAACCTCCAACGGCTAGCTCACTATGTTAAAGTTGATGTGCTTGGGCCCATCATCACATTGGTAATTCCTTCGGCCTTTTACAAAATGAACCCTCCCAAAGGGAAGGTGATCTTTCAAAAAAGAAGAGAGGGTCCCTTTTTGGCAGCCAAGAGCCCCCACAAGGGCACTTTCCCTTTGGGCTCCTTTTTCTTCCCAATTCTTTCAGACAAAATATCTGAAGGAATTCCTTTAGACATTTTTCCCGAAGGAAATCTTGCCTTCAAAGTCTTGGCCTTTTCTTTGTAAATTCCTTCAAATAAAAGTTTGAAGGAAATCCTTCAGGCATTTGTTCGAAGGAATTTGCCTTGGTTTCTTCCTTGGATTTTCTTCGGACAAAACTCTGAAGAAATCTTTTGTCTTTTGCCTTGTCATTTTTCCAAAGAAAAACTCCCCTTATGGCCTTCTACCTTGTTCTCTTTCAAATGTGCTCTCTGCCCTCCATAAGGGCACTTTGGGTCAAAAATGTCTTTTGGAGCTTGCTTAAATGGCCCCATTTGCAACCTACCTGCCCTCCACAAGGGCACCTGACCTTCGAAGCTTTATGAAATACTTGTATCTCTTTGAAGTTGGCCCATTCCTCTGCCAAAAAGGCTTGTCCAATGTGATTTTCTCAAAGCGAAATAAGCCCCATATCAAACTAAAAACTTATAGGACTTATATCACTCAACTCTTTATAAGAACAGGGCTATTGCAAATGGAAATGACACAATTGTAGTAAGGTGAATACATCAAAGACTGATGGCTTAGGACAGCAGGGAAAGAAAGGAGACCAATTTTTGGCCTATAGGACCTAAATAGTCAACACTTATGCATTTTTATCTTAACTC
The DNA here is from genome assembly GCA_037957365.1 of Torreya grandis. NCBI lineage: Eukaryota > Viridiplantae > Streptophyta > Pinopsida > Cupressales > Taxaceae > Torreya > Torreya grandis. The sequence goes on from JARHVA010001388.1 coordinate 1,681,301, forward strand.
CCACAAACTAATCCACCCTTTAAACTTTCTACTTTGGTTATTTGTTCCCAAATAAAGTGGCAGACTTTATGAACATAGTAAATACAATGCAAACCTATTAGCCAGTCATACGAAACTATTTAAAGGCTTAGATAAATAGATACCTTGATGAAACAAAGGATTGAACTCATAATTTTTTTGTGGGTTGAATGGGGTCAACTAAAAAGAGAGAGTTGAATGGGTATAAGCTAACCAACTACATGGATGTGATCCTAAGGAGAGGGATGGAATTAGTAACTCCATTTATGATTTTAATATAAACAATGAACTGATGGGAACAAAATTGTTCTTTTGCACTCTTTTCAAAACAATTAGCCTTTTTTTTTATTGGTACCATGGATGATTCATAATACAACTTTCATATTTTCTTTGTCTTGGTTCAAGAATCAACTTGCATGAAGATTCATCGGCAATGTTCTTATGATTTTACATTTTACATTATATTGTGAGCATTTAAGGGGGACCTTTGATTCATCAATGGTTTCTAATTTAGATTGAAAATTCAAAACCGAAGAAAGTGAACTTGAGATTTCTTCTTCACCAACTTGCATCATATCAATTGCTTCATTTTATTGTGTTTGAAAAATTCCATCTTTATATAGATTGATCATTGTGAAACATTTTTCATGTTGCATCTTCACATCTTTTTTTTTCATTGAAGATTCCAACACTTTTGACTCTTGAGTCTTCCAACTCAACGTAGCAAGAATCTCCTTTGTCACATGGAAATGGAAAATATTTACTCTCTTCTTCACATACTAAGATGTTTGATTCTTAAATGTTATCTTTATACTAAAAATTATTTAGCTCAACACTTTCTCTCATTCGTAATTATACCAAGTCACCCTTTTACTACTTATTTCACCCAAGTTCGTGAAATTCAAGCAATCAAGTGGAGTGGGTTAAAAATTTATTTCTTTTCTCTTGAAGTTATGTTGTGTTTGATTAGAAGTATTTTCTATAATTTTGCGTTGTGAAAAATGAGGATCTTTCACTTAATATTTTCATTTTCTCATGACATATTCTATCACATGTACATCATTTGGAGTATTATCCTTCTTCAATCTAGACAGTATCATATAATCTTCGACTTCAATGACTAGATGTGGTACATTTTTCACATCACGTACTTTGCTCCTTTTCAAGATGAAATGGATCTCCAGATGTAGAGAACTAACAAAGATGCAAAGATAATTTGGGGGATTGATTTATTAGCATGAGGAATCAAACCTTAGTAATATGTTAAAGCATGTCATGGATTTTCTCATGCTCTCTTCTTATTTCTTCTAGATTTGGAAAAACTTGGTCAATGATGCACACACATTCATGGTTGGTTTGAATATATACAAGAACTTATTTTCTAGGGTGTTATAATCCACGATCCATCCATCTTTATGGTGTTAGAACCAATTAGTAGAAGATCCAATGAGAGTTTCAACAAAAAGTCTCATAAAATCAGTTCATAAGAATTAACAACACAAAGTTTGTAAAATTCAAAGACGTGCACATAATCTAAAAATACATGGATTTTACATATTTCATATACAAACAAAAAATCATAATCCATAAACAAAGGACATCAAATACCCATAAATTAATACATTCAACTCTTAATGTTACTCACATTCCTTTAACAATTTTAATAAAATAGCAAGCAATACATAAAATTGTAGCCAGTTCTCATAAGAGTAAGATAAAGAAGAACCTCCATACAATGTAAAATAATATTCTTTTTGGTCTTACACTTGCATAATTAATTATATAAGTACTTGTAACTCATACTTGACCTCAATTCAACTTAACTTTACTTGAGTAGAGCCTCTTTTCTAATTGTACATGACCCTCTTTTATAATTTCACATGCATGTTCTCTTTTACAATAAAATATTAATAAGTGTTTTTATGACTTTGCACTTGAATAATAATAATTAATTAACTGTACTGTATGACTCCACCTAATGCTAGACCTGGACCCACCATACTACTTGTCGCTTACTTGACTTGACGTTATTTACCCTTACTAGAGCTTGTTCACATTATATTTTTTATATATTCTGGAGATTTCACAAAATACGTGAACATTACATGATGAATTTATGCTTTTTAATAATGTTAATTAAATGTAGAAAGAACTAATTTATCTCAACCTGGATAAGTCACTTAGCTTGGGCCTACATAGTTAATTATCTCTTGTGATATACTTAGTTTCCTCTTTTGTATGACTTTACATAAGAATCAATTAATTTTAAGAAAATTAATATGATTTAATTCAATCTTTTGATATTGAATCTTCATCAAATAATATTACTTAAGTACCCTTAATAAACATCACATTATAGGGTACTTGTGAGTATGATGATTACCCCAGGATAATGAGCCATTTTTTCATAAGTAACAACTTTGTATAAAGATTGCATCAGAATAGTGAACGATTATGTGATAAATAGCATCTCTAGGACAACTAATTATACCAAATCGGACCCACTTAACCTTTTGACTTTATGCCAAATTCATGAACATTCATTTTATCACTCAAGAGTGCACCTTTGTGAGAATGTGTGCTTGTTCTCACTCCTACTGATACAATAAAAACTCTCCAAGGTGTGGGTGACCTTATATTGAAGAGAATCTCCAAAGAGGGTTGGTTCTCTTGATGAATCACCTAATTAAAACTCTAACTCTATTGCTTCAAGGAAAAGGGATAAAAGAGGAAAAAGGATAGAAGAAAACACAAATAAACCTAAGCTAAAAAAAGATATGATACACCAAAAATGTGATCCTTCACTTGTTTGCTTATGCACAACGAAACCAAAAGAAACTAACACACATACACAACTCCCAAATTAGGCAATCTTGCATAAGTATTTAATAGAGAGGTAGAGAGGTTTATGGCAGCATCAGGAGGGGAAGCATTCATCACCACATCTAACATTGCATAAAACTTAATAATACACACACTATGACCTGCAAAATAAAACTTGTCTTGCATAGAGGTGAGGAAATTGGACACAATCTAGGGGGAGAATTCTTCAACATAAGGATAACATCAGCAACTCATAATTTCCCACAAGATACAAGCATGGAAGAAGGCAAAATTAACTTCCTATTATTTTTAAATCATTTACAAACTTGCCAAGAATATGAATTACAATGGATAGATCCATGTTTTTATAGATTACAAAGGAGAAGAGAGAGATGAGAGGGAAAATTCAAGGAAAGAGGAAAATTTTTCCACATTCCTTGTCTTATTGTTGGCCAAATTTGGCCCAGATACCGAGTTATGCCTAAATGGATCAAGTTGCTAATGGATGAGCATATGAACAATGTTCCAGATAAAATGAGTGGACTAGAGAGATCTCAAAATTCTCACAAAGCTTTTCAAACACTTTAAGATTGTTTCAAGCGTATTTTGTCAAATTCTAAGGGACAGACCTGTAGAGCAAAGAAAAAGGTTATTGAGCAGTTTTCATGATGAAACTAAGCAGTTCAAGCATTTCAAACATGAGTTCAGAAGAACATATAATCCTTGGAAAAGGTTTAGCCATTTTGAATAAGGACTGTGTGAGCAGATTTTAAAAGAGCTTTTCAAGTGCCACACCTTGCACGTGCAGTAGTTGCAAGAACAAATCTCGAAGAAGCTAAAAATTTTGTAAGTCAGAGAAGCTAAGTGTTTTTACTCCTTCCAGTGCAAATCAATTTCTCTCAACAGCTCAACTTATAAATTTTTTACAAACAGAAGTAATCTAGGTTTATGAACTTGAATTACTCATGGCCAGTGTAAATCAAGTTTCCCAAAGTAGAAGACTTCAAGTTTTCCAAGCCACATTACTCAAAATGTTTTATAAGTTGTAAGCAATAGTAAATCCAAAATTGAAGAGCTTGGAAAACCCAAATAAGTCTTAAATAGTGTTTTTTAGATTCTCCAAGGTCAAAACTGATTAAAAAGAACTTATAAACCTTACAAGTTAAGTAATCAGGAAAACCTGATTTACACTACAAAGAGTAACTCAGGTTTTTAGGGCTACGAGATTAAATCAAATAGTCAACAATTTAGAGGGCTAATTAGTTAGTGATAAGTGGCATGAGCAAATCCAACTATTGAGGAGATTGATAGATTATAGGCATCCATGTCAGATAGATCAACATTGTGAATCAAGGATTCGAGTCAGCCTCTGACAACCAACCAAGCCAAAGAAAATCCCAAGCTACTGATGAGAGCTGGTAGGTACAAATTAATGGAGAATTTTATCCTTCAATATGGATCTCACCCTTGACAAATAGTGGCATGATCAGAGGCAGCATGGCTTAGTCTAGTTTCAAAGATATGGAGACTTCTTCATTTTTCAAGTAGGACACATGAAAGTAAAAGGAACACACCAAGTCTTAATGTAGGGATCGACTCATTCACATCAGGTGGGAACATGTAGCTACCTTCGATATGGCCCTGTCAGTTCAAAATGAAGGGACTTGAACACATGAGGGGCTCGAGGAGATTTATGATGATATTGGATGGTTTATTTATGGGTCAAGGTAGTTGCATGCTTTGAATGCAAGAGAGATAGAGTACAACAGTAGGGGTCTCGATCATCGATGACCTCCTCTCTCAGTTTTCCTTGCTCCCACAAGCCTTTTTCTTTCTTTAGGCCCTTTTTATATGTATCAGATGCTTTCCATTTTAGAGGGGTTCCCAATTTTTAGATTTTTTTATCTTTCTAGGAGATAGGACACTCTTTGAGATATTACAAAAATATGCTTAGCTTGATTAGGCTTGACCCTGTCAAGCACTTAGAAGAACTACCTCTTGATTCAATAAAAAGACTTTATTTGCCTATCTCTTGCCTTGGATTCATGTTTTTTGAGTTGTGCACTATGGCAATGTGTGAAGGAGAGTCTTTCTCATCTATGGTCCTCCTTTCTGACCTTTTTTAGGGAGTTTTTCAATGTTGTTTGCAGGTCTGATTTAGTGTTCTTTCTGCCATTGATGTAAGCTTTTAATGAATCTTAGAACTCCTCTATGTTTGCATTCCTTGCTTCCAAAACCTCCTCCATGAAATACTAATGTAACCAACTCAATCTTGAGGTCGTGCAAGTTGGTATTGTCCTTTATAAAATCAGTGTGGGTTCAAGCTTGTGAGATTTTCCCATTTAGCTTTGGTGCATCACTTGGTTAGCTTTCTTAGGAGCCCTTATCCCCTTTCTAACCCTTTTCCCTATGAATCATTAGTTTAGGTGAGCATCAAATAATAACTGAACTAGTCCATAGGTTCAACCTCACTATAGGATACCCACAGCCTGAGGTTGTTTCCATGCTTGGAGCTAGGAGTGAAAGAGCCTAAAAAACTCTCCCACAGAGGGTGCAATTCTAGCTTCAATAGTTTCTAGCATGTCTGATGGGACTAAGGTCCAAAGAAATGAAAGAATTTTTGGTGTTGTCCTTATACATATCAGCCTTTAGAGGCATTTTTTTAAATACCAATGGTAACTTTGATCATTTATCAACTGGTTTAAGCAATCTAAGTGCCTAATCAACGTATTCGATATGTATAATCAACCATATTTTGACCAACATGTGTATTCTCTACCTCATCATCACACTTATCAATCTAATAATGTTTGTGTTCCCCGCAAGTGGCCCTTAAACAACCTATCATCCCCATCATGGCCTTTACCCTCCTCCCACCCCTGCTTATGACCAAGATCAGCCTTTTATACATTCAAATTAGTTCGCTATTTCCCCTTGTCAAGACTATGTTTATCCTATTACATCCTTGTCAGGATTCAAGTAAGCATTATCATATTATAGCAAGTTGATAAGGGATATTCATAGGGGTTTGAAGCTTTCTCTAGTCATCCCTATCCATGTTCTATAAGAGGCAAGGAGTTCTCTTCAATTGGTCAAGAATAGGTGGGCAGTTTGTGAGGATGAAAAATTGATAGTTTTTGAGGGGGAGAACAAGATGTGGTTGAGAAGTATGGTCCAAAATTCAGAAAGTGTGCTGATATTTTATGAAGATCAATACAATCAATACAATCAATCCTATGTGTCCTCTCCCCTCCAACAGCCTTAATCTCAGTTTCCAATGGTTTCAAATCAACCCCCTATGCCCATTCCCACTCAAGAGTGTGAAACCACCCTCTCTTATACCCATTCAAAAGGAATAAAAGGTGGTTGTTTCTTGCACATTTCCATCCTAGAATTTGGTTCAGCTAATTCAAGAGAAGGAAGAGGAGTCGGTTGTGGTGATTTAAGAGTCAGTTCAAGAAAAGGAGTTAACGGTTGAAGAATATAAAAAAGAGGGGTTAGCTCAGCTCAATGAGCTTTCCCTACAAGAGTTCCAATATTCTTTCTCCCTCCCTCAAGAACCACTAAAAAGACTACTCAAAGTACCTAGTTGGAAAGACACTCTCTTAAGCTGCAAGCAAAATGAACTTCTTCACCCTCCCACCATCTCCCTCTTAGAGGAAGACCCTATTTTACAAGGATAGAGGAGGATCTTACAGTCAAATTTAATCCTGAAGAGGACAACATAAGTGTCTATGATGAGGAGATCATGATAGGTAGTCTACTCTAAAAAAGGGAGGATTAGACCAGCTATTTTGGCATGGTTTTGACATTGATGAATTAGAGCCTAAAGGCAATACTGATGCCTTCATACTTAAAGAGGTGTGTATTCAAGATGAATTTGAGAGCAAAGAGGATTTTTTTTGGTCTCAAGAGCTTCCATTTGGTGTGGCTACAGATGAAGATGACCAAGGTGCAGATATTGACGTAGTCAATCAGTTAGCTGACCATGTTGAAGAGGTCATGAATGAGCAAGAGGATCAAGATGAAGTATGGCAATAGTTGTACCATGACTTTATGGATTAGGTAGAGGTTATAAACCAACCTATGCCTCCTCTAAAGTATGAGGATCAACTCACCAATGAGGTTGAAGAAGCTAACCAATCTCGAGATGAATTGTCCATTGAAGGCAGTACTGATGTCTTCAAGAATGAAGAAAAAAGATCAGATCCAGAGCCACAAAAACATGACATGTTGGGCCTTAGGTGGATTGATGAAATTCCATATGGCCCTTTTCAAAGAAATTTGACTAAACATGGTGTTGAATTTGGCATTGCCTCAGATAACCAAGATGAAGCTGCATTTTGGGATGACTTAGATCTTCCCTGCTTAAGTCTAGACAATTAGCCAAGCACCAATTCACAGGAGCCATCACATGTGGTGCTTGATTCAAAGCACAAATTTGAGCCATCAAAAGAGAAGATTGCAAAATCCACTACAGTCCAACCTGAACCAAGTTTGGAGAACATGAACTAGCATGTCTACATCAGAGACATATTTGTTCCATTCCATCCATTAGAGATCACATTAAAAGGATTGGACATAAAGCTACCTGGTTCACTAATTCTGGTACCTCTAAAGCAAGGTATTTTTCATCTTGAATTAATACAAGTGAATAATACTCATATTTTCCCATTTGATCCAAGAGGGAGATACTTGTAAATTGTAACCTTGTATATATTATGATAGAGTTCATGCTTTTCTCCAAGTGCCATGTGCACATTTCCTTTCTATTTTTTTCCTTTCCCAAGTACCTTGGGCACTTTATTTTGTGTTATCCTTGTTGATTGAAAAGGAAGCTCCAGAAAGGGTCAGCCTTGTATCCAGTTTCAAATCAACCTAGTTGTAGAGGCTAATGACTCTATGCCCAATAGACTAGACAAGGCAAGTGGTCTGGGTTCTCAAGCACAGTAGGCATGCTTTCTTGTGAGTCACCAGAAATGTTGGCCAAATTTGGCCCACATACCAATATGTGCCTAAATGGACCAAGTTGCTAATGGATGAGTGGATGAATAATGTTTCAGATGAAATGAGTGGACCAGAGAGATCTTAAAATTCTCACAAAACTTTTGAAACACTTTAAGATTGCTTAAAGTGTATTTTGTCAAATTCTAAGGGACAAAGCAGTAGATCAAAGAAAAAGGTTTTTGATTAGTTGTCATGATGAAACCAGGTAGTTCAATCATTTCAAACATGAGTTCATAAGAACATACAGGCCTTGGAAAAGGTTTATCCATTTTGAATAAGGACTATGTGAGCATAGTTTAAAAGAGCTTTCACCTTACACATGCAGTAATTGTAGGAATAGATCTAGAAGAGGCTAAAAATTCTACAAGTCAAAGAAGCTATGTGTTTTTACTCCTAGTGCAAATCAGGTTCTCTCAATAGCTTTACTTATAAAGTTTTTACAAATAGAAGTAATCTAGGTTTATGAATCCAAATTACTCATGGCCAGTGTAAATCAAGTTTCCCAAGGTACAAGACTTCGGGTTTTCCAAGCCACATTACTCAAAATGTTTTATAAGTTGTAAGCAATGGTAACTCCAAAGTCAAAGAGCTTGGAAAACCTGATTAAGTCTTGAATAGTGTTTTTGGGATTCTCCAAGGTCAAAATTGATTAAAAAGAACTTATAAACCTTATAAGTTGAGTAGTCAAGAATCCCTAATTTACATTGCAAAGAGTAACTTGGGTTTTTAGGGCTATGAGATTAAATCAAATAGTCAACAATCTAAAGGGCTAATCAGTCAGCGATAAGTGGCATGAATGAATCCAACTGGCAGGGAGATCGATATCTTGTAGGCATCCATGTCAAGCAGATCAACAGTGAAAATCAAGGATTTGAGTCAGCCTCTAATGACCAACCAAGGCAAAGGAAAGCCCAAACAACTAGCAAGCACTGGTAGGTGAAAATTAATGGAGGATTTTATCCTTTGATATAGATCTCACCCTCAACAAACAGTCGTATGATCAAAGGCAGCATGGCTTGATCTAGTTTCAAAGATATGGAGACTTCATCCTTTTTTAGGTAGGACACGTGAAATTAAAAGGATCATGTTGAGTCTTAATGTAGGGTGTTAGGTGAATATTTTGTCACCAGCTAACTGATGGGAAAAATAGGTAGTTTCAACCATAGCATAGGGAGATTGGTTGGCCAGATTTGTAGGTTTACCACATCAAAAGGGGACAAATCTCTCCTCTCATCAAGGGGAGGTTTCCTATAAATATGAGGAGCTATATATATATATATATATATATATATATATATATATATATATATGCAAAAATTAACACTCAGGGGTAGGACAACAACATCCATCTCTCTTATTTCAGAGATGATGTTCACAAACAAAGGAGAAATCCAGGTGAAAACACTGAAGACACTTCTCTTCTTTCAAAAGTGGTCTTGCAGCAAACAACAATTCTTTCTGATAGGTGACAAGTAACTGTAACAAGAACAGGGTGAAATAACTAGTAGAATGAGGTGTAGCAAAAAGTCTCCACCTCAACTACCAAAGAGTGAAGTACGAAGGGCAATGAGGGCACAAAGTCATCCCAAGGCCCTTTACACAGAAAGAAACTAAAACATACACACATAAAAGATAATTATGGTAGCACAAAGTCTCTCCACAGTTGGCTTCAGAACACCTTCCTGTTTACTTCCACTAGTCCTGCTTATTGGCACTTTCTTTCATGGCATGGCCCATACTGTATTCAATGTCTTGAATGCATTTTCAGTTTAATCAAAGAGGCCATGTTGGAATAGGGCATCTACCTTAACTTTGGCATGTCAATTCATCTCAAATATCTTCTCTTTTGCATGGGTTGTCTGGTCTTTCACTAAATATGTACACAGTTGTCCCCTCACTTTTATTTCAAGGGAGAAAAATAGGCTGCACCTTTTAATGCTTGCGAGCTCAAATGTCTACTTGGTGGACTATTCCACCTACTAGAAATAACTCCTATGTAGATATTTTTGGTCTTTCCCTCTTCCATGTTGCAATTTCAGCTCTTGGGCTATCTCTTCAGCTGGTCACTTAGTTTGCTCTTTAGGTTCCGTGCCACATTTGAAAATTAATCGATATTTCATTTCCTTGAATTTGATGTCTATGGGGACGTCATTGGTTGATGGTCGCTTTAAACCACTTTGAACCATGAACCTTTGAACCATGAGAGTTCATTTGTTTAATGGTTTGGGCGGTCTTATCGACTCCTTGGTTCATTCACTTTCTTTCCTTTGCCCAGAGCTTTCTTTGAACCTTTGAACCCATTGAACCCGTTGAACCATTTTAGTTCAAGGTTCAACAGTTCATCCTCTTTCTTAGAAGCCTTTGTTTTCTCTAAGTCCCTTGAGCTTTGAAATTCCTTTGGCTTTATGTCTTTGGAACCTCCCGAAGGGAAGGTGTCCCTTCAGGCTTTGAGAAAGGTCCATTTCCTAGTCACCGAGAGCCCCCCGCAAGGGTATCTACCCGTTGGGGTCCTTCGGGTTCAGATAAAACGTCTGAAGGAATTCCTTTAGACATTTTGTTCAAAGGAAATCTTTCCTTTGCCTTAGCCGCTTTCCATCGGGCCTTTGATCATTCCTTCGGACAAAATGTCCGAAGGAATTCCTTCAGACATTTTGTCGAAGGATTTCCCTTGTAAAATTAGCTGTAGAAAATCTTTTCAAAGGGTATCTTTTTGTCCCTTTTTTTTCACTACCCTCCGCAAGGGCACTTGCCCTTTGGGCTTTGGGGGACTCCTTTGAACCATTTGATTGAACCAACCGATTGAACCAACTTTGGTTCAACGATTCAATCTTTTGTTCTACTCATTCAATTGACCACTTGAACCAACCACTTTAAACCAATCTTGTTAAACCTTTAAACACGTTGAACCTTTTTTGGTTCAAGGTTCAATGATTCAATGGTTCAATCTTTCTTCTTTATGTTAAGTCTTTTGAAGTCGTTGAACTTGCCGAAGCAGTTTAACTTTGAACTTTTGTCGAAGCACTTAACTCTTTAAGCTTGCTGATGTCTTTGAACCTTTGAATCCATTGAACCTTTAAGCCTATTGGAATCAGGGCTCAATGGTTTAATCCTTTGTTTGAAGCTTGCCGATGGACCTTTTAGTTGAACCTCGACATTGAACCAACCTTAAAATTGTTGAAGTGTTGGGAATTTGTTCTTTTGTGAAAACTTGCATGTTGAAGTCATTAAACCTATTGAACCTGCTAGTCCCTTAACTAAAAAAGCTTGAATAATGAATAATTTGAATGTTCAAAATAATTTTTGAGAAGGGAAGAGAGAATTTTGGCTTGCAGGACCAAAATAGTTCATATGTTGTCCCAAAAATGAGTGTCAGATTTTGGGAACAATAGTTGGCTCCAGTTGGGGAACTTCCTTCAGTTGAAATTTTAGAACAGTTGAGGGGAGTAGAAACCAAAATCTCCAGTGCCTTTAAGTATGCCATTGGGCAACGGAGTCATTCTCGCCAAAAAAGAAAGGCACCAAAAATGAAAACAAAAAGTACAAAATAGAACTAAAGACTATACAAATATACATATGTACAGATGATCTTATCTGATACTTCAAAAATTGAAGTGCTTCAGATGCTGCCCATTGTGAGGTAGAGAAAAAGGCATGCCATCTTAATACATCAACAGGAAACTATTTTCACCATTGAGCTAATGGATAGTAAATGGGCCTCTCCATAGGGAATCAAATTTCCCATGCATTCTCTTTGGTTCTCTTCTCTTGTCCCATAACAGGACTTGATCTCCAATCTAGAAATCACAGGTTTTTGCTTTCTAGTCGAAGAGCCTCTTCACCATATTTTGATGCGTAGAAATTCAGTCCACCACCATAGTTCACTGCTCATCCAGCTCAGTCAAACACCTGATCCTTTTGTCAATGGAGCTTTCATATGTCTGATCTTCTACCGCATTTGCCAATTTTAGTGCTAGTAATTCCAAGGTGATTGGTATCTCTGCATTGAGACCATACAAAAGTTGGAATTATGACATACCTATTGCCCTCTTGGGTGTAATTCTGTCTTCCCATAAAGTATCAACCAATGCTTTATGCTAGGTTCGTTGGTTGTCATCCACCAACTTCCTGATGATGGTCACGAGGTTCTTGTTTCTCGATTCTACTTGGCCATTCCCTTGTGTAAAATAATCAGAGGAGTGGGAAAGGGTAATCCTATAATAAAAATAGAACTGAGTGATCTCATGAGAAGAGAAATAGGCTGCATTATCTTTGACAATCTTGGTTGGGACCCTGAACCTGGAAATGATGTTTTCCTTGAGGAAGTCGCATACTACTTCTAAAGTAGCATGCTTGGTTGGAATTGCTTCCACCTATTTGGTGAAGTAATATGTGGCTGTGAGGACATAATCATGTCCAGCGCTTGAAGATGGGTTTACAACACCAATTAAATCGATTCCCCATTGATGAAATGGCTCTTCTATTACCACTGGATTGAGAGGCAGAGTAGCTAATTTGGGTCTTCCAACGAATTGTTGGCATAGTTCACATCTTTGTACCTATTTATATGCATCATAAAATAGAATAGGCCATTAATACCTAGCTCACATAATCTTATGGGCAGTCACAGGCACAAAAAAATGTCCTCCACAGGCCAGATTATGGAAGGACTTCAAAAGTTGGTTTTGTTGTTCTTTATCCACATAGCGAAGGAACACTCTATCAAAGCTCCTCTTATACAAGCCATTGTCCCATAGGATAAAATTGGTAGCTTTCAATTTAACAATCCTCCTTTCTTTAAGAGGCAGGTGAGAAAGACACTCATCATAGGTAAGGAAATGAGCAATATTTGAATACCACTCATTCGTGGTTGAGACAAAGAGGACTATTGGCATGTTTCCCACTTTTGTTTCTTCATGCCCTATTTTTTCTGGTCTATTGTCAGCAATCAATTGGCAGAGACCCCTTCCCTACACCAACTTCATTGGTCTGATAACTAGATCAAACTCCTGGATTTTAGAAATCCAATTGCCCCTTTTGGTTCCAAACTCCTGCTGAGTTAATATGGATTTAACTATGGTATCAGGAACTAGGGAAGTAACTTGTGAATTCATAATGTAAAAATAGAAGTGCTTTACTGCCTATACCACAGCATAAGCATGCTTCTCCATGTTTGAATACTTCAATTCATGAGCTTTGAGAGGACAGCTCATGAAGGATATGAGAGATTCCACACCTTCTTTGTTCTATTGAACTAGAATTGCTAAAAGTGTGTGCTTAGAAGCATAACTATACACTGTTAAATCCTTGGTATAATTTGGACAAACCAAAATTGGGGCATGGGCAATAGCTGTCTTGATGCCTCAGAATACCAATTTGCCTTCTTCAGTCTAGCTGAAGGTGGCCTTTCCCTTCATCATGTATACAATATGGTGAGTCTTCTCTGTGAACTCAGGGATGAACCTTTGTAAAAAATTCACCTTTCCAAAGAAAGAGTAAACTGCAGTCTTACTTGTGGGCAGGGTAAGTTCTTGGATGGATTTGACTCTTTCTGAGTCAATCTTTATGTCTTCTCAGGATATAATGTGTCCAAGAAGTTTCCCCTCTATTACTCTAAAAATAGACTTCTTGGGATTTAGAAAAAAGCCATTCTGGTGACATCATTCTATTACTTGTTGCAAATGGCACATATGATCAGGACAATGCTTGGAAAAGACTGTTAAATCATCAAGGTACACCACAATGAACTTACCCATTTCATCTTTGAAAGCAAGGTCCATTACTCTCTAGAAAGTGGTGCTAGCATTTATCAGGCCAAATGGCATTATTTGATATCCAAAGGTGCCCCAAGGCATGGTGAAGGCAGTCTTATGTTGGTCTACTTCACCAACTTCAACTTGATTGTATCCTGAAAAACCATCTAGCATTGATAACATCTTTGAACTGGTCATCGTCTGAAGAACTTGGTCCATGATGGGCAGAGGACAGTTATCCTTTAAGGATGATTGATTCAAATTTTTGAAGTCCACACAGAGGTGAATTTTTCCATTCTTCTTCCTCACAGGTACTATGTTGGCAATCTATGTAGAATGATGGATTGAGAAAATTATCCTAGCATTCAGCATTTTCTGTATTTTGGACAGAATAGTACCTGATATCTTTAGATTGTACTACCTAGATTTTTTCTTGTAGGGTATTGAATCACTTTTGAGAGGAATTTCATGGCAAAATTCTTCAGGCCTGAGTGACTTTAAATCATCATAGGAGTATGCTAGGACATCCATGTACTGGCAAAATGGGGCAGTAAATTTGAGTTTCTCCTCCAGAGTACAGCACTTCCCAATGTTCACCATCTTGGGATCTTCCTTGGTACCCAATTTTATTTGATTAAACTCTTGAGAAGAGCTTGAATCCATTTGTTTATGTTTGATGAACTTGTCATGCTTGTCAAATAGCTTCTCAAGGGAAACTAGGGCTTTTAGGATTTTATTCCCTTTAAGTTGTAGGAATTCATCCCCTGCATCTAAACTTGTTTCAGGTGTTGGTTCACTACCTTTGAAGTGAAGCTATTTGAAGATATCTTTTTGTTCTAAAAAGGTGATGATTTGGTTGTCACCATTGAACACTTGACAATGATTGGCATTGTCAGGCACACTTGGTCAAAAGATCAGTTCGATGGTGTACTTGTCTCCTTTAAAATCTAGGTGGAGAACCAAAAGAGTTGTTGAAATAGCCAAAGCATCAGCTTAGTCATTAAATTCCTTGGGAACTGTAGAGATGTTAAAAGCATCAAAATTTTCAATTTGATCCCAAACCAGATTTCGATAATGATGCAATCTCTCATTTTTGGTTTGGTACAGGTTCCTCACCTGACAAACCACTAGCTCAGCATCTCCTTTGGCATGAAAGAGCTTGACGCCCTTGTCTTAGGTGGCCTTCAATCCAAGCAGTAGAGATTCGTACTCAATAGTGTTGTTGGTGTTGTTGAACTGCAACTTGTATGAAGAAGGAAAAACATCTCCTTGAGGAGATATCAACACAATCTTGGCTCATGAACTGGTAGAGGAATAGCTGCCATCAAATTCTAGTATCCATACATCATCAGAAGCTGAACTTACCTTAGATTTTTATTCATTTGGAGGGGAGGATTCCTTTGGGCTTGCACTGTGTTCTCTCATGTCTTCTACTATTTTATCTGAACCAATTTTTAGATTGTCATTTTTAGAAGTTTCATCAACTAAGACGAGAACATCCTCTGTAGTCAAGAAAAAGTTACCCATTCCTGAAGACTCAAACAAAATTTAAGTTTCATGGGCTGATGTTTGGGTGATAATATATTTTTTTTGCTTCTCAGAAAGTAGCCTCTACATGATGCCTTTGACAAAGATTCTCACCTCAGACAGGTCCATTCTCAATTCTCCACCAACGTCCTTGCAAAAATTTCACCCAAGAAGACTGCCGTAGAAGGATGGGACGTTAACCACCAGGACCATCATCTTGATCCTCTTGTCTGGGAATGTTGCAAATGCAAATTGGGCATCCTTGATTTGTCTCAGAAGTGGCACTTATTTATTCTCCATGGAGAAACATCTTCCAAATGTCTTGGTCATTGTGAGACCAAGGGATTCTACCACTTTGGCAGGCATGACATTGTCAGATGCACCTGAGTCTATGATGCAATTATTCAGCTGATGTCCATTTATCAATAAGGAGACAAAATGGTATAGTCCTTTCAAAAGCAGCAAGAGGAGCAATGACAAGGATATTTGGGGTGGACATGTTCCTTGGGGGATCATGAGTCACCTTTATAACATCTTGTCCTGTAGAGACGGTTTGGTTTTTCACATATTGAACCAACTTATCCAACTGTTAGGGGTTAGATTGTAGTTAATTTTAGTTTTCTTGATATGGTCTACTATGTCAAATGTCTCAAAAGAATTATGAATAGGAGAAGGGAGTTCATCCTTCTAGTTTTTAGGGGGGAGGACTGATCTACGAAATTGAAGTTAAAGGTGCACGAATGTTTGGGGTACTTACTTTTTTAGCAATCACTAGGTCTTTTGGATAGAATGGCAGAGAAGTTCCTCGTTTGGCAATTAAAATTGTAGGTTGAGGTCACTCCTCTATTTTTTCTTTATCAACTTGTTGGGCTGAATGATTCTTGGACTGAGTGAACACAACATATGATCCCTCAACTATATTACCTTCACTTCTGGGTTCATCCTGGTAATTTAGGAAACTAAGGTTGGAGTCACTAGCTAATTCTTCTTCTCCCTTTGTGAAGAGATTAGTGTCATCTTCTGGGTTCCACTCAGGCTGGAAGGAGAAATCTAATTCTGCTTCAATATATCTAACTACTAAATTGGTTAGAGGTGCTTCAATGGCCAATTTCTCTTGAGGGGGAGGAAGATGATTTGGCTGCCCTTGATTCCTGGTAGCATTGCCTTGGTATGAATGATCGGGGAATGTCCTCCTTGGTATATCTTTGTATGAAGGAGTAGATGACATCCCTTACACCATTTGTTTTCTAAGAGCAAGCAACTCATTTACCAGCTTTTGCACCATTAGATCAGTGGCGCCTGTAGATGGATATTCAAAAGATGAAGAAGATTTACCTTTGTTAGGATCTCTCTTTATCTTTCCTGCCAAGATAAGGTCATCTTCCACCTTAGTGGCCAAATCCTGAGCAGCATCAAGGTCTATGTGGCCAGCACGTCTCAGCAAAAAATTGACTTCATGCAGCTGTGAGTTGATGAAGAAACATTAAAGGTTCTCAGGTGTTGGCTAAGCAATTGTAGGAATCATGTTCCTCAGCTTGTCAAATTTGGCAATGAAGTCCCTCATAAGTTCATGGGATTCTTTCTTCATCTTTGTGAGTTGGGCCAGTAGGGTATGCACATCTTCTACAAGCTTCAAATTTAGCTTTGAGGGTGTTCTAGTCAGTCACAAATCGAGCCTATAGATGGTAAAACCAGTCTACAGTAGCGCCTTATAATGTCTCCACAAATAGCCTAATTGTCACGTCCTCATACTCCACACCTATCACACCACAGGCTATGCTAAAAGCTACAATATGTTCATCAAGATGAACTCTCCCATCACTAAAGAATTTGAGGAAATTCTTCTTCAAACTGTGTGGTAGCTCATGTAGAGGTGGAGTTAAATTGACGGGGCCAAAAGAGTTACCCCAGGGGCCTTGAACCGCCATGATTTGATTATGAAAAGTGGGGATAACAAATCTGGGTGGAGTAATCTATATAGGCAAAGATCTGCTAATAATAAAAAAAGAAGCTTTGCCTTGTATTGGTGACCTAGTATTGGTAGGAGGAAGACTCCTAGTTCGTTGAACTTGAAGTTGTGGAGGAAACAAATCAAAATTGCCCTACTGCACCAACTCAAAAGTAGGGTCAACAACACCTTGGTCTCTCTGGCTTCTAGTATAACATGAAGTTGCCAGATTGGAGAATAAAAATGGAAAAGAACTGGCCCTGCTTCAGCTTGAAGCTTGAGGCTTCAAACTGTGTGCTCTTCCTTAGTGGAGTCGCCAAAAAATTGTTGGCATGAAGTTGGCAGTATTCTTTCCTACTTCACATCGTTCCCCAGTGATATGGAATGCTTCAATTTGAATAGACTAGAAAAGGATTGAAAATGCTGGTTGATCCCCAGTGGAGTTGCCAAAAAGTTATTGGGTGAATATTTTGTCACCAACTAACTAATGGGAAAAATAGGTAGTTTCAACCACAGCATAGGGAGATTGGTCGGCCATATGTGCAGGTTTACCACATCAAAAGGGGACAATTCTCTCCTCTCATCAAGGGGAGGTTCCCTATAAATATGAGGAGCTATATACTATATATATACATCGCTCTTCTTTCAGAGATGATGTTCACAAACAAAGGAGAAATCTAGGTAAAAACACTGAAGACACTTCTCTTCTTTCAAAAGTGGTCTTGCAACAAACAACAGGAGTTCTTTTTGATAGGTGATAAGTAATTGTAACTAGAACAAGGTGCAGTAACTATCAGAATGAGTTGTAGCACAAAGTCTCCACCTCAACTTCCAAAGAGTGAAGTACGAAGGGAAATGAGGGCACAAAGTCATCCCAAGGCCCTTTACACAGAAAGAAACTAAAACATACACACACAAAAGACAATTGTGGCAGCACAAAGTCTCTCCACATTTGGCTTCAGGACACCTTTCTGATTACTTCCACTAGTCCTACTTATTTCATTAAAATGGACAAGAACGCATTCAAGAAACAGACATAAGAACAATCTCTTAAATGACACAAGCTATAATAGCACAAAGTCTGAAAGTGACCTGCTTTCCCATTGAAATAAAGAAATATGATTAACAATCTGACCTCAAAGTCTCAGTAATCACCTCAAAAATTTGGCAGATTTTTGCTTCTATAACCAAAAAGATCTCCCTTGCATAAAACAAGAGATTACAATATATAGCAGCCAAGGAAGACTTGGCACTTTCTTTCATGGCATGGCCCATGTTGTATTCAATGTCTTGAATGCATTTTGAGTTCAGTCAAAGAGGCCATGCTAGAACAGGGCATCTGCCTTAACTATGGTGTGTCAATTCATCTCAAATATCTTCTCTTATGCATGGGTTTTTTGGTCTTTCACCAAATATGTACACGGTTGTCCCCTCACTTTTATTCGAAGGGAGAAAAATAGGCCGCACCTTTTAATGCTTGTGAGCTCAAATGTCTATTTGGTGGACTGTTCCACCTACTGGAAATAACTCCTACACAGATATTTTTTGTCTTTCCCTCTTTCCTATTTCAATTTGAGCTCTCAGGCTATCTCTTCATTTGGTCGCTTAGTTTGATCTTCAGTTTCTGTGCCACATTTAAAAATTAATAGATATTTCATTTCCTTAAATTTGACGTCCATGGGGATGTCACTGGTTGCTTGTCACTTTGAACCACTGTGAACCATGAACCTTTAAACCATGAGAGTTCATTGGTTTAATGGTTCAATGGTTCGAGCGGTCTTATCAGCTCCTTGGTTCATTCGCTTTCTTTCCTTTGGTCAAAGCTTTCTTTGAACCTTTGAACCCATTAAACCCATTAAACTATTTTGGTTCAAGGTTCAACAGTTCATCCTCTTTCTTAGAAGCCTTTCTTTTCTCTAAGTCGCTCGAGATTTGAAATTCCTTTAGCTTTATGTCTTTGGAACCTCCCGAAGGGAAGGTGTCCTTTCAAACTTTGAGAAAGGTCTATTTCCTAGTTGTTGAGAGCACCCCGTAAAGGTATCTACCCTTCGGGGTCCTTCAGGCGGCCTTCTTCTTCAAATCCTTTGGAAAAAATTTCTGAAGGAATTCCTTCAAACATTTTGTCCAAATGAAATTTTTATTTTGCCTTAACCACTTTTTGTCAGGCCTTTGATCATTCCTTTGGACAAAATGTCTGAAGGAATTACTTCAGACATTTTGTCTAAAGGATTTCCCTTGTAAAATTAGCCATGGAATATGTTTTCAAAGGGTATCTTTTTGTCCCCTTTTGTTCACTTCCCTCCGCAAGGGCACTTGCCCTTTGGGCTTTGGGGGACTCCTTTGAACTGTTTGATTGAACTGACTGATTGAACCAACTTTGGTTCAATAGTTCAATCTTTTGTTCTACTCATTTAATTGACCGCTTGAACCAACCGCTTTGAACCAATCTCATTGAACCTTTGAACCCATTGAACCATTTTTGGTTTAAGGTTCAACGGTTCAATCTTTCTTCTTTTCGTTAAGTCTTTTGAAGCTGTTGAACTTGTTGAAGCGGTTGAACTTTGAACTTTTGCCGAAGTGCTTAACTCTTTAAGCTTGCCGATGTCTTTGAACCTTTGAACTTGTTGAACCTTTGAACTTGTTGAACCTTTGAACTTGTTGGAAGTGGGGTTCAATGGTTCAAGGGTTAAATGGTTCAATCCTTTGTTTGAAGCCTATCGATGGACCTTTTGGTTGAACTTCAGCATTGAACCAACCTTGAAATTGCCTAAGTGTTGGGAATTTGTTCTTTTGTGAGAACTCACCTATTGAAGTCATTGAACTTGTTAGTCCCTTAACTGAAAAAGCTTGAATAATGAAGAATTTGAATGCCCAAAATATTTTTTAATAATGGAAGAGATAATTTTGGCCTACAAGACCAAAATAGTTCATATGTTGTCCCAAAAATGAGTGATAGCTTTTGGGAACAACACAGGTATCAACTCATTCACGTCAGGTGAGAACATGCAGCTACCTTTGATATGGCCCTATCAATTCAAAAGTAAGGGACTTGAATGCATGAGGGTATCGAGGACATTTACTGTGATCTTGGATGGTTTATTTTTGGGTCAAGGTAGTTGTACACTTTGAATGCAAGAGAGATCAAGTATAAGAGCAGGGGTCTCGATCATCGATGACCTCCTCTCTCAGTTATCCTTTCTCCCAAGAGCCTTTTTCTTTCTCTAGGACTTTTTTTCTATATGTATCAGATGCTTTCCATTTTGGAGTGGTTCCCAATTTTTAGACTTTTTCAGCTTTCTAAGAGATGGGACACTCTTTGAAGTATTACAAAAATATACTCAGATTGATTAGGCTCGACCCTGTCAAGCACTTGTAATAACTACCTTTTGATGTAATAAAAGGACTTTCTTTGCCTATATCTTGCCTTAGATTCATGTCTGTTGAGTTGTGCGCTATGGCAATGTGTGAAGGAGAGTCTTCCTCATCCATGGTCCTCCTTTCTGACCTTGTTTAGGGAGTTTTTCAATGCTATTTGCAAGTCTGATTTAGTGTTCTTTCTACCATTGATGTGATCTTTTAGTAAATATCAGAACTCCTCTTTTTTTGCATTCCTTGCTTCCAAAACCTCCTCCATGAAATACTAATACAACCAGTCGATCTTGAGGTTGTGTAAGTTGGTATTGTCCTTTACAGAGTTAGTGTGTGTTCAAGCTTGTGAGATTTCCCCATTTAGCTTTGGTGCATTGCATAATTATATTTCTTAGGATCCATTATCCTCTTTCTAACCCTTTTCCCAGTGAATCATTAGTTTAGCATTGTTTAGGTGAGCATCAAAGAGGAATTGACCTACTTTGGAGGTTCAACCTTGCTACAGGATACCCACAGCCTGAGGTGGTTCCCATACTTGTAGCTAGGAGTGAGAGAGCCTAAAAAACTCTCCCATAAAGGGTACAATTCTAGCTTCAACACTTACATGTGATCACATGTGAAGTACTTGTCTCCATGTATAAAAGGAGTCAAAATGTGGATCTTTTCTTTGGACATGATCACCTCCCTTTGTCTTTGTCTCCTATCTTCCATGTGACACCAAAAATGGCACCCCACCTTCACATGTGAATTCTCATAAATATTCCCTGTGGGTCATGCCATATCATCTAAAATCCACCTCACCTCTATACAACATCACCATGCACAGTCACTATGAATAGTAACCATGAATAGGGTCTATGTGAATAGTGTTTAGTGAATATAAATCTTACTCACATAGATAAACATGGTGTGATTTTGTGAAGATCGGGTAAACCTTGCAATCCATGTTGCAACCAAACGTTGAATGGAATAGTTAACATTTTGGTGATCTCTGTAGGATGTTTGCCTACTAGTCTCAAATCTAGTAGCCTTATGCATTCCATTGGGCATAGATTCATATATATTCCATCATAAATTTTATATTCATCATGGTTTTAATGCCTTGAAATAGTATCTAAAAACTAAAATGACTTCCTCACAAGTGAGGAACAACAACAACTACATGTACACGCAGACACTTGGAGGAAATAAAAACATAACTAACATACTAAATAATGTACATGCAGACACTTACTATGTAAAAATAACTTTTTAGAACTGATCCTCTTGAATCAAAATGAAAGTTTCTTAGATTATTCACCTCATGAGATGAGACATATTGTAAAATAAGTTATCCTCTGATTGTAGCATTTGATGGACCATGCTTCTCTCTTGCATACTTGATTAGCAAACTCTCAATTGGATCATCAGTAAACATGTCTCCAATGTAAACATAACCATCTTTGAGCTCAAGATCCTTCTCATATTACTTGTCAGATGTAACCTCAATAAGATTAAATGCAAATAGATCTCCTTCTTGAAGCATACTATTAAGACTATCTTCTAGAACTTCATCTTTGAAAAATGAATTGCCTCTTTCTTCTCCAAGAGGAGTACCAATTAATATCTCCTCATCAAACTCACTTGAAGCACCTTTATCATCTACAATTGCATCTTTATCTTCTCCTTTTGCCTCCCATGGGACAAGTTCTTCCTCAATAACAGATATGGTGGGAGGGTAAGGAATATGTTCATGAGTTTTAGAGAGAGTATGAGGTATGGTAGGTGGATCATGAATTGGATTGGGAATGGAAGATTCTTGTAAGAATGTTTGAATAGAAAGCAAGTTTAGTTATGCTATGAGTTCCCCATTCTCCTCAACAACCACCTCATTCTTATTATATACTTCTTGAGGTTCTTCAGCAACTACAACTTGATTGGCAATCTTCTCAACTAGGACTTCCCTCTTGTCTTGAATGTTTTCTTGGATAGACCTCTAAGATGGAAAAGATTTAGGTTCTTGAGGAGGTTTAATGGATTCATGAGGATATGGGGTATAATAAAGATGATAAGGAATGCAAGAGGATTCTTGAAGCACTTGATCAAACTTACTTTATTGTCTTTGTCAAATCTTCATCTTCTCCAATAAAAAATTACATAACTCATTCCTCTCCAATAGATCATTAGATACAACTACAAATAGCCCAATCACTTCTTCATATTAGGAATTTGAACAAACTCTTTTTACATATTTTAGTACCTTACTCTTTATCTCATCCATTCCATCTTGAAAAGATTGGGAATATAGTGGAAGAGGGGAAGAAAGGTAGTATGGTTGAAGACAAGGTTGTTTATAAGATTGATCTAGCTCACAAGGAGGATAAGAGTGATGTTCTAGGTAGTATGGAGGGTAACAAGATTCATAAGGCTACTGAGGTATATAATTAGGGTTATATGAGGACTGATAGGGATTACCATAGGGTTGATATGAACCATCATACTACTAGTAAGGTTCATTATATGACTGATAAATTTCATGGTGAGGCTGATGAGGAGTACTATAGGCTTGAGATGCCTCACCAACTTGCATGAAATTTAACTCTAATTCAAACTCAGCCATAACAACTTCATCAAGATAGTAAATTGAAAACCCAACTTACTTTGAACAATTGATTTGGCTACTAGAACCAGTTGATTTAGCATGTAGTCGCCATTGATGTTTTGAATGCCTCCAAAGGATAATATGTATAAGAACAACACCAACAATCCTTCCTCTACTTTAGGCTTTAGGCCTTAGTCCCACCAGGCATGCCAAAAATTATTATCACTTAGGAGTGCACCCTTATGAGAATGTGTGATTTTTCTTATTCCAGATGATACAATGGAAACTCTCCAAGGTGTGGGTGACCTTATATTGGAGATAATCTCTAGAGAGGGATGGTTCCCATCATGAATCACATAATTATAACTCTAACTCTATTGCTGCAAGGAAAAGAGATAGGAAAAAACACAAATAAACCTAAGCTAAAAAAAGAGGTGATACACCAAAAATGTGATCCTTCACTTGCTTACTTGTGCACAATGAAACCAAAAGAAATGAACACACAAGTCACAAATTAGGCAATCTTGCATAAGTGTTTCATAGAGATGTAGAGAGGTCTATGGAAATATTAGGAGGGTAAGCATTCATCACCACATCTAACATTGCATAAAACTTAAGAATACACACACTATGACCTGCAAAAAAAAAACCTATCTTGCATAGAGGTGAGAAAACTGGACACAATCTAATGGAAAAATTCTTCACCACAAGGAGAGCATCAACAACTCATAATTTTACACAAGATACAAAGCATGGAATAAGGAAAAATCACCTTTCTATTATTTCCAAGGCATTTACAAACTTGCCAAGAATATGAATTACAAAGGATAGATCCATGTTTTTATAGATTACAAAGGAGAAGAGAGAAATGAGAGGTAAAATTTAGGGAAAGAGCAAAAATGTGCCACATTCCTTGTTTTTCATGTGATCACATGTGAAGTATTTTTCTCCATGTGAAAAATGAGTCAAAAGGTGGATCTTTACTTTAGACATGGTCACCTCCCTTTGTCTTTGTCTTCCAATTTCCATGTGACACCAAAAATGGTGCCCCACCTTCACATATGTGAGATTTGACTCATAAAATATTCCATGTGGGCCATGCCACATCATCTGAATTCCATCTCACCACTATGCCACATCACCATGCATAGTCACTGTGAATAGTAAGCATGAATAGTGTCTATGTGAATAGTGTTTAGTGAATAATAATCTTACTCCCATCAGTAAGCATGGTTTGAGTTCGTGAAGACCAGGTAAACCTTGCAATCCATGTTGTAACCAAATGGTGACTAAAAAGTTAACAATTAGCTCTTGAATGCTTGATTTTAACTTTGATTCCAACTTGATGTTGAATAAAATTGACACCAAACTTCACTCTCACTCTTAAAACCACTTTTTTATTAAATCATTTTATCACCAAATTGAATAATCCCCAAATACAATAAGTGCAAAATAGAATAAGAACCAACCTGAATAGACACCAAATGGAATAAGTGCAAAATGCCACTAACGTTAATGCTTCAGTTATCTTTTATTTTATTGTTGTCACATTCACAAGCATTTTCCTTGATTGAATTAGTAAATTATTTTGTGATTCTTTTTACATTTACCTAACTTTCTCACTTGTCATGAACTAGAATGAAGATCAATTAATTTCAAAAGAATTACTATGATTTAATGTCACAAAATTTATCAAATTAGGTTTTATCCCATAAATGTCATTTTTTTTAGTCTTCTCCATGTAGAATTTCTCTTGTCGATTTTCCTAGGTGCAGGACTTTGAATGAGTTTGTCAACCTTTGTCCATTTGAAGATAGATTCAGCATCCTCATCTTAAGATTTTATGACAGGCCTTATCTTTGATTTACCTCCAATCACTTATTAGAAATTCAATTTAGGGTTTTATAGAAAAATTAAAAATGGGGGATAATAAATCTAAACATTTGATGTTGTAACACATCTCATTTGATATTGCATATTATTTTAGTGTGTGTATAAGTTGTATTTCCATTCATTGAATGCAAATAAATAGAACATTATGTTATTACTGCATCTTATTTAATTTTATCTCCACATGTAATCTTGAATGTTAAGATGTCTAAAACACCTCTTCATTGAGATGTTTATTAGTGCAATATTATATATGCAACTACTATTAAGTTAATTTAGGTTAGATATTGTAGTAAGTTTGTTTTGTCACACTTTTCTAGGCTTAGAGTAGGATAAGTGAACACTTAATTCCCATAGCATTTAATGTCACCACCATTAATAAACTCCATCTCTATATGAGCCAATCATATATGCCTATTATGAGGCCCATAGGGAAAGGGAAGTTTTCTCTTAATCTAACTATACATACCCCTCATCTCTTTGTATAGTGAAATGCAAATGCAAGAAGCTATGGTGTAATCTAATTTTTAATCATTTTACTTAGCAACACATATTCTATTGTATCTCTTATTTGTTTTTTAAAGTGTTTCATACATATTAAAGTCAATCCATTTAGAAGAATTTCTTGGGTATTCACCATCATTTCCCACATGTTGATCAGAGCTTATTCCCACATGCTACTAGAATCTTTCTCCTACATATGGTAGTTGTTTATTTATAGATATTTTGTACATTTTTAGCATTCCCACATAACTTATTCATTATCCATCATGTTTTCTTAACCCCCATATTATGAGTTTCCAACAAATATTATATGGATATTTTTTGTTTTGTCCAAAATAGCATTTTTAGGGAAGTCTTGAGAGTTTTCTAATTTTCACAAAAGACTATAATTTTTTGGACTATGCTATAATTTTATAATTAAACTTTAGAAAAAAATTTAAAAAATGGATTTTTGTACCATACATTTTTTTCTTGCACATTTTTTAAGATTAACACTCTAAGAAAGGCAAGGACAAGAAAGGTTTCTACATTTATTTTATAGATTAGAAACCCTAACCTATTTTTTATTCCTCTCTTTGTCAGCGCTATGTAAAGTTAATTTTTTTAAAATCTAATAATAATGGCACTCATGGCGTCAGTGAAGATTGTAGATGCATTGAAGGGATCTCCTAGACAACCCTAAATTTTGCATCATTGTTTGGGTAGTTATGAAACATTTTTATGGCTATGCTACCCATTTCTACCACTTTTGTCATACACCACCAATTTTCACCATTCTTACATTACTCAAACACTTTTTTGGCACTATAGCAGTGGCACTCTCCTTGTGCCACCATGATCTAATGCCCACCTAAAACCATTATTGCTAACATATATAATTCATTAATCGACCCCCAACCCCCTAAAATGTATTTCCTATTCATTGATAGGATTATCTACTCTATCAAAAAAATGTGCTTAAGCCATCATTCACTCCACAGAACTATACACTCTATCACTAGTCCCTTGAGCCTACTACGATCCCCCTAAGTGTCCATATCACTAACAAAAGTGGTTGTTCAACCCCTAAAGGATCCCCTTGCCCTCCAAGGTATTTTTGAGCTATTTTCACTCTAGAAGCCATATATTTAGATCTAGTAAGGCTAGAAGGTCATGATTTTTAAGAATTTTGGTTTTAAAAAGAATATTTTTGTAGATTTTTTGGTTTTTATCTGCAACTAATTTTTTTCAAAAGTGAATTTTATTATTGTAAATATTATAGGGTTTTCTATTTAATCCATATCTTGAAATCCATAAGAAGTTTTGGGGTGCCATTTTTTTAAATATATTTTTTCTTATAAAAGCTATTTGTAGGGTTAGATTTGATTCTTATTGTATAAACCTTGTATTAGGGAAAAAATTGTAAAACTACTTAATTATAATCAATTGATGGGTTCCTCATATTTTGAGAGTGTTTTAGTTTGATTTTATTTCCAAGGAATTTTTTTACATCACTTCATGCCAAAAGCTTCAAACCCTCACACATGTCAATAATAACCTATATTTAAAAAATTACATGTTATTCTTTGAAATATGTGCACTTCAAAAGGATATGGTTAAAAATTTTGAAGATAATAGGAAAATTATAAAATAAACCTCCCTATAGGACCTCATTCACTCACTACAAGACAAATTCACACTTGAAACATGAGGTTGACACTATGGACACCCCTTTTTTGAGACTAGTCCATCATGTGACATGTTACATGTTCTTAATTTTGGCATGCATCCTCTTGATGTGATTTTATACTGTGATCTTCTAGATCATGAGTTGAATTTTATATCTAATGCACTTTTTGTTATACAAGTTACAAACCCCACTTCAGATCCATCTACTGCTTGGTTCATTTGAGATACACATCACTAGTTTTGGTTCCCATATACTATGTTCTATGGGGAATCTTGGAAGAGTAATTTTTAAAAACTTATAATGTATTTTTTTTCCCATCTACTCTAATCCTTATAATGTTCATAATGTAATTTCATCCATCGAGCATGTGCTTCACTTTCATCGAGACCACCGGGTGTACGCTCATCACATGTATTTATTCACTCCAATCTTCATGATGACATAAAGTGACACATGAGCTCATTTTCATATTATCTCAGGCAAGATAGATCTAAGATTTATTTTTTCATGCATGAGAGTCTTGACACATTTTTATAATCATACGGGCATGAGAGTCATAAATATAAATTGTGTGTTACATTACATGCCCTATTTGTGAACATGGCACTGAATCACATGCAGACATATTATTCTACCATATGTTTTCATTGTACCATCCTTGTGGTAGTATTTTCAACACTCCTTGTGTGGAATCTATTGGTGTGGTTCCTCCACATTTCAATTGCATCGTCCACATATTGTTCTTATTGCCCAACAATTCTTATTTTTTGGATAAAATCTCACCTTTATGAATGCCTTTTAAACATATTTACATTCTCCTTGTATAGATCCATTTGTGGTGTCCCTTATGTCTCTTTGTCTTTTGTAGTGTTTTTGGGTTACATGCATAAGATCTCCCAAAACTAATTGTACCATCCTTGATAGCTTTTATCTATCTTTTGTGAGATTTTTTTTGTATTTTATGACACATTGGCAATCAGTCTAACCCTTTTGTGAGTGATTTTTAGCATTCCTAACTTTTGTCAATTATTTAATGTGTGAGTAATGGATTCAGACCACTCCTATCGATCATTTCATCCATTCCAACCATTTAGCATTATTTGGGGGGTGGTTTTCTTATTTATTTAAGTTTTTTATGTATCTCTCTTGGGTGCCACCATGACATCTAAACATAAAATTTCTTGTTGAAGGCTAGAATTTCACCCTTGTGAGAGAGTTATTAAGGCTCTCTCACTTCCAGCTACAAGCGTGAGAACAACCTCAGGCTGTGGGTATCCTATGGTGAGGTTGAACCTCTAAGTTTTTTAATGAGGCTAGTTCCTCAGATGCTTCACTTCATCTTATCCCCACACACTAAAACCTACTACTAACCAAGGAAAAGGGAGAGAAAGATAACATGAAATGGAAACCTAAGCTAAGGACAGTGATGCACCAAAATATGAAATGATCCACTTTCGGCCTGGAAGCCTTAACCACTACTGATGAACCCAATCAAGCCATAGACTATTCTAATCTTATCTCAAGGCCATAGGCATGAATATTTGTGTGAAGGTTGAAGGAGAACCATTTTGAAAGATGGAAAGGGATAGATATGTGTGAGACACTATGAGTTTGTAACACTCTAAGGAGGGATCGACGTCCAAACACTTCACACAACCTACACAAAACCAATAGAATCAAGAAAAATGGTTGGAAAGATTACAAATGATGAATAATAACATACATTTCACAAATAAAATCCAAATTGTACAATTGACTTCAACGTAGAATCAAAAAGTTTATCTTATATTGCTTCAAGAAAGTTTTCAAAAGTGATTTTTGATAGAGTGTCTGTCATTGGTCTAGGGATCATTTCTTGGCTCCAAGGCCCCTATTTATAATAGAAGAGGCTGAGAGAAGAAGGGGACTCATGAGAAACTAGGAAGGAAGTCATTATTTTTTTTCAATCACCACCATCATCCTCCTTTGACCATGAAAATGAGTCATCCCAGGTCATCCCAATCTCATCAAGCCCATCCTACATTCAAGTCACCCCTGGGTGGATTTTGAGGGAGACATGTCATGAGTGGTTGAATGTCTTTACTTGGTGTGACTAAGTTGATCTCTCTATTAAACTCATCATGTCCACCTTCCCTTCGTGTGTCCTATCTAAATAAGGATAAAGTCTCCATGCCTTTTTTACTTAGGTCAAACCATGTTACTTTTAATCTCATGGTCATTTGTTGAGAGCAAAATCCATGTAGAAGGATAAAAACCTTCATAAATCTATACCTACTAGCTCTCACTAGTTTCTTTAGCTCTCCTTAGCTCTAATTGGTCATTGGAAATTGCCTTGGATCCTTGACTCACACTGTAGATCTTCTTGACATGGACACCTATGAGTCATCAATCTCCCTGCCAGTTGGATTTGCCTATGCCACATGACAGCCTCTCATTCATCTGATTATGACTCTCATGCACAGTCGATCCTTAGAAGCATGTCGTTGGACCAAGCTTATTAAGTTAAATTGGAAACCCAATTTACTCTTTGTAGTGTAATTCAAGTTTTATAAGCTAGTTAACTTATAGACTTATAAGCTAAGTCCTTGAATAATCTTGATCTACCCTTTGCAGAGTACTTTGGGTTCTCTAAGCTCCTCAACTTTGGACTCTCCCAACTTTATTACTTCCCAATAGCTAGTTTATCACCTCAAATTTTGATGTTCATGGGCCCATCATTGGACATTTGAATCCTAATGACTAGTCCTCCATCATGAAATTGATGTCCACATAGCCATCACTAACTAGGACAATTCCTTTGGGTCCCTTATTATTTTGGGTCTTTACTCAGCACTTATCTCATATAATTTCCTTGCAAACACTTTCTCTGAAGGAAATGGTCCTTTGACTCTCTCCTAGCTCTTTGTCTTTGCACCATTTCCCATGGGAAAATTATCCACAAGAATCATCTCTTTATCTTTTCCGAAAGGAAAAGACCCTTCAAGAATATGCTAAGTGCCCTGTTGATGTCGAGAAAGTACCCTTTGACATTTTAAAAAAGCCTTTCACAAGAATTGAGAAACACCCTTCGGGAATTTTTAAAAGACCCCTCTAACTTTGTGAAAAAAAGATCTTTCAAAAAATTTATTAGACCTTTGGGAAGGACACTTCGCACTAAAGGTGTCCTTTAGAGCCTTTGAAAGGATAATTTTCTAGAGAAAAGACCCTTTAAGAAAACTATTTGAGGCACTTTGCATCCAAAAAACCTTTCGGAGTTTTGAAAAGTGCCTTTCAAAAAAGTGTAGTGGACCATTTCCTCAAGAAAAGGACCTTCATGAACTTTGAAAATGAACCATTTTTATAGAAGTACCCTTAAAAACTTTATTTCAAACAAAATGTCTGAGGAAATTCCAATACTTATCCCGAACGACATCTTTGAAAGAAAACCCTTGGTAAAAAAGTCCTAAAAGAAATGAGCCTTGTCCATCGGGTTTTCAACTCTTACTTACTTTAGGCTTCTTTGGTGAACTAATTGATAAATCAAAACCTAAAGTCTTAATACTTTGAAAACCTGAAGTCCTCTTTCTCAAGACCAATTCAATTTTTGCATGCCCTCTTACTTATTTCGGACTTTTGGACCCAAGTAACTTATATGACAAAGCCCCGAAGTCTTCCACTGTTGAAAACCCACGAACCATTGTTGAAGACAAGTTTGGGTTTCTAGACTTAGCCTACTTCAAGGTTGCAGATTTACTTTACTTCAAAGTTGTGATTGTTTGTAACTTATAAGGCAATTAAATTAAAGTAGTTTTATTGATCAAATCCGTAGTTCTGATGGAGTCTGTAGCTCTGATGAACTCATGCTTGAAATGCTTGAACTGCTTGGTTTTGCCATGAAAATTGGTCAAAAATCCTTTTCTTTGCTCTGTAGACTTGTCCCGAAGGATTTTAAAAAATACGCTTTAAGCAATCTTAAAGTGTTTTAAAAGCTTTGTGAGACTGTCAGATCTCTCTAGTTCACTCATTTCATCTAAGACATCAGTTCATTTGCTCATCCATTGGCAACTTGATCCACCTAAGTGCAGCTTGGTATATGGGCCAAAATTGGCCAACAGTTCCTCTATTGATGGCATTTATTTGGTGAACTCTTTTGTATTTTTGACACCTCACTTAATAGTATTATCATATAGCATCCCTAACATCTATCAGTTCTTCAATGTTTTTGAACCACTTGTACAGTTTATTTTTTAGTTATTCACCATGTCTTCATTCACTTTTATTTTATTTAGTTGTGTATCAGGCCACCCAAGGATTTTTTAATGTGATGTATTAGCCCATATAATGCTCTTATGTTAGTGGTGGAACAGTCCACCCAATGCATTCTTTAGTGGTGAATCATCCCACCTAGTGCACTATTTTGTGATGGATTCAACCCATAAAACAAACCTCTCTTTAGTTATTGAGCAACCCATCCACTTTCACCATAATAATGTGTTAATTGAGTGTTATTTCACTTTATTGGGATGCCTTGTGGCATATATGAGCACCTCTAGGAACTTGTGCTAATTTACTAGTTTTTTAGAGACCCTTGGTGCATGTCTCATTTTTTGCAAAGTGTATTTATTGAAAATGGATACCTCATCATGCTTAGTTATTGGGAACCATTTTTAGAGGATTCTTAGTCTTCTTTTTTGTGTATAGGCCTCCCTAAGTTTTACTTAAAGAGGGGTATTATTGAAATATTATATATGCATCTAATATTAACTTAGGTTAGTTACTATATTAAGTGTGCCTTCTCACACTACTCTAGGCTTAGAATAGGATAAGTGATAATTTAATACCACCACCATTAATAAATGCCACATTTATATGGGCCAGTCACATGTACCTATTATGGGTTATTTTCTAGAGGGGCACACATCCGCATAATGACCTATACCACCACATCTGTAGCAGGTTGGTTGTTTCCTATGAATACTAGAACTAGAAGATGAGGAAAAATAACCATGATATCGTGATGAATGCTTATGTTTATGTTGATTTTTATGTTTGGAGGACTCTGGAAAATGCTTTAAAGAATGCTTCAGAGAATGTTGTTGAGAATGCTTCACGAAATGTTTTTAAAAATACCTTATTTATTTATGTATTTTCTCTATCTAATGTTTCCCCATATTTGTGAATTATATGTCTTACGTATGCTTACTACTCTTATTATTTTCAAATTATCATTCATGTTGAGTGATAAATTCATAAATAAAATAAAATATTGAGTTTTTTAGCTTGTCACTGAGCTGCAACATTTATACAAAGTTTATATAGTTTGAACTGAGTCCATTAATAATGATGGAGATGAGCATCTCATCATCAATTTTTTTGCTTTTAGTACAATATTCTTGCTTCAAATTTTTCATCCTTAAAATGTCTTTAAAGATATTTTCATCATTGTTAAACTTGTTATCCAGCAAGTGCATGAGGAGATCAATCTTTTTATACAATGGTTGTTTATCGTATAAGTCTTTCAATATTTTCCAAGTCTTCCAAGCTTCAGTTTTAATAGCCTCAATGTCAATAATGACTCATGAAAAACAAGATGACTTAGAAATGCATGTTTATTGCATTTTTTTAATTTAAGTAGTTTTAAAACATCGATAAGTAGTTTAGATTATTTTTCAACTACTTCCCATAAATCACTAAAAATAGAGTGTTTTCCATATTCATGCTCCATTATTTGTAATTTTTAAATGTTAGTCTCCCAACTTCGGAGATGAGACTTACGATTTTAGCCATAACAAATCAACAAAATAATAATAGTAATATTATTTGGGCTTTACCTATAGCTTCAAGTAAAACCTAAATACAATGTTTGGATATTGAGACCTATCAGTCTTTCTTTTCATGTAATATTACAACTTTGTGTCTCCGTTTCACAACTTAAAAGGAGAATATTCTTTTAAATATTCTCTTTTTAAAAAATAAAAGGCATATTTGATTTTTTGACCAAAAATATAGTCTTAAAGGGTTTTAAACCTTGAACCTCTTTCTTACAAGTGTCTTACAAAATATATTTAACCAAGTCCTCTATAAGCCTTTGTGAGATACATAAAGAAAATGTTTTATATAAATTATACTTTTTGTGTTTTGTTAAAAAAAAAAATGTGCATATAAAAAATATTCACCTGTGAAATTTTCAATGTGAAAAGTGTTGGATGACTTCACTCTTGAGGCACCCACTATGATGCAACAAGCTATAAAATTTTAAAAAAATGATCACAAGAAATATATTTTACGCCATATCTTTCACCAACATGCCCTCCATGCCATACAGGGTCATACAAATATGTTTCAAATGATTTATTCTACTCAAATCTCGTACAAATCTAGTTTTTAAAGGCTTTGAAAGGATTTAGTGTCATACAATAGCATACATGGAATAAAAAATGCCATGCATATTCATATTTTTTGTTTTTGGCATCAAAACACCATACAATCTCTTTTTTTTAACTTTTGGGGCTTGTACAAATCTCTTTAAATAGTCTTTAAAGATATAAAAGATGATTTTATTTATCTTTTAGGTTGTACAAGATGATTTTGGAGATTGTAAACATCAAAAAAATTGATCATACTTCTTCGCATTTTTTCAAAAATCTTCATTTCTCTTCTACATAGACTTTTACTTGACTCTATCCCACCTTCCCATTCACCTTCTTGAAAACTTGCCTTTGATACCACTGATAGAACTAGTAAATATAGGTAAATAGAAGAAGAATATTATTAACTTTAACAAAAACTTTCTCAAAGGCAAAAATATTTGTTAATTATTTTTACAATGCACCCAATCTTATATAAACTTTCATAGATGCATTGTCTATGGGACACAACTAACTTACGAGTTCAATCTGTATAAAAACTAACTTATTTTATTTACTAACATATTTATTATTTACTAACAACACTAACACCTATTTATTTACTACCACCACTAACATCTTAATTACCAAAGTGGGGTACATCCCCCATACAAATAACACACAAAAACAGATTTGGATCAAAGTCCTAACAAGCACCCCAAGGTGTAAGGATACGTGATGAGGTACACAAAAACATGCATATCAACCTGAGCTAAGTTAAGAGAATGTTAGAGTAAAACAGATGGAAAATGTCAATTAGCAATCTCAATTTCATCACTAACTCTGAGGTTGCCATTTGTTATATTGATAAAATAAAACACCAAAAATACATGTTAGAAATAAAAGATAAGATCATGTAAAATAGCATTGAAAGTAAGCATATAACTGCATAAAATAAAGTGTCACCTCAAAAACAAGCCACCGATAGAATGTGAGACATAATTTGTTGAGTTGAGAAACTGAAACCAAATGAAGAAAGCCCTATGTGTATTAAGAAAGATTGCAATAACAATATTCTTGAAGTACAATCCTAGTAGAAGGAAAGAGAATGAGAAAGAGGAATTGACTTTAAACCATAAGCGTCTTAAAATAGACTTATGTAGAATGAGAGATAAGAAAGCTCATTAAATAGAGCTAGAAGGAAATCTCTTACATAACCTTTTTAATGTGTGTCTAGTGTCATTAATCATCATAAGGTAATGGGGAAGTGTGTGATAATTGTTGAAGGAGTTACATGTGACATGTAACTCTAAGATTCTTTTAAAAATAAACAAAATATGTGTGACACCTCATAAATCTAAAATATGTGAATCATAAATTTACATAATAAAAAAATCTTAACACACACCTAAATTGACTTAAGATTAATAAATTAACTTAAATAAAAATTAATCTCCAACACTCTCCTTTAAGCTTAATTTAGGTTTACAAAATAGTATAAAATCTTAAACAAATAAGGGAGTTGACATTATATTAATAGATGCTTCATTCAAGAGGAATTACAATAGCTTACAATGGTTTGAAACAAGAAAGAAGAATACAGTATGTGTCGCCAAGAATATTGTCAGAGTGAAGGGTGTGATCAACAATCTCCAAGAATCTTTTTCAGACAAAAAGCTCAATCCACTTTGGAACGAAGTCTAAGAAAATAGAGATGGTAAAAAATAATTTATTATACCTTCGAAACCCACAAATAACACCAATGTTCATGTTAAGTAAATAGATATGTCATAAAAATATGAGCTACATAGAATTAATGTAATAAAATTAGATTTAATACAAGGTAAAAAGAGTAGAAGACAACTTCCATAATAAAGTGTTGAATTCTACATAAAAAAAGAAGTTGGTCGAAAAATAATTAGCATCAAACAAAGCATATTTTTTTTGACAATTTACAAGAAGAAATAAGCACAAAAACAAGAAATGCATTAAAAAAATTTATTTTTAAACTTATCAAAAAGGGAGGCAAAAAATATGTTTCATTTTTCTCAAAACACATCCCACTTTAAATAATTGAGGTATTATCAAAAGACACATCAAAGTCTAGAGAAGATACTATAATTTTACATATCTAAAATTATTTAACCTTTGAATGAGGTGTTTGAATGGCTTTATAACAATGCAAATGGTAATGATTTATTTTACCATAAGATGTAAAAGGATGCAATTTCTAACATTCAGTAATAGTATGTCTATGTTTAACACAATGCTCATAAATTTTACGGTTTTTAACCGAAATATGAGAACAAAAAGCTTTGTATCTAAAATAATTTTTATGACATTGAAAATTATTTTGATGAGGAGAATAATATGACTTATCATAGGTATTAGAGGTATTAAAACTAAACCTTGTAAAATTTACGTAAAATTCAAGCAAAATAAATTCAATAATGTCATTTTCGTATTTTCTAATACTGTCTCTAATTATAACCCCTTGAGTTCATAATTTCTAAGTAAGAGTTAGAAGAATGAGTGTGTAATGAAATAAAAAAATTACCATAAGTTCATTTGATATCATTATTAGAAGTGTGAATATTTTCAAAAGAAAATTTAACATTCAAAATGTCAATTAAGTTATGCATATTCTCAGATTTCTTATTAAAAATAGTTCTTAACACATCAAGAGTTATTTTCTGACATTTAATTTGATACTTAAGAGTATGCATTTCATTATTTTAGAAAACAATTTTTTGTATAATATCTTTAAAAGCTAAAAATAACGTTAGTTTAAAAGTTTTAGATTAATAGGAGTGACAAAATATGATCGAATAGAACTAAGCAATTTGCAAATTATATGAATGTGTTAAATAATTGTCTATGACAAAGATGTTATACACATGTCTATCGGAGTGGGCCACAATTGAATATTTACTGGATAGGATTGAATGCACAAAGAAATTAATTATGTAGTAACAAAATCAAGCATGAGCCAGAAGAAGCTTATTATTGAACAATTGAAAGTTTACAATATTAGCATTAACATCATTAGCCATAAAAAAATTAAGAAGGTACATTATATAGGTGAAATATAAACATGTTCTCATATCTTCATGAATGTGCGATTATATTTCATAATGATAAAAAAGACACATAAGCAAGCTAACTAAACATGCATATGAAAAAACTATTAAATGGAATAAAAACCTACAATAAGACCTATCATTAAGCATAGCTTAGGTGAATAGTAGAATTGGGTCCTGACATAAAAGCTTAAGGAGGTACCCAAGTACATAGAGATGATCCCCCAGATGAGGAGGAAAATGGAGCTACCCAAATCCTAAGAAGAGTCCATAAATGAAGATATTTGCTCTCAATAAAGAGATTGGTCAATATAACAGTAATTTGTATTGTTGTCTGGATGTAGCAGCAATCAATGACTTTCTCATGGATGAGCTCTTGAATGAAATGCA
The DNA here is from genome assembly GCA_037957365.1 of Torreya grandis. Lineage (NCBI taxonomy): Eukaryota > Viridiplantae > Streptophyta > Pinopsida > Cupressales > Taxaceae > Torreya > Torreya grandis. Next base: position 1,718,183 of record JARHVA010001388.1, read on the forward strand.
TGTGAATCTCTATATACTTGGTTGTTTGATTGAAGACCAGATTCTTGCAGATCTAGAGTGTACTTTAGTTGTCATAGAAGATGATTGTTGGTCATCAAAATTGGATGCCAAAAATCAATTAGAATACCTTGAATCCAAATAGCCTCAGTGGTAGCATTAATAGCTTCTTTGTATTCTGCGTATGTAGAAGATAAAACAATAGTATTTTAATTCTTGCTTGACTAACTAATCGGATCTGAACCAAGGGAGAAACTATACGCTGAATTAGACTTATGATTTTGAATATCTCTAGCCTAATCTGAATCTGTATAACCAATTAAGCCAATGTCAATGCCTACTCTATAGTGAATCCTAAAACTATGAGTACTCTGAATGTAGTGGAGAATCCACTTAATTGCTTTCTACTATAACTCATGTGGTACTTACATAAATTTTGAGACCATACCCACTGCATATGAAATATCAAATCTAGTGTAAGGTAGATGAAACTCCCAACAAGTTTTTGATACGAGGTAGTATCAACCAAAAGAGATGGACAATCAACCTCAAGCTTCACACTAGATAGAAGAAATGTCAAATTTCACTTACAGTTAGCCATGTTAAACCATGTAATCAAATCAAGAGTATATATATATATATATATATATATATATATATATATATATATATATATATATATATATATATATATATATATATATATATATATATATATATATATATATAGTGCAATAGCGATCCTGGAGTCAAACTGAGAAATTTTAATCCTAAGGAAGTAATGCAACAAGCCCAAGTTAGCCATTGAAAACATGTTAGACAAATTAGTCTTCATTGCTTCCAAGGTGGATGAATAACTCCATGTGATCAATAGGCCATCCACATAGAGAACCAAAATAAATAGTGAATCATCCTGCCACAAAATATAGGCATTCAGATCAGAATGGTATCTAGTGAACCCAACCGAAAGAAGAAAGGAGTCCATCTTGGCATACCAATTTTGAGGAGCTTGTTTGATGCCATAGATAAATTTTTGAAATTTACAAACTAAGGATCAATATTCCACAAATTATCTGGTTTCTCTATGTATATTTCATCTTTGAGGTCACTATGAATAAAGACACTCTTCACATCCATTGGATGAATATACTAGTGATGTGTTGAGACAAGTACAAGAGTGAGTCAGATTGAGTTCATTTTGGAAATTGGGGGAAACTTCTCGGTATCATCAATGTTAGGTACCTAATAAAAACCATTTACTACCAAACATGCTTTGAACTTGTCTACAAACCCATCTATTACAAAAAAAAAATTTGCAAATCTACCTACATCAAACAAGTTTTCTTCCCTTAGGAACTGGGGACTAAATCCTAAGTGTTGTTCCTCAGTAAGGAACCATACTCCTCTTCCATAGCAGTATCCCACTCATGAGTACATGATTCCTCATGAAATTATTATGGATCAAAATAAAATAAAATGAAAGCATGTGGTGTATCTTGGAATTGTGAATGTGTATGTCTGGTGTCTGATGGATCTTTAACCCATTCGCAACAGTTTGTAGTTTTTGTTTAGCCCAAAAAAAACTAGTGATCAAAGAGCCGGGAGGAGATTCCTCATCCTCTGAAGATATCTTGCGAGGATGGAAATCTTCATCATTACTCTCATCATCATAATTAGAAGAAGAATCTAGATCATCAAGAACCTACTTAGGGAGATATTAATCATTAGAACTATCATCAAATCCCAGTACGTCTATGGAAGGGGGAGAGGTGTTGAGTATGGAGTCTGAAAGACCCTCTTAAAAATGAACACTCCTCTCAACAAACAACTCATGAGTGGTGGGATGGAGAATCTTGTATCCCTTAACCCCCTCAAGATATTTAACAACAATGCAAGGTTGACTCTAAGGTTCCATTACCTTACATTTTTTATTCAAAATGTGAGCCATAGCAGGAGATACAAATGCTTGGAAGTGTTTCACTGTGGGTTTACAACTGCTCAAAGCTTTAAAAGGAGTGACTCAATTCAATGCTTTGTGAGGAACTTGGTTCTGGATATAATAAGCACAGTTGATAGCCTCAACCTAATATTGAGGTGCTTGAGACTTAGAGTGTAGCATACAGTTGGTCATTTCTTTCAAGGACCTATTCTTGTACTCTACAACACCATTCTATTGAGGACTATATGAAATTGTACATGAAATATCCATTTTTTAAATAAATTATGAATTATGTTTTTTATAATTAATTCTAAAAAGTCAATCAAACACCACAGTAATATATGTAATAAAAAAATGTTGGAAACTCACAAGTGTAATCTTTATTTCAATCAATTAGCTATATAGACAACATGTTAAATACAATTATGGAAGTTACAAATTGCATGATAAAACCTAAGTACCACTTTATTGTCTAAAAATCCATAAAACCCTGCTTGGTTCAGATATGTGATTTCCTTTTAGGTTGGTATGGTGTTTGGTCTAGTATGGTAGTCCTCCCAAAACCCTAATCATAGTAGCGTTATAGTCCATTAGGTGTACAGCAAGTTCATATGCTAAAAAACCCAATTTTGGAGTATACAACTAGCATGTGGGGTGACACTAACCAATAAGAAGGGGCATGGCTATAATAAATGATTGATCTAGGCATACGATAGGTTGTAAATAATTGTTGTGGTAGTATGGTAGTATCAATAGATATTATAAGTGTGGCGTAATCCCTCCCAGGTGTGACATTATCCCTTAGATGGATGCCCTAGCAATTTTGGATTAAAAAATAATATTTCCTTAATTGATTTTGATGAAGATCTAAATTTATAGATGATGCCCTAATTATTTTGTCACTCTGAAAGTTGATGTTGATGTAGATATGAAGCCCAAACGTAATCTTTGGATGAGATTATCACAAGTGATCTTGAGGGCTTCTGTCTTCATATTAGTAATCATAAGATGGAGATTTTCATCCCCACAAACCTAATGTAATGGAAGGTTTTCGTCCTTAAATGTAGAATTTGGAAGCAAATACCCAAACTCAAAATAGATGTAATAATCAAGATGTTTCCAAATGACTTCCAAGGCCCTATTTTATAAATTATCCTATCCCTTTTCCTAAGTTGACCTCTTACTTTACTTTGATAACGTATACTTTTATTTTTACTTTTCCCTTTTCTTTCATTTCTAATAATAATAAAATAATTTTAAGTTGTCACTTTTTAATAAGATAAAATGTAAGTCACTTAGACAGCTTAAGATATTAATTTTATTATTTTTTCACTTTAAAGGAACTCTCCCAAAGATTTTTTATCCTTAAGCAATGCCTGAACCATCTTACAAATACATGGATCCCAAACTTTTATGCATGGACCATTTTGAATTAAAACAAAAAGATCCTTGTATCTTTTACTATAAGTTGTCCTTCACCCTCTCTCCATTCTTAGAGCCCTTTCCATGATGACAATAAACCTAAAATAACATAGTATGAAATAACAGATCCAAAATATGACTTTTTTTCATACCTTTAGTTGTAATCAAATTATTTATCTCCTTATTATGATTTAGAAGTAGGAGCTTTTGAGAGATTTGCCTTGACACAACCATCCTTATAATTCATAATTTCAAAATCAGTGGTATCAACTAAAAATTTATCCTTACTTGCATGTTCATCACTATAGTTACTCTGAAAATCAATCTCATATGATAATGACTCAAAATTTGCAATGCTTGGAAGATTAATAGGTGCTTCTAGGGCTGAAACATCCTTAATTTTGGATATTCGGCATTCAATGTGTAATGTTTCTTGGGTTGTAACAACTTCAATCTTGGACACTTAGAATTCAACATGTAATGCATGTTCTTCCATTACATTTTTAATACAAACATTTTATTTATCATAATTCATACATGTTTCTAATGAATATCTTTGACTTTCCACTTTCATGGTGGATTCTTTTATGGGTTGCTCACTAACTCCTTCCAAATCTGACTTTTATTGCTTCCTGATTTTTTACTTGAGATTCTGAGGTTTTGATTTTCCATATTTCTTATTCAACCTTTTATTTTTATTTTTCGTGTATAGCTCCAAGAATTATTCAAATGTATTATAATATGTGTATATATCAAAGTTCTTATCATATTCATTAAAGGTCAAAAAGTTTGACCTCATCTTTGTCGCAATGCGCTTTTAACCAAACCTCTTGAATATGATCTTTCTTTCGTATTCTTCTCAATAAATTTAGGGATTTATAGATGATAGAAAACTACTTCAAAATTTGGTTCTTAAAATTTTGGCTCTTTGTTTGTACTTCTTGTCTTACTTTTTCGTTGATTTCCTCAGAACGATCCCTAGTTTTTTGTTGCTCTTTTTGTATTTGTATCAACACTTCTTGGATAGGATCTCTATCTTCTTCCTTTGGTAAGAACTTAGGTCACCAATCCATGTTATCTCTCCTAAGTTACCTTTCACTCATGTGTCCATTGTGGATCTGCAATCAAATGTTAACTTTCAACCCTGTAAACTAGCAAGATCAATGCCTTGTACCACTAAAATATCCCTTTCTAGAATAAATTTTGAATTCTATTTTTTATAATTAATTTTAAAAACTCAATCAAACACCATGATAATATATGAAATAAAATATGTTGGAAACTCACAAGTGTGATATTTATTTCAGTCAACTATATATATAGACAACATGCTAAAAATTAATTATGAAAGTTACAAATTGCATGATATAACCTAAGTACCACTTTATTGTTTGAAAATCCACAAAACCTCATCTAGTTAAGATCTACAATTTATTTTTACATTGGTATGGTGGTTGGTTTGGTAATTTAGTCCTCCCAAGACCCTAATCACAATAGCGCTACAATCCAATAGTTATATTCAGGTTCAGATGCTAAAAACCCTAGTTTTGGAGCATATAACTAGCATGTGGGGTGACACCATCCAATCAGAAGGGGTACATATGCAATAAATAATTGATTTGGGTGTATGGTAGGTTGTAAATCACTATTATGGGTAGTATGGTAGTAGCAATGGATGTCATAAGTGTGATGTAAGCCTTCCCATGTGTGAGGTCAGCCCTGGGATGAATGCCCTAGTAATTCTAGTTAAAAATCTAATATTTTATTAACTAATTCTAATGGAGATCTAAATTTATGGATGATGCCCTAATTATTTTGTCACTCTAAAAGTTGATATTGATGTAGATATGAAGTCCAAATGTATTCTTTGAGTAATATTACCACAAGTGACCTTGAGGGTTTTTGTCCTCAAATCAATAACTAGAAGATGGAGATTTTCATCCCCACAAACCAAATTGCAATGGAGGGCTTTCGTCCTCAAACGTAGAAGTTAGAAGTAAATTCCCAAACATAAAATACACATAATAATCAAAATGATTCCAAATGACCCCCAAGGACCTCTATTATAACTTTTTCTATCCATTTTTCACAAGTCGGCCTCTTATTCTACTTTAATAAAGTATACTTGTATTTTTATTTTTTCCCCTTTTCTTTTATTTCTAATAATAATAAAATAATATTAAGTTATCACTTATTAATAAGATAAAAATTCACTTAGAGAACTTATAATACTAACTTTATTATTTTTCACTTTATGGGAAAAAGAGGATATGACAATACATTGTAGTTCAATCCCCTCTGAAGTACAAGATTATTCAAAATGGTTACTGACCTACTCACCACCATTATCGGTGCATAAAATTTTGATGGATTTTCCTAACTATTTTTCTACAAGTGCCTTGAAGACCTAAAAATTATCAAAACAATCAGATATTTGCTTAAGAAAGTACACCCAAGTATACCTTGAATAGTCATCGATGAAAGTGTTGGCCATTTTTTGGCCCACATACCAATTTTTGCCTAAGTGTGAGAAGATAGACTTTCAAGCAGGAAATGGCAAGTCTTTAGAAGACTTCGGACTTTCTGCAGCCCATGACTTAAATGGTTTTATAATTTGTAGAGTTACAAAGCCCTGAATTAGTAAGTAACAAGGTGTTAAAGACCAGAAATATTCTTGAATAGAAGGCTTCAGGTTATCTCATTGGGAAGTCTTCAAGTTTTCCAAGGGAGATAAATTCAAGTTCTCCAAGGAGCACTACTTAATTACTTCATAAGTTATGAGCAATCAAAAACCCGAAATAAGTAATGAGACATCAAAAGCCCGATTTGGTCTAGGTAGTGTATTTCGGGTTCTCCAAGGAGCAGTACTTAATCACTTCATAAGTTGTGAGTAGTCAGAAACCTGAAATAAGTACTGAGACATCAAAAGCTCGATTTGGTCTTAAAAGTGCTTCTCAGGGTCTCAAAAATACAAGCCAAGGCAAAAAGTCTAAAGAAATAACTTTGGCAAAGTGGTAGAGAAAAGGCCTAAGGAAATTGTTGACAAAAGATAGTCCGTGGAAAAAAGGGCTAGGGAAAGCTAAAAAGTCGAGGAACGTTAAATTCAAATGGTCAACAAATTCTAAGGGATATTCGATCAAGGACAAGTGGCACAAGGGCATCCAACTAGTAAAAGACCGATGGTTCATGAGAGTCCAAGATCAGTAGATCAATGAATAAGAAAAGGTCAAGTTTTTAAAGGGTCCTAGTGGGACTTTGACGGCCAATCAGCAAAAAAGGAAAAGGATTTTGCCTTTCAACTCTGATGATGTGGTCAATAGCCTACACACAGGATGCACAAGTGAAAGGAACATGCCATTTTTAATGCAGGGATCAACTCAGTCTGCCAAGCGGAGACATCCAGCTACCTGTGACATGGCTCCCTCAAAATCCACCCAAGGGTGACTTGAATGTAGGATGGGCTCAAAGAGATTAGAGATGACCTTGAACGACTCACTCCATGGTCAAAGAAGGATGACGGTGGTGGTTGCAGGAATTTATGGCTCCCCTCTTTCCTTTTTCTCATGCAAGTCCCTCTTCTCTCTTGTCCCCTTCTTATATATATATATATATATATATATATATATATATATATATATATATATATATATATACGGGCTTCCAAGCCATTGTAAAAGGTTCCCAATTTTTAGAGTTTTTATCATCTTGCTAGGAGATGGATGCCCATTGAGGTGTTTGTAAAAGCATGCTCCTTAGACTAGTCTAAACCCTATCAAAGTATTGTAAGAACTACCTCTTGAATGTAATGAGACTCGATTTCCTTGCCTATTTCTTGTCTTCAATTAGTGCTTTAGTATGCTTGTTTCTTGGTGGGTTTGTGAATGCATTTATTCCTAGTCCATTAGCCTATTGCTTACCTCTTTGAAGTATTTTCAAGTTTTGCAGGTCTAGATTAGTGTTCTGACTGAACCTCTTTCAGTGTGTGTTATCTTGACCCTAAGATCATGCAAGCCCAAGTCACCTCATGATTGATCTAGTGTGGGTTCAAACGTAGATGAGTGTCTATTTATTTTTGGTGCATTGCCTGGTTAGCCCTCTTAGGATCCCTTATCTCCCTTCTAACCCTTTTGCCCGTGAAGTTTCATTTTAGCATTATTTATAGGTGATCCACCAAGAGGAACTAGCCTCTTTAAAAATCTTAGAGGCTCAACCTCACCATAGGACACCCACATCCTGAGGTTGTTCCCATGCTTATAGCCAAAAGTGGGAGAGCCTAAAAAACTCTCCCACAATGGTGAAATTCTATGCTATAATGGTTTTTGGCATGCTTGATGGGATTAAGGTCCAAAGTAGTGGAAGAATTTTTGATGTTGTCTTTCTACTTTTCAGCGTTTAGAGGCATTCCACAAATATCAATGGTGACTCTGAGCATTTATCATCTGGTTTGAGTAGTCTAAGTGCCTAATCAACATATTTGGTATGTATAATCAGCCATCTTTTAACCAACATGTGTATTCCCTACCTCAACAGCACACTTATCAAGCTAATAATGTTTGTGTTCCCCCCAGGTGGCCTCAAATGACCTATCAGCCCTATCATGAGCCATCTATACTTAGTCAAGCTTTAGTCAGCCTTGACAAGCATGCACTAGAGTTGCGCTCACAATAGTGTTATGGCCAAAATGTCCCTACTCACCAGATTGATTATGTGAGGGATTCATTACAGCAAAAAAAAGTAGAATGGGCCCTTATTGAGAGAGCAAATTGGAACAACCTCACTGATGACATAATGGATATATGTGGTTACATTCAGAGCATTAAGGACAAGCTGGAGGGACTTGAGCAATATGTTAGGTTGTGGAGCTAAAAGCTTCAACTATGCAGACATGGAGGAGGTTGCTGAAGTTCCAGAAGTACCGGCGTCGGCAGTGTAACCGACGTCGGTCATGATGAATGCAGAAGGCAACCAGCATCGGCAGGGAGTCGGCCGACGTCGGTCAGCACCAATCAGACAGGGACCGACGTCGGTCGCCTGTGTGTTCCAGAACTATTCGTTGCACGAACAGTTAGTTTGTTGAACTGATTGTTTGCATGTAAAGGTTATTGCGAGTCTTGAGCTGCGTATTAGTAAACTAAGAGTCTAAGTTATTTTTTAAGTCTGGGATCTATTTATAGACCCATTGGCATGTATTGTAATTATGAGCTAAAAAGGAAGGCAAGGAAGATCCTTCCATTGTAAGATCATTGAGTTGCAGGGTGTTGCAAGCTCATAGGAGATCTACATGTGTAAGTAAGGTCTGTTGAATTGTAGGTTACAAGTTCATGGGAGATCTACTTGAAGTACTTTAGAGTGCATGGTACTAGCAGGGTTATTACTGACTGGTTGGAGAGGTGAACACCAATTCTGTGTGTGAGTTGTGTGTTGGGACCATTTTTGGTAGGAGAGTGAACTTTTGAAGAAGAATTACTGTACACTTGAGGTGTGGGAAGCCTCTGGAAGGTGGGAGAAGAAGTGGCATCTTCTTTATTGTATTTTCTTTCTGTACGAGTATTAATACAAGATTGTGTGTTGTCTCTCATATTCTATGTTATTTGTGAATTCTAGTTACTTGTACTTCTGGATAATTCTGCATGTTTAATTGCTTGTATTTGGTAATCATATTGTGCTCTTTCTGAGGAGCAAGATCCTAACAAGTGGGATCAGAACAGGTGTGTTGTTCTTAGATTCCCCAACAACTGGTATCAGAGCGAGGTTGGACGTTTTCAGAGCGAGTTTGACTAACAGATGGCCCAGATCTGGTTAGTGGTTTTTTGATTACAGGTTACTCACAAGGGTTTCTGTTTGAGTGGGAGTATAGCAATGGCAGAAGAAGGTACACTAAGGATAAAGAAATTCAGGCACAGGATTAACACCACAAGGAGTGTGGTGGGTAGTCTTCAAGATTGAGCTTGAAGAGGAATACAAGCCAGGATGTAGATTAGACAAAGTACTGGTATAGGTACAGGTGCAGCTGTTTATCTCCAAGTGGGAGATTGTTAGGGTGTGGAGCTAAAAGCTTCACCTTGTTGAAAACATGGAGGATATTGAGTATGTAGTCGCCGGCGTCGGCAGGATCACCGACGTCGATCAGTGGATAGTGCAGAAGGAAACTGACCTCGGCAGCAGTCGGCCGACGTCGGTCACCTCCAGTCAGATAGGGACTGACGTCAGTCCCCTGTGTGATTCCAAAACTGTTGTTGATGAATAGTCAGTTAAGTGAATGGGTTGTTTGCATGTAAATATTAGTTCGAGTCTTGAGCCGCTTGTCTAAATTAGTGTATGCATGAGATCTATTTAATAGACTCATGCGTTGTATTGTTAAGTGTATAACTTGGAGAGTTCTTCCCATGGTAGAATCAAGTAGGATTCTTCATGTATGTAAGATCAGGTTTGATATGCAGGGTGTTGCAGGATCATGGTGGAGATCTACATGTGATAAGTAAGATCAGGTTGGTCTGCAAGGGTGTGTGTATGCGAGGGTCAAAAGGAGATCGGCGGGGGAGCAAGATCCAAGGTGACAGCAATACATCAAGGAGCAAGATCATGGTGAGATCTACTTGGAGTACTGGTTCATACTCGATTGTACTGGCAGTATAATGAGGTGAACAACAGCGTGTGTTAGCTGTGTGTTGTGACCTATTGAGAGAAGATTACTCTTGAGGGAAGATTACTGTAAGCCCACGAAGTGGAAGAAAGAGTGTGATCTCTTTGTTGTAATTTCTTTCTAACTGAGTTGAATACAATTGTGTGTTGCCTCTCATATTTTGTGTTGTTTCTCATTGATAGTTATTTGTTCTTCTGGTTATTTCTGCATGTTTAAGTTGCTTATACAAAGGTAATCATGTGTGCTCTTAAATCTGACAAGTATGTCAGAGCTTTGGGGAAGCATTAAGGACAAGCTGGAGGGACTTGAGGAATAGCAAAGCCGACCCCACCAACCTTTGGTGCCTACGTATACATCGCTTCAGCCTTCTTATGTATCACCCATTCCTCCTCAAGTAACTGTTTCAAGTGATCCTTCAAATCTTCCAGGTTCCTCATATGTTTCATAGTCTTTTCCTTCTTATAAATCTATCCAAGGGGGATATCAAAAAATTGAAGTGACTATTGTGGAACAACCTATTATTTGGGTCCAAGACTTCATCTCTTTCCAAGAGCCTTCTTCTGTTCCTGACCACCTTAAGGAGGAGTAATTTCAAGAGAACATAGCAAAGCAGATCAAAGGGTTAGAGCTGAAGGCAAGGAAGAGGAAAGGCAGAATCAGAAGAAGAAAGCAGAACCATTACCTTTCCCATCTTGGAGCCAAGGTATGCAGCCAAGTAAATCCAAGGTCATTCAGCCTCGATCCCTCCCTCCTCAAGAGCCTCTATCTTTTTCATCTTGGAAATCCATTCACAGTAGTGGGCTGAAGGAGTCAGACAAGGAACCTTGCAGCCTCCACTCCTTTCCCTTCAAAAGCCTAAAGCCTTTCCTTTATGGAGAGCCATGCAAGAAGCGAAGTTTCAAGAAGAGATGTTGGATGTGATGATCCAAGAGCCAAGTCAAGAGAAGTCAGTGGTTGAAGAAAGTAACAATGAGAGGTTAGCTCAGCTCAATGAGCTTTCCCTACAAGAGTTCCAAGACTCTTTTTCCCTCCCTCAAGAGACACCAAAGAAGCTCTTCCCTGGCTGGAAAAGCACTCTCTCAAGCTGCAAGTAAGGTGAACTTTTTCACCCTCTCACCATCTCCCTCTTGGAGGAAGAACCTGTTTTGCAAGGAATAGAAGAGGAGCTTGTAGTCAATTTTGAGCCATCAAGGGAAGATAAATCAAGTTTGGACCAACTGTGGCATGGCTTTGAATTTGCAGAATTATACCCTTAAGGCAGTACTAATGCCTTCATTCTTAAGAAGGAATGTATTCAAAATGCATTTGAGAGCAAGGAGGATTTTGTTTGGTTCCAAGAGCTTCCATTTGGCATGGTTGGAGATGAAGATGACCAAGGTGCAGAGATTGACGTAGTCAATCAGTTGGTTGACCATGTTGGAGAGGGCACAAATGAGCAAGAGGATCAAGATGAGGTATGGAAGCAACTATACCATGACTTCATGGATCAGGTAGAGGTTCTAAACCAGCCTATGCCTCCTCCAAAATCTGAGGATGAAGTTAAAGATGAGGTTGAGGAAGCTGACCAATCCCAAGATGAGTTGTTTATTGAAGGCAATATCGATGTCTTCAAGAATGAAGGGGAATGTTTAGATCCAGAGCCACAAAGATATGACATGTTGGGCCTTAGATGGATTGATGAACTACCATATAGCTCCCTTCAAAGCAAGTTGAACAAATATGGAATTGAAGTTGGCATTGTCTCGGATGACCAAGAGGAATCTGCCTTTTTGGATGACTTGGAGCTTTTCTACTTAAGTCTAGACAGCAAACCAAGCACCAACTCAAAGGATCCATCACATGTTGTGCTTGATTCAGAGCACAAATTTGAGCCATCAAATGAGGAGACTGCAAAATCCCCTACAATCCAACGTGAACCAAGTTTGGAGGACATGAATTAGTATGTCTACATTGGAGGCATGTTTGTTTCATTCCATCCATTAGAGAGCACACCAAAAATATTGGCCATAAATTTGTTTGGTTCACCAATTTTGGTACCTCCAAAGCAAGATATCTTTCATCTTGATTTGTCACAAGTGAATGATACTCATACTTTCCCATTTGATCCAAGAGGGAGATACTTGAAAATTATAACCTTGTATATATTAGGATAGATTTCATACTTTCTTCAAAGTGCCTTGGGCACTTTGCGTTGTTTTTGTGCTATCTTCATTGCTTCTAGAGGAAGTTCTAGCAAGGGTCAGCATTGTATCTAGTTCGGACTAGGTCATTTGCAGAGGTAAATGGAGACTCTGTGCCCAATAGATTAGACTCTGATCGCTCAGATTGGGTTCCCAAGTATAGTAGGCATGCTTCCCTGTGAGTCACAAGAAATGTTGGCCATTTTTTGGCCCACATACCAATTTTTGCCTAAGTGTGAGAAGATAGAATTTCAAGCAAAAAATGGCAAGTCTTTAGAAAACTTTGAACTTTCGACAGCCCATGACTTAAATAGTTTTATAAGTTGCAGAGTTACAAAGATCCGAAGTAGTAAGTAACAAGGTGTGAAAGACCCGAAATGGTCTTGAACAAAAGGCTTCAGGTTATCTCATTGGGAAGTCTTTGGGTTTTCTAAAGGAGACAACTTTTGGTTCTCCAAGGAGCACTACTTAATTACTTCATAAGTTGTGAGTAGTCAGAAACCCAAAATAAGTAATGAGACATCAAAATCCTGATTTGCTCTGGGTAGTGTATTTTGAGTTCTCCAAGGAGCACTACTTAATTACTTCATAAGTTGTGAGCAGTTAGAAACCCGAAATAAGTAATGAGACATCAAAATCTTGATTTGGTCTTAGAAATGCTTCTCGGGTTCTCAAAAATACAAGCCAAGGCAAAATTTTCAAAGAAATAACTTTGAAAAAGTGGCAGAGAAAAGGCCTGAGGAAATTGTTGAGGGAAGATAGTCCGCAAAACAAAGGGCCAAGGAAAGCAAAAAAGCTGAGGAATGTTAAATTCAAATGGTTAGCAAATTTGAAGGGATAATTGATCAAGGACAAGTGGCACAAGGGCATCCAACTAGTAAAAGACCGACGATTCATGGGAGTCCAAGCTCAGCAGATCAATGGATAAGAAAAGGTCAAGTTTTCAAAGCGTCCTAGTGGGATTTCAACAGCCAATCATTAGAAAAGGATGAGGATTTTGCCTTTCAACTCTGATGACATGGTCAATAGCCTACATGCAAGATGCACAAGTGAAAGGAACATGTCATTTTTAATGCAGGGATCAACTCAATCGTGCCAAGTAGAGACGTCCAGATACCCATGATATGGCTCCCTCAAAATCCACCCAAGGGCGACTTGAATGCAGGATGGGCTTGAAGAGATTGGCGATGACCTTGAACGACTCACTCCATGGTTAAAGAAGGACGACGGTGGTGGTTGCAAGAATTTATGGCTCCCCTCTTTCCTTTTTCTCATGCAAGGCCCTCTTCTCTCTTGTCCCCTTCTATATATACAGGCTTTCAAGCCATGTAAAAGATTTCAAATTTTTAGAGTTTTTATCATCTTGCTGGGAGATGGATGCCCATTGAGATGTTTGCAAAAGCGTGCTCTTTCGACTAGGCTAAACCATGTTGAAGTATTGTAAGAACTACCTTTTGAATGTAATGAGACTCAATTTCCTTGCCTATTTCATATCTTCAATTAGTTCTTTAGTATGCTTGTTGCTTGGTGGGTTTGTGAATGCGTTTATTCTTAGTCCATTTGCCTGTTGCTTGCCTCTTTGAAGTATTTTCAAGTTTTTCAGGTCCAGATTAGTGCTCTGACTGAACCTCTTCCAACGTGTGTTAGCTTGACCTTGAGATCGTGCAATCCCAAGTCATCTTATGGCTGATCTAGTGTGGGTTCAAGCATAGATGAGTGTCCATTTATTTTTAGTGCATCACCTGGTTAGCCCTCTTAGGAGCCCTTATCTCCCTTCTAACCTTTTTCCCTGTGAAGTTTCATTTCAGCATTAGTTTTAGGTGATGCACCAAGAGGAACTAGCCTCTTTAAAAATCTTAGAGGCTCAACCTCACCATAAGACACCCACATTCTGAGGTTGTTCCCATGCTTATAGCCAGAAGTGGGAGAGCCTAAAAAACTCTCCCACATGGGTGCAATTTTGTGTTATAACAAAAAGTAAGCATGTATTTAGTCATGTTGAATGAAGTTTTTAGAAATGGAACAGTAATGTCACTATGGACAAGCTCCGATATTTGTTCAACTCTCCATGATTTGCCCTTGTCATACTTCTCCTTAAGATGCTTACCATGTATGCAACCCTGACAAACTCTATTAGAAAACTTGACTCATGACAACTCTAAAACCATATCTCAACGATTGAGTTGATCCAGGGAACGATAGTTGAGATGGTCGAATCACTCATGCCATAATTTACTCACTCCATTTGAATGAGTAGTGCAGTAGAGGGTTGATCTGGTGCAACATGTGAGAAAGTATACAATAATAATTGGTGATTTGTTTTTCTAAATGTAATAATGGAGTCACTATTTGCTTCTCCAATAACCACTAAATGAGGTGTGAATTCAACTCTCTTGCCCGAACTAATGTGAGTGATCTGATAAATAGATAGGACATTGGTAGATAAATAGGGAACACATAGATCATCATGAAATATCTCATCATTCGCTTCAACAGATCCACTCCCACTAACTTCTTAAAAAGTATCATCATCCAACAAGATGGAAGACATAAAATAAAGCTTTGAGGATGAGAACATGTCTTAAGATGAAGCTATGTGGTGTGAGGCATCAGAATCAATTACTCATGTGGAAATCTAGAATGCAACTACAAGTATTTTACTCTTATCTTTGTCTCTTTTTACTGTCTTTAGCCTTTGAAGGCTCATGTATTAATGAACTCTGATTGGAAGAATTAGGGACACTAATATTATGCTTCTCGAGCATTTTTATCAGTTGGTCGATCTACTTCATGTATTTGGATTCATCATGTCTAGATTTCTTGCAATAGGCACAAGTGAGTCGCTCTTTCTTGGATTTCTCATTTGAAGAGGATGGTTCTTTGGATGCTTTTGACTTAGCATCATATTTTTGACCCTTTCTTTGCTTTGGGTCCTTGTTATGTTTCTTCTCCTTGCTAATAGAAGCCCTTTGTTTGTCATGACTCAATTAAGGCATGCCATTTGGAGGACTTCAGTGTACCCATTTGAATAAGATTGTCTTGCTCTTAAGTCAAGTCAGCAGTAAAGACATCCAAGAACGACATGGTCCATGTAGCTCTAAGGGCACACTTGGTGGCATGGAAAGTAGAAACGAAGATAGAATAGTCAGACCCTAATTTGACAAGGATGAAAATAATCAATTGATCATCATTTTTGTTAATGTCTTACGATTTCAACTACAATCTGAGTGCTTTGAATTTTGTGAAGAGGTCTTGTATCATATCAAAATCGTCTAGGCTCAAACTAATGAGTCCATTCTCTAACTCATAACATCTCATTATATCCTACTTTTGAAAGAGTTTTTCCAATATGGTTCACACTTGATTTGGAGTAGTATCATATACAATATAAAAGAGTAAGTTGAGAGACATAGATAGGCACAATAAACCATAGGTCTCATCACTTCTGTTGTACCACTTCACCTTTGCTTTAGGTGTAGGTTCTATTTTTGTACCCATAGTGATCCGGTGTAAGTCTTTGTTTCTCAAGAGAATTTGTATTTTGACTTTCCACTCATGATAGTTAAATGGCATAAGAATCAAAATTAAACTTTGATCTATGGTATACTATTTTTGTACCCATAGTAATCTGGTGTAAGCCTTTGTTCCTCAAGAAAATTTGTATTTTGACTTTCCACTCATGATAGTTAAACGGTATAAGAATAAAAATTAAACTCAGATCCATGGTATATAATGGAAGCATGTGTTGAAAGACTATGAACATGCAATCCCCATATATCTGTAGAGGTTTTAATTTACAAAGTACGAGAATATTACCAATGCGTAGAGCTCGAAAAACTTTCAAAAATAACGGCACCTCAAATGGATTAGCAAACTAAAAGTTATGGATAGCAAGGTTGATCTCAACTTTTTAAAATTTGAAAAATGTTGGGTGTGCAGTAGTTTAGATTGGGTGTTAAGGTTAAGCCCCCACTAGTAGGAATCAAAATTTAAGCCCCTTCCATATGACCATACCTTATGACCAAGGGGTTAAGACCTTGCTCCTACTTTTCAAATGAATAGTGTCACAATTCACATGATTAAATTTGATGTTCTCATGGTTGTCGTCGGATATGTGGACTCCCTTTGCAATCGTCAGGGTTTTCTATCGAGAATGCAGTCTCATTATGCAGTTGTCAAAACTTCTAATAGTTCTCATAGCGTCGGAGGTTCCAAGACTTCTGATAGCAAAGTTTTGGAGGCTAGAAGTAGACAAGGGTCATGTAGGCACTGAACTTGCCAATAGTTCTAGTAATGGAACTTGGGACTGTCAGAGTAGTCAAGACTTCCAGCGATAGAACTATTGATTATCAATGCAGTCTAGAAGTTTGATGTCAAACTTTTGAGTTGTCGATGCAGCTTTGAACTCTGATTCGAAGGTTTTGGACTACAAATGCACCCTGGAGTTTTGGTGTCAAGCTTTTAATCTGTCAATGTTGCCACGAAGTCTAACATCAGAGATGATATTTGCACATGAGTTGAGAATCCCAATGTTGGGGTTTTAGATTGTTGATATAGTCAAAACTTCCACCAAGTAAAAATAAGGATAAAAAGTTTGCCTATTGTGAAAACACTCGATCTGGCACATTGCTCAAAAACCCATTAAGGATCTCCAAAAATCTAGAAAAAACATAGAAAGAGTTTTCTCTTGAAGTTCCCAAATAGTACAGTTTTTTGCGAAATCATCAAAAAAACCATTAAACCCTCTAAAATGGTAAAAAATTGACTGTCACGAAACTAAATCATATTTACAATGGATCTTGAAATTTTGGCACCTTCTAAATTTGATGGGACAGGTCGTTTTGAATTAAAACCTATCAGATAAAATATGACCAGTAGGAGACATCGTTCTGTTGTTTTTTCTGAATTAGGATCAGCGAAGGACCCCAGAGGAAGAGCAAAATCTAGAAAAGAATGAATCTTCAATAATTAAGTCAATGAATCGCAACTCTATGACATGCAAGCTGAAACTCAATATTTCACAACAGGGACAATGACTCATCTACTAGAAAAGATTTGATACCATGTCGGAGTGGACCATAATCAAGGATCTACTAGATATGATTAAATGCATAAAAAAATTATATGTATGTAGTAACAAAATCAAACATGAGTCAGTAGAAGTTTATTACTCAACAATCGAAAGATTACAATATTAACATTAACGTCATTAACCATAAATGATTTTAGGAAGGTAGATTATATAAATGAATGATAAATATGTCATCACATCCTTATGAATATAAGATTATCTTTCACAATGACCAAAAAGACACTAACTAACTAAACATGTGTAAAGAAAAACTATTAAATGGAATAAAAACATACATTAACAATGTCAAAATTGAATCAAAATATAACCAGTGATATATGAATTACAACTAAAAAGCCAAACTTGACATTAAATGCTAAAGCTAGTGAAATGTCAACATTAAAAAACATTACTACAAAAAATAATTTGTTAAATAAAGACAAAAGAGATCACTCCACATGAGATTAAATTTAATGATTTTTTTTTTAAATCTTTTAAAAAAGTGAATAAGCATTAAATAACAATATTAATGTTAAAGACATTAAAAAACTAAACCATTAAAATGTCATTTTTATGAAGTAAATATGATTTAAGATAATGGTTTTTTTTTTAAATGGCAGTTACGATTTTGATAGTTTCTCCCAAACAATTATCTAGATTTACACGAGTTTAACAAATTATTTCTACCTTAAAAAAGAATAAACACAAAAAAAAAAAAAAAATCAAATAAATAAAATTATAAAATATATATATATATTGGAATGTGATTTTAAGAAAAAACAGATTTAATAGTAACTTTTTAAAAAATAAATTAGATTCTTCTGCACCCAAAAACCCTACAAATGTTTAGATTCAATATTTAGAAAATAACAAGCTATGATAACATGTTAAAAATAAATGATAAGATCATGTAAAAATACATTGAAAACAAGCAAATAAATGCATAAAAAAGATGTCACCTCAAAATTGAACGGATTTAAAACTATTAATTGAAAAAGAAACAACATGTAGATGCTTGTAGCTAGTGAAGAGAAATGAGGAATAGATGCAAAACAATGTTTGTAAGGGTTGAAGTCTTGTATTCATCAGTAGCAGTGATGATATATTTTTGTTGCATGTTTCAGCGAAATCCATATACCAAAAATACTAAAGCCAAGGATGGTGATTGGATTAATAGTGATCATCTTTATGCAATTGATTGGTGGCAATGTTTAGTTGCAATTATTGCAAACATGTTGTTCAAAGAGGTGGCATGCACTCATTTAAGACATAATAAGGACTCAATCCCACTATTTGATTTGTGCATGAACAGTGAAATCCAATCAACCAAAGGAGCAAAATTGAAAAGAAAATAAAAGTTCATGCCACACTTGTGTTGAATAGTGGATGACCCTATTCACACATCGTAAAATTCAATAAGGCTCAATCCCAATGATCTCATTTTAAGCAGTTGTGTAATCATTGACTAGTGTGTTTGTCCATACCCACATTTGTTTGTACAAGTTAGAATAATTTGTTTCTATCCTTGATCAGAGTTGTAGTGAGGTTGTTCCCACTATAGATGTAATGTGTATAACTTTGGTGTGAAGTCCTAGTTCATACTTACATGTTGGATTAATGAACCAAAAGGCGTTTTTGCCTATGAATTAGGTGACACTTCTCACAAAATTTACAAACAGGAGCACGAATTTGCATTAATTTTTGGTCTTTCAAGGAATTGGATCATATTCCATTTTGTTTTCTAAAATATAGAGTTTATCTAATGAATGTCGTTTTCTCAATTCTTCGAAGTTTTTTCTTTCTGTTTGTCTAATGTTTGTACCAGGAAGAATGTTGGAAATCTCTAAAAATATCATAAGGTTATTACATCATAGTTCAATGATGTATGTTTTAGTATATTAATGTGTGTACATTGAGTTGTAACAACTCGATCATATATTAGAATGAATAAGTGATGTTAAGAAGAGATTAGTGTTGAGTCCTATTTTGTAGGAGCAAACCCTTGTATAAGTATCTTTTTGTTTTCTTAATACTATTGATGAGTTAATCTATTAAAAATTACGAAACCAAAAACTTTTAAAACACAATAAATAAATTGTAATAAAACGCCATTAAAACTTAAAAACTAAAATTCAAAATCGAAAAACCCTAAACCTGAGAAGCATGAAAACACAAAAAACTCAAAACGCAATAAATAGTTTATTCACACAAAATCTTTGTGAAAAAACAATTTACATTCCAATGTATTTTTCTTTCTTTTTTTACTCCAAATTGATTTGTTCATCCCAAACATGAATCAATTTTTCATTCTCTCTAGTTTCTTAAAAAAATCCTCAACATTTAAACCCTAACTCTAAAAAGCATGAAAACACAAAAAACTTGAAACCCAAAACTCAAATGTCTCAATCTTGCAAACCTAAAAAGCCTTAAGACCTAAGCTCAAAAATCCTTACTACCTGAAACCATAAGACCTTAAATATGGAAACCCCTGAAACAAAAAATCTTAAAAGCGCAAAAAATATAAATTAATATAAATCACCCACAAAACCTAAACATGAAATTCAAAAACCGAAACTCAAAAACACTAAAAACCCTAAAACTCAATAGCACCAACCAGAAAACTATGAAAACCACGAAACCCTGAACCCTGAAAACCAAAAAAATAAAACTCAAAACAATGAAAATCCAACTCAAACTCTTAAAACCCATAAACTGAAACACGAAACCCAAAAATGAAATTTGAACCCGATACCTGAATCCTAAAACTTCAAAAATCTAAACCCTAAATTTTGAAAACCCTGAAATAAAAACCCAAAAAAACATATAAATAATATAATGTAAAATACCCGAAAATCCAAAACTAAAACCACCAACCCTCAAAAACCGAAAAATATTAAACCCCAAACGTTGAAACCCAAAAACCCAAACCTTAACACCCTGAACCCATAAAACCTGAAAACCAAAACCCGAGTCCAAAATCATAAAAAGCCAACTTTCTTTAAGATGCCTTCGTTTTTGGAAACCCACGAGTGATCTGTCATGCACAAAATTTGAAGTGTATGCGTGCTTTAAAAAATAATAATAATAATAATACTATTTTGTCAACATTAAATTAAACAATTATGAACATGTGTTTATATATATGTGACACAGAAAGTGAGGTATTTTATTTCTCCTGGTCGATGAAAAAACTTGTTCTTTTTTAAATTGAAAATATAATATTTTCTCCTCAAGTCAATGGATCAAATATAAATAATTTTTATGTCAAAATCTGTTGACAAATGTTAATATTTGATTGAATCAATACACCAAATATGAATAGACATGGCTATAAATTAATGACTCCAATATCACCATCAAACATGGATTTTAATTGGGACAACACCTCTATAATAACTGAATTTTTCAATAATCTATAACACTAACACTGAAATGCTTATGATCTACTATAGATTGTAATAATCATGAAAACTTGCATGAACAATGAGCATTGTTGATGTGCATATAGCTATTATAAATTTAATAAATTTGGATAATGGCACACTTTAATGTCATAAAATCAACTGAGGGCTTTAATCTGATTCTACTCGGCCCACGTAATAAATCAACCATGTACCCAAAAGAGCATATATACCAAGTATAACTTTCTCAAAATTGCACATCTAAGGCCACTTTCATGTCATAAAATCAGAAGAGGGTCCTAATCTGATTCTACTCAGCACATGCAATAAATCATCCGTGGATCCAAGAGGGTATTTATACCACCGAGTATAATTTCTCAAATTGCACATCTAACACCAAAAATAAAAATATTGAAAAACATCTGGAGGCCTTCAAAACCACCGATTTACAAACTCCTCACTGCACAGGGACCAGACTCCATTCTTGCAGAATGTACTATTTATCTTGTCATTAATGTGAGGAGCAAAACCATGAGGTTTGAATTTATACCATTGTGGAAATAAGTGCTCTGACTTTCCGCTAGGCCACAATCCTACCGACTCGACAAATAAAAGTCCCGTAGCTCATATGTATACAAATATTTTAGGGTCTTTTCAATTCGCTTTAGCCAAACTACATGTAAAGTTCATAATAGTATAGTTTTTATGTATCCTTAGTGAACTGGAAAACAATATGTACTTACCCTTTCAATTTTAATCCCAATTATCAAGTGCATGCTAAATGAGCCTCAAAAACCCCATCCATTGTAGCACACCCTATTTGGTGAAACTACCATTTATAAATGTATTCAGGTAGTTATAAATGTATTCATCAAGTGCATGCTAAAAGAGCCTCAAAAGACCCATCCATTGTAGCACACCCAATTCGGTGAAACTATCATTTATAAATGTATTCATCAAGTGCATGCTAAAAGAGCCTCAAAAGCCCCTTCCACTGTAGCACACCCTGTTCGGTGAAACTACCATTTATAAATGTATTCTTGTGAACCTAACTACAAAGTTTATGTTGGAGACTAGACCCAAATTCAATCCTCCCAGGCCATGCAGGGCAGGAGCGAGGATGGCTGTGGAGGACCCTGGGACCCATGCTGTCATGCCGCACTGTCAGCACACCGGACAGGCACGTGTCATATTTTTGCCAATCAGACAAAACTAAACAGTCTATGTAGGTCAGTACCCTTTTGTGAGTATGTTTCAGTGAAATAGGAGCGACCTCTATTGCAAGAGATGGTTTTGCCAAGTAAAATCAAAATTGGATTTATTTGTGGAAAATGCTATGAAAAGGAACATGTAATTCAAGGCCCAGGCACTGTCTATATTCCGAAATGACTCTTGCATCTAAACAGAAAATGAAGCTTGTACAAAGACTGATATTAGTTTATAATACTACAAAAAGCCTTCCATGCAAAAAATGAAGACTTGCAGTGGTAAAGTAAAACTGGTTGCTCAAAAGGTTTGATGAATTGAAATTTGAACTAATCAATTTTTTCGAAGTGGGTATTGCTGATCAATTTCTATTTCTGTGGGAATTTTTTAATTTATACATCCAGCATATGCTTCGTGCCTTGTAATCCGCAGGCTCCAGTCAAAACATTCAAACCATCATTTTCCGATTCCAGAACTCTAAAATAAGGTAGCCCATTCTAGAAAACAAAAATTGCAGTGACAGAGATGATAAAATGCTTCACTCACCACAAAAGATGTCCTTGTAAATATAGAAACACTGAAATACTAAAATCTACATTGTTGGAATGTAGAAGATCACAGAAAGCGCTGCAGATATGATCAATCATCAATTAGTTGAACTGCAGCAGAAATTCTCAACGGCTCATCCTGGACAATATCTTTTGTCGTCAATTGCATTCCAACTGAATGCCTTGAGTCACCTCGTAGGCCAGTGCCAGTAACTCGCCACAATCCGGAAGCTGTCTTTACGTGTAGCCTTGCCATGAACCGTACCTTCTTCCTAGTATCAGAATAAAGGTGTGCATCAAAAACATTTTTCCTGCTGGAGCAATGCACTCCAAATTGCCAGCTATTATCACATTCGGTAGTGACAGCAACAGTCCACAAGGAACCAGCATAAAAAAGACTTTTGTACATAGGATCCAAATTCCATTTTTTGTCCTTCCATAAAAATTCCACCCCAAATCTAAAAGGAGGAAAATCTTTTAGACGCATCCCCATATCTGGTTTAGCTGCCCATGTGAATCCACTTGTTGTTTTCCTTCTCTTTAAATCCATTATCTCAGGACTATCTAACTCTAAGCATGAGAAGCAAACCAGAGAACAGCTTTCAACCCGTAATCTCTTGGGTGACTCAGTATTCACGGCATTCCTTGAACTCGAATCATCAGAATCTCGATCACTTGATTCTTCTTCTTCATCGTAATCCACCTCATCTTCGTCTTCATCCTCATCATCTTCGTCGTCGTCCTCATCATCATCGTCCTCGTCATCATCCATTTCTAAGTCATCATCATCAGATGAAGTACCACGGGAGTGACTATCTCCCAATCTGACCAGGTGTGTATTTAACAATGCATTTTGCCATATACTATCGTTTATAGCATCAGAAGGCAGGTTTGCATCTTCAAGTTCCTTCTTCACTGAAAACAGCTCATCTACCTCCATGTGGGCATATATGATTCCACCCCCAGTAAACAAATCAAGACACATATTAAAATCTTCCTGGAATCCATATGAAGGATCTGCAGCATTTTCTTCCCACAGCCGTCTCAGCTTTTGGAGGTCAGTTTCTGAATCAACTTCCTTCTCTTGGGGTGATGAAATCTCATTTGAGCAAACAGGAGAACCTTTCCTCCTATTTACTCTACTAGTCTTTGAACTAAGCTTATTACACCGCAAACTCCTACTCCTTACTGATTTGTGGGCTGATGTAGGCTTCATCTTGTGTTTTTTTGATGCTGCAGAATCTGCAGGGGTATTGGCCACCTTCACTCGAGCAAGCTTCCAGTCTACAAGAACCTGTTTCGCAAGTTTATGCCTCTCTAATTCATTTGGAACCCAAATTTCATCAGACTTGAGAAGTCGACAGACAACCTGCACAAAGATGGTAAACATAAGACTCGGTTAACACTAATGAATTAAAAAAGTAACGTAAAGATATAGCAAATAACGGTTTAAAAAGTTAATTTAAAATCACATGCAAAATAAAATGTCAAATATAAAAGTTGACCTTTACTTATACAGGTGCAGATACAGTCAGTTCCATTTGGGAAATCTAAGCCTACCAAGTGAAAGCACAAATATTGGTTTGGCTAGCGACAGCAAAAATCTTTACAATGGTTTAAGGAATGTAAGAAGATGAAAATAAACCATTAAGGTATGAATTCTAACATCTCATATGGGATCCACATTTGAAAATGGGATGTTTTATAGTATCTGTAAGCCATCATGAGGTTAAAAGTTATATGCAGACACAACAAAGCCAAGTGGATGAAAGTAAAAAGTTCAGAAGGCATATTCTAGCATTCTTTGCTAATAGAATGTAGTAAGAAAACAACTATGAAGAATCAAGGCTGCATGGGTACCAAGGTACACAGCATTTGGCGTGAACCCCAAACCTTCAGCATGCAGAGCTGCTTTGTAAGAATTAATAATAAATTGTACACGTGCATTTTTTACTACAAGAAAATTTAGAAAGCACATATAAATACATAAATAATATATATCAAATATAACATCTATCATTATCAAAAATGAGATTTAACAATGCTCAAACTCCAAATTGACATATATGAAATATCGAAAACCGAACTAAATGAAATCTACAATGTGCCTTTGTTGGGCTTTAGAAACCTTTTTATAATTATTTACTTCTAGACAAAAATTTAAATAGCTTTTAATTTTTTTAAAAAATTTGTATAGAGTGGACAAGTTAATGCTTTGGAAACAGTGTAACACACCCGGTGCATGATTGGTTGCATCTGGGGAGATGAAGCGTGATTGGGTGTGTCTAGGGGGTGTGTCTAGGCAGATGATGTGTATCAGGTGTGAGTGCATACTCTGTGCTGGCAAAATTTGGCCATTTGCACCCACCCAGGTAACACTGTAATGAACAAGATATTGAAGCATATATTGTTGCATGAATTATATAAGTATTGTCCCATACCAAACAAAAGAAAACAGATATAGAGTTAATGATGAAGAATATACAGTCAAAAGAGAAAATCACCAGGAAGAGGATTTATGCATGGCAAAATGACATGAAAATGGATATGACAGACCAGATGGTGCCTCTGTCTTGTCAGTCTTATAAAGTATTTATGAAAGAAAAAAACATCCTTGAAAACAAATAACTCTTAGAGCTTGCCTAAATAGGATAAAATGGGTGTATTCACTACTTTTAGTTTTGAACTATTTGTGCATGGAAGATTTTATCAATGCAAAACGTTTTGTTTCAGAGACAACACTTAGCCAGACTAGGAATCAGGGAAGCATTCTAGTACGTCTGAAATAAATTTCAGACATTAAAAATTACATACAATAATTAAAAAAAATGCATTGCAGAAGAACACTTATTGTCATTTGTACGTACATAATACACTACAAAAAGAAAGTATTATTAAAAATGACCGAATAATATATTCAGTGATCATGGATCAGAATTTTTAGATATAGCCTTTATAATCTAGGTTCTGCATTCTTAAAAAGTAGTACAACTAAAAATCAAGCTCATCGTCTCACATCCCAAAATCAAGTCCGGATTTATAGGCTAAGTGTCAGGTGGTGCTACTGAAGCAGATGAGACAGATGACACTGCACTATACGTAGATGAGAAAGCTTTTGACAGATCTAAGGCTTAGCCAGCAGTTTTTGAAATATTAAGTACATCCAGTATTCATTCTCTTTTCAATTCACGATCTTCTTAATTCATATTTTCAAGGTGTTCGTATTTTCAGATTTGGAATGTTTTTCAATTTAGATCATGTTCAGGAAATATTTGGTATAAGCATCATAACCGGGCAATCACGAGTCCAATAGCTATCTTGTTCCCAACTTTTTTTAGGAGGAAAGGTTGTCTATCTGGTGTTCCCTCTACAAAACATGGGGAAACATTTCCAAAAACAGAAACTTTCCAACATTTCTTCTGTTTCAAGTTCATAAATATTTTCCCAAAGAACATAGGGAAGCAGAGTTTCCTGCAATAGATAAGCCATGACCATGCATAATTTGCAAAGAATGCAATCTGTTTAATACATATGCAGAAAAATGAATCTTCGAAGCCAAGAAGCTCCAATGCCAATTCAAGAAATCATGAACCACCAGAAAGAATAAAGAAACCTTCCCTTTAGTCAGGTAAAATGAGCTCTGCTAGGGTTTTGGATTAAACTGTACAATTTTTGCATTCTGTAAGCACTCTCTTGAGAAAATCCAGGTGAAAGAGAATCTACTGATCGATAATGGGCAGAGGAGGGTCCTTGACTGGCCCAGGACCTCCTTTCAGACAGATGGTGGTAGGATTTAAATCTACAGTGGCAGGAAAATAGGTGGAGGAAGCTATGGAGGAAGCAGGAAAACAGAATCAAGGAACAAATCAAAAGTTGCGGAATCCTTACAAGAAAACCATGGAGGAAAAGCCAGACATCAATCTGGATCCAATGAACTCAAAAAGAATGTTAAGAGGTCTTTTTTGGTGAAGCCCACTTTGTCAATTTCTGGTGGCTCAAATGACTCTAGAGGATCTTTATATCTGGTAATAAAAAACTGTAAAACCCACAGACGATATGAGATCTGATCCTGTCCGAGTGAATATTTTATTGAAGTATTTGCAAATGAATCAGGGTGGAACAAGGTTTTTGGAGGTGGCCCACAATTTCTCAGAAATGCAGGCCTGTTAATAAAATTTTTGCATCTCGGATTTAAACTCACTGAAGAAATGTCTTTGGATGCCCCTAAAAAGATGTATGCATTGGCTCATGAATACTGGTCAACATACATATATGATACTATTGTAAATGCTTTACGTAAACCGGTGGAAACTTCCAAAACAGTCCATGGGAAAGGGTCCAAGAACTCTGCCAGAATGTATGGAGTTATATCTGACACAACCATTCCCAAAGACTGACTTTATGTGCAGGAGGAATTAACAGGATCCAACCACTGGATTCTGAATGTGTCCCCTTCAGCTCCAAAGGATACCATGAATATGGTCACCAAATCAGAATGCACATTGGAGGAAAAAATACATGCCCGCTCAAAACCAAAATCAGAAAATACAGTGGTAAAGAGGGCTTAATGAAACCAAAGAAAAAGCATGTGATTAAGAACAAAGTGAATAGAGCAACATAAAATGCAGCCTCTCCCAATAAAGGAGAGGACACTCCCACTCAAACAAAAGAAATGGACGAATCGGTACCAGAAATGCAATTCCCAGAAAAACGAGACATGGAAGAAGGAAATGTGAATTAAAGGGAGTTTTAGAGGGCCTCAAGGAACCAATAACGAACTCCAAAGGCACAGAAGGTCAAGAGAATGTACAAGCACAAGACCAAAGCTTAGCGATTCATGAAGCACATGAGATAGATCAAGAGATAACCAGATGCATGTACAGTCTCTAAGACCAAGATGAAAGAGAGTGGAAATCAAACAATCTCAAAATGCAAGAAAAGCTCCAGGCAACAACCGGAAGAAAAAAGGGTGGGATTGCACCAATGATAAAATACAAAAGGAGACAATGGCAAATTTGGCTTTAGGTAACCGGACACAGTTACAATTTGTACTAGGGGGTTCGAAGAGAGCTAAATCTTCTAAATGAAAATTGTTTCATGGAATATTATGGGGGGTGACAATCCACAGAAGAAGATGTTACTCAAAATAATGATTTTACAAGAAAACCAAATCATTATTATCCTTCAAGAGATGAAATCGAGCAAAGAGCTGCTTCAGCAGCAAAGGCTGTCATTATGGAAATGCACAGAACATGCAAAGCCTGTCATTATTGCAATCCACAGAACTTGGAAGTAGTAGGAGTAGAGGCAGAAGGTCAATCCGAACGATTGATTATCTTTTGAATCCCTATAGATGTTTCATGCCATTGTATTGAGTTCACTAGTAACTGAACCACATGCCAGATAAACAGCACTAAGTCTACTCTAGCTTTTTTTCTAAAAAAAAACTATGGCCCAAGCAATACAGGACAAAGAAAACCTACTGGAACCACATTTTGTAATGCAACACCCTTATCAACCCAAAGAACTAGATCACCGGGGATAACTTTAACTTCTTATTGGATTGCTCGAAAAAACAAAGGGGAAATTGACATACTATTCAGCACAGATAATTTCAAGAAGTTTTCCAAAGACATGGAGCTATGGGATATAAGACCCATGACAGGATGGTCTATTTTGTCAAATAGGCGGAAAGGTAAGGCCTTCATTGCAGAGTGTCTTGACAGATTCCTAGCACCAACTAATTGGTTGAGCACCACCTATATGCTGAAGTCAGAAGTGATAAATAAAGGAGGACCAGAACATGACCTGTCGCCATTTGGATTGATAAGGAAACCCCGCCTAAGAAGAGTTCCATTAAATTTGAATAGAAATGGTTAGACCACACAGACTTTGATGATTTTGTCAAAAGCATCCAACTATTCCCAAGTAGAAAGACATGATCTAAAACATACCTATTTTTTGAGAAGCTGAAAGAAGTCAAGTCAGACTTACAAATTTGGAACAAAAATGTTTTCCACAAAACTTTTAAATGGAAGACCTTTGAAGCTCAGATGCAAGAGATATAAAAAGAATCCAACAGGTGGCCTTCAGCAAGAAGCTTAGAAAAGCCAAGGAAGAAACAACTCAAAACCTTGACAAGGCCTACAAATGTGAGGAGATCTTCTAAAAGAAAAGTCAAGGATAAGATGGTTAAAAGAAGGGGATAGTAACACCAAATTCTTCAATCAAGCCTCTAGAATGATGAGACAAAATAACTATATTAGGAAATTGGAAAATATATGATGGAACTATAGTCCAAAATCCAATGATATTAGAAAGGAAATGGTAAGATACATCAAAGACATCCTTTCCAAAGATAACGTAGATCAACAGTCTGCCCAAGAACTCTTGTTGGTGAATACTCTTTCCATGATCTCTGACTCTCAAAATCGGAAACCTATAAAAAAGGTTTACCTGGAAGAGATTAAAAAATCCTTATATGATATGAATGGGGACCAGGCATCTCAACCCAATGGATTTCTTTCCTCTAAGATTTCTAGGATATCCTTGGTAAGAACCTTCTGGAATCTGGATGTTATGGGGCAGTATAGGCAGTCCAAAAAAATCTTTGACAGAAATCAATGCAATCTTTATTGCTTAATTCATAAAAATAGTGAAGCAAGAAACCCGGTAGGCTTTTATCCCATCTCTCTTTGCAACACAGTATACAAAATTGTCTCCAAAATTACTCCCCCTCTTAAATATTGGAGAGGCAACAAGGCTTTGTTAGAGGGTATTATAGGCAGTCCAAGATGAGCTTGACAGCAATCAGTGCATCCTTTATAGCTGTAATTCCTAAAAATGGTGAAGCAAGAAACCCAGAAGCCTTTTATCCCATCTCTCTTTGCAACACAATGTACAAAATCATCTCCAAAGTTACTCCCCTCTTTAATCTTGGATAGATGAGGAGGCTTTGTTAGAGGGTTTCAAACCACGAACAGTACTGTCCTCGCGTATGAAATTATCCACTCGATGGAAACTAGCAAGAGGGGAATGTTGATCAAGCTCAATATCTCAAAAGCATATGGCATTGTTTGAGGAGGCTTTGTTAGAGGGTTTCTAGATGAGGTTTTGGATAGGTTTGGCTTTTCACTTGAATGGGGGAAGCGGACTAACAATGTTATACGACACTTAAGATCTCCATGCTTGTGAATCTCCTAAAGGGGACTGAGACAAGGGGATTCTTTATCCCCACATCTTTATATCATCATGAAAAGGCCCTAGGGCATCTAATGAAAGAGAAAGACAGTGATGGACTAAAGGGAGTTCAGGTCTGTTGTTTTGGACACATTGACACATCTTCAGCTCATGTATGATAACCTTCTTACTGCTACACCATAATCTCCAAGAAGTTAGAAGAATAAGGGACCTCCTCCAAATCTTATAGGATGCCTCGTGTTTAGGTATCAACACAGTTAAGTCAAAGGTATTTTTTCTTTAACAATAGTCCCTAATAAACAAAGTTTTCTCTCCATGCAACCAGGTTTTGAAAAAGCTAGCCTACCCAATGCCTATCTTGGAGTTCCCCGCTTTAAAGGAGAAGCCAAAAGCCAACTTTGGCATCTTCTTGTTGACAAAATGAGGTATAAGTTATCTGAATGGAAAGCAAGGTGACTCTCATCAGTAGGTTGGTTGACATTGGTGCAACCAGCATGGTTACCAAGTCCAGAAATCCAGATCCATTCAGGAAGGCAAAAAAATCCAAAAATCCGGAATTGTTGAAAAAGTTTGGAGAAATCCAGTCCAGAATATATACATCATATATATATAAGCATAATTTTATAAATATGCAAAATGGATGAAAATACAATGAAAAACATTAATAATGTAATAAAAAATGTTAACATTTCTAATATTATATAATATATAAGGTTGCTGAGTGTTTTTTTTTGCAAAAAAAATAAAAAAGGAAAAGAAAAATAAAGTAGGGCCGTCCCAGACCTTCACCTTTATCTTATAACACGAATTTGGCACAAAAAGCTAAAAGCTGATGTACAGAATTCTGCATGTAAAGGACAAATCTTGGAGCAGAACCCTAAGAATGAAATATTTAGACACTAAATAAAGTCGAAAATTGAGAGGTTCTTGAATATGGGATGTATTAGAAAAGATGGAAATATTATTTTAAACAAATCTTTTTGGAAGGTACAAAATAATACTAAGGTCGACTTTTGGGAGGATGCCCGGTTGAAGGATTACCCACTGGCCTGCAAAAAATCAAAAAAACGGGAGTGAACACCAGGGGAAAGAAAGTGAAGGATTATTGGATTGAGATTGAAAAAGAATGGATTAAAATAAAGAGTATGGGAAAGATGTTGGACTTCTTCCAGGTAGCATAAATATATTTCAACAAATAATGAATAGACAGTTGGGGCTTCAAGGTTCCTTGGAACACCAGGTATGATCGCATATATTGGTCATGTAGAGGAAAATTAGAGTACACAGGCTCAAAAGGATACATGCTCTGGAAAAACTTCACCATGGGCTAACACATGCAAAATATGGATGCAGATCTGGTATTTGAAAGCTTGGCCCAAAGGCAAAGACTTTCTGTGGTTAGCTCCACGGAAAAGACCTTGATAATGGAACAACACAAGCAAAAAAGATATCAAGGCCCACGTGGATGCCCCATTTGCCTGGAGGCAGAAGAGGATGTTTCTCACCTTCAATGCAGTTATGCACAATAAATCTGGCAAATCTTTCTAAAGCAATTTTGTACCTCATGGGTTCTCCCCTAACCTCCGATGAAAAATTGCCATGCTTGCAACAACACAGTTACTTTAAAAATCTTCAGGGACCTATGGTGTATGGCACCAATTGCGATTGTGGCATACTTGGAACAAAAGATGTAGTTGGATCTTAAAAAATGAATGCATATCACCATCTCAACTATGGAGTGCAGTGGAGAGAAATATCCTTGACACTCAGTTAATCCTTAATAGTTGTACCCTCTTCTCGCAATATAGTGACATGTCGCCAATTATTCACAAAGGTCACCCTCAACATTCATGCCATCAACAAAACAAAGCAAGCCTCTTATAAGTAATCAATTTGATTCACACTCATCTGATACTTTTGGCATACTAGCACCTGATACAATTCCTGTTTTTAGATTATCAACCCTTACCACTAGTATGCTAGAGTTATGCTCGACTAATGAACCAACACCACCATTGACAAATCCAATTGCATCCTTTACTGAAAATCCTTTTGCTAAGTTAAGTATGTTGCATTCCCAGTCTCTGGATCACCAACATGCCCCCATGTCAACTGCCCTTGACCATCCCACAATCACAGAGCAAATTCAAGGCCCCTCAACAATTCATGAAGAATCATAATTGGTTGGTTTTCAAGATTAGTGCCTTGGTAGAGGATACTGACAAATAAAATTTGTCATCATTAGAGATCCTTGACCAAAACAACATTGAAGATGGAGTCGTTTCTAGTTATTTTGTACATGATGAAATGAAGAAAACTATAAAAAATGAAGTCTTTAAAAAATGAAAAGAAACAAAAGGAATCAAAAAATAGGGTTCATTACATAGCAAATAGTTGCCACGATCAAGGGAATGTCAGGAAGAGAATTGGGCAAAGCAGATATGAGATGGTCTAAAGATGAAGGCGGATAGATTCACGGTCTTATTGACCATGTACCAAAGAAAATTGATAATTGGAAGCCTTGCGTGGACAGATTGACTTTCACAAGAGTCTGCCAGATTAGGCAGTACAAGAAAGTTTGAATTATCAAGTTCAAATAAGTAAGCTCAGGGAGCATATAGGGACATTGCAATGAAGATTACACAAAGCTCAAGTTAATTCTATTATCTTAAAGGCCAAGGAAAACACTCTGGAATCACAGGCACAGAGCAACCAGTAAGAGGTCGACAAGTATAAGGCTAAGGTTCAGGCTCTTTAGAGGCAGGTGCATGAAGCTTGAGCTCGAGCTTCTAAAAATCAAATCATTACAGACAGTGTAATCCAATCCTTATGGGCCAAATATGCCAATATGCTGTAGTGTTGTAGGAATTACTGTATTTCTACAGGAATTTAGAGTTCAATGTGGAAAAGGAGACATGAATGCTCTTCTCACACTCGTGAGATACAAGAGTCTTCTAACCACTTGGCACTAATAGGGTGGTAGGCAAACCAGTTGGGAGGGTAACATTCAAGCTCAGTTAACCACTGGAAAAGGTTTAAACGGGTTCCAAGGTAGAGCATTTTTGGGGGAATGGAATTGCAAAGTGGCACTAGAGACACTGAACGAGGCAAAAAAGTTGATTTTCCAGGTACTCTAGAAGGCTGCAGAGCTCCAAAGATTGCAGGCAGATCATTTTGCCAGGCCAGAGAAGTACTTGATGGATCTAAAACCAAATGGAAATAGAGATTGAGTCCATTAAAGCCATTCACCATCTGACTTTGACTGCTTGTAGGTATTACTGGTACATTCAATTTTCAACCAGTGAGAATTGGATGACCTTTCATCATTATAAACGAACAAGGGTTCAAGTGAAAAATTTATTTTTGGAAAGTTACATGTCCAAAGTGTAACCCTTTTAATAAAATTGAAGTCAATGAAATGTTCTTAAAGCTACAGAACTTTATTAAAAATAAACTACAAAAGGCTATTATTTTACCATGTATGTGCATTTTATTATTTTTATAAAAGAGTTATAAGAGAAAGGCACCTGTGGAAAAGTTGGATGGTCAAGAATCACCTTGGGATTGTATACATAAGACCTCAAACAAAGTGTAAACAGAGGTTCTTTAAAAAAAATTGCTCTTTAAGTCTCATTTTGGAAGATACAATTCAACATATCGATAAAATCCATTTGTTGAAGCCTTTGCTCTCCAAGTGATTTTTTTATTTCCAGTACATGGATAGTGATTTGTATTTCTACCATTTTGCTAATACGTGGATAAAGAGCCTTCTTTGCATCCAATTTGTGCATGTGCATGCTACAGGTATGAATGTGATGTTTTGCTTTCTTTTTCTGCAACCAAGTAAGTCAATCTTCTGGAATAAAATTAACTGTAACTTCTTCACAATTCCTTAGTTGTACAAATTTCTATTTCTATTGTTTTTGTACAGCAAACACCTAAGTTTTAGATATAGGAATTTGAATTTTAGCATTATTTTTCCGGCATACAACCCTC
Source organism: Torreya grandis (assembly GCA_037957365.1). Classification (NCBI taxonomy): domain Eukaryota; kingdom Viridiplantae; phylum Streptophyta; class Pinopsida; order Cupressales; family Taxaceae; genus Torreya; species Torreya grandis. The sequence continues at coordinate 1,751,786 of JARHVA010001388.1, forward strand.
CATTTTTTAAATCCTTGCCTTTTAATATCAAGTTTTGTTTTTTTTTCCTTTGAATCTTTTGTTTTGCAAATTTTATATTTTTTTTGCAAATAAGGCAACCAATGCCACTAAACTGGAGGGTAGAAAAAACCCTGATATTTTTAAGAATTAAAATACATGTCAACAAAGTACAGGAAAACAGACTTAAACCAATAAACTCTTTATTAACAACAAGCTTTAGGAAGGAAAAATTGTATAGAAAAGAAATAAATTGACATTTTGAGCCACTCTTCATGAACCTTCATCAGGATGAGCAATAAGAATTACAGGTCGGAGCTCTTTATTCAGATAACTCCAAATCCCTTACAAGCACCATAGTAGATATAATTAACACAATCAAATTTACTTAATGTTTTTACCGTGCATTAAAAATATTATCCATCAAATCATTAATTAGGCTCATTTAATCTAATGAGCTTGTGAATAATGGGCTTCCAGAGTCACTTAAGCCTAAGCCTTCATCTTTGTAAACTTTTTTTTATAAAATTAAAGCATAACATACTAATAATGAATAAGGAATTACAACAGCTAGCTTATACGAACAAAATTATAAGATGACATGAGTCATTTACAAAATATTTTCAATAATTTCAGCAGGAGTTGAAATTCCTCTTAAACCCAACTATTTACAACTGCAAATGCAGATCAAAAGATCTGTGAAACTACTTTTCACTAAGAACTCCTTACTAGATACCTTATACAAGGACACCAAACTAGAACCTAGGGCTTTTGCATAAAACTTAGAACTGAAATAAATACATATCCAAGTGATAGTTGCCTGAACATATGACAAAGTTTATCAAAATTGGGACCATGAGAATTTTCCAAGGATCGCACTGGTCCTTCTGGTGTTGGCATCTTCATTTGTCCCCTTCCCTGTAGTTAATTTGTTGTGAGGCCCCTTCAACGACTTCCTGCATTGGCTTTAGGGTGAACCCAGGTGTTTTGGGCGGGATAGCTAACATCAAAACTGTAGAATGGGACTTGCCAATCTGTGGCCTGAGCCTGGGTAATGCTGGAGCTGCTGGCTTGATGAATCTTTGTTTTAAGTTATTAGGATTTTTCCCAATTTCATTTTTAAAGCTTGTTTATAATAAAAATTATATATCGTAGAAACTTGAAGGCTACTAAAACTCTATAACAAATATAACAATTACAAAATTCTTAAATCCCTCATAAGTCAAAAACATTTGATATAAAAACCCAGTTATTCATAACAAGCCAGCTTCAAAGCCATAGAAACATCAGATAACTAGCAGTTTCCCCAAATGTGCAAGGAATGCCAAAGGGAATATAAATAGTTGTTTTCCTGAATTTGATCTTTTAGTCTCTTTTGTTGTCTAATTTTACATGTGGAGTTTTGGTCTCTTTTATACGATGTTGGGTCTCAATGAGTATTGATTTCGTCCTTGGGCCCCAACTCACTATATGTGGACACATAGAACGATCGTGCTTAGTCGCTTTGTTGCTAGCTGCTTCAGCATCTTGTGTTTGATCTTTGTCCATGGATAAGCACAATTTTGACACCTGGCACAATCATATGATGTCACTTATCGTTGGGCTCTTGTTCTTGGCTCTTCGTCGTTGACTCTACGAGAAACCGAGATCCTGATGTGTGGATTGATCTCTCTAGCCCAATTGACATTGGGCCTTGGAAACATTTTTGTTTTTGTTGAGGCCCCAAATGAGCGCAATTGTGACACATAGAGCGATCTCGGTGGTCCAAACAGACACTTAATTGATGACCTAGATTTTTTTGTGCAGGCCCAAAAACGACTAGAAGACACATGGCAGTGACAATGACATGAGGGACAAGTGTGGCCACCACGACAGTGACCTGCAAATAGGTGGTGCTGACGTGGTGGTGATGTGTGGAATAGATGGCAATGATGTGGCAGACACATGGTATGTTCTCACCTATACAGGAGTCGAAAGTAGGATTTATTCTCTTTGATGTGCAGGTCACGAAGAAGAGTGAATGAGACATGTGCAAGGATACCACTCAACTAGATGATCGGAAGGTTTCCATGGCTTAGTTGTTTGTCATGTGGGACGCAAATAAGCGCGATTGAGACATGGAGCAACCCTGCTTGTCCAAGTGTCAAAAGGATCCAAGGTCTTAATTGTTTGTCCTACAAGGCATGAAGAAGCAGGATCGGGACACTTGGAACCATAGTTTGCATAATCGGTTGGGGCGAGTACTTGCCAAGGGGCCATTTTAGGTAACCAACAATTATTCGACAAAGCTAGTCAAATAAACAACAATAAATGACCAAAGACAAAAATATTTATATTTATCAAAAAAAAAATGATAAATATAAGTATTTTTGCCTTTAGTCATTTATTGTTGTTTATTTATAAATTGCAAAAGCAAAATAGATGAAATGAGTCTATAAAACGTTGAGAAAATGTTTTCTATCAAATTTGAATATAAATAAAGTACAAAATCACATAATCATACGAATACAACAAAGTCAAACTACAATGATGCTTATAGACTTATAGTCTTATACAAAAATCTGTAAGTACAAATTACAATAATCTATAATTTTCTCTTCCTCACTCTCTGAAAAACTAAAGGAGACTGAGAAACTCTAATCCTCCCACTCAGCTGCCCCACCTCGCTATGTCTAGAAGGCTACACCTGCCCCTGTAGCCCCACCTCTACCTCTACCTCTGCCTCCTCTTCAAAGATGTCCTCCAATCCAATCTCTCATCTTGTTTTAGTTGTACCCTACATAACTTGCCTCTCGAAATCAACAATTTCCTCTTTTGTGAACATGGGTCCGTCCTCATGTGTAATCCAATCATAATAAGAATCGATCTCATTTAGATCAATAGGCTCCTATGATGCATTCTCCAACTTTTTTGTGCGAAGTCGAAGGTTGTATTGCACAAAAACCAAGTCATTGAGGTGTTGTTGGCTTAACTTGTTGCGCTTCTTCATGTGAACGGAGTCAAACAAACTCCAATTGTGCTCACATCCAAAAGTACTACAAAGTTGAGATAAAATACGAAGGGCTAGCCTTTGAAGATTCGGGGTATTTCCACCCCAATCTTCCCGCCATAACCCTACAAATAAGATAATCAAAACTTTGTAAGAAATTAATAATTATAATTATGTAACTAGTAAGATACAAGTAAAGACTTCATTTTGTATTACTTGTTGATTGTGTGGCTCTCCCTCGGATAGCTAGTGCTGAAGAAAAAAACCTCCCCCTTCCCTGCTTGTAGTTCTGCAACACTACAATAATGACTCACTTCAACGTCAAATGTCATAATCTCAATGTATGTTGAAAGCCCCTCCATAACCTCTCCACTAGAATCTATGAAGCCATCAGAATACAAAGACTTGGGGATAACCAATCTTCCCGCCACGACCCTGCAAATAAAATATTCAAAACTTTATAAGAAATTAATAATTATAATTATGTAAATAGTAAAATACAAGTAAAGACTTTATTTTGTATTACTTGGTGATTGTGTGGCTCTCCCTCGGATAGCTAGTGCTAAAGAAAAAAACCTCCCTCTTGCCTGCTTGTAGTTCTGCAACACTACAATAATGAGGACCCTCACCTCAACGTCAAATGTCATAATCTCAATGCATGTTGAAAGCCCCTCCGTAACCTCTCCACTAGAATCTATAAGCCATCAAAATAAAAAGACTTGGGGTTAAGATAATACCTCACTGCATTGATGGGTTGGTGGAGTTGATTGTTCCAATTGGGATCAAATCTGACATAATCTCCTTTATAACAGTTTTAGACAACCTCTTTAGTCCTATCCATGGCCTCATAAATATAACTCATTAGATTTTGCTCCCCATCTACTAATCGCAAAACCCTCACCAAAGGCTAAGACACCTACAAAGTTACAAACAAATTAAGGTTAGTGTTACTAAGTTATAGACAATAAATATTTTAAGTTTAAAAAATTGAAAACAAGAGAAACAATTTAAAATTTAAATTGCAATTTCAAGTTACCTTGACAATCTTTGTAGCTCTCGTTTCGAAAGCCTCACCAAAAACTATCTTCCCAACCTTCACTCCATCAGCTTTCTTGGAATAGGATGACTCCATCCATGCTTAAAACACAAACATTAGCTTCAAAAGAGTCAACAAACTGCAAATATTTTGCAATATAAGAAATTTCATTAAAACCCTGGTAACCCCTGCTCGAACAAGCTCTTTTCCCTTGATGTGCTCTCTCATCAAGTTGAAAACCCAAAAGTAATTGTAGATATATTTTGTTATTTCTCTAGCTTTTTCTACAACTAGTCGCACTCAATCAAGTTTGCCTAAGTCCTCCAAAAAAAGGTCAAGGCAATAGGCCACACAAGGTGTCCAAAAAAAAGATGGATGTCTCTCCCTAAAAAGTCTCCCAACTATTACATATGTTGTTGCATTGTTTGTAATAATTTGGACAACATTCTCGATGCCCACTTCTAAAACAACCTCCTATAACATCAAGCTCAAAGTTTTTTCATTTTTTATTTTACAAGATGCATCAATAGACTTCAAAAAACCTAGTTCACCATTTGAAACAGTTAAAAAATTGATGCGAGTGCGGTTCTTTCCATCCGTCATCCATAGAAAAGAATGGTGCATCTGAACTTACGCCACCTCTTCTGATATTTGACAATTAACTTTGCATCTTCAACTACATTCTTGAGCAACTTATCACTCAAGTCTTTTGGAGGTGTCTTGTACCATTTCCCTACAACTATCAATGTTGTAACCAAATATTCTCAATATGAGCTCCTTGCCACATTGAAAGAAAGGTTGTTGAAGTGCCAAAAAATTGCACATGTTTTGTCTATTTTTGCATGCATTTGTTTGTTTCATCTCGTAGTTTATAATGAAGATTGTGCCCCAAGTATGTTTCTAGGCACAAAAAATGAATGTAACTAAGTCGAAGATAATGAAGATGTGACATGACGCTTGCGTGGACCAAAAGTAGAGCCCACAATTTTTGTCATCATTGTTGATTCATTTTCTGTGGATGTGAGAGCAATGGTCACTGTGAGGACTACTTACATCCTTGTCCTCTCTAGTTTCTTTTCGCTCAATGATGCAAGCTCTATTATCATCTCTCATTTTGCCTCTTCAGTGACACTGGAACAAGGCGCGACGTCGCGGCAAAGAATGCATGAAAGAAGGTACTTCATGCAATTGATGCCCCTGAACATCCTCTTCGAGCAAAAGTTGCAAATTGAAATCGTTTGGGACGTTTCCACTGACATGGCATACTTCCAAGCACCGGTGCGAGCATTTGAGGGAATTGATTAGCTACCAGTGACTGAATTTGACCCCGATGCATTAACGAATGTCATTGTTTGTTAACGAATAACTTGCAAAATGCAAACATATTGAAAACAACGTTAAAAAAATAAAAAATAAAAACATTTAATACAAATTAAAATACAATAAAAAAATTATAATAATAAACTATTAAACAAATACTATAATAGAATTTGATTTAACAAACAAATAAAAAACTATAGTCTATAACAATTAAAAGAACAAAAATAAATAAATTATAATGATAAACAAAAACTAAGTCTATAATGTCAACGACTAAAAAACATTTTTAATTTAAAATTAAAAAAATAAGCATTAATTTTAATTACTAAACACAAATTTAACAGAGTGCATCAAATTTGAATAATAAAATTTAAATTTTTTTATCAAGCATGTTTATAATTATATTAGAATTCATTTACATGCTCGGAAATAAATAAATAAATAATTGTACAAACCTAGAAATCGTTTTGCTAAATTCTCCTTCAAATTCGCTCTTGAATGCTCCAAAATCTTGTGTGAATGAAATTAGAGGAATGTGTGACAATTTATAAGACAAAAATCCCCATATTTGTAGTGTATTTGTAACGTTTTTTGTTGTGTTTCGCGTCAAATCCGTATACAGACAGTGTTCTAGATTATTCCTGCGTACAAACAGCGTGGGAGATAACCGACGAATAATCACCGGTTACTCACCAGTCTAAAAAATTTGCAATTCTATTTTACCCACAAATTTGAGTGGCAGTTATTCGCCATGGCAAAAATGTGGCAAGTAACTGACCAACCGGCGGTTACTCGTCGGTTATGTCATCTATGCTTGGAACAACCTTGTTCAACTAGATGATTAGGGAGCCTAGGAGTTGAAAACCCAACGAGCAAAAGTTGCAGAAGAGTGCGATCTAAACACAAACAAATCCCACTCAACCAAATACTTGCGAACATGAAGACCTAACAAACGTTGAAGTTGAGCATGCAAAAGACCTTGATGCAAACACATGTATAGATCTGGTGAGCCCACAAAGTCTCAACCTACAAAATAAGCATAAATAACTTTGGACAAACATAAAGTTAAATAGTCTTTGTAATGAAGTCTATAGAAAAGTATTTTTAACTCAACAATCACAAATTCAAACTAAAAGTCTAGGTAATATGTCCAAACAAACATCTATTACTCCTAAGCTCACATTATACAGATGGCTCAATTAGTCCTCAATAACCATAATGTTCTGAAACAAACTCATTTCCATATAAACTAGAGCATGGAAGCTACAAGATAGATTGCATGACCTTAAAGGTTTGTCTCAATCTAAGCGTTATTGCAACATTGATTCAAGTTGCACATCAAATGCGGATCCATGCCACAATAAAATCAACTTTCATGATGTGCTTATCCAACCTTAACAATAGAAAATGCCTAGTCAAAGATATAACCACCCTAGAAGAAGCAATCCCCTTTGTAATGTATAAAGGTCATGCAAATCTAATAGCCATCTTAAAACCTAGTTTCGTGTACACCCTGGGCCATCATGTTTATATTATATATTGTCATATATAATATATAATATATAATTATATTATATTATAATATAATATATATATATATATATATAATTTTTTTTATATTGAATATTAATTATTATATAAATAATACATACTTTCAAATAAAAGCCAATAATAAAATATAAAATCCCTAACCATTTTTATTTTTTGATATTTATATGGAAATCTATAATTTAAATATAAACTTATTTAAAATCCATTTAATATTAAAATTTATATATATATATATATATATATATATATATCAAATGTTCATTCAACAAAACCTTTATAATAACATCAAGAACTTTTGTACATTTTGATTATATAATAAATAGAACTAATTTAATTTAATTATTTTACATTTTAAGATCAATAAACATTACATTCAAATAAAAATTCAATAATAAATATAAAACCTATAAACAAAAGTTTTATTTTTAAATATTTATATGAAAAACTATAATTTAAACTCAAAATTATTTAAAATCTATTTAATATTAAAATTCAAAAATAAAATAAAAATATATATACATCAAATATTCATTGAATAGGACCTTTACAATAACATCAAGAACTCTCCTATATTTTAATTATATAATAAATAAAATTAAGTTAAATTAATTATTTTACATTTTATTATGTATTTATAATAATGTCGATAACTCTCCTATATTTTAATTATAGAAATTTAATTATTTATATTTTATCATATATAATAAAATTGTAGTGATTAAATATTGTATATGATAAAATTATACTTTTAAAAAATTGTGTTACTTTCTCATCTTTCTATTTAAAAAACTTTTAAACATTCAAAATTAATCATGTGAATTTTGACCATTAATATTTAATTAATCTTATAACCATAAAGATGTTACAGTATCTATATATATTATACTGGGTTAAAAAAAATTGCATTTATATTCAGCTAACTTTCCGGCTTCAAGGTATCGATTTATATTTTACCCTGCTTACTGTTGATATTTGTTGTGTACATTACAATATTACTCCATCGTTCATACCCTTGGCATTAACATTTAGGATCATTGATCACTTTCAACAAAAGTGGACTAAAGGTTCGATTTGTTTGTTCTCAAAATTTAAGCAACTACAGTTTTTTCTATTTGCCAAATTTAAGTAATATATTATATTTGGTTAAAAAAATTACTTTTATATTTTGCAAATTTTTCGACTTGATAAATACATCAATTTATATTTTACCCTGATTACTATTGATTTGTGGTGTACATTACAATATTACTCCATCACTCATACCCTTGGCATTAAGATTTAGGATTGTTGATCGCTTTGTGGACTAAAGGTTTAATTTTTTCGTTCTCAATATTTAAGCAACTACAGGGTTTCTATTTGCCACATTTAAAGTCGAATATTTGCAGCTGAGGATATGTTGATTCAAAGGGAAAGGAATCAAGGAAAAAGCACAAGGTTTATTTCTTTTCACAAGCTCTTTAGTAGATAGAGGAAATCATGATCCTTAATACTTACAATCTGACAACAAACCAGCCGTGGGAATGACCATATTGATTGATGTCGCCTAGTTAGCAGTTCCAAAAGTTTTGCACATCCCTTCCCTACATGCACCATTAAAATATAAACAGCAAATGATTTTAGAGAGGATTTATTTACTTTTTATCAAAGAATGCATGTCCATTCAGCATGCTTTAAGGATTTTGCAGCCACAGCATCTAAAATTATCTGATCTTAATTATTTTCCTCTTATTTCTTTGGCATTTATAATTGATTTAAAAACACCAATCTACAAAATTTTAGTTTGAAAATATGGTGCGAATATATAGAGTTTTCAATATTTAGTTATGATTAGAGTTCATCCTATCTGTCAATAGTTCCCTTCATAATGGGTATTGGTCTCAAATTTTGCAATGAATTATTCAGTAGGTGTATTTTTTGTTACAAATTCCGATAATCAAGTTTGATTGCAAATTTAAGTGAAGTTTTTTTTTAAATTATTATTTTTATTTATTACATCAAGGCATTTTCTTGTATAATTAGCCAAATCGCATGAATCCTTGCATGACTAGGAAAATTCACATGAAACCCCTTAATCCCATTGCCCACATAGAAATACTAAAAAACTCTTATTAAAAGAAAGAATCCTTGTAGATATTAAACGTTAAATAAGGAAGAAACCATTGCTTGTCCCCTTTCTAAAACTTCTGGATTTAGTATTTGTAGTGCTACATGCACATTAAAACAAAAGACAGGGAAAGGCATACACACATTACAAGTAAAGGTGAAACAATAAGGGTAACATGGCAAGGCTCTCTTCAGATGGAATGGTAGCCATCAGAGAAAGCACAAAACCAGGGAAAGCTAAAACAAAAAAGTTACCAAAGGATTGAGCTTATATTTATATACTATATTATGTTACCAAAAACAAAACAAAAAAAACTGTAATTGCAACAATAACATGACGAGGTTGCAAATAAAAAACGTATGTATATACATAGCTTTTTATATATATAATTTTACATATAGTTAATATTATTAATAGTTAAATATGGTATAAAAATAAATAGTATAATAATATAAATGTTAATTTTATTAATCAATAAAATAGAGAAATCAAATTTTAATTAAATAAATTTTCTTTTATATGAAATTTTGGATTTTTAAATTAAATTAATATTATCTTTCATTCATGTTAGTTTTAGTACTTTATTTATTTCTCTATTACAATATTGTTTTTATAGTTAGCATAAATTTATTTATTGTTTATTTATTTGTTTTTATATTCTATGATATTATTTATTTATTATTTTTATGACATTGTTTCTCTAACTTTTGGTTTGTAGTGTCATATTTGCAAATCTGCAACCTCAAATTGATATCTAAATTGTGAAGATAATCAATCCAAATGCGATGGCATATATTTCATTATTACCTTAGTTCCCTGATTTTTCTTGCAATTTTTTATCCGGTCACCGCTCAAAATCCAAATTCCTTTTAAAACAACCTCCAACTCTATAGAAATGAAAAAAAATAAATACAATGGCGAAAACATAGTAGAAACGTTACAATATAGCCTGTAACAGTTGTTCATGTTGCGAACAACATTTTTGTGATCTTAATTGGAAACGAGGCTCCATCACAATTTTGACAACATAGTATACAGATAACAAAAAAAACTTTTGAAACCCCAAAACTAATTTAATGTAAGCAAAAAATTGTAGATTTAATTATCATGTTTTTAGGATATTCTTGAGTGAAATATCAATTTAATGTAAGAAAAAAATTCTGAAATTTTCAAAAAAAAAAAGTAAATTGAATTAGATATTAAATTTGTAATTTTTTATATCATAGTTTTTAATTTAAAAAAAATAATGAAGAGATGTTTTTGATTAGGGTAAGCAGGGATTTTGAAAGGGCCTAGACCCTTGTACAAGAGATCAAATATAGCAATGAAGCCCAACAAAACTAAAAAGAACAACTAACAGCAGAACAACGTAGGACTAACCCAACAACAAGACAAACAGACAAAGGGTCAAAGACCCCAAGTAGCCCAACAGAATAAAATCAGGGTGGTTTGAAACCAAATTTCTCTAAAGAACTCTGATTACACATCTTAAGCTTGAAAATACCCTTAGATCTCTTCTTTTTGGAAGACGTAGGACAGTCCAAAGTGTCACTCGAGGTCCCAGCATCGCATTGCACCTCAGCGAAAGGATTCCCCATCACATCTCCATTGTGCCTATTCCCATTATATCGCATATCTGGCAAAGGAGTCCTCATTCCAGCACTACTATCTTCAAAAATTCCCTTGTTTTCCATCATATGTGCATCCACTAAGGGGGGATGCACTCCTTTTTCTTCCAAACAGGATGTTGCTTCTTTTTACTTGGACAAACAACATCAGAATGACGAGCTTTATAACAGCGAAAGCAAACAACATGAGAGTGTTCAAACTCAATCTGTTGAACCCATCTACCAAACTTGGATAATAAGGTAATCCTGGTAGGGAGTACCTTATCAGCGTCCACAAACACACAAAATCTAGCAAACAAAAGGCATCTTTTGAATTTCATAACCGCATCAGCCCAGCATATTGCCCAAAGGAATTGGCAATACCCATAAAAACCTCCTCATCCCAATATTCTAGTGGGAGACCTGGCAACCTAACCCAAATTGGAAACTTCCTGCTGCAATCCACTAAAAGGTTGAAGCACGATGACTAGTTTTGTAGGCAAAGACCATTTTGCCCAAGAAACCAAGGACCAACAAGGATCCTTGAGCAATCTTCAGAGATCGAAAAGGAAAACAAGAAGAATCCGTTCAGCATAACACTCACCTCAACCTGCCCCCCTTAGCCTCCAACCACAAAGCATCCACCTTCTAACCACATCGATATTGGGGCGATTTCCGCAAAATCTCCCAACAGGGAAGTTACAAAGCCACCCAGCAGCGCTTTCAACGAGCAAATCAGGGATGACGATTCGATTATCCGCCAAAGCCTCTCCCCAATCAGCATCAGCAACAGATATATGAGGGATATCAACAATCTCCTCAGCATGTGTGTTAACCTCCAACGCCTCCTCAGGGAGGTCAACACCTGCCTCAACAGCGACGCTCTGCATGCTTCCTTTCCCAAATATTGGATTAACAGCGTCAACAACACCTGTGCAAGCAAACTGCAAACCCCCTTTTAGACTGTTATCACTGGAAATGGCACCCACGAGCGAAGCCATACTTAGCTAAACCCCTGAGACAACAGGGGCATCCTTACTACCCACGACCAACTTGACAAGCATGGAGGAGGCAGCAACGGGTTTCTGGAGAAGAAACCCTCGTGAAAGCCCGTAGCCAAGATCACCACCCTACCGAGCAGAGGAGGGTTGTCGTGTCCAAGAAATGGATTTTTGGACCTCCAACCACAAATCCAACAGACTTTCATCCTCTTCCTCATCAAAAGAGGTCGCCCACTCATCTTGAAACTCCTCAACTTCGTCGTCTGGGTCGTCGTCATTGCCTCCATCATCAGCCTCCCCTGCAACCAAAAATCCTACACCGCTGCTCGATGCTCTCGCCTCGATTGACATATCCTTACATAATGAAGTGATGTTAAAAAGGAATAACAAAGATTTTTTTGGGTTTTGGTGTCTACACCTATTAAGGAAAATGGTAATATAAAATATATTTTTTATGAATAACATTGCTTTCATTATTTATTGTCGATCACTCTTAATTTAGAAAAGATCACATTTTATTAAAATAAAAAAATAAAATTAAAATCTTTGTTTAAAAAAATTGTGTATATAGTGAAAGCCATCTAATTTTTTTATATATATTTCATTTAAATATTTATTGTTCATTAACTCTTTAAAATTATATAAATTAGCCTAAATATTATCAATCATTTTGCACATATTTATGTAAATGTGTATATATAAATAGATATAAATATGTATATATACACAGACGAAGAATATTTAATCTAAATAAATTTTTTAAGTGATTATTGTTCATTATTTTCTTTGTAATAATATACACAAATGTGATCATTCTTAATTGTTTAACGATAGTTGCTAGTTATTTTTTAAATTTATACTACTTATTTGAGAACATAGAAGAGGACAAATTTCTTTCACACAAAAATACTACTCTTTATGTGGAAGAATATATATATATATATATAAACTTCACAACTATTATAAAAGTAATAACATTTATCAAAAATATAATCTTTAATGAACCTTATTAGTGAGATGGCTAATTTAGAGGAAGACGGAATTTCTAAAAGAAATGAGAGGACTATTTTTATGAGGAATATATAGTTGTTGCACTTTACAGTCTAAAGATGCGCCCAATACTTTGCTTTCTCCACTTCCATGATAAAACCATCCATAATCTGTTTATCAAAATAATTAGTTGCATGGCAACTTCAGAGCATCTAACTGTAATTTATAACGGCATTCTCCAAATATTGGATAAGAGACACTCAAGACTCAACAACAAACAATGCTCAAGAGTTTGAACCCTTTAGGCACCTTTCAGAATCGGACATATAAACTAATGGTGATAATGAAATAGAAAATAAAAACACAAATTTAGATTAAATACCAATAAAAAAAACCCAAAATAAAATTAGTGAAATGACCCACCAAGCGTAGAAACTACAACAGCTAATTAAAAAGAAAAAAGAATCAAAAAAACTACAACATTCAAAATAAGACCTGCCCAATCCATGAATATTCCACACAAGGCCATTTCACCATTCAATTTCAAAAATATATTGTTATAAAAAAAAAGAATAGCAACATTTCAGATAGGATCATGACAATTCATGAGTGTTCTATGCAATGTCATTTCACCACTCCACTTTAGTTGTTAAATCATATGTTTATCAAATCAACAGCAAAACTACTTTTTGACATTGCAATTGTCATTTTAAGCATGGGAGAGGAACCAACAAAGGCCATTCAATGTTCCAAAATTGCTAAAAACCTAAGATAATTACTCCTCTAAAAAGACAATAGGTCCAGCAAAACTATAGTTAAATGTTCAAATAGTGGCTGCAAGCATAACCCTATAAAATTGACAAGACTGATCCTCACCAGTTCACAATTATTCTAAAATATAGTCACATTTCACACTAGAGTTTTCTTATATTTCTATGAAACCATCCCAAAAAAAGTGTTGCAACATTCAGTCTATATATTGCAATTTGAATCCTCATTCCAATTGTGTGGTCATTTTCCACAATATATTTCTAAACTTCCATGAAACTAAATACTAAAAATAGACCAGACTAAATACTAAAAATAGTCCAGAATATATACATCATATATATATAAGCATAATTTTATAAATATGCAAAATGGATGAAAATACAATGAAAAACATTAATAATGTAATAAAAAATGTTAACATTTCTAATATTATATAATATATAAGGTTGCTGAGTGTTTTTTTTTGCAAAAAAAATAAAAAAGGAAAAGAAAAATAAAGTAGGGCCGTCCCAGACCTTCACCTTTATCTTATAACACGAATTTGGCACAAAAAGCTAAAAGCTGATGTACAGAATTCTGCATGTAAAGGACAAATCTTGGAGCAGAACCCTAAGAATGAAATATTTAGACACTAAATAAAGTCGAAAATTGAGAGGTTCTTGAATATGGGATGTATTAGAAAAGATGGAAATATTATTTTAAACAAATCTTTTTGGAAGGTACAAAATAATACTAAGGTCGACTTTTGGGAGGATGCCCGGTTGAAGGATTACCCACTGGCCTGCAAAAAATCAAAAAAACGGGAGTGAACACCAGGGGAAAGAAAGTGAAGGATTATTGGATTGAGATTGAAAAAGAATGGATTAAAATAAAGAGTATGGGAAAGATGTTGGACTTCTTCCAGGTAGCATAAATATATTTCAACAAATAATGAATAGACAGTTGGGGCTTCAAGGTTCCTTGGAACACCAGGTATGATCGCATATATTGGTCATGTAGAGGAAAATTAGAGTACACAGGCTCAAAAGGATACATGCTCTGGAAAAACTTCACCATGGGCTAACACATGCAAAATATGGATGCAGATCTGGTATTTGAAAGCTTGGCCCAAAGGCAAAGACTTTCTGTGGTTAGCTCCACGGAAAAGACCTTGATAATGGAACAACACAAGCAAAAAAGATATCAAGGCCCACGTGGATGCCCCATTTGCCTGGAGGCAGAAGAGGATGTTTCTCACCTTCAATGCAGTTATGCACAATAAATCTGGCAAATCTTTCTAAAGCAATTTTGTACCTCATGGGTTCTCCCCTAACCTCCGATGAAAAATTGCCATGCTTGCAACAACACAGTTACTTTAAAAATCTTCAGGGACCTATGGTGTATGGCACCAATTGCGATTGTGGCATACTTGGAACAAAAGATGTAGTTGGATCTTAAAAAATGAATGCATATCACCATCTCAACTATGGAGTGCAGTGGAGAGAAATATCCTTGACACTCAGTTAATCCTTAATAGTTGTACCCTCTTCTCGCAATATAGTGACATGTCGCCAATTATTCACAAAGGTCACCCTCAACATTCATGCCATCAACAAAACAAAGCAAGCCTCTTATAAGTAATCAATTTGATTCACACTCATCTGATACTTTTGGCATACTAGCACCTGATACAATTCCTGTTTTTAGATTATCAACCCTTACCACTAGTATGCTAGAGTTATGCTCGACTAATGAACCAACACCACCATTGACAAATCCAATTGCATCCTTTACTGAAAATCCTTTTGCTAAGTTAAGTATGTTGCATTCCCAGTCTCTGGATCACCAACATGCCCCCATGTCAACTGCCCTTGACCATCCCACAATCACAGAGCAAATTCAAGGCCCCTCAACAATTCATGAAGAATCATAATTGGTTGGTTTTCAAGATTAGTGCCTTGGTAGAGGATACTGACAAATAAAATTTGTCATCATTAGAGATCCTTGACCAAAACAACATTGAAGATGGAGTCGTTTCTAGTTATTTTGTACATGATGAAATGAAGAAAACTATAAAAAATGAAGTCTTTAAAAAATGAAAAGAAACAAAAGGAATCAAAAAATAGGGTTCATTACATAGCAAATAGTTGCCACGATCAAGGGAATGTCAGGAAGAGAATTGGGCAAAGCAGATATGAGATGGTCTAAAGATGAAGGCGGATAGATTCACGGTCTTATTGACCATGTACCAAAGAAAATTGATAATTGGAAGCCTTGCGTGGACAGATTGACTTTCACAAGAGTCTGCCAGATTAGGCAGTACAAGAAAGTTTGAATTATCAAGTTCAAATAAGTAAGCTCAGGGAGCATATAGGGACATTGCAATGAAGATTACACAAAGCTCAAGTTAATTCTATTATCTTAAAGGCCAAGGAAAACACTCTGGAATCACAGGCACAGAGCAACCAGTAAGAGGTCGACAAGTATAAGGCTAAGGTTCAGGCTCTTTAGAGGCAGGTGCATGAAGCTTGAGCTCGAGCTTCTAAAAATCAAATCATTACAGACAGTGTAATCCAATCCTTATGGGCCAAATATGCCAATATGCTGTAGTGTTGTAGGAATTACTGTATTTCTACAGGAATTTAGAGTTCAATGTGGAAAAGGAGACATGAATGCTCTTCTCACACTCGTGAGATACAAGAGTCTTCTAACCACTTGGCACTAATAGGGTGGTAGGCAAACCAGTTGGGAGGGTAACATTCAAGCTCAGTTAACCACTGGAAAAGGTTTAAACGGGTTCCAAGGTAGAGCATTTTTGGGGGAATGGAATTGCAAAGTGGCACTAGAGACACTGAACGAGGCAAAAAAGTTGATTTTCCAGGTACTCTAGAAGGCTGCAGAGCTCCAAAGATTGCAGGCAGATCATTTTGCCAGGCCAGAGAAGTACTTGATGGATCTAAAACCAAATGGAAATAGAGATTGAGTCCATTAAAGCCATTCACCATCTGACTTTGACTGCTTGTAGGTATTACTGGTACATTCAATTTTCAACCAGTGAGAATTGGATGACCTTTCATCATTATAAACGAACAAGGGTTCAAGTGAAAAATTTATTTTTGGAAAGTTACATGTCCAAAGTGTAACCCTTTTAATAAAATTGAAGTCAATGAAATGTTCTTAAAGCTACAGAACTTTATTAAAAATAAACTACAAAAGGCTATTATTTTACCATGTATGTGCATTTTATTATTTTTATAAAAGAGTTATAAGAGAAAGGCACCTGTGGAAAAGTTGGATGGTCAAGAATCACCTTGGGATTGTATACATAAGACCTCAAACAAAGTGTAAACAGAGGTTCTTTAAAAAAAATTGCTCTTTAAGTCTCATTTTGGAAGATACAATTCAACATATCGATAAAATCCATTTGTTGAAGCCTTTGCTCTCCAAGTGATTTTTTTATTTCCAGTACATGGATAGTGATTTGTATTTCTACCATTTTGCTAATACGTGGATAAAGAGCCTTCTTTGCATCCAATTTGTGCATGTGCATGCTACAGGTATGAATGTGATGTTTTGCTTTCTTTTTCTGCAACCAAGTAAGTCAATCTTCTGGAATAAAATTAACTGTAACTTCTTCACAATTCCTTAGTTGTACAAATTTCTATTTCTATTGTTTTTGTACAGCAAACACCTAAGTTTTAGATATAGGAATTTGAATTTTAGCATTATTTTTCCGGCATACAACCCTCCATTTTTTAAATCCTTGCCTTTTAATATCAAGTTTTGTTTTTTTTTCCTTTGAATCTTTTGTTTTGCAAATTTTATATTTTTTTTGCAAATAAGGCAACCAATGCCACTAAACTGGAGGGTAGAAAAAACCCTGATATTTTTAAGAATTAAAATACATGTCAACAAAGTACAGGAAAACAGACTTAAACCAATAAACTCTTTATTAACAACAAGCTTTAGGAAGGAAAAATTGTATAGAAAAGAAATAAATTGACATTTTGAGCCACTCTTCATGAACCTTCATCAGGATGAGCAATAAGAATTACAGGTCGGAGCTCTTTATTCAGATAACTCCAAATCCCTTACAAGCACCATAGTAGATATAATTAACACAATCAAATTTACTTAATGTTTTTACCGTGCATTAAAAATATTATCCATCAAATCATTAATTAGGCTCATTTAATCTAATGAGCTTGTGAATAATGGGCTTCCAGAGTCACTTAAGCCTAAGCCTTCATCTTTGTAAACTTTTTTTTATAAAATTAAAGCATAACATACTAATAATGAATAAGGAATTACAACAGCTAGCTTATACGAACAAAATTATAAGATGACATGAGTCATTTACAAAATATTTTCAATAATTTCAGCAGGAGTTGAAATTCCTCTTAAACCCAACTATTTACAACTGCAAATGCAGATCAAAAGATCTGTGAAACTACTTTTCACTAAGAACTCCTTACTAGATACCTTATACAAGGACACCAAACTAGAACCTAGGGCTTTTGCATAAAACTTAGAACTGAAATAAATACATATCCAAGTGATAGTTGCCTGAACATATGACAAAGTTTATCAAAATTGGGACCATGAGAATTTTCCAAGGATCGCACTGGTCCTTCTGGTGTTGGCATCTTCATTTGTCCCCTTCCCTGTAGTTAATTTGTTGTGAGGCCCCTTCAACGACTTCCTGCATTGGCTTTAGGGTGAACCCAGGTGTTTTGGGCGGGATAGCTAACATCAAAACTGTAGAATGGGACTTGCCAATCTGTGGCCTGAGCCTGGGTAATGCTGGAGCTGCTGGCTTGATGAATCTTTGTTTTAAGTTATTAGGATTTTTCCCAATTTCATTTTTAAAGCTTGTTTATAATAAAAATTATATATCGTAGAAACTTGAAGGCTACTAAAACTCTATAACAAATATAACAATTACAAAATTCTTAAATCCCTCATAAGTCAAAAACATTTGATATAAAAACCCAGTTATTCATAACAAGCCAGCTTCAAAGCCATAGAAACATCAGATAACTAGCAGTTTCCCCAAATGTGCAAGGAATGCCAAAGGGAATATAAATAGTTGTTTTCCTGAATTTGATCTTTTAGTCTCTTTTGTTGTCTAATTTTACATGTGGAGTTTTGGTCTCTTTTATACGATGTTGGGTCTCAATGAGTATTGATTTCGTCCTTGGGCCCCAACTCACTATATGTGGACACATAGAACGATCGTGCTTAGTCGCTTTGTTGCTAGCTGCTTCAGCATCTTGTGTTTGATCTTTGTCCATGGATAAGCACAATTTTGACACCTGGCACAATCATATGATGTCACTTATCGTTGGGCTCTTGTTCTTGGCTCTTCGTCGTTGACTCTACGAGAAACCGAGATCCTGATGTGTGGATTGATCTCTCTAGCCCAATTGACATTGGGCCTTGGAAACATTTTTGTTTTTGTTGAGGCCCCAAATGAGCGCAATTGTGACACATAGAGCGATCTCGGTGGTCCAAACAGACACTTAATTGATGACCTAGATTTTTTTGTGCAGGCCCAAAAACGACTAGAAGACACATGGCAGTGACAATGACATGAGGGACAAGTGTGGCCACCACGACAGTGACCTGCAAATAGGTGGTGCTGACGTGGTGGTGATGTGTGGAATAGATGGCAATGATGTGGCAGACACATGGTATGTTCTCACCTATACAGGAGTCGAAAGTAGGATTTATTCTCTTTGATGTGCAGGTCACGAAGAAGAGTGAATGAGACATGTGCAAGGATACCACTCAACTAGATGATCGGAAGGTTTCCATGGCTTAGTTGTTTGTCATGTGGGACGCAAATAAGCGCGATTGAGACATGGAGCAACCCTGCTTGTCCAAGTGTCAAAAGGATCCAAGGTCTTAATTGTTTGTCCTACAAGGCATGAAGAAGCAGGATCGGGACACTTGGAACCATAGTTTGCATAATCGGTTGGGGCGAGTACTTGCCAAGGGGCCATTTTAGGTAACCAACAATTATTCGACAAAGCTAGTCAAATAAACAACAATAAATGACCAAAGACAAAAATATTTATATTTATCAAAAAAAAAATGATAAATATAAGTATTTTTGCCTTTAGTCATTTATTGTTGTTTATTTATAAATTGCAAAAGCAAAATAGATGAAATGAGTCTATAAAACGTTGAGAAAATGTTTTCTATCAAATTTGAATATAAATAAAGTACAAAATCACATAATCATACGAATACAACAAAGTCAAACTACAATGATGCTTATAGACTTATAGTCTTATACAAAAATCTGTAAGTACAAATTACAATAATCTATAATTTTCTCTTCCTCACTCTCTGAAAAACTAAAGGAGACTGAGAAACTCTAATCCTCCCACTCAGCTGCCCCACCTCGCTATGTCTAGAAGGCTACACCTGCCCCTGTAGCCCCACCTCTACCTCTACCTCTGCCTCCTCTTCAAAGATGTCCTCCAATCCAATCTCTCATCTTGTTTTAGTTGTACCCTACATAACTTGCCTCTCGAAATCAACAATTTCCTCTTTTGTGAACATGGGTCCGTCCTCATGTGTAATCCAATCATAATAAGAATCGATCTCATTTAGATCAATAGGCTCCTATGATGCATTCTCCAACTTTTTTGTGCGAAGTCGAAGGTTGTATTGCACAAAAACCAAGTCATTGAGGTGTTGTTGGCTTAACTTGTTGCGCTTCTTCATGTGAACGGAGTCAAACAAACTCCAATTGTGCTCACATCCAAAAGTACTACAAAGTTGAGATAAAATACGAAGGGCTAGCCTTTGAAGATTCGGGGTATTTCCACCCCAATCTTCCCGCCATAACCCTACAAATAAGATAATCAAAACTTTGTAAGAAATTAATAATTATAATTATGTAACTAGTAAGATACAAGTAAAGACTTCATTTTGTATTACTTGTTGATTGTGTGGCTCTCCCTCGGATAGCTAGTGCTGAAGAAAAAAACCTCCCCCTTCCCTGCTTGTAGTTCTGCAACACTACAATAATGACTCACTTCAACGTCAAATGTCATAATCTCAATGTATGTTGAAAGCCCCTCCATAACCTCTCCACTAGAATCTATGAAGCCATCAGAATACAAAGACTTGGGGATAACCAATCTTCCCGCCACGACCCTGCAAATAAAATATTCAAAACTTTATAAGAAATTAATAATTATAATTATGTAAATAGTAAAATACAAGTAAAGACTTTATTTTGTATTACTTGGTGATTGTGTGGCTCTCCCTCGGATAGCTAGTGCTAAAGAAAAAAACCTCCCTCTTGCCTGCTTGTAGTTCTGCAACACTACAATAATGAGGACCCTCACCTCAACGTCAAATGTCATAATCTCAATGCATGTTGAAAGCCCCTCCGTAACCTCTCCACTAGAATCTATAAGCCATCAAAATAAAAAGACTTGGGGTTAAGATAATACCTCACTGCATTGATGGGTTGGTGGAGTTGATTGTTCCAATTGGGATCAAATCTGACATAATCTCCTTTATAACAGTTTTAGACAACCTCTTTAGTCCTATCCATGGCCTCATAAATATAACTCATTAGATTTTGCTCCCCATCTACTAATCGCAAAACCCTCACCAAAGGCTAAGACACCTACAAAGTTACAAACAAATTAAGGTTAGTGTTACTAAGTTATAGACAATAAATATTTTAAGTTTAAAAAATTGAAAACAAGAGAAACAATTTAAAATTTAAATTGCAATTTCAAGTTACCTTGACAATCTTTGTAGCTCTCGTTTCGAAAGCCTCACCAAAAACTATCTTCCCAACCTTCACTCCATCAGCTTTCTTGGAATAGGATGACTCCATCCATGCTTAAAACACAAACATTAGCTTCAAAAGAGTCAACAAACTGCAAATATTTTGCAATATAAGAAATTTCATTAAAACCCTGGTAACCCCTGCTCGAACAAGCTCTTTTCCCTTGATGTGCTCTCTCATCAAGTTGAAAACCCAAAAGTAATTGTAGATATATTTTGTTATTTCTCTAGCTTTTTCTACAACTAGTCGCACTCAATCAAGTTTGCCTAAGTCCTCCAAAAAAAGGTCAAGGCAATAGGCCACACAAGGTGTCCAAAAAAAAGATGGATGTCTCTCCCTAAAAAGTCTCCCAACTATTACATATGTTGTTGCATTGTTTGTAATAATTTGGACAACATTCTCGATGCCCACTTCTAAAACAACCTCCTATAACATCAAGCTCAAAGTTTTTTCATTTTTTATTTTACAAGATGCATCAATAGACTTCAAAAAACCTAGTTCACCATTTGAAACAGTTAAAAAATTGATGCGAGTGCGGTTCTTTCCATCCGTCATCCATAGAAAAGAATGGTGCATCTGAACTTACGCCACCTCTTCTGATATTTGACAATTAACTTTGCATCTTCAACTACATTCTTGAGCAACTTATCACTCAAGTCTTTTGGAGGTGTCTTGTACCATTTCCCTACAACTATCAATGTTGTAACCAAATATTCTCAATATGAGCTCCTTGCCACATTGAAAGAAAGGTTGTTGAAGTGCCAAAAAATTGCACATGTTTTGTCTATTTTTGCATGCATTTGTTTGTTTCATCTCGTAGTTTATAATGAAGATTGTGCCCCAAGTATGTTTCTAGGCACAAAAAATGAATGTAACTAAGTCGAAGATAATGAAGATGTGACATGACGCTTGCGTGGACCAAAAGTAGAGCCCACAATTTTTGTCATCATTGTTGATTCATTTTCTGTGGATGTGAGAGCAATGGTCACTGTGAGGACTACTTACATCCTTGTCCTCTCTAGTTTCTTTTCGCTCAATGATGCAAGCTCTATTATCATCTCTCATTTTGCCTCTTCAGTGACACTGGAACAAGGCGCGACGTCGCGGCAAAGAATGCATGAAAGAAGGTACTTCATGCAATTGATGCCCCTGAACATCCTCTTCGAGCAAAAGTTGCAAATTGAAATCGTTTGGGACGTTTCCACTGACATGGCATACTTCCAAGCACCGGTGCGAGCATTTGAGGGAATTGATTAGCTACCAGTGACTGAATTTGACCCCGATGCATTAACGAATGTCATTGTTTGTTAACGAATAACTTGCAAAATGCAAACATATTGAAAACAACGTTAAAAAAATAAAAAATAAAAACATTTAATACAAATTAAAATACAATAAAAAAATTATAATAATAAACTATTAAACAAATACTATAATAGAATTTGATTTAACAAACAAATAAAAAACTATAGTCTATAACAATTAAAAGAACAAAAATAAATAAATTATAATGATAAACAAAAACTAAGTCTATAATGTCAACGACTAAAAAACATTTTTAATTTAAAATTAAAAAAATAAGCATTAATTTTAATTACTAAACACAAATTTAACAGAGTGCATCAAATTTGAATAATAAAATTTAAATTTTTTTATCAAGCATGTTTATAATTATATTAGAATTCATTTACATGCTCGGAAATAAATAAATAAATAATTGTACAAACCTAGAAATCGTTTTGCTAAATTCTCCTTCAAATTCGCTCTTGAATGCTCCAAAATCTTGTGTGAATGAAATTAGAGGAATGTGTGACAATTTATAAGACAAAAATCCCCATATTTGTAGTGTATTTGTAACGTTTTTTGTTGTGTTTCGCGTCAAATCCGTATACAGACAGTGTTCTAGATTATTCCTGCGTACAAACAGCGTGGGAGATAACCGACGAATAATCACCGGTTACTCACCAGTCTAAAAAATTTGCAATTCTATTTTACCCACAAATTTGAGTGGCAGTTATTCGCCATGGCAAAAATGTGGCAAGTAACTGACCAACCGGCGGTTACTCGTCGGTTATGTCATCTATGCTTGGAACAACCTTGTTCAACTAGATGATTAGGGAGCCTAGGAGTTGAAAACCCAACGAGCAAAAGTTGCAGAAGAGTGCGATCTAAACACAAACAAATCCCACTCAACCAAATACTTGCGAACATGAAGACCTAACAAACGTTGAAGTTGAGCATGCAAAAGACCTTGATGCAAACACATGTATAGATCTGGTGAGCCCACAAAGTCTCAACCTACAAAATAAGCATAAATAACTTTGGACAAACATAAAGTTAAATAGTCTTTGTAATGAAGTCTATAGAAAAGTATTTTTAACTCAACAATCACAAATTCAAACTAAAAGTCTAGGTAATATGTCCAAACAAACATCTATTACTCCTAAGCTCACATTATACAGATGGCTCAATTAGTCCTCAATAACCATAATGTTCTGAAACAAACTCATTTCCATATAAACTAGAGCATGGAAGCTACAAGATAGATTGCATGACCTTAAAGGTTTGTCTCAATCTAAGCGTTATTGCAACATTGATTCAAGTTGCACATCAAATGCGGATCCATGCCACAATAAAATCAACTTTCATGATGTGCTTATCCAACCTTAACAATAGAAAATGCCTAGTCAAAGATATAACCACCCTAGAAGAAGCAATCCCCTTTGTAATGTATAAAGGTCATGCAAATCTAATAGCCATCTTAAAACCTAGTTTCGTGTACACCCTGGGCCATCATGTTTATATTATATATTGTCATATATAATATATAATATATAATTATATTATATTATAATATAATATATATATATATATATATATAATTTTTTTTATATTGAATATTAATTATTATATAAATAATACATACTTTCAAATAAAAGCCAATAATAAAATATAAAATCCCTAACCATTTTTATTTTTTGATATTTATATGGAAATCTATAATTTAAATATAAACTTATTTAAAATCCATTTAATATTAAAATTTATATATATATATATATATATATATATATATCAAATGTTCATTCAACAAAACCTTTATAATAACATCAAGAACTTTTGTACATTTTGATTATATAATAAATAGAACTAATTTAATTTAATTATTTTACATTTTAAGATCAATAAACATTACATTCAAATAAAAATTCAATAATAAATATAAAACCTATAAACAAAAGTTTTATTTTTAAATATTTATATGAAAAACTATAATTTAAACTCAAAATTATTTAAAATCTATTTAATATTAAAATTCAAAAATAAAATAAAAATATATATACATCAAATATTCATTGAATAGGACCTTTACAATAACATCAAGAACTCTCCTATATTTTAATTATATAATAAATAAAATTAAGTTAAATTAATTATTTTACATTTTATTATGTATTTATAATAATGTCGATAACTCTCCTATATTTTAATTATAGAAATTTAATTATTTATATTTTATCATATATAATAAAATTGTAGTGATTAAATATTGTATATGATAAAATTATACTTTTAAAAAATTGTGTTACTTTCTCATCTTTCTATTTAAAAAACTTTTAAACATTCAAAATTAATCATGTGAATTTTGACCATTAATATTTAATTAATCTTATAACCATAAAGATGTTACAGTATCTATATATATTATACTGGGTTAAAAAAAATTGCATTTATATTCAGCTAACTTTCCGGCTTCAAGGTATCGATTTATATTTTACCCTGCTTACTGTTGATATTTGTTGTGTACATTACAATATTACTCCATCGTTCATACCCTTGGCATTAACATTTAGGATCATTGATCACTTTCAACAAAAGTGGACTAAAGGTTCGATTTGTTTGTTCTCAAAATTTAAGCAACTACAGTTTTTTCTATTTGCCAAATTTAAGTAATATATTATATTTGGTTAAAAAAATTACTTTTATATTTTGCAAATTTTTCGACTTGATAAATACATCAATTTATATTTTACCCTGATTACTATTGATTTGTGGTGTACATTACAATATTACTCCATCACTCATACCCTTGGCATTAAGATTTAGGATTGTTGATCGCTTTGTGGACTAAAGGTTTAATTTTTTCGTTCTCAATATTTAAGCAACTACAGGGTTTCTATTTGCCACATTTAAAGTCGAATATTTGCAGCTGAGGATATGTTGATTCAAAGGGAAAGGAATCAAGGAAAAAGCACAAGGTTTATTTCTTTTCACAAGCTCTTTAGTAGATAGAGGAAATCATGATCCTTAATACTTACAATCTGACAACAAACCAGCCGTGGGAATGACCATATTGATTGATGTCGCCTAGTTAGCAGTTCCAAAAGTTTTGCACATCCCTTCCCTACATGCACCATTAAAATATAAACAGCAAATGATTTTAGAGAGGATTTATTTACTTTTTATCAAAGAATGCATGTCCATTCAGCATGCTTTAAGGATTTTGCAGCCACAGCATCTAAAATTATCTGATCTTAATTATTTTCCTCTTATTTCTTTGGCATTTATAATTGATTTAAAAACACCAATCTACAAAATTTTAGTTTGAAAATATGGTGCGAATATATAGAGTTTTCAATATTTAGTTATGATTAGAGTTCATCCTATCTGTCAATAGTTCCCTTCATAATGGGTATTGGTCTCAAATTTTGCAATGAATTATTCAGTAGGTGTATTTTTTGTTACAAATTCCGATAATCAAGTTTGATTGCAAATTTAAGTGAAGTTTTTTTTTAAATTATTATTTTTATTTATTACATCAAGGCATTTTCTTGTATAATTAGCCAAATCGCATGAATCCTTGCATGACTAGGAAAATTCACATGAAACCCCTTAATCCCATTGCCCACATAGAAATACTAAAAAACTCTTATTAAAAGAAAGAATCCTTGTAGATATTAAACGTTAAATAAGGAAGAAACCATTGCTTGTCCCCTTTCTAAAACTTCTGGATTTAGTATTTGTAGTGCTACATGCACATTAAAACAAAAGACAGGGAAAGGCATACACACATTACAAGTAAAGGTGAAACAATAAGGGTAACATGGCAAGGCTCTCTTCAGATGGAATGGTAGCCATCAGAGAAAGCACAAAACCAGGGAAAGCTAAAACAAAAAAGTTACCAAAGGATTGAGCTTATATTTATATACTATATTATGTTACCAAAAACAAAACAAAAAAAACTGTAATTGCAACAATAACATGACGAGGTTGCAAATAAAAAACGTATGTATATACATAGCTTTTTATATATATAATTTTACATATAGTTAATATTATTAATAGTTAAATATGGTATAAAAATAAATAGTATAATAATATAAATGTTAATTTTATTAATCAATAAAATAGAGAAATCAAATTTTAATTAAATAAATTTTCTTTTATATGAAATTTTGGATTTTTAAATTAAATTAATATTATCTTTCATTCATGTTAGTTTTAGTACTTTATTTATTTCTCTATTACAATATTGTTTTTATAGTTAGCATAAATTTATTTATTGTTTATTTATTTGTTTTTATATTCTATGATATTATTTATTTATTATTTTTATGACATTGTTTCTCTAACTTTTGGTTTGTAGTGTCATATTTGCAAATCTGCAACCTCAAATTGATATCTAAATTGTGAAGATAATCAATCCAAATGCGATGGCATATATTTCATTATTACCTTAGTTCCCTGATTTTTCTTGCAATTTTTTATCCGGTCACCGCTCAAAATCCAAATTCCTTTTAAAACAACCTCCAACTCTATAGAAATGAAAAAAAATAAATACAATGGCGAAAACATAGTAGAAACGTTACAATATAGCCTGTAACAGTTGTTCATGTTGCGAACAACATTTTTGTGATCTTAATTGGAAACGAGGCTCCATCACAATTTTGACAACATAGTATACAGATAACAAAAAAAACTTTTGAAACCCCAAAACTAATTTAATGTAAGCAAAAAATTGTAGATTTAATTATCATGTTTTTAGGATATTCTTGAGTGAAATATCAATTTAATGTAAGAAAAAAATTCTGAAATTTTCAAAAAAAAAAAGTAAATTGAATTAGATATTAAATTTGTAATTTTTTATATCATAGTTTTTAATTTAAAAAAAATAATGAAGAGATGTTTTTGATTAGGGTAAGCAGGGATTTTGAAAGGGCCTAGACCCTTGTACAAGAGATCAAATATAGCAATGAAGCCCAACAAAACTAAAAAGAACAACTAACAGCAGAACAACGTAGGACTAACCCAACAACAAGACAAACAGACAAAGGGTCAAAGACCCCAAGTAGCCCAACAGAATAAAATCAGGGTGGTTTGAAACCAAATTTCTCTAAAGAACTCTGATTACACATCTTAAGCTTGAAAATACCCTTAGATCTCTTCTTTTTGGAAGACGTAGGACAGTCCAAAGTGTCACTCGAGGTCCCAGCATCGCATTGCACCTCAGCGAAAGGATTCCCCATCACATCTCCATTGTGCCTATTCCCATTATATCGCATATCTGGCAAAGGAGTCCTCATTCCAGCACTACTATCTTCAAAAATTCCCTTGTTTTCCATCATATGTGCATCCACTAAGGGGGGATGCACTCCTTTTTCTTCCAAACAGGATGTTGCTTCTTTTTACTTGGACAAACAACATCAGAATGACGAGCTTTATAACAGCGAAAGCAAACAACATGAGAGTGTTCAAACTCAATCTGTTGAACCCATCTACCAAACTTGGATAATAAGGTAATCCTGGTAGGGAGTACCTTATCAGCGTCCACAAACACACAAAATCTAGCAAACAAAAGGCATCTTTTGAATTTCATAACCGCATCAGCCCAGCATATTGCCCAAAGGAATTGGCAATACCCATAAAAACCTCCTCATCCCAATATTCTAGTGGGAGACCTGGCAACCTAACCCAAATTGGAAACTTCCTGCTGCAATCCACTAAAAGGTTGAAGCACGATGACTAGTTTTGTAGGCAAAGACCATTTTGCCCAAGAAACCAAGGACCAACAAGGATCCTTGAGCAATCTTCAGAGATCGAAAAGGAAAACAAGAAGAATCCGTTCAGCATAACACTCACCTCAACCTGCCCCCCTTAGCCTCCAACCACAAAGCATCCACCTTCTAACCACATCGATATTGGGGCGATTTCCGCAAAATCTCCCAACAGGGAAGTTACAAAGCCACCCAGCAGCGCTTTCAACGAGCAAATCAGGGATGACGATTCGATTATCCGCCAAAGCCTCTCCCCAATCAGCATCAGCAACAGATATATGAGGGATATCAACAATCTCCTCAGCATGTGTGTTAACCTCCAACGCCTCCTCAGGGAGGTCAACACCTGCCTCAACAGCGACGCTCTGCATGCTTCCTTTCCCAAATATTGGATTAACAGCGTCAACAACACCTGTGCAAGCAAACTGCAAACCCCCTTTTAGACTGTTATCACTGGAAATGGCACCCACGAGCGAAGCCATACTTAGCTAAACCCCTGAGACAACAGGGGCATCCTTACTACCCACGACCAACTTGACAAGCATGGAGGAGGCAGCAACGGGTTTCTGGAGAAGAAACCCTCGTGAAAGCCCGTAGCCAAGATCACCACCCTACCGAGCAGAGGAGGGTTGTCGTGTCCAAGAAATGGATTTTTGGACCTCCAACCACAAATCCAACAGACTTTCATCCTCTTCCTCATCAAAAGAGGTCGCCCACTCATCTTGAAACTCCTCAACTTCGTCGTCTGGGTCGTCGTCATTGCCTCCATCATCAGCCTCCCCTGCAACCAAAAATCCTACACCGCTGCTCGATGCTCTCGCCTCGATTGACATATCCTTACATAATGAAGTGATGTTAAAAAGGAATAACAAAGATTTTTTTGGGTTTTGGTGTCTACACCTATTAAGGAAAATGGTAATATAAAATATATTTTTTATGAATAACATTGCTTTCATTATTTATTGTCGATCACTCTTAATTTAGAAAAGATCACATTTTATTAAAATAAAAAAATAAAATTAAAATCTTTGTTTAAAAAAATTGTGTATATAGTGAAAGCCATCTAATTTTTTTATATATATTTCATTTAAATATTTATTGTTCATTAACTCTTTAAAATTATATAAATTAGCCTAAATATTATCAATCATTTTGCACATATTTATGTAAATGTGTATATATAAACAGATATAAATATGTATATATACACAGACGAAGAATATTTAATCTAAATAAATTTTTTAAGTGATTATTGTTCATTATTTTCTTTGTAATAATATACACAAATGTGATCATTCTTAATTGTTTAACGATAGTTGCTAGTTATTTTTTAAATTTATACTACTTATTTGAAAACATAGAAGAGGACAAATTTCTTTCACACAAAAATACTACTCTTTATGTGGAAGAATATATATATATATATATAAACTTCACAACTATTATAAAAGTAATAACATTTATCAAAAATATAATCTTTAATGAACCTTATTAGTGAGATGGCTAATTTAGAGGAAGACGGAATTTCTAAAAGAAATGAGAGGACTATTTTTATGAGGAATATATAGTTGTTGCACTTTACAGTCTAAAGATGCGCCCAATACTTTGCTTTCTCCACTTCCATGATAAAACCATCCATAATCTGTTTATCAAAATAATTAGTTGCATGGCAACTTCAGAGCATCTAACTGTAATTTATAACGGCATTCTCCAAATATTGGATAAGAGACACTCAAGACTCAACAACAAACAATGCTCAAGAGTTTGAACCCTTTAGGCACCTTTCAGAATCGGACATATAAACTAATGGTGATAATGAAATAGAAAATAAAAACACAAATTTAGATTAAATACCAATAAAAAAAACCCAAAATAAAATTAGTGAAATGACCCACCAAGCGTAGAAACTACAACAGCTAATTAAAAAGAAAAAAGAATCAAAAAAACTACAACATTCAAAATAAGACCTGCCCAATCCATGAATATTCCACACAAGGCCATTTCACCATTCAATTTCAAAAATATATTGTTATAAAAAAAAAGAATAGCAACATTTCAGATAGGATCATGACAATTCATGAGTGTTCTATGCAATGTCATTTCACCACTCCACTTTAGTTGTTAAATCATATGTTTATCAAATCAACAGCAAAACTACTTTTTGACATTGCAATTGTCATTTTAAGCATGGGAGAGGAACCAACAAAGGCCATTCAATGTTCCAAAATTGCTAAAAACCTAAGATAATTACTCCTCTAAAAAGACAATAGGTCCAGCAAAACTATAGTTAAATGTTCAAATAGTGGCTGCAAGCATAACCCTATAAAATTGACAAGACTGATCCTCACCAGTTCACAATTATTCTAAAATATAGTCACATTTCACACTAGAGTTTTCTTATATTTCTATGAAACCATCCCAAAAAAAGTGTTGCAACATTCAGTCTATATATTGCAATTTGAATCCTCATTCCAATTGTGTGGTCATTTTCCACAATATATTTCTAAACTTCCATGAAACTAAATACTAAAAATAGACCATTTCAAAATCTATTACCAGTTCACAAGTATAATAATATGCAATAACATTTTAGTTACTGTCATAATTGAACTGCGGATTTTTTTTCATGAAACTACACACTAAAAGTACATTTCAATTATTGCCATCTATTGACACAAAAAAAGGTCATTCAATCCCAATTGTATACGCCATGCCAATTCACAATAACAAATTTGGAATAGCGTACCATATTGTTACCGACTTCGACTATCACAACCCTGTGGAAACTATTTAAAAATGTCGCGGACTCACAGCGTTGCTTGCTCGTTGTTTGAATGTTGGATTGCCAATCTCCACTAGCTATATTTATAAGACCAATAATGCTACATTATTAAATACATTGATCAACCTAGTGGACAATTCCATTCAAAGGAGATTAATTATGCACGCTAAAAGCAACACATTTTATCAAGGGACATCGATAAGTTTTTAAAATTACAAGGTGGCGATAGGCCTTTCCAATTGGCAACTATTTTTTATTGTTAAACACTTTGTTGTACCTGTTCACTTATAACACTTGCAGTATTTAATTTATTGATGTCATTTCACGACTGGGTTATGACGTTATGTGGTTTATTAAAAAAATCAACTTGAAAAGCTTCGAATATGACAGGAATGACATCTTTTTGATGCGACTACAAATCTATGGTGTGTTGATGACAATAAAAACATGTTCGCTTATCACTTGTGATATATTTAATTTATTGATGTCATTTCACAACTGGCTTATGACGTTACTTTATTTTAAAAAATCAACTTGAAAAGCTTCAGATATGACAGGAATGGCATCTTTTTGATGCAATAACAAATCTATAGTGTGTCAATGACACTAGAAATGTCTTTGACGAAAAGATAATATGAAGTTTTGAAACAGATATACACGAGGGCAGATAAACTTATTCTTAGATATTAGGTAATTGAAAGAAACTAGCAAATATTCTCATTTGCAGTAACAAGAACAATTTGGATTGTCCCTTTTGACACATGATCATAAACTAATATGATTTTGGTGAATAAGCCTTGTAGGTCTTGAGAATTATGGTTGCACAGTTTGTCATGGATATAACTTGGCCATCACTATACAGGTAAAATTGTCCTATTCGCTTATATGGTTCAAAAATAATACAACAAACAAATTTAATAGAAGGAAGAATATGCTATATCAACATGGCAAATGACCAAAAAAATGAGATTATACTGTGCAAAAACCCTCTATATTAGAAGAAAAAAGGTTCAAGTGGCAATAACCTTGTTACACCCATACATTTCAATTTTTAAAAGTTCAGAAAAATTGGGACTCGTCAATAGCCAAAAAATGGCTACTTCTAGATTAAAATCGTTAAGTTGGAACCACAAAGAAATTATTACAACAATAGTTTGCATCCCAATTTAAAGTATTCCTCAATGTCCTCAAGATTTATTCCGAAGTTCTTGAAAACTACGAGTCTTTTACTCAGTTACAAAAGGCATCTTTCTTGCATCCCATGAAAACAATCTTACACCCCAAGTAATAAACGTTGACCTACCTTGAAAATCATCTTGGTTTAGAAAAACCAAGCTCTAATGGCACAAAGTCAAAATCAAATTCATTAGTATATGCATGAAATGTCAAAACAAAAAGAAATATTTATATTAAAACACTGGGCAAGATTCAGATCAGCACTCACTTCATCGAACAATTTTTTCCACAGCATTACACTAGTGATTCCATGGCTGTTATTAATAATACTCATTCGCTCCAAAAAAACCCTCTAAAATTGCAGACCAAGTAAACACACTCACAACGCTGCTTGCTTGTTGCTTGAATGTTGGATTGCCAATCTCCACAAGCTGTATTTATAATACCAATAATGCTACATTATTAAATACATCGATCAACCCCACGCACAATTCCATTTAATGGAGATTAATTCATGTAATGTCCCCATTTTTGCGAGCATCATTTTCTGAGGGATTAGCCTATTTCCTGACCTTCGTAGGCTAATGGAGTTGTTCAGAGAGTCTTGTTTGGCAGATATCAGGGTGGGTTCTTCTCTAGAGCTTTAGGTTGGTTCAGGTTGGCCTTCGTTTAGTGATTCAAGACTTAGTTTCACACACTTACTATTTATAGTAAGTCAGCAAGGCATAAAGCTTGGTTCAGGTTGGCCTTCGTTTAGTGATTCAAGACTTAGTTTCACACACTTACTATTTATAGTAAGTCAGCAAGGCATGAGAGTCTAGTGTTTCTATTTATAGTAAGGCACCTAGACATATGGTGAGCTCGGCGTTGATCTCAGTTTTCAATTGGCCGAGCGAAATAAGAAGTAATGTGCAAGTATATTATTTAATTATTATTAAATATGACTTTAATAATAATTAATCATTAAAACGTATATTATAAAGTTATATTATAACTTTATGTCTAAAAGAGATTAAATGACTAATTAAAAAGGGCGCCCACTTGAAGGAGTTATTTATAAAGTCTAAATGCACATTGATATTATTTTAATTGAGTGAAAAGAAGCTTCTAGAGGATCGACTTTTTCTTATTGAGAAATTATAAAAGTGATCAACCAAGGCCATTGTAAATCATCCAAGATTTGATATTTGTCTTTTGTTTTCTCTTTGGCTTCATCCAGAGATCAAGTTTGTGCAGATTTGAGAAGTCTTTTTCAAGGGTTTCAGGGAATAATCATTTGCGGCTCAAAAGTTGATATTCGAGTATGATCAATCTTATTGTAAATTTCAAGCAATAAATAATAAAGTTGATCATTTGCTATTTTAGTTTCCAACATTGCTCTCTTTGCATTTGCTTCGCAATTTTATGCATTTCTTGGTAAATATTATGAAAACTTCAGAACACAAAAATCAGATTACCAATTGCAAAGAATTTTAGCTTGGGGGAGAACTAGGGTTCTTACAATTCAGCACCCTGAAAACAACACATTTTATGAAGTGACACATATAAGTTTTTAAAATTGCAAAATGGCGATAGGTCTTTCTAGCTGGCGACTACTTTTTATCGTTAAAAACCAAATATTTTAATTTAATTTGCCATACTTGTTTGCTTATAACACTCGCGATATTTTTATTGATGACATCTCAATTGTTTCAATCGCATAGTTCCACATGTCCGATTCGCTGACATTGGCATCATAACAAAGATTCAAATTTAATACTATTGAGTCCTTCCTAACTTTGATTTTGTTGCTTCAAAAGCTTCAGATATGACTGGAATGGTATCTTTTTGATGCAATGACGAATCTATGGTGTGGCAATGAGAATAGAAACGCCTTCAATGTAATAACAAACTCAATCCCAAAAGAAATATAGCACTTACAAAATTGTTAAATCCCCTAATGATCCATAGAAATCTTGTGTATAAATCTGTTTTATAGAAAACCAATTTACAATACATAGAAATTTCAGATGATAAAAAGATAAACCAAATAAATCCCTAGAATAAATGTCACATGTATCTTATATTCATATAAAAACTAAAAATTGAAAGAAATATCAGATAAATACTTACTATTTCATAAAAAATTCCAATAATAGGACAGCAAAAGAAACAAAATCATATGAGAAATTTCATGATTATGAAATTGTAGCAAACCTACTATAGAATT
Organism: Torreya grandis; assembly: GCA_037957365.1. NCBI lineage: Eukaryota > Viridiplantae > Streptophyta > Pinopsida > Cupressales > Taxaceae > Torreya > Torreya grandis. The sequence continues at coordinate 1,786,172 of JARHVA010001388.1, forward strand.
TTTGTGAAAACAATGCCCCGACCTGGGTGGATAATAAATGATAAAATGGCTTCAATTACGATGAAATGCAATATAAACTAAAACCAGAAAAAAAAATGTTAATTTATAATTCATTAAAAATTTCACAAAATAACAGACAAAGTCAGCTAAATGCTTAACATAAATGTAATAAGTACCTAAATAAATTAAAAGCCTGATTATTATTTTTTTCAAAAAAATGACCTGGGCAATTTACAAGTCATAGACATCTCAGAAAATTAAAAAACAACAAAACAAACTAATTCGCCTCAAAAAATTGTAATAATCACAACTTTGTTAAAAACCCTAATAATTTTTTTTTTTTAAAAACTGACCTGACAGGGTAATGGAGGCAAGACAAGTTCCTACGGATTGTCGTGTAACGGTCCAGTAGATACACTCATATAGGAGCAACCCAGGAGCGAATCCCACCAGTGGTCAGGCAACCTACAGCGGGGAATGCTTAAAATCCACATGATGATGCGGTGCAGTAGCCAAATGACTTACTGACATATTAGATGATTGGTGGTTCAGGGACTGGGACCCCATGATTGTGTCACAAATGGGAAAGGACCCACTCCCTTGTTTAATCAACCAAAAATAATGTAGGCAAAACAAGAAAACATAAAACCAGTTTAAGAATCATAGAAATTTTAGAAAATAAAATAGAAAACCAAACTAAATACATATAACTTATAAGAAATGTACTAATCACATATTCTTACAACTGTAACTTTGAATGTTGTAATTAAAACCTATAAATTTGTAGAAAATCGAGAAATACAACAGCAAAATAAACTAAATCCCAGAAGAAATGCAACAATTACAAAATTCTTATAGACCTACTAATTCACTTTTTTTAAAAGAATAATGATAATTTCAAGATTATTAAAAGCATAATAATCAAATTTGAAATCAATGAAATGACAAAATTCTTTAAAAACCTGATAATTAATGTTTTAGAAAAAAATGCCAACTTGACAGATAACACTAGGTGGATATTGGGGCAGGCTTTTTAACACTGAACCACATGAAATCTGTTATTATTTTCAATTTTATCGAAATCTAATATAAATAGTTTAATTTCAGCAAAACAATAACCAATTCATAGAAATTCCACATTAGAACCTGAAAGTTCATATCAAAAAATTCATAGAAAATTTACAAAATATAACAGAAAACCAAACTAAAGCCCTGAGAAAAATCTCATAACTTCTAAACACCTAATAATTATTTTTTCAATGTGATATTATATTTTGTTTTTGCGAAAGAATGGCTAATGGAACCTAGACACACAGAAATTTGGCAAACAGCCAACACCCAGGTGGTAATATACTCCCCATACTGAGACAAAAAATTAACCTATTTAAAATGCTGATAAATTTCAGAAAATAGAAATACAAAACAACTTAAATAGCTAGAAGAAATGTCACAATTACAACATTCTGAAAACCCCATTACCAAATTTTGCAAATAACTAAAACCCTGTAATAAACGTGGCAATTACAGATCTTTGTAATGTGATAATTCAGATAAACTTCAGAAAATAGAAAAGCAAAAAAACTAAATCCTACTAGAAATGTTAAGATTTCTGTATTAAAAAATGGGAGTGCCCTCTGGGTACCCAGGGAAAACCTGAGAAATTCTTCGAAATGATTACCTGTCACAGTTAACCGTGGGGCGAATAGAGTCCCAAAACCTGCAGTTAACAGCGAGTAACTAATTGCAGTTACTCGCTGTTAACCACAGGTTTAGGGACAAAAACTCGGCTTTAAAAAAACTTACCAGACATCAAAAACGAAAACCATTTAACATCATTTTGCATTCCATTTATCACATTTTTGCCTGCATCGATATTTGCATTCCGTTTATTCCATTTTATGCATTTGGAGTGTCTGAAACTCGTTGATATTTGCCCCATTCATCAATATTTGCCGCATCGGGGTTTGCAGGGTTTGATACGTGGAACCATTGCCTGTGGTTTCCAAGCTTTATACCTCGCCCTCAGTTTGAAGTTTCCATTTGACAGTTTGCTAGGGTTTAGCAGTGACTTGTGAGGGAAATCTGTGACTTGTTGCTCATTGTGAGGACAATCCTGTTTATAACATCTCTTTCTAGGTTCCTCCTTGTATGTGTCATCGAAAGGCTGGTAGCAATCCATGACCTTACAAGTATCTAACGAACAGTGAATTCTCTGTTATGGGTTATGTCTTTAAGTTCTGGTATATTTATGTCCTTGGCTTCTTACAAATTATAGAACTCAGTACATTGTAGGAATTGAGTTTTTGGTATTATTTCTGAAAGTGTTTGGTTTGGGATCTGCCAATTCATAAGCTTCAAGTTTCAACAGTACTCAAAGCTCAAGGGTTCCCGTCAGTCTTTTACAGTTGTGTTCTGAGTTATGTGTTCTCTATAATCATTTCTCTACATTCATTTCATTTTTATATGTGTTTTCAGTGTATTTTATGAATTTATATATTTTTTAAAATAGCGATAATATTGTCGAGTCCCTAGTACGGATCAAATTTTTTGTCTGCCGAGTAATTGCCGAGTACAAGTTTTACTACCTTGGTTAGGATTAACAAAAAAATTTAAAATGAGTAATTAACACTTTTTCAAAGTTAGTGACCTTAAGAAACACCTTTAATTTCACACAAATTTCATCTAAAATACTAACAATTCATTAAATACCAGTTCAAAATTCATATAACAACCTGATAATTCAGACAGACTTTCTATAAACACCTAATAATTCATATAAATTTAAGAGCAATCTGATAATGTACTGAAAAGTTATAATTTTTACACCAAGAAAGCAATCTGGCCATTTGCTTGCTGCTAAAGATAGAGTCTTAAAAAAAAAATTAAAACACTGATCAGCTTATTTGTCGATGATTTTGCCGATAATTTAGAATCTCTCAACCTGGTTGAGTAAATAAATTATTTTGGTAAATATAAGCAACAAGAAAGAGAATTTCTCTTCTTTATCATTTAAGTAACCATGAATAAGATTGTCAGACCTTTGGGCTCACTGCATTTATTGGCCTCAATGATGACCTGACCTGAAGAGATGATTATGAAACCCAACTAGAAATGCCATGATTTAAAAACCTAACAATTAACTTTTGAAAAGAATTACCTGAACAATTTAAAATTCATAGAAATTTAAGCAAATGAAACAATAAAACAGCCTAAAAGGCTAAAACCCAAGAAGAAATGACCAAAACTAAAATCATGGCCCGAGATGAAGAGATCCAGAATATTTTTTCTCGATTGAATTCATATCATTACAAGATTCTCAACAACCTAATTATCATTAATTTTTTGAATTGTTTTCAAGGGAAAAAAATCTTCTGGACCTGATGGATATTGGAGAACAGTTCCAAACCCTGGACACCTTGAAAGCTGTTATTGAGTATTTTATCATAATTTCATATAAATTCAAAATAATTGATGGAAAACGGGTCTAAAATTCATACAAAACCAGTTTAACATTCCCTGAAATTTCGGAAAATAAAACAGCATGACCACCTAAAGTTCTAGCCCCCATTAAAGGGTCAAGAGATAAAAAAGTGTAATGAAGCAAAATGTTCTTCCTCAACCCCTGGCATTACAAAGCTAAATTTTTACAGAGCATCTAAAGGAAATTCAATGGTAGCTGGCACAGGATGCCTTCTCAAGAGTCATAATGGGATTTTCCTAGGAACGGCTTCAACATTCATCCCTAAGGTGATAAATAACAAGGCAGAAACTATTGGCCTAGCGGAGGGGCTAAAACTTGCCCTTTCCCAAAGTACACCCATCTATTGGTTGAAGGGGATTAACAGCTGGTTATTAATCCACCCTAAGCTGGAAGCTAGAGAGAATTCTCAAAGAACCTGTCGATCTCATTCCAAAATTACATTCCATTTGCTCCAACACTGCTACAGTGAAAAATAGCCTGGCATGTTTTTTCGCAAATGCTATCCCAAGACCCCTAGAGCACATTGATTAGCCTAAGACCAGATGAGTAGGAAAGGGGCTTACAACCCCTCCCACTCAAAGATCTACTGGCTCTTTAAAATAAGGTTCTTTGAGTAAGGGGCAGACTGATTTTATTTTATTTTATTTATTTTAAAAACCCCTCGAGTATTTGGGCTCACCAATTCTTATTAAGGGACAAAATGAATTGTGCTACATCCTTGGCTATACATCTTGTTCATTGAATAGCATATGGAAGTGGCAGACCTTGATGATGGTAATTGTATTTACTATTTAAAATGAGGCTTTTAAGTTCTTATTATTTCATTCTGCCTATCCCCACTCCCTTGCTTGATCTGCTCTCCCGATTTTACTCTGATTCAATTCTCAAATCATCCACGTCTCAGGTGTTTCCTGCTGACTCTTGCAATTGTGGGCAGTGGAGAGAGGAATGAGTTGAAGAGACAATTCGTGGGACAGCTGTCCCTGACAGATGCCTCAAGAATGTTTTGGGCCAAGGATGTAGGCACTCTGTCAATAATTAGACAGCAGAGCAAGGAACGACCAACACTGACCAGAAGAGAATTTTGTGATGAAACTAAAAGTTTTGGTCAGGAATAAAGACGTCTACAACTGAATTCTGGATAGAAACCCAGGTCATCTGAATGCCCTACCTGGGGATTAAGCCAGCCTTCTCAAGAGGACATATAGAAAGATAATGCAGAATTGGCTGGGCTAAAAGCAGAAATCTGAGTGGCAGGTTTGATACTGTTAGGTAACACCACTGAGAGATGACAAAGAATGTCGGAGATATTAGAGTGGAGAAGCATGAAGGAAAAAATGTTTTGATTAGTTCAAGGCCTGTCCCTGTTCTCAGGCAGACCCAGATATTGTGCATAAATGTGTTAAATTTGTGTCCCTGTTACAGATTTTCTTGGGGAAGATCAGAGTTGTACAGCAAAAAATGAGCCGAACACCAGAAAATAAAATGAACACAATAATTATATTATATTATTCTCTCACACCATATATTAATTCATACAAAAGATTACAAATATATAGGAACTAAGTTTCTTATATTCGTGATGGTGAAATCCCTATAAACTGTCAACCAAATAATCTTCTAATTAACAACCCATTATATACGAATATATTGTTACCAACAATATATTCGAGTAACTAACAACCTATCTAAAATTAACCCCGTAATATATCACAAACCTAGTAACATATTATTGTTTATTAAACAATAATTACGTTATACATTAATAATGTGAACACCACACCTCAACATTCACACCCTTGTGAACATTATTAATCATGGTCTACACCCCCTTAATGTGAGCATGGAGAGAATATATATCTTCAAAAACTGGCCCGAACAAAATTGTATGCCAACACATACTTTTAAGTTTGCATACTGTTGTCTGAATCTTGTTGTCTAGATCTTCCTGCACATAACCACTACTATGCGAAGAACGCATCCTACATTTACTTCATGTGACCGCAACGGACGTGTCACTAGCCGATCATCTCCATAAAAAAAGCACTCAGAGGATCTCTATAGTCAGAGGGTTTCTACAATTAGCTGCCCTCTTATACAACTGTTGCCATATTCCATTATATCTACACTCCTTTTTCTCCAAATATAAGAGGATTTCCAAACAAGTAAGGGAATGAAAACACACTATACTAAGAAAATGAAATATCATGAGGAATAAATCCTCATTGTCATCTTATGCAGCCTCTGTTAATGTTTGTTGCCACCCAAACAAAAACAGCATAGACGGTTTCCACTGCCATTGAAGAACTGTCCTTGCCATTTGTCGATTTGGCGCAAAGCACACCCCACTAAAAAAATTGAAAAACAACACCACACAAAATGTCACCAAATCATTTGGGCCCCATCATTGGTGACTAACAAGAGGCTTTGAAACCTCCAGCCTCCATTTCCTCCATCCTCAGTATCGGCTACTTAGCTAATAATGTCTTGAAAATCATATATATGTCACTCTGAATGGAATGCCCCCCCCCATCAGACTGACATTTGACTCAAGACATCACGTACAAGAAAAAATAATTGATTTTGATTTCAACAATATGACGACACACAATTACTGAATCACTAAAAAGACTCTGACTCTTTGATAATGACTTTTACAGACATTGACAATAACTCATCAAATTTTAATATAGCATAAGGCTAATGAGTAAACTTTTTATACTCATAAAAAACTACTATTATAATACTTAATAACCTTTACTAAGACGGCATCAATCCTCCTATGACCACCGTGATACGACAAATGACATTGACCATGTATATAAAAGATTGACCATAAACCTTGACTCTAAACTCTTGAAAATTAAAAAAAACTTAATGACTAAACTATAAATATATTTTACACTATGATTTGATAAAACTACTAAAAATACATAACAAATCATAAAATACTTAAAAACCACTAATACCACTTTTGACTTTGTTGTAGCTCGAGGCACGAAATACTAGTGGAATACATGGATCATAAATTTAACTTAGCAAAAATGACGGACATAAATTTGGCAAAATGCACACAACGCATTTTGGCATACCAAAAAATGCAGCGTAGAACATGGGCGGATGAAGGTGTGAACATGATTTGAAAGTGAATGTGAGCATGAATGACATAAGAGAACTCATAGAGAGAAGATGGTGCACACTCGTATAGAAGTGTTGTTTACTGCAGATAGGCTCGAATAGGAGAATTTGAGCTAATGACTCTGTCGAGGAATATTTAGAGTCGAATCTAGCCATTTGAAGGAGGGTTGTGTGCTAACCACTGATTACTGCAATAACTAAATTTTTTTTTTTAACTCCACCTTAGATCTTTGAAATTACCAAGGCAACGTATATCGCTTGCTCATCCACTCTCTACTCCAACAAAATTAAATGTGCAGGTCTATAGAGTCAAAATAATGTTAATGTAATGCACAGAAGATTCAAAAAATTATCATATACAAAAACTATAAAATGGTGTCGTTGTGAGTCGAAATGCAAGTTAAATGAATAGACATATTTTGACGACTTGGAGACTTCACTACACATTGAAGATGTACAGGTGAGCAATGCCTCTTCTCTAATATCACACAGAAAGAACAAGACCACACAAAATAATAATAAGAATACATCAACCGGGGCAACTAGAAATTGTAGATGCCCCTCACAAATCTCAGAATTCCATATCGCTCTAAGAAAAATGCCCGCTCTAATACTAGATCTTGGGGAAGATCATAGTTGAACAGCAGAAAATGAGCCGAACACCAAAAAATAAAATGAACACAATAATTATATTATATTATTCTCTCACATTGTGTATTAATTCATATGGAAGATTACAAATATATAAGAACTGAGTTTCCTATATTCGAGATGGTGAAATCCCTATAAACTCTCAACCAAATAATTTCCCAACTAACAACCCAATATATACGAATATATTGTTACCAACAATATATTTGAGTAACTAACAACCTATATAAAATTAACTCCGCAATATATCACAAACCATTAAACAATTATTACGTTATATATTAATAATGTGAACACCACACCTCAACAAATTTGTCCCAACAGCCTCCAGAAAAAATGGCCCACTACCCAATGGGAACCTCTCAATCTACAAAGGCCCCATTTTGTCAAAAGACGAGCTAGAAAAACGATACATTCTGTCTAAGGCAGAAACTGAAATGATCCTGTACATCTTTTAAAGTCCAAGGGATGTAGGAAGAAGAGAATAAGAAATATGGCTGGGAGATAATTGGGGCAGAGATCTAGTTTGGAACGGGCAAAAACAGAGCAGCCCCTTCAGGGACAAGAGGTCGACTCGCAGATCCAATCACTACTGCAATTTCTGGTTTGGCAAGCTCGGGAGAGGAAAGGAAGCAAGCCCATGGCTTTTAATATAAAGCATTTGGCCTACGGTGGCCAGGTTTGAAAAAAGTTTCTTTTGTAATCAAACAACGTGATAGAAAATGTTTCGAAAATAATGGCCTGAGAAATTTACGTGTCATTGACAATTCAGAAAATAAAGATAAAAAAAAAACTAAATCCTCTAAAATATTGTAATAATAGCAAACTTTTTTTAAAACCTGATACTTAATTTTTGAAAACCTAATAATTCACCAAAAAATCAGAAAAAATAACAGCTAAACAAACCAAATTCTACGAGATTACAAGGAGATGAGGAAAAAGGTAGAAAAGAAAATCAAAAAGCTGGAGTTTGTTATTCGACTCTTAGAGAAACCTGAATAAGCTCAATTTTGATGGTACTTCCCATGGAAATCCAGACCCGGCAAGTTGAGTAGGCCTCCTTCGCAACTATTTTGGCAATCTCCTCTTGGCCTATGCCATAAATGTGGGGACAGAAGCCAACAATAGAGCAGATGCCATGGCCATAGTAGAAGTTCGTAAGCAAGCATTGTTGCTCAGACCTGTCATTTAGAGGTTGGGGGAGATTCTCAGGTAGAGCCAAATGCTATGTCCAATAATTCATGCAATCATTGGCATGTTAGTATTCTTGAGGAAGGCAAAGTGGAGGTTCCTTGGTTCTTGACCCTTTCCTGGTCACATATGTTTAGAGAGGCCAATCACCAATCGGGCAGCAATCTGCCTGGCAAACATTGGGATGTCTAATGACGGCTTAATCAACAAACAATCTCCATCTCCCCTTACCGGTTTAGCCACAACCATTGTGCAGGATGGTAACTTACAACTAGTTACTTCTCCTACACTACCATCAAAATAATGTAATTTCGAATGCTGCTACTATTCGACAGGTGGTACACTGTGTAGATACTTGGAGCAGGAATCTTGATGAGTTTAAAATGTCATGCTCTAATAATTCAACTAAACCTCATAAAAACATAATAATTCATTACAAGAATTTTTAAAAATGAACTAAAGTATCAGATTGTGACCAGTTTAGATATTATAGACGAGACAGGAGGAAATTGTAATGGCCTTTCTGGACGTATGAGAGCTCTCTGATAGCAAGGAAATCCTGCCGGTAATTTATTGTATCCTGTGGCTGTATGGAAGGAATGTGATAAAAGATATTATAATAGGAACGTATGGCTGTGGCAGTAAAAATATGTGTGGGAATTGTGATCCCCAAATCAATTCATGCGTAACATATTGCTCCATTGTATCTGAACTGTTCTAAAGCAGAATTGAAGAGCTTTGTTGAGTATAGCCTTCTTTTCTAGATGATGGTGGTGTTATAAATCCTTCACCAATAATTATGAGGCCCCAACTCAATAAATATAATATCAATCATTGGCCGATATTTTCATCTCAATTGTTTTGCGGGTCTAGGGTCCTAACCCTAGATACCTTATAAAATACAGAACAAAATTGAAAACAATTAATGGCCTAGTTTGAAGGGATAACTCGGGCAAGACAAGCAGGAGCTCCCTGGCAACATGATAGCCCATTAATTAATTTCATATGAACCAAATTATTCAATAGAACTTCATATAACCCACTAATCCAAAGTAATTTCATACAATTAACTAATAATACAAAGAAATTCCATCTTAAACCCCCTGATAATTATCAACGAAAGTTCAGTCCAGCGGGGTTCGCTTAGTGTCAAAGGAAGAGCAATGTCACAAACAAGGTCAAGGTTCCAGCTTGGCCGAGTTTAGCAGGCCTGCATTCAGGTGGGCCCCACAAAAATTGGGGTAAAAAATGGTCCCCATTCAAGCGGACCATCTTAGTTGTCGTCTAAAATGGTCCAAGCTCGAGATCATTTCCGCAAGCGAGGTTGCCATGATCATTTTCATCTCAAAAAAAAAAGATTCAATGAAAATTAATAATAAAATTAAAAAACTAATAATTCATAGAACAATGTAACAAGCTTAGTCCTAGAAGAAATGTCACAATAACAAAATATTACCTGATAATTCAGATAATTAGATATCTGATATTTTCACAGTCCGTAATATGAGTAAAGAGAGCTTCTGAAAAAAACTACAGACGAGCCTTTTTTTAATCAATCACACTCCATGATCCATTTGTTGTTACATCTTGAGATGGATCGTGGAAGGAGTGTGATCCAAAACATTAATCAAAAAACTCTTACAGAGTTGTTTCCAGAAGCTCTCTTTACTGAATTGATACAATTTCAAAAAATTGAACAGCAAAACAAACTTAATACTACAAGAAATGCCACAAAAATCAGAAAATTGAACAGATAAACAAACTTTATCCAAACAGACATTCCAAAATTATAAAAAATTTATCTAGAAACATATAAAATTTCATTAAATTAAACAAACCTAATCCTGCAAGAAATGTTACAATTACAAAAATTCACCAGATAATTCATATAATTTCAGAAAATTGAACAGCAAACAAACATAATCCCAAAATAAACACCACAATTACACATTTTACAAAACCTGATAATTAAACTTTACAAAAATTAATAAAATGCTATAATTCACATAATATCAGAAAATTGAACGGCAAACCAAACTTAAACCTACGAGAAATGTCAAGATTACAAAAATTTACAAAAAAACAAGTATTTAAAAAAAATTTAAAGTTGTATATATGAGGTTGCTTGGTTTATTTCTTTCTCAAAAATAATATTTATAGAAAACTCATTAAAAATCCCTAATAATTAAGATAATTCAGATAATATAACAACAAAAAAACTAGAAATTAAACTTTTTTAAAAATTGTACACACGAGGTTGCTTGGATTATTTCTTTCTCAAAAAGAATATTTATAGAAACTCATTAAAAATCCCTAATAATTAAGATAATTCAGAAAATATAACAAAAAGACTAGTAATTAAACTTTTTTTTAAATTGTACATGAGGTTGCTTGGTTTATTTCTTTCTCAAAAAGAATATTTATAGAAAACTCATTAAAAATCCCTAATAATTAAGATAATTCAGAAAATATAACAGCAAAACAAACTTAATCTTATAAGAAATATCACGATTACAAAATTTTACAAAAACCTAAAAATGAACTTTAAAAAACAGTAAAGACCATGCTGTAATTCACTAATTTTCAGTAAATTGAACAGTAAAACAAACTTAATCATACAATAAATGTCACGAATACAAAATTTCACCTAGAAATTCACATAATTTCAAAAAATTGAACAACAAAACAAACTTAATCCTACAAGGAATATCACAATTACCAAAATTTACAAAAAATTAATAATTATTTCTAAGGTTATTTTCATCTCATAAATAAATAGCCCATCAAGGATCAATTATTGGTTCAACTAGTGAAGATGTTTGGCTTACAAAGAGCCCATCAAGGATCAATCCTTGCCGCTAGCAAACACTGCCACGATATTGATGGATCAAGCAATGGAGGAATATTATTCAAATAATCAATCAAGATATATTCTCGTAAAACCATTAATCACTTCTCAAATGAAGAACCTTCGATACATATAGGGCAAATGTTAAGTTATAAGTCCGTTTGTACAGGGCTTAACTACCAATGTATTGGAATCCCAAACTAATAACCTAATGTATAAGTAAAATGGTAATTTATGATTACCACATGACATGGGCGTCTCCTAGTGAGATGCATGCCCCGATTTATTCAACAAACAAACAAATAAAACTTTTGATCATAAATAATCCAACAAACTTCCCCTTGATCCAAAGAGGTATAAAAGATGAAAGAACTAGAGCAATGACTCTAAAGTCGTCAAAGAAACTTTGATGCAACTGCAACTAGTGCATTGTACCTCCTAGTACTGATCAAAACCGATGTCGTTTCATAAGAAACTTGCCCTACGAGTTGTGGCATAAAACACTGATGAACATAATCAAAGTTTGTTCATCCCTTGCAATCATTCGTACCGTATTGTAATAGAACATGATGAAAGCCTATCCAACTACATCGACCTGCATAAAGCTCCACCCAGAAGCTTGTCCAAGTGACCAAACCAATATTGTGTATGGCACATCTACCTGATGTCCAACAAATGTTGACGACCTTTGCTCAACATTGTTGGTGCTAACAACCCCTATCAACTCATATTGTCACCAACGACTAATCGAAGACCAATTCAATGCTATATCTTCTCCCCCTGTCAGGCGAGAGGTGAAAAGCTATGTAACAAGAAAAACAAAATCAAACAATCTTGTCTGCTCCATGTCATGAATATCAAAGATAGAAAGCCAAAACTAAAAAAAAGCAACACAAACCAAAAAATGCTACGACAATAGATTCTGGTCTTGAGCCTAATAGCTTGCACAAAACAAGTGAGTCATTGAACACTTAGAACATGTCAGGTCCATCGAGACCACAGACCTCGGCCATATAGGACGCCTCCTTATCAGAGGAAGTGTCAGATTACCCTGAATAGCTGCAATAACCAGAACATCTACCACTAGAATGACCCACATAATTTTCTTTTTGTGTGGAGAGCGAGGTCGTCGAGAAGGACATATATTTGCAAGATGTCCAATGCCACCACATTTTAAAACATCTAGGCTCTTTCCTTTGTTGACGAGATCCAAAAAAGTTGAATCACAGGAAGAATGTAATGTCCCCTTTAGTGCTGAATTAGAAAGATTTGGGTTTTCCAACAAAACCTAGAAATAATACTGCAAAACCCTAAAAAAACTTATATATTTCTGAAATTTCACTTGCAAACCCTAGCATGAAAATTGCAAATTGCTGAATTTATATATTCAAACCCTCACCAATTCAATAATATTTTGAATGCTGCCAATGAACAATTTGGGCTCCAACACCCTTAAAATTACGCCCAATAGACACCAATTAATTCTGAAAATTGCAGCAATATAAATACTTGATTTTTAATGATTTTTCCAATATAAAAAGCTGTAAAATATTATTAAAAATAGAGAATAAATATTATAATATTTTTCAATATTCCACAATGTGTTTCAGGTTGTGATAGCCCTATAAAACCTCAAATTACACCCCAAATGAGGGTTGCCCAGCTGAAAATGAAGAATTTACCTAATTATCAACTCCATGCAACCCTAAACATAGTCTTCAAAACCTATATATCCAATGCAGCCCTTACAAAAGGGGTCTTCAAACCTGAAATCAATGATTGTTGCCCTATTAGGGCCTTCATAACCCAAGTCACCAGCCTCCTGGAGCAAGTCATCACCCTCACAAGCAATCACCAAACCCTAGGGTGAAGTTGCCAGCCTTCTAGAGCTGAAAATACTGAAAAAACTAGAATGTTGAAGCTCAATACAACTCCTGTGTAAAGTTGTCTTAGTTCTAAAATTAAGGATTTTAGTCCCTAATTTCACTTAACGAAGAAGGGTTTCATCTTCCAAGATAGCAAGTTAAGCAAGTATGCTCAAACTCATAAATTTTATGCAAAAACATAATAACCTCTCAAATGATCATCATTCCCCTTCTTATACTCTTCTTTTTCATCAAAACCCTTCCCAGAAAGGGGCACTCCACTTGGAAGATTAGCGTAGTTTTAAAAAGATCATGCCTTATCTTTATTAAGGGTTAAGTTAACCCATGCTCCAAAAGCCCCTTGTAAGTCATAATCAAAAATAGAAAAGGGATGGCTGACATAAAGTCCCTTAGACATATTATAATTTTAAATATTTAGAAATACTTTTGATTGTAAACAATAATATTATTTTAATCTCGAAAAGGGAACATTACAGTCCACCCTTCCCAAATTCCCTTGTCCTCAAGCAAATGCAAGCTCCCCCAAAAAGCTATCTTTGTAATTTTTGGATCCCAATTCATCCTCGTGGAATTGCAACCCCAAATACTTGTTTTATGAACATAGCCTTGAGCTCCAATGGGCCCCATATTGTTA